>OW052183.1:40828031-42028031 GCA_932526625.1 Rhingia campestris
GAACATGGTGAAGGGAAAATTCCAATTATTTGATTTTTTTTCTCAAAGGTTAATTGGAACATAAAGGAATTGCCCCAACATTGATGGGTAATAATTTAATTTGTGAGTGCTTAGAATGATGACATTTTTTCCATATTAATTTTTAGAAAATATCAAAAGGAAAATTTAGATGGATATTTTTAACAGAACAACCCACAAGGAATGAAAGAGATGCTTAAGTTCGGGAGAACCAATGGATTATAATACCAACATGCATATATAGCAAGACAGGGCTTTAGCTAACTGCATACAACTTATTGTTTGCTAATAACTAAAACACATAGACTCTGGGTGCGTTTCGGATTTCCGTTTTCCAAGTCAAATTTGCCGGTGCACTGCCCTCATTAGTCTATTGACCATTTTAGTCATGTGACATTCGGGGGAAAATAACTGGCGAAACAAGTTGAAAATTTACTCATGGAAACCCAGATATGAGTGAAACATATGATTCTTGCGTCGAACTGTTATAAAGATGTTTTTGATTTTAGTAGCATTACCCAATATAATATATCTTCTATATATATAAAAATGGATCTTGGTTTGTTCGGATGCTTAAAACTTAAAACGACTGGACCAAATTGGATACTTCCTTCTGCGGATTTGTTCGCAATAGCTCCGCGAAGGTTTAGGAAAAAAGAAAAATTGAAAAATTCTCAACAGGTGGCGCTGTAGGCGGTCATTCCATTTGATAATGGCAAAACAACTTTTGACGGGCCAGCTTGTAGGTTTATATAGCTTATTTCTTCCTTCTCTCCTTCTTCATCTGTTATCTGTCATCTGTCATCTGTCATCTGTCATCTGTCATCTGTCATCTGTCATCTGTCATCTGTCATCTGTCATCTGTCATCTGTCATCTGTCATCTGTCATCTGTCATCTGTCATCTGAAATCTGTCATCTGTCATCTGTCATCTGTCATCTGTCATCTGTCATCTGTCATCTGTCATCTGTCATCTGTCATCTGTCATCTGTCATCTGTCATCTGTCATCTGTCATCTGTCATCTGTCATCTGTCATCTGTCATCTGTCATCTGTCATCTGTCATCTGTCATCTGTCATCTGTCATCTGTCATCTGTCATCTGTCATCTGTCATCTGTCATCTGTCATCTGTCATCTGTCATCTGTCATCTGTCATCTGTCATCTGTCATCTGTCATCTGTCAGCTGTCATCTGTCATCTGTCATCTGTCATCTGTCATCTGTCATCTGTCATCTGTCATCTGTCATCTGTCATCTGTCATCTGTCATCTGTCATCTGTCATCTGTCATCTGTCATCTGTCATCTGTCATCTGTCATCTGTCATCTGTCATCTGTCATCTGTCATCTGTCATCTGTCATCTGTCATCTGTCATCTGTCATCTGTCATCTGTCATCTGTTATCTGTCATCTGTCATCTGTCATCTGTCATCTGTCATCTGTCATCTGTCATCTGTCATCTGTCATCTGTCATCTGTCATCTGTCATCTGTCATCTGTCATCTGTCATCTGTCATCTGTCATCTGTCATCTGTCATCTGTCATCTGTCATCTGTCATCTGTCATCTGTCATCTGTCATCTGTCATCTGTCATCTGTCATCTGTCATCTGTCATCTGTCATCTGTCATCTGTCATCTGTCATCTGTCATCCGTCATCTGTCATCTGTCATCTGTCATCTGTCATCTGTCATCTGTCATCTGTCATCTGTCATCTGTCATCTGTCATCTGTCATCTGTCATCTGTCATCTGTCATCTGTCATCATCTGTCAACTGTCAACTGTCAACTGTCAACTGTCAACTGTCAACTGTCAACTGTCAACTGTCAACTGTCAACTGTCAACTGTCAACTGTCAACTGTCAACTGTCAACTGTCAACTGTCAACTGTCAACTGTCAACTGTCAACTGTCAACTGTCAACTGTCAACTGTCAACTGTCAACTGTCAACTGTCAACTGTCAACTGTCAACTGTCAACTGTCAACTGTCAACTGTCAACTGTCAACTGTCAACTGTCAACTGTCAACTGTCAACTGTCAACTGTCAACTGTCAACTGTCAACTGTCAACTGTCAACTGTCAACTGTCAACTGTCAACTGTCAACTGTCAACTGTCAACTGTCAACTGTCAACTGTCAACTGTCAACTGTCAACTGTCAACTGTCATCTGTCATCTGTCATCTGCCGCTGTCATCTGTCATCTGTCAGCATATGTCGTCTGTCATCTGTCATCATCTGTCATCTGTCATCATCTGTCATCTGTCATCTGTCATCATCTGTCATCTGTCATCTGTCATCATCTGTCATCTGTCATCTGTCATCTGTCATCTGTCATCTGTCATCTGTCATCTGTCATCTTTCATCTGTCATCTGTCATCTGTCATCTGTCATCTGTCATCTGTCATCTGTCATCTGTCATCTGTCATCTGTCATCTGTCATCTGTCATCTGTCATCTGTCATCTGTCATCTGTCATCTGTCATCTGTCATCTGTCATCTGTCATCTGTCATCTGTCATCTGTCATCTGTCATCTGTCATCTGTCATCTGTCATCTGTCATCTGTCATCTGTCATCTGTCATCTGTCATCTGTCATCTGTCATCTGTCATCTGTCATCTGTCATCTGTCATCTGTCATCTGTCATCTGTCATCTGTCATCTGTCATCTGTCATCTGTCATCTGTCATCTGTCATCTGTCATCTGTCATCTGTCATCTGTCATCTGTCATCTGTCATCTGTCATCTGTCATCTGTCATCTGTCATCTGTCATCTGTCATCTGTCATCTGTCATCTGTCATCTGTCATCTGTCAACTGTCATCCGTCATCCGTCATCTGTCATCTGTCATCTGTCATCTGTCATCTGTCATCTGTCATCTGTCATCTGTCATCTGTCATCTGTCATCTGTCATCTGTCATCTGTCATCTGTCATCTGTCATCTGTCATCTGTCATCTGTCATCTGTCATCTGTCATCTGTCATCTGTCATCTGTCATCTGTCATCTGTCATCTGTCATCTGTCATCTGTCATCTGTCATCTGTCATCTGTCATCTGTCATCTGTCATCTGTCATCTGTCATCTGTCATCTGTCATCTGTCATCTGTCATCTGTCATCTGTCATCTGTCATCTGTCATCTGTCATCTGTCATCTGTCATCTGTCATCTGTCATCTGTCATCTGTCATCTGTCATCTGTCATCTGTCATCTGTCATCTGTCATCTGTCATCTGTCATCTGTCATCTGTCATCTGTCATCTGTCATCTGTCATCTGTCATCTGTCATCTGTCATCTGTCATCTGTCATCTGTCATCTGTCATCTGTAATCTGTCATCTGTCATCTGTCATCTGTCAACTGTCATCCGTCATCTGTCATCTGTCATCTGTCATCTGTCATCTGTCATCTGTCATCTGTCATCTGTCATCTGTCATCTGTCATCTTTCATCTGTCATCTGTCATCTGTCATCTGTCATCTGTCATCTGTCATCTGTCATCTGTCATCTGTCATCTGTCATCTGTCATCTGTCATCTGTCATCTGTCATCTGTCATCTGTCATCTGTCATCTGTCATCTGTCATCTGTCATCTGTCATCTGTCATCTGTCATCTGTCATCTGTCATCTGTCATCTGTCATCTGTCATCTGTCATCTGTCATCTGTCATCTGTCATCTGTCATCTGTCATCTGTCATCTGTCATCTGTCATCTGTCATCTGTCATCTGTCATCTGTCATCTGTCATCTGTCATCTGTCATCTGTCATCTGTCATCTGTCATCTGTCATCTGTCATCTGTCATCTGTCATCTGTCATCATCTGTCATCATCTGTCATCTGTCATCTGTCATCTGTCATCTGTCAGACAGGTTTACTACTCCCTAGTGGGATCAAAGTTAAGGTATGGAATACTTGCATGGGGTAATGCATCTGCAACACACATACAAAAACTTAAAAAAACTACAAAACAGATCCTGGAAAAAGATATGTTTAGATAATGGTCCTGAACAAGAACGGTATTAAGAGTTCTTCCAGTGGAAGATATTTTTAAGATGACGCTTATCCTGGAGTACTATGATGACAATCGATTTTGCACAATATCAACAACAGAAGACGGGCTCAAGGTATTCTCAAAGAACGCAGATTCAACAACAACTACGGGAGAAGACAGCTATAATGCGGTGTTCCTGAAATTCTCAATTCACTCCCACAGTAGCTTTAAAACATAACAAATAAAAAAAATCTATGAAAAAAATATAAAGAAATTCTTTCTAAACACAATTTCATAAAAAACGCTATTATTGTAAATTTTATAATTGTTTTTAATTAATTTTCATTTTGAATTATGTATTTAACTTACAAAATGTTGAAATGTATTCAAACTAAAATTTGAAACGCAATACGCAATATTTTTTAGAAAAGCCTTGATAAGGCTTCGCGGAAAAATTTAACCATTGTAAAATATTCAGCCCAATCGAGGTATCCGTCGGAGCGGACAATTTTCCGCAACGCATACTTCGTCGGAGGTTAAAATTCCATTTGAGGTATGTGTCATCGGAAAAAAAATCTTCCCAAATGCGACGGGTTCACTTAACTAAAATTCGTAAATAAATTCCGCGAAGAATTTGTGTCGGAGGAAATCGGAGAAAGAATGGCACTTAGCTGTCAAAAATCGCATGAAAAATGCACCTCAACGCAATTCGCCGGGGTGCGTTACAAAATGTCGGAGAAATCTTCCGAACAGCTTTTCGGAGGAATACCTCGAAGCAAAAATCCTCCGAATCGTACGAAATCGGAGAATTTTCCGCTCCGACGGATACCTCGATAGGGCAGATTATCTGTGAATAAAAAATGAGTTGATTTGAATTGACTAGTAAATCTAGAAAGAGTGGGATGCTCAGTGATTGCCTACGCGGATGATGCGGCAATATCTTTGAATAATACCTAAATACCATTAAAAATGTTTTACAGAATGGTCTCTCTGCACTCTCTAAATAGGCAGCAAATATAAAGTCCCACAGTTCGCAGAATTTGAATAAGAAACTGAACTGGAAAGCCATCATCCAAGAACGCGAAAAAAGCCACCGTAGCCTTATACTTTAAAAAAAAAAAGCAGTCGGAAAGAAATGGGGTATGTAACCACATATCTCTCTCTGGCTTTACGTGTCCATCGTTTGACCCATACTTCTGAATAGTGTCTTATTCTGGTGAACGGCTTTAGCAACACCTTCCAATCACAACCTAATAGGAAAAGTACAATCATAAGCTTGAATATGCATTAGCGGAGCTCAAAAAGCAACCGCTTCCTCAGCCCTAGATGCTATTCCACATCTAGTACCCCTAGATATTCACGGCAAACAGACCGCAGCTTGTCAAGCTTTGAGACTGAGAGACTCATGAAAATGGAAACCCACTCAAGATGAACACACTTTGTTGTGAGTCTAGGTAAGCCACGGGGGCAACTTCGATGCTGGAGAAGAGGGCTCGGCACGCTTGCGATTGCTCGGCTTAACTCGTCGGACGGGGGTAGTTCTTGCCCCTTCCCCAAAACATCCCAGCTCAACAAACATTTTGTCTCGTGCCAGATTAAAATAAAAAAAATAAAAAGAAAGATGAAGAAAGCTGCTTTACTTTGACCTCGGACGGAAAATAAGGACTCTACAAGGAAAAGATAGAATGAGAAGAAAGAGGAAAATGAAACACGGAAATGCCTTTGCCAATACACTTGAAAAAGACTGGGAAAATAACCGCGGACTAAAACTAACTAACTCTAATGAAAAAAAGGAAAATAACCTTTTTTTTATAACTATTTCTAAAATCTAAAACTAACCTAAGACGATCAAACTCATCCCAGTATCTTTCAAGCATATCGGTTCGATAAAATCCCGAAATATGCCAGATGTTGTTGGCAGAGCATGGCCTTCCCACCCCTTTGGGTCAATGGCCCTAGATGCTATTCCACATCTAGTACCCCTAGATATTCACGGCAAACAGACCGCAGCTTGTCAAGCTTTGAGACTGAGAGACTCATGAAAATGGAAACCCACTCAAGATGAACACACAAAGATATTGAATCACCTTAACATTACAGAAAACACCTACCTCACCACTACGCAACTCAGTTTTGAGCATACTTTCAGGACAATCGTTGCCCGTCGCCTTGAGTAGGAGTCGGATTCGATGGCAATCAATAACCAAGGGTGACTTCACAATGATACATACCTACAACTGCTTAAGTCGAAGCAGAACTCTTGAGTTTTAATGTTATCGCATTGCCTATCATATGACGTATACCTCTTTAAAGTAAAAGTTAAAACATCGCCGAAAATCACGCAATCAACCAATCGCAAATTTTTGAAATTCTTTACAACATGTGTGATATTCTCATCTCTCATGCTATTTTATCTTTTCCACTTTTCATGCTCCAAGCATAAATCCCAACCCTTCCTCTCGAAATAAATACCTTAAATCGAACAGTGAAAGATCTTATGCAGACGATATAATGTACCAGCTGAATCCAAAGTTCCAAACTACTCCAAAACTTGTGCAAATATTAAATTGATCAATAAAGGAACTCCTCCCGAGGAAACGCAGTTTATCTTACCCACTAGGTGAAACCATCCCACTTTTTCAAAACCATCGGGTCTTCTCTCTGCAAGTACAAACGATATATTTCCATTTTCAAGATACGTACACCAAAACTCCAATATAAATGGAATCCCACATGCGAATCATAACCACAGATACCCGCAGATAATTAATGAATTGATCCTTAATTACAGTCGGGGTTATGAGTAGAGAATATACTCCAGCGCACCACTCACACGTTCAACGCAAAGGGTAAATAACTGGATCAAACCCATTCACCAAAGTACCCATTTTTCACCTGCTCCCGAGGTGCTCATCCTTTCCAATACGGGCTCAGGATTTAATATCTTTGGTCAGTCGAAATCGTTTGTTATTGATTTACGCAGAGAACGAATAGCTCCAGTCCCGCAATGGGCTAACAAATGTTTACCTACCCGACCCATTCGCCGCATCAAGATATCTAACCCCCGGAGGGGCTTTGCCATAATTACAATCATATGTAGGTCTTGAAATCCTCAACAAAAAAAACAAAGTCCTGTGTCGATGTCAATAATTGGATAGTATTTGGTTTCACCAGATTGCCGCAGTAACTATTGAACAAAGGGGAGAAATCAAACGGTTCCATAATTTAACTTCATCCCTTTGTTGTTAAGCGAAAGTTAAACAAAAGGGATAAGGAAAAGGCGAATTCGATGAAAACATTTCTCTTTAAATTTTTTTTTGTTCGTTTCGTGCAAATTGCATGCAAATACAAAAGAAAACTTCAACCGGAAAGACTTTTTCTCATTCTGAGGCAGAAGAATTTAAATTTAGGTCGATTAAGTTAACGCTTGAGTCTCCTCAGGAGTCATAACTTTTTCGAAACAAAGGCTGGGCGAAAAAAAAGTGAAAGCGTACTTAAAACAACTGTCAAATTCAATTAATAGTATTGCAATGACAAATAACATAGAAAAGAGAAGTTTATAATGGTATGCAATACAAAGGTCAGTCGATGGTCTGCAGAAACGGAGCACCTTTTAATGAGGGAAATATAGAGAGTTAACTTTTTGCCTTTAATACGACTGTGTAACGTTTTTCTAGGGAAGCCTTCACTTTGATTTAAGTTAGTTGTTTGGACAACAAATTTAAATGTACACTGGCATTGTACAAAGTTGTTTTCAAATGGAGTTTGGAGAAGTATTTATCCAGCAAGACTAGTATCTTCAAGTTAAGTATCTATTTAACGCTTCTTTGTGACAATTGGACATAATCTGCTTTATTATGTCCCACTGTCACAAAGAAGCATTAAATAGATATTTAACTTGAAGAGACTAGTCTTGCTGGATAAATACATCTCCAAACGCCAAGGTCTTACAAAATAAAAAAAAAACTTTCCAGAGGGGAACTGAAGACATTTTGAGGATACATTTTTTTAAGGGTTTGTGAGGGGTTAATGGTGATGGTTGGGTGTTGAAGAACGAGGGTAGACTCTAATTGGCTTTGCCCAGTGGTTGTAACTCCGACTACACATCAAATGGTGGTAACCTAGTCTCATCCAACCGGATTTGACTTGCTAAACGATAAGTACGAGTGTTGGTAATAAAATAAAAAACATCAACACTATAAACACCCTCTTCAGAACGGCACTGAATGAATACCCGGCATGCCGTCCCAGGCGAACCCAGATGAGCTGCTTCGACTTAGTCGGACAACATTTTATCTAAGAATCTCAAGGGTAAGTCAGGCCCCTTGAACAGAGATGGTGGCGGATAAACCGAAAGGCGAACGGCAGCGCTCAATCATGTAGTAGATACTGATGACCCCGTGCCCTAGGGGTAAAAATTGGAACTGGCCCTGAAGGTAAAGGTTGTGCTTTGGGTTATCTACCCACCTAATAAGATGGGATGGGCCGGGCAAAAAGAGGATGAAAAACCGTGACATCTGTACTTACATACTTACTTAAGTGGTGCTACAATCCGGAATGTACCTGGGCCTCAACCAACATGCCTCTCCAATTAGCCCGGTCCTTAGCTAACTGCCTCCAGTTGCGCACTCCAAGTTGGTTGAGGTCAGTTTCCACTTGTGCGCGCCACTACTGCGTCCGACGTGTGGCTGGGAATCGAAGACTCTGCGAGCCGGAGTATTGGTGTCCATTCGTTCTACATGTCCTAGCCATCTTAAACGTCCAATGCGGAGTTTTTTTGACCAGGGGCATGTCGCTGTACAGCTCGTATAGTTCTTGGTTGAATCTTCGTCTCCATAGCCCGTCAACGCAAACGGGACTTTTTTCGAAGAATTTTCCTCTCGAATCTACCAAGGATTTCTTCATCCGCTTTTGATACGGTCCATGCTTCAGCGCCGTAGAGCAGGACTGGGATGATCAGGGTCTTGTATAGGATCTCCTTAGTAGTTCGAGTGAGGGCTTTACTACTAAATTGCCTTCTTAGCCCGAAGAAACAGCGGTTGGCAAGAGTAATTCTTCGTTTAATTTCTGACGAGATGTTGTTGTCAGAGTTAATAGCGGAGCCGAGGTAGACAAAGTCCCGTACTACCTCAAAGCTATATCTGTCAATGGTGACGTTCTGTCCAATTCGTCGATGTTGTGTGTCCTTTCGTGTTGACAGCATATACTTAGTCTTACCCTCATTTACTGCTAAACCCATTTTCGCCGCTTCCTTCTCTATACTAGCAAACGTGGCTATGATATCACGTTGAGTCCTACCAATGATGTCAATATCGTCAGCGTATGCTAGTAGTTGCAACGACTTTTGGAGAATTGTGCCTCTGGTGTTGGCTTTGGAGTTTTGCACAATCCTCTCAAGAATCAAATTAAAGAAGTCACATGACAGCGCATCGCCTTGCCTAAATTCTTTTTTGGTATGGAATGTGTCGGTGAGGTCGTTTCCGACCCTGATGGAGCAGCGAGAATTCTCTATCGTCATCCTACACAATGGGACGAGTTTGGGCGGTATACCAAAACTAGATATGGCTCTGTACAGTTCGTCTCTATGAATGCTGTTATATGCGGCTTTGAAATCGCTGAATAGGTGGTGGGTATCGATTTGGACTTCTTGAGTTTTTTCCAGGATCTGCCGAAGTGTGAAAATTTGATCAGTTGTGGACTTTCCTAGCCTAAAACCACACTGATAAGGGCCAATCAGGTTGTTGGTAAACGGTTTCAGGCGTTCACATATTACGGCAGATAGGATCTTGTAGGCGATGTTGAGGAGACTTATGCCTCTGTAGTTGGCGCAGTTCAGAGGGTCTCCTATTTTGTGGATCGGGCAAACGATGCTGAGGTTCCATTCTTCAGGCATATTTTCATCCGACCAGATTTGGCTTATGAGTTGGTGGATGTTACTTACCAAGTCATCTCCGCCAGCCTTATAAATCTCAGCGGGAGCCTTATTAAGCTTGAGTTTAGATATTGCTATCCTCACTTCACTCAGGTCGGGTGGTTGGCAATTTTCGCTGTCGTTGCCAATATTGAATGGTTCGTTCCGCCTGACAGCGGAATGTTGTTCATCATCGCCGGTTAACAGTCTGCAGAAGTGGTTCTTCCATATCCTCAGCATCGACTGTGTCTCAACTACAATATTTCCTTGTTCATCTCGACAGGATTCTGTTCGCACCTTCTATCCTTGGCTTTGACGTTTTACACTTTGGTAAAATTTGCGAACATCGTTCCTGGAGTGGCACCTCTCTATATCCTCGATCGCGCGCTTTTCTTGCTCTTTTTTCTTCTTGCTGAAAAGCCGATGTTCTTCCCTTCTTCTTTGCCTATAGAGCTCAATGGCAGCTCTCGTCTTCACCTGCAGCTTAGTCTTGCAGGCCTCGTTCTTGGCTGCGAGCATCTGTCGGCATTCCTCATCAAACCAGGGGTTTCTTGCTGGTGGGCCCGAGAAACCTAGCACATCAGTTGCGGCTGATCTAATGGCCTGTTGGCATCGTTGCCATTGCTCTTCGACATTCGATGCTGGTGGTATGGTGTTAATCGAGAGGTTAATGGATACGCGTTGTGCGAAGGTCTTGGCGGTCTCTGGCGATTGCAGTCTTCCGACATTAAATTTTTTCACAGTATTTCTGGATTGTTGTGGCGTGGTGGATATCCGCATTCTTACCTTGGCTGCTACAAGGTAGTGATCCGAGTCGATGTTAGCTCCTCGGAATGTTCGGACATCTAAAATACTGGATGCGTGCCTCTTATCTATCGCAATGTGATCAATTTGGTTGACCGTTCGTTGATCTGGAGACCGCCATGTCCCCTTATGGATATCGAGGTGAGGAAACCGTGTGCTGGCTATAGTGGCATTTCGTTCCATAGCGAAATCAATTAGCCTAAGTCCGTTACCAGACGTGTTATCGTGTAGGCTATGTTTTCCGACAATACTTCTAAAGATGTCTTCTCTTCCTACCTTTGCGTTAAAATCTCCCAGCACGATTTTAACATCGTACTTCGGTAGTCGCTCATAGGTTTTGTCAAGGAGCTCGTAGAAGCAATCCTTAGCTATATCATCTTTTTCTTCCGTCGGAGCGTGAGCGCATATAAGGCTTATGTTGGCGAATTCGGCTTGATGCGGATTGTTACTATGCGTTCGCTAATGTCTTGGAAACATAAGACTTCTTGCCTAAGTCTGGCACTTATAACAAATCCGCATCCGAATAGTCGCTGTTTCTGCTTACTATAACACGGTCCGTAGTAGATGTCACAGTTTTTCATCCTCTTTTTGCCCGGCCCATCCCATCGTATTACCTGGATGGCAGTAATGTCTGCTTTGTAGCAGTTTAGGGCTTCCGCTAGTTGTTCGCCTGCACCTCTCCTGTTTAATGTTGCTATTGGTTGCTTCGTAACAATATTTTTTTTCTGTGGGTGGGTAGTTAACCCAAAGCACAACCCCCAACCTGGAGGGCCAGTTCCAATTTATTAGATACCCCTAGGATACGGGGCAATCAGTATCCACTACGGGATTGAGCGCTGCCGTTGGCCTTTCGGTTCATCCGCCACCATCTCTGTTCAAGGGGCCTGACTAACCCTTGAAATTCCTAGACAACCTGTTGTCCGAATATGTCAGAGCAGCTCATCTAAGTTCGCCTGGGACAGCAGGCCGGGTATTCATCCGTGCCATTCTCACCAGGGTGTTTATAGTGTTGATGTTTTTCGTCGTGTTATCAACACTCGCACTTATCGTTTAGCAAGTCAAATCCGGTCGGATGAGACCAGTACCCGATGGTTACCACCTGGAGGTAAAAATAAGCACATTTGATGTGTAGTCAGAGTTACAACACTGGGCATTGCCAAGTTAACGCCAATCAGAGTCTACCCTCGTTCTACAACACCCAACCACCATGACATCTATACTACGGAACCTGTAATTGTGATCAGAAACAGTGACTATTCGGATGCATATTTGTTATAAGTGCCAGACTTATGCAAGAAGTCTTATGTTTCCGAGACATTAGCGAACGTATTGTAACAATCCGCATCAAGGTCAAATTTGCCTACATAAGACTAATATGGGCTCACGCTCCGACGAAGGAAAAAGATGATATAACTAAGGACTACTTCTACGAGCTCCTTGACAAAACCTATCAGCGACTACCGAAGTACAATGTAAAAATAGTGCTGGGAGATTTTAACGCAAAGGTAGGAAGAGAAGACATCTTTCGCAGTATTTACGTTTGCGAGCGTAAAATTTGATTAAAAAAAAACATATTTGTTTTTTTTCTTTTATTTTATTTTATTTTATTGTTTCATATTATGTGTTATAAATTTTTTTTATTTATTATATCAGTATAAGAAGCCGCCGTCCTTAGCGTCGCAGCACTTCTTAACCTGAGAGTAAAATTAGAACTAACTTAAAAGTCTGTCTTGAATTCCCATTACACTTTTGATTTATCCAAAAATATGCTTAATCTACATTACATGCTTTCTCACAGTTTCATTGGAGGTTTCGGGTTTCGCGTACATTAGGTGTAGCGGGACAATTTCATTGGAGATTTCGGGTTTCGTGTACATTAGGTGTAGCGGGACAAGAGGGTGTATCCGTTTAAGATAAGTTTTTCAAGGTATGCAAAAATGGCGTGGGAATCCGTTATGGAGAGATAAGAAATTCCGTAAGGCAAAGTGGGGGGTGGGGAATAGCCGGGTTATAGGTTTGGGTGGAGTCTGAGACGTAACTCAGTATTGTCAGAAAACATAGCCTTCACGACAACAAGTGTGGTAACCGACATAGGCTAATTGACTTCGCTATGGAACGAAATGCCAGCATGGCGGTCTCCAGATCAACGAACAATCAACGAAATTAATCACATTGCGATAGACAAGAGGTCAGTATTTTGGATGTCCGAACATTCCGATGGGCTAAGATCGACTCGGACCACTATCCACCACTCCACAACAAACCAGAAATACCGGGAAAAAATGCAATCGAAAGAGACCGCCAAGACCTTCGCTCAACGCGTATCTCTTAACCTCTCGATAAACACCATACCACCAGCATCGAATGTCGAAGAACAATGGCAACGATGCCAACAGGCCATTAGATCAGCCGCAACTGATGTGCTAGGTTTCTCGCGCCCACCAGCGAGAAAACCCTGGATTGATGAGGAATGCCGACAGATGCTCGCAGCCAAGAACGAGGCCTACAAGGATAAGGTGCAGGGGAAGACGAGAGCTGCCAAGCTGCCAAGCAAAGAAGAAGGGAAGAACACCGATTTTTCAGAAAGAAGAAAAAAGAGCAAGAAAAGCGCGCGATCGAGGTTATAAAGACGTAACACTCCAGAAACGTGGTTCGAAAGTTTTACCAAGGTGTAAAACGTCAAAGCCAAGGAAACAAGGCTCGAACGGAATTCTGTGCAGATAAAAAAGGAAATATCGTAGTTGAGTCGATCATGAGGATATGGAAGAACCACTTCTGCAGACTGTTAAACGGCGATGATGAACAACATTCCGCTGTCCGGCAGAAGGAACCATTCGATTTTTGCGACGACAGCAAAAACTACCAACCACCCGACCTAAGTGAAGTGAGGATAGCAATAGCTAAACTCAGGCTTAACAGGGCTACCGGAAACGATAGCCTCCCCGCTCAGCTTTATAAACCCGGCGGTGATGACTTAGTAAGTAATAAATACCAACTCATAAGCCAAATCTGGTTGGATGAAAGTATGCCTGAAGAATGAAACCTTAGCATCGTTTGCTCGATCCACATAAGAAGGAGACCCAATGAACTGCGCCAACTACAGAGGCATATATCTCCTCAACATCGCCTACAAGATTCAATCTGCCGTAATATGTGAGCGCTTGAGACCGTTTACCAACAACCCGATCGGCCCTTGTCAGTGTGGTTTTAGTCCAGGAAAGTCCACAACCGATCAAATTTTCACACTTCATCAGATCCTGGAAAAAACCCAAGAAATGCAAATCGATACCCACCACCTATTTATCGATGGAGAAATCTTGCTGCTCCATCAGGGTTGTAAAAGTCCTCACCGACACATTCGATACTAAAAAAGTATTTAGGCTTTAATTTGATTCTTTGTGATTGATTGTGCAAAACTCCCGAACCAACACCAGAGGCACATTCTTCCAAAAATTGGTGCAATAACTAGCATACGATGACGATATTTACATCATTGGTAGGAGTCAACGTGAGTCATAGCCACGTTTGCTAGCATAGAGAAGGAAGCCGCAAAAATGTGTTTACCAGTAAATGAGGATAAAGCTAAGTATCCTGTACACACGAAAGGACACACAAAATCGACGAATTGGACAGAACATCACTATTGATAGATATTGATCTGACAACAACATCTCGTCAGAACTTAAGCGAAGAATTACTCTGGCCAACCGCTGTTTGTTCGGGCTAAGATGGCAATTTAGTAGTAAAGCCCTCACTCGAAATACTAAAGAGATACTATATAAAACCCTGATCATCCTAGTCCTGCTCTACGGCGCTAAAGCATGGATCGTATCAAAAATGGATGAAGGAATCCTTGGTCGATTCAAGAGGAAAATTCTTGGAAAAATCTTTGGTCCGGTTGGGTTGACGGGCTATGAAGACGAAGTTCCAACCAAGAGACATACGAGATATACAGCAATGTTTAAGATGTCTATTACATGTAGAACGAATGGACACCAATACTCCGGCTCGCAGAGTCTTTGATTCCCAGCCAGACGTCGGACGAAGTAGAGGAAGACCTCTCCTGAAGTGGCGCACACAAGCAGAAACCGACCTCAACCAACTTGGAGTGCCCAACTGGATGCAATTAGCTAAGGACCGGGCTAATTGGAGAGATAGATGGTTGAGACCTAGGTTCATTCCGGACTGAAGCGTTACTTAATAAGTAAGAAATGAAGTGCCTGATGTTGGCTGTAAGGTAAACTAACTCCTTAACTACCTGATGTGACATTTTGTGTGTTGAGGGTCGACACGACTTTGTTTGTTGATAGCAAACCATCTGCCTTGTCCTCTTTAACTCCATGACCAATGCATTTTGGCTGTTCTCCAATTGCCGTAAATGCTTGTACAATGGAACGATGGAAGCGACCAATGGTATTCATATTTTCTGCGTATTCAAGTAGTTGGACAGATTTGTTTACGCCCGCCATATGCATTATCTGTTCTAGCACGAGATTAAAGAAATCTCATCGACGCAGCATATCCTTGTCGGAATCCAGTATATGTTTTGAAAATTTAAGCTATTTGCAAATTGAGTGCTGCGCTCCTTTGTTACACAAACTCCTGGATCAATTCCGTCATCGTTCTATATAGCTTCAGGCAATGGATACCAAAAAGCCGATGAAAAAATGATGTGTCTTGTCAATAATTTGTCTTTTCCAAGATTTACCTCAGTGCTAAAAGTTGATCTGTGGTGAATCTGCCAGGAAGGACGCCTTAATGGTAGGTACCGATAAGAATATTCCAGAAAAGCTTAAGTCATTCACACATTTGAAATGGATCTTATGTGTGACATTTAGCAGGGATATGCCAGGGTAATTTGTGCAAATCATTAAGATCTCCTTTCTTGTAGATAATTATAAGTTTACAAATTCACAGCTCAAATCTATAAACGCATCCTTCCTTGTCAAGTTGTTGAAGTCCTATTGACACATTCAAATAGCAAGCAGCACCACTTAATCTGTCACCAGTCAGTTCCTACATAACAAGCCATTTAATCCCTTGCAATGTAGATATCGCTTCAAGAGAAATGCCAACTGGAAGCTAAGGATTACATTATTCCAAAATGGTAGTCACTGCCGATATGATTTTAAAAAAATCCTTAAAGTGGATTTGCAAATGTCTGTGGCAAATTGGAAATGTAGGTTTTCATTACAAGAAAGAATCTCACTCACCGCACACAATGGTTTCGTCTGTTCTACGAGCTCTAAAGAGGGGTGGCATTTCGGAAGGAAGAGCTTAATATGTCATAGATAATATTTTAAGAATATTTTTTCGTAATAGAATACTGCACACTTGGTTGCAACATTCTCCGATCGAGATATATTCCATTTCCATTGAGATGAAATTTAAATTTAATTTTGTTCGGTAATCTCGTTTGCCTTGATGAAATGAAAATGCAGTCAAGTATTTCAAACTCAAAGGATTTAACATTCAATTTCAGATTTTCAGTGGTAGTTTTTAGTTAAATTTAATTGGTATTGCTGTTTTTTTTTTTGGTGTAGAAAGTTCTGGATTCATACACCCATGCATGTATTTGTTTAGTAATTGCAATTTCGGAAGCGATATTTTTCGCTTTACACATTTTGATTTGCTTATGCAATTTTGACGGAATGTAATAATGTAATATAACTTCTGTTACCCAGTGTGCTAATGAACAAATTGAATCAACGTGCGGTAAAGGGCAAATATTACAGCGATTCTGGAAACACGATGAATGGGATTAGAAACACAAAAAAGAAAAACCCTGCTGCCACCAAAGGAAGTACATATTAGGATGCGGATTCGTTGGGGAATGCCGATATAAGTCAATAGTAATAAACTGGGTAGTGATCGCCTTGATTTGATATGCATCAGAGCAAGGTTTTGCAATATCAGCCTTATATGTGTATCCGTTCCTACCAATCAGACTGAATACCCTATTATGGAGGCATTTTACGACCACCTGGACGGAGGATACCGAGCCTGCCAGAAATACGATGCGAAAATTGGGGTGGGAAACATCTTCCGAAGGTTAGTTGGAAAGCACAGCCTATACGAAAAGACAACAATTTGACTACCGACTGGCTGCCCTTTAAGCAGCACGTAATACTGTTATCAATACGTCGTATTGCCAACCAAATAGACACTGTGCTCTTAGATACAAGGAACACATCCAACATCATGGGTGAACACACATTCAAGGGGAGAAATTTCGATTTGACCTACCGAATTGTTGTTGTTGGTCATTTCAGTGAACCGGTCTCTCGAGGAATAACTAAGAAAGAGATTCACCACAACAACTAGCCAACTACCGCAACCAACTGCAGTTACAGTCCGCTGTGGACCTGGCTTTCAACCAACATGCCTCTCCAATCAGCCCCGTCCTTAGATAACTGCCTCCTGTTGCGCACTCTAAGTTGGTTGAGGTCAGTTTCTACTTGTGCGCGCCACTTCCTCTACTGCGTCAGACGTCTGGCTGGGAATCGAAGAATCTGCGAGCCGGGGTATTGGTGTCCATTCGTTCTACTTGTCCTAGCCATATTAAACGTCCGAAGCAGAGTTTTTTGACTAGGCGCAGGTCGCTGTACAGCTCGTATAGTTCGTGGTTGAGTCTTCGTGTCCATAGCCCGCCAACGCAAACGGGATCGAAGATTTTTCAAAGAATCTCTCTCTCTCGAATCGACCAAGGATTTCCTCATCTGCTTTTAATAAGGTCCATGCTTTAGCGCCGTAAGGCAGTACTGTGATAATCAGGGTCTTATATAGGATCTCTTTAGTAGTTCAAGTGAAGGCTGTACTACTAAATTGCCTTCCTAGACCGAAGAAACAGCAATTGGCAAGAGTAATTCTTCGTTAAATTTCTGACGAGATGTTGTTGTCAGAGTTAAAAGCGGAGTCTAGGTAGACAAAGTCCCGTACTTCCTCAAAGTTTTATCTGTCAATGGTGACAGTCTATCCAATTCGTCGATGTTGTGTGTCCCTTTTTGTTGACCCCATATACGTAGTCTTACCCTCATTTGCTGCTAAACACATTTTGCGGCCTCGTTCTCTATACTAGCAAACGTAGCTATGGTATCACTTTGACTTCTACCAATGATGTCAACATCGTCGGCGAATGTTAGTAGTTGCACCGATTTTTGGAAGATTTTGCCTCTGGTGTTGGTTCGGGAGTTTTGCACAATCCTCTCAAGAATCAAATTTAAGAAGTCACATGACAGCGCATCGCTTTGCCTAAATTCTTTTCTGGTATCGTATGTGTTGGTGAGGTCGTTGCCAACCCTAATAGAGCAGCGAGAATTCTCCATAGTCATCCTGCACAGACTGACTGAGTTTGAGCGGTATACCAAAACTAGACATAGCTCTCGTCTCTTTAAATCCTGTTATATATGGTATCGATCTGGACTTCTTGGATTTTTTTTTCAGAATCTCCCGAAGTGTAAAGATTTGATCAGTTGTGAACTTTCCTTGCCTAAAACGATACTGATAAGGGACGATCAGGTTGTTGGTAAACGGATTCAGGCTTTAACATATTACGGCAGATAGTAGGCGATGTTGAGGAGACTTACGCATCCGCAGTTGGCGCTGTTCAGAGGGTCTCCTTTTTTGTGGGTTAAGCAAACGATGCTGAGGTTACATTCTTCAGAAATACTTTCATCCGACCAGATGTGGCTTATGATTTGGTGGATGATACTTACCAAGTCATCTCAGCCGGCTGTATAAAGCTCGGCGGGAGGCCGTCATTTCCGACAGCCTTATTAAGCTTGACATTAGATATTATTATCCTCACTTCACTTAGGTCGGGTGGTTGGTAGTTTTCGCTGTTTCGCATTATTGAATGTTTCGTTCTGCCTGAAAGCGAAATGTTGTTCATCATCGCCGTTTAGGTTAAGGGATACGCGTTGTGGGAAGGCCTTGGCGGTCTCTAGCGATTGCAGTCTTTCGACGTAACATTTTTCACAGTAATTCTGGTTTGATGTGGTGTGGTCGATATCCGTATTCTTAACTTAACTGCAACAAGGTAGTAGTCCGAGTCGGTGTAAGCCCTTCGGAATGTTCGGAGATTCAACATACTGGGTGCGTACCTCCTGTCTATCGCAATGGGATCAATTTGGTTGACCGTTCGTTGATCTGGAGACCGCCAAGTCCCCTTATGGATATCGAGGTGAGAAATCGAGTGCTGGCTATAGTCGCACTTCGATCCGAAGTGAAATCAATTAGACTAATTCCGTTGCCAGACGTGTTGTCGTGTAGGCTGTGTTTTCCGAAAATACTGCTCAATATGTCTCCACTTCCTATCTTTGCGTTAAAATCGTTAGCAGGGTCGTCAACAATAATATCAGTCTTTTTCGAGGCTATTGGTTGCTTCGGAATAATGACTTTTTTCATGGATGGGTAGTTAACCTAAAGCACAGTGCCCAATCTGGGGTGCCAGTTTCAATGAGATACCCCTACGGGATTGAACACTGCCGTTGGCCTTTCGGTTGAGATTTATCTTTGAGATTCTTATTTAACCTTTGTTCGAAAATATCGAAGCAGCTCATCTAAGTTGGCCGTCGGGAATTCGCATTAAAAAGTCGGTGGGGCTTAAACTAAATGGGGATTAAATATAGAAAATGACATTGTCACCACATCTTGTTCAGACGGTTTATCTAAATCTGTTATGGTTCGGGTATGGTATACAAATGGTGTTTATAGAAGAAGGCAGTAGGCGGATTTCAAAAATGTTTTTACTTGTTCTGCTTCGTTGGACAGATAGTCTAAATACCAAATTCAACACTCTAGCTTCAAATTTAAGGCCCAAAAAATCGGTGACATACAGACTATGTATCAAAACTGATAGGCCCCTATGAGATACTGAATATGAACCAAATCATTTCCAGCAGTTTTATATAGTTTGAAGTAAGGGAGTTATTTCCAGCAGTCTTGTAAGGCTAACGTTAAAATATTGCTACCATCACTGCTGATTAGGATGGCTGACACCGAAAGATTGTTCTTCATCACTGTTGAAGAGTATACAGAAGTGCTTCTTCCATCTATGATTTTTCGCGATAGGATTTTTTTTACTGGCATTGTATCTACACTAGTCGGCATAAGTATTTTGACGAAACCTTTTTGTGACTATTGAGACTAACTTTGCTTACAAAAAAAATACAAATTTTCGGCGCAACAGGCTCGTTAGTACCCAGGGCCTAGCTTTCTCACAACCATTCATGTGTGCGTGTGTACTTCTTGCACGATGGCGGGACCTCCTGTTTTATGCCGACTCCGAACGGCTAAGTTGAGATAAGCTATTCTTGACAATTGATACTACTCGGACGATTTGTCAGATCATCACGAGAGGATGGTATCGTTAAAACAACGGTGCAAAAATGATGCGCGAAACAAAGAATCTATTTTTAGCTCTATGCATGCCAAGTTTTGTATTGTTTACCTTTTGCATTCTCTTTCTGCTGATAAGAACGCATGCAGACAAAGAATTTTTACGTGGCATAAGTATTTTGACGGAAACTTTGTGTAAATATTTTAACAGTTTTGAGCACGTGATAACCAAAAAACTTGTGTAGTTAACTTTAATTTACATTAAACGTTGATAACAAAATAAAAATTTATTAAAATTTATTAAAAACCATGGGTAAAACGGCTGAGTTGAGTTTGGTTGTCAGATCTTCAATGGTAGCGAAGTTTAACGCTGGAACGGCAGTAAAAGACATAGCAAGTGAGTTTAATGTGTCGCGTCAAACTGTGCACTATCAAATCAATAAGTTTAAAAAGCATAATGACATCACAAACCTAATGAGATCAGGTGCTAAGCGCAAAACAACGCCCACTGAAGACCGAACCCTTCTACGGGAATTTAAAAGAAATATATTCCTGAAGCCTCAAACTGCTGCAAATCAATGGAATTTGACGGCAACGAATACAATCAGTGAGCGCACTGTCCGACGACGTTTAATGGAAGGAGATTTTAAAACATTTAAAGCTAAGGACGTGCCGTACATATCAAAGGTAAACAAGCTTAAAAGACTGTCTTTCGCAAAGGAACATCTGCACAAGCCAAAGGAGTACTGGAGAAGCGTTCTATGGACAGATGAAAGCTCCTTTGAGTATAACTCATCAAAAAACAAATTTTACGTTAGATTGCCAAAGGTAGAAAGGCAAAAAAGACGCCCCGTTTATCAAAAAGTGAGCCATGGTGGAGGCTCTGTCATGTTCTGGGGATGTGTTGCGTAGGAGGTAGGCTTATTGGTGAATCATTTATCCTGCAACAGGACAATGCCCCATGCCACAGAGCCCGGATGATAACTAAATTTTTGAAGGATGTTGGTGTTGCCACTTTGGACTGGCCACCTCAAAGTCCAGATTTAAATAAATAGAAAACGTCTGGTCTCTTTTGAAACGCAAAAGAACAGTTTCTTTAAATAAAACCAGAGAGGAGACGATTTCTGAGGTCACTTCCCTTTGGGAAGAGATATCTCCAGAGATTCTTCAAAATTTAGTAGATTCAGTACCGAGACGCCTTCAAAAAGTTATTGAAGCCAATGGAGGTTATATATTTTACTAAATTCTTCTTTATTTATTTACTTTTGTTAAGTTTAAAATGTTTTTTCTTAGAGTTATATACTTGTCAAAATACTTATGCCAACACACGAAATTACAAATTAATTTATATCTTTTTTGACTTCTATGAACAAATATTTGTTTGCCTATTTTTAAGTTTGTATTAGTTATATATAAAAATGGAAAAATAAACATGAATTCTTGTCAAGCCATTTAGAAGTTAAACTCAAAAATGCACGATTTTTATTTCGTCAAAATACTTATGCCGACTAGTGTATATGTTTTCGAATATTATTTATGAACTATCAATAAACTGGCTGCTCTCCTATCGGATTAACGGATGATGAATCCTTGGTAATTACATGTATATCCACATTAAACTTATTGTAAATGTAAATATTAGTATGTATGCCTCCCACGATTTAAAAATTCTAATATAGCTGCACTGTACATATTCAAAATATTGACCCAACTTCCGGACTACAAAGTTCCCCCCAAAAACTTCATCAACTATCTGCAAGCTTAAAATATGCATCTATTTTGATATTTTTATTGAATTTGCAAATTTTGTCAAAATGTGCTGTGTAATTTTTACCGCTAACAGAAATTTAAAGTAGTCACACTATAATGCTCATTTCTATCTATTAATATGTTCGTTGAAGAGGTATCATTTTACAGTTACAAAATATCATTTTATTTGAATAATTCATGAATTGCAATTTTACGAGTAAATTGGGCGACTGGGTGGAATAAAGTGTAATTGTAATGGAAAATGTATTTTGTAAATTTGCTGTTTAGCATTCAGTGTAAGTGAGATGTTTTTTTTTGTTGATATACTCTCATCCTTTTCGGGCATATGCGTTAGGGTGTTGCATGATGTAAGGAAAATTTATTTCGGCGAAATAAGGTACGCATACCTCGATCATGAAATTGTATTGATTAAGGATATCGGATGAACTCTCAAGATGGGATCTGTTCAACATAAATGGGCAGTACCTCCTATACAAAATGTTTACCCGTCAGATTGCATCCGACAGTAAAAACACAGCGTCAGAACTGGCAACGGACTTAGATTAATTAACTTCGCTGCGGGTGGAAATATCACCACGATATTCATTAGAGGACAAGAAGGTTTCCAGATCAGCGAACGGTCAATCAAACTGATCACATTACGATAGACAAGATACACGCATCCAGTATTTTAGATATCCGAACATTCTGAGGGGCTAAAATCGACTCGGAACACTACCTTGTCGCAGCCAAGGTAAGAATGCGGATAGACGTGCCACTCCAAGAACGATGTTCGAAAGTTTTACCAAAGAGTAAAACGTCCAAGCCAAGGATACAAGGCTCGAACAGAATCCTGTCGATATGAAAAAGGAAATTTCGTAGCTGAGACACAGTCGATGCTAAGGATATGGAAGAACCACTTCTGCAGACTGTTAAACGACGATGATGAACAACATTCCGCTGTCAGGCAGAACGAACCATTCAATATTGGCGACGAAAGTGAAAACTACCAACCACCCGACCTAAGTGAATTGAGGATAGCAATATCTAAACTCAGGCTTTACATAGCTAACGGAAATGACAGCCTTCCCCCTCAGCTTTATAAAGCCGGCGGGGATGTCTTGGTAATTATTAACCATCAACTCATAAGCCAAATCTGAATGGATGAAAGTATGCCTGAAGAATGAAACCTCGATCTTGATCCACAAAAGAAGGAGACCCTCTGAACTGCGCCAACTACAGAGGCATAAGTCTAATCAACATCGCCTACAAGATCCTACCTACCGAAATATGTCACCACCTAAAACCGACAACCAACAACCTGATCGGCCCTTATCAGTGTGGTTTTATATCAGGAAAGTCCACAACTAATCAAATATTTATACTTCTGCAGATCCTGAAAAAAAACCCAAGAAGTCCAAATCCAATCGTCATCGTTGACAGATAATAATTTGAGGTAGTTTGGTATGTTTGCCTTCCTCGGCTCCACTATTTACTCTGAAAATAACATCCCGTCTATAATTAAACGAAGCATTACTCTTACCAACCGGTGTTTCTTCGGGTTTAGAAGGCAAATTAGTAGCAAAATCCTCACTCGAACTTCTAACGGAATCTTATAGACGCTGATCACAGTCCTGCTCACCGCGCTAAAGCATGCACCGTATCAAAATATAATGACGAAATCTTTGATCGTTTTGAGAAAAAATTCCTTGAAAAATCGTTGGTCCCGTTTGCGTTAACAGACTCTAGAGACGAAGATTCAACCATAGCTATATGAGCTGTACAGCAACATGCCCCTTTAGTCAAGAAAAAACTCCGCATTGAACGTTTAAGAAGGCTAGGATATGTAGAGCAAATGGACTTCTATAATCAGACTCGCAGAGTCTTCGATTCTCAGCCAGACACAATATAGAAAGACCTCGCCTTAAGTCTCGCACACAAATAGAAACCGACCAAAACCAACTTGAAGTGCGCAGTTATATGAGGGTCGGGCTTATTGGAGAGGCATGTTGGTTGATGCCCAGGTTCATTCCGGACTGTAGCGCCACTTAAATAAGAAAGTCAATTTGGCTGCTAGAAATGACTGCCCACCTATCTAGCTACATAAAACCAGTGGAGATAATTTAAAAATTAGTATACACTTAACTCATTAGCAAAATTTGGTCGAATGTAAGTATAACTTAGGAATCAAACTTCGATTGGTTAACCCACCAAAGCGTTGGTACCCATGGCCTAGATTTCTCATAACCATTCATGTGTGCGTGTGTACTTCCTCCTGTTTTTTGCCGACTCCGAACGGATAAGTTTGAGATAAGCTTTTCTAGTCAATTGATACTACTCGGATGTTTTATCAGATCATCACAAGAGGAGGACCAGTGAAAAATCATTTAGGTGTTGCTACGGGTGGGAATCGAACACAGACCATCTGCGGCAGTTCATCGCACTAACCATCGCGCTACTGTCAATTTATTCTTGACAAACGCTAAGAAGGCAATTTAGAAGCAAAGCTCTCACTCGAATTACTAAGATGATCCTGGATAAGACCCTGATTTTTCCAGGTTCATTCCAGGCTGTAAAGGCCGGATTTATCCAGTTTAGTTTCAAGAAACTAAAGGTCTGACTGTAGCAAGAGCTTATGAGGAAATCCTTGGTCGTTTTGAGTGAAAATTTTTTCAACAAATCGTCGGTCCGATTTGCGTTTATGGGCTATGGAAACGAAGACTCTACCCCTAGTTTTATGAGCTGTACATCGATATCGGTCTCGTCAAAAAGTCAGGATTTGAAGTTTCAAAAGCTTATGTCAAAAGAGCGAATGGTCTTTGTTTTCGCTTCCCAGCCAGATGATAGCTAAGCTGAAGTCGAATGTTGGTTGATTCCCAAGTTTAACCCGGACTGTAGAGCCACTTAAGCCATTAAATAAGGAGTAGATACAAAATAAGTCTAATATCATATAAATGTATGCAATACGTTAAGTAAAAGTGGGGGTATGTGTTAAAAAATAAAGATTTTTTTGGAACACCCCAATATGCATGTATACATCTATGCATATATACAAATTATTTAAAGGGATGCGATAGCAAAGTTTCAGATTGAATGACGTTCAACGAGTAATGGATTCAAACCACAGATAACGGGTTGATTTTATATTGATGTACATATATAATTATTTCACCGCTCTAAAAAAAACGCTAGGACGAGATACATTTCAATTTTCTCTTTGCAATTAGAGTATTTTGTTACCAAATGTTACAACGTTATTACGCTCGAATACTGGCACACACATGATAGTCGGATGTCTGAGTATTTGACATTTACGCTCCCTAATTCACATGTTGCATGTTAAATAAAAAGAAAACAATATTTCGATTTGATTGCGTTTCGTGCATCTGATTACGAAGCTTCAACTATGCACATTGTCAAGCTACAAAAACTGTGAATTCTAATATTTAGAATATCGACCCATATATAGCTGTTGGATATTTGAGGATCTGGGTGTCCACTGATTGGTGTTTTAATAGTGTCAGTCTATACATCAATTGTGATAATTTTAGCTGATAGTGGGAAATCAGATGTCATTTGCAATCAAATTCTTGGCAATGCGGTTATATGAAAACACTTGATGATGCCTACTAACTTCGACAAACAGCTTCCTCGTGGTTACCGCTTTATAAAGTACCTTGACCATAGATATGTTACGAGCCCCCGTGTAAAGTCATGCCCCAACAGTTGAGACACGTATCCTCATCTTAAGGCACATTTTCCTTTTCCAAAACAGAAGCGGAACAATTTTTAAGTTAAAGTCAACGGTGGCGTCTACAGTACTAGTTAGGGTGGACAAAATAAACGACATGCATAAGTTTGAAGGATAAGTCAGCTAAAAGGCCAACGTCAGCGCTCAATTCCGTGGCGGATATTGATGACCCGGGTACCAAAAAAAATCAAATTCTTTAGTACCTAAGGCCGAGCTTTCTCACAACCATTCGTGTGTGCATGTGCACTTCTTTCACACATTGCGTTCCCGCAACTGAAGCGTTTGGGGATGTATGGGATCCCTAGTTTGACCACATGGTCTCCAATTGACCAGTTCCCCGTATCTATCGCCGTAATTCTAGCGATATCTGGGCGGGTTCTATTCAGTTTGTTCTGTTTTTGTCGTAGGTGGGCCATATCTTCCTCGATATCACGCAATTTGTTAACCTTCTCCATTTGGAGTCGGTCTTCTTGAGGAAGTATGAATGGATTTGTCTCCTAACCGCACCTAGCGGGACATGGACCCTTCCGGCATTCCTGTACTAGCTTGGAGGATATAGTAGCCGAGTTGATAGCCTTAATGGCAGCTAGACTATCTATGAGGATGTGGAAGCCTTTCTTGTAGCTTAGTGTTTAGCTTTTAGTTTTGTTAGGTTGTAGCCTTTACTCAATGTGGGCCACCATTCTAGTGAACCATATGTGAGAATTAGACGTACTACAGCTTTGTACATCCATAAGGTCTTCTTTGGTTGAAGTTTCGCTTATTATGGAGGGGAATTTTTCTGACACTAGTATCAGCATGTCATCTACATAAGCGACAACTTTGACCCGTTCCTCGTCAAGTTTAACTAGAAATTTATTCGTCCTTGCAAGACATAGGATCGCCTTTTTTGTAGATGGGGCATATGGAGCTGATAGTCCAGTCATCGGGCATATACTTGGTTGATGATTCGGTAAACCAAAACATCAAGACCGTATTTAAAAAGTTCCGCTGGTAAGCATGCGGCCTTGTTGTTCTTAAACTTTTTTGAAGCTAGGCCAACTTCTTCAATACTAGGTGGTGGAACTAGTTCTTTATTGACTGGACATGGTTTCTCTTCTTGCCCTTTATCTCTCTCTCTACATGATACCCATTAAGCAGCTGCTGGAAATGCTGCTTAAACACATCTACTATTCCCTGCGCTTCGGTGACTAGGTTTTCTTCGCTGTCTCAAAGAGCCTGATAAAAATTTTGAAGCCATAGCAGCCACTTGCTTGGTTTTTTTAAAATTCTTTTGAGCGGGGAAGCTCAGTAAGCCCTCTTCTTTCTACCCAGGATCTTCTTTTCCTCCGTTCTCCTGGCTCGATACTCTTCTCTCGCTGCCCTTGTTTTGCGCTGCAGCACTTTCTTGTCTGCATCTTCTGTCACCTTTTTCCTGTACACGCAAGAAAATGGTCAGAGTCGTCGTTTGCCCCTCAGAATGTGTGCACGACGTGGATGTTGGATGCGTGACTCGCATCGACATGGTCGATTTGGTTGGTGGTTCCATCGTCTGTAGAGCACCAGGTTGCTGTGTGGATCCTTTGCCTTGAAAACCTACTGGTACTTATCACCGTATTGCGAGCTGCTGCAAAATCGATTAGTCGGTAACCGTTGTCTGTTGTCATTTCGTGGATTCTGTGCTTACCAACTTCTACATCATCATCATACTCCGGACAGGCTCCGTCGGCTCCATCCTGAGGGCAATAAAACTCCTCTTTTATGGGATCTTCAGCCTTGTCGGTAGGGCTGTCTGCTCATATAAGGCTTATGTTTTGAAAAGTAGCTTTGATGCTGGAACTCGAAGTCAATGACTTTTGTCCTGAGCCGATTTCCGATGACGAATCCACATACTAATACTGTGTGTACCTTTTGCTGCAGCTGTAATAAATGTCGCAATTTTTTCTCTTCTTCATACCTGATCCTATCCATCGTATCTCTTGGATTGCGGTTATATATGCCTTGTAACGCCTGACTATAGACTCAAGTTTTTGAGTAGCACCTGGGGTGTAGAGTGTTCGTACATTCCAGGTACATACTCTCAGATCATAGTCAATTGAAGTTCCAGGACTCGTTGGCATTTGAGGAGTTCCATTATCCGATGATGGTTATGTCTCTCTAATAACTAGTGGTTTTTTCCATGGTTGGGAAGTAACCCCGATGGCACAACCCCCAACGTGTAGATCCAAGACCTTATTTTTTTCCGGCCTACTGTCCTACGGTCACAGCAGGCCGGAAAAACCGAGTGGATAAAGATTTTATCCACTCCCACTTTTCGGTTATGTGGGTTAAGGCAGGAATGTAGCCTTCTCATATTTTTTTTATTTAGCAACTAAAATATTCACTAGGAAAAATTTATATGGCAAAACAATTTTTGCCGAGTCAGCTAGTAAATCTTCTGGCATGCCCGACACGGCTGGCTCGGGCCAAGTCTAATCTGGAGGTCCAATTTTCGATGACTTTTTCCACCATTTGTGGCCGTATATCGGCAATAACGCTGCGAATGTTGTCCTCCAAGTGGTCAATCGTTTCGGGCTTATCGCCGTAGACTATCGACTTCACATATCCCCACAGAAAATGGTCAAGCGGCGTTAAATCGCACGATCTTGGAGGCCAATTCATGGGACCAAAATGCGAAATTATGCGCTCACCGAACGTTTTCTTCAACAAATCAATTGTGGCACGAGCTGTGTGACATGTTGCGCCGTCCTGTTAAAACCACAGCTCCTTCACATTATGGTTGTTCTGTAAAGGTCTGTAATCATGGCTCTATAGCGTTCACCATTGACTGTAACGTTCTGGCCAGCATCGTTTTAAAGAAGTACGGACCAATTATTCCACCAACCCATAAATCACAGCAAACAGTCATTTTTTCTGGATATAACGGTGTCTCAACATACACTTGAGGACTATCATGACTCCAAATACGGCATATAATTGCTCCGATGGACGATTATGTTGATCGTAAAAGGGATGTAGTGCGCGATACGTATTTCGAAAAGAACCATGATTTTCAAAATAAATTTGCACAATTTGGAAGCGTTGTTCAGAAGTCAGTCTATTTTTGTTGAAATGCCAAACCAAACTAAAAATAAATTACTTGACAGCTGACAAAATGGTCGCCAGTTAAAATAGTGTTGCCAACTCGAAGTTCTAAACCTCTAAAAAAAACACCCGGTACACATTGTACATACATAACTGCAGAATAAACACGCCTAAACACGAACGCCGCTTGGGCACCGTCATTGGGAATGGTCTCCACTGATGGTATTCGCAATAGAATTCAAACAATATATGTTTTATGTTATAACTTTTCTCAAGAATAACGTAGAGAGATAATATATACACCAATGGATTTGTTAATCAAAGTTCATAGACATGTAAAAAAAATTTAGTTCGGTTTGGTAAAAATTTTAGATAAACCACAAAAAATGTCCGGAAAATGTGAAAAAAATAAAATTTAATATTTCTTTTGTTTATTTACAAGGTTTTTATTCAAAGAAACTTAAAATTTGATATAGAAAAAACTTCGCAGAAGAATTCTGAATCTTTAGGAGAAAACTCAAAACTCAAACATCAAATGGCGAGTGTTGCCGGAGAGAAATATTATAAGGGAGTACTGCAGCCAAACAAGGGGAGTATTTTAAAAAAAATAGGAGTAGGTACAGACATTATTTAGTCTTTATTTTCACAAAATTTTTGTATACCTAATTCCATAGGGGTATATTAGTCTTGACATTAAATTTTTAATATTATATACCTTAAAGTATATCAGTTAGCCATACTTAGTCGATTTTGCCATGTCCGTCGGACGGAAGTTCGTTTGTGTGTCACCGATTTTTGGACCTTACATACACTGAATTTTGAGCTAGAGTGTTGAAATTTAGTATATAGACTCTCTTTGCGACGAAGCAGAATAAATCATAAGAATTTTTTTTTTTAAAAGTGACTGAGCAAGAAATTTAGACTATTTTTCATTGTCTATATTTCTTCCATATATAGTTTTGAACCACTTTTTGCCGGCGTTTTATTAAAAACATAAGATTTTCGTCAAAAAAGCATTTAGTCGCCATAAATCATTTTGATTCAATTTTTTGGGTCGTTTTCCAACAAAAACCATTTGCATACCCTACCCCATAGCAAATGCCATATAAAAACTTCTTTGTCGAACCATAAAAAATTTATATAAATTGTCTGTCCAACAATTTTTAAAATAAGTGACCCCAAAAACTGTATAGAAAATGTCACATCTAGTTAAGAAAGTTTATCTTATTTCTTATAAGATAAACTATATAACTATATAATATAAGACCTTTTTCTATGGGATCGTTTTTACAAATAGTTTATTTTACGAAAACGACCCCAAATACTCGATATATTTTTAATTTTTTTTTTAAATTGTACCAAATCCGTTTTTTTACTAAAAGCGACCGAAAAAGGGACCTGGCTAAACTTTATGTACGAAGTATAGGTATTGAGATTTTCTAAATATGTTTTAAAAACACTTTTTCAAAGTTCTTTACCGTTTGAAAAAAACAACGTTTAACTGAAAAGCGGGCGTGATTTTTAAAGCCTACAAATCGGTGACGTACAGACGGACAGGACATGGATGATTCGACTCAGCTAGCGATTCTGAGTCGAACCAAATACTTTAAGGTATATTATAAAACGAAATGTGTAAAATACGCGTTATATTTTTGAAACGAGACGGCAGTTGAACGATGTAAAACATTTGGTTTTGAAATAAAAAGCGATCAAAAGTGAATTTGAGTTTTATTAAATAAATTATTATTATTGTTATTATTTATTAACATGTAATTTTAAATGACAGGGTAATATAAAGATTATAGAACCTAGCTGCGGAGACTATTGGCTCTTATTTGATAAAATTATAAAGTTGAATTAAGAGTTTCAATATATTTATTTACATTTTCAATATTTGTAGAGTTTGGATTTTTTAATATTTCATAGATTAATTTGTATTGAAATATGGATTCTATTATTGGTTTTGAAATTTGACAATTTTCTAGGAGATGTGGGATATTTAATGTTGTGTTGCAGGAAGTGCATATCGGCGGGTTGTTTTTGGTGAGCAGATGTTGGTGAGTTATTGATGTGTGACCGAGTCTTAGGCGAACGAAGTTTGAGATTTTATTTTTAGATTGGTTTATGGGGTATATTGGGTGAATTTTTTCTTCGTTTACTTTTTTATAATGGTGGTGATAGAGGCTCCATTCAGTTTCTTGCTTGGTTCTAAGGTTTTTACGAATAAATGTTTGAAGATCTTGTTTGGTAATCACATTATATTGGTAAACTGGTGCTTTTTTTGCAGAATTTGTGGCTTTATCAGCTTCGTCATTTCCACGAATATTTACGTGCCCGGGGGTCCACATAAGTTTGATTTTATTTGGCTTCATAGCAATCTTGTTTCTTATTGCAGAAACTAGTTCAGTGTTATTGGTTGGGTTGCTTATTGCTTTTAAAACCGACATGCTATCGGAGCATACAACAAATTTGCCACTGTAGTCCAAAGTTGCCTTAGTCGCTTGGAGGATTGCAAAAGCTTCTGCCGAGAAAATTGATTTGAATTTCGGGAGGGTACCAATGCTTAGAATGTAACCATCTTCTAGTGTAACGGCAAACGATCTATTGTTGTGTGATTTGGATCCGTCTGTAAACATGAATTTCCAACCTTTATTTTTAAGTTTTGATGAGATGTCTGAAAATAAAGAGCAATATTGCGCGTTGCTGGTATTTGTTTTTCTATAACGAGCCAAAGACAACAAAATCGACTCGGGTTGTATATGCCATGGCGGGTAAGATAAAACATAGTTTTGTGACTTTTTTATAGGAAGTTCCATTTTATGTGCTTTCTCAAGGATTTTGCTTATTGTGGACGGGATGCGTTTTTTACATTTGTGTCCAATGGATTGGTGAATGTCCTTATCAATAACGGAGTTCTTTGAAAAAACCAACTTCGCAATTAACATTGATGTTATTTCTTCGTAACGTTGTTCAACTGATGGACGGCCTGCTTCTGCAAGTATATTTTTTATTGGTGTTGTGGGGAAGGCGTTGATGCTCCTCCTTGCTGCCTGATGGTAAGTTGGCAGGATAATTTGAAGAGTGGTTTTAGGAGAATTGCCGTAAATATAAATACCATAGTCAATTTTACTTAGGACTAGCATTTTTGTAATATATGAAAGGGTATTAATATGCACATGACTTTTCTTACTTGCTAGATACTAAATGATACTGACTCTCGCAGCTAGCGATTTTTTCAAACTTAAGCAATGTTCCTTCCACTTAAACTTATTATTAAAGATTAATCCTAGAATACTGAGGGTTTTTACATTTTCGATTTGTACACTATTTATAGTAAGAGTAAGTTCAGGGCAATTAATTTTTCTGCAAATATGAAGTATTTTACATTTTTGTAATGATAATTTTGCTCCTGAAGCAGACGACCATTCTAATATATCTTTGACAACGTGATCGAATTGAGTCTTACATTTTTTTAAATCATTTATTTTGCTTAATATATAAATGTCGTCTGCATAGAAGCAGCAATCTAAAAGTTTATAATTGTTCACTATAGCTGAAATTTCGTCGAAAGCAATAATAAATAATATCACCGATAATGGAGATCCTTGGCGGATTCCGTTATACAATGAATATGCATTAGAGAAAGAATCGTTAGCTCTCGTAACGAATTTTCTATTTGTTAAAAAAGATCTAACATAGTTGAAGATTTTTGTTCCAACGTCCCATATAAATAAACACGAACGAAATGATTGAAAAATGATCACTGTTGTGTAGATCACTTAAAGTTTTCCAGGTGGTCATAGGAAATAACTCTGGGGAACAGCAGGTTATATCGATGTGGGTTAATGAGTTATGTGTTGATAGATGTGTTGGTGAGCCGTCATTTAAAAGAATTAGATTTTCATTAAGCAAAAACTGGTGAACCCCAAAGCGTATTCCACGCATTTATGTCACCACCAAGAATCACAGGAGAGTCAGTTTGACTGATAATATTGTCCAGGTCATTTTTACAAAACGTTTGTTGTGGGTGGCCAACGTAAGTTATTTTGGGTTGGGATTGTATTTCTACTGCCAGAGTTAAAATAACTGAGTTGATCGGTAGAATTTTATGAGGAATATTATTCTTGATCAATAAACAAATACCTTGTTTTGATGTTGTGTTAAATAAAAAAAGTTAATATAGTTCGACAATTAGTTCTATATGTTACAAATGTATCAAAATATATATACCGCTATAGGATAGGGTATAAACACACAAGAAAGAATGAAAATCCCTTTTGACGATTGGAATTTAAAGTGAATTACATTTATTCAGGTTGAATGCAAGTGTATGATATTTAAGGTCTTTAAAAAATGGGAGTACGAATGTGAAAGGAGGAGTACGGGAGTACGGAGGTGTTGAAAGGAGTACAATACTCCTATGGAAGTACTTTCGGCAACACTATTCAAATCCGGTATGTAGTTTCGGAAATTTCGTGGCAGATACATATATACATCGAATCTGATTTGCCTTTTATATAAATAAGTGAAATTTGTCGTATTTTTACTCTCTTCAGTTCAACCAGCGGCACAGTAAAAAATATTTTGTATCTAATTTGGAAATATATTACAAAAAAGTGTTTTAAAAGAAGAAGCAAAACGTTTTTTGCTGATTTCTCAAAAGTGTGGAAAGTGAATTTACTCAATTGTTGCATTCAGGTGACGATATATATGTACTCCAAATAATAACTCCACAAGGAAAATTCTTTAATTTACTCCCATCGACAGTACCCTGCTACAATGTCTGGACTGCATTCCCTAGTCTGAACTAATATCAATGGAATTCCATGAGAGGCATCCGATATTAAAAATGAAAAACAAAAAATTCTCCAGAGAAAGTTTATCCTGAAATCGACTAAAAGGATTGCAAAAAAAGTGGTGCCTTGCATTCCTTAAGGTCTTGTTTGCTCCATCAGAAATTTCTCAAAATTTTACACCCACTCCAACCCAGCCCAAGACTGACTCTCAAACCGACTTCAATTAAAAAATTCCACATCTCTGAATATTACAACATGCGTTGATGGATGTAATACGCATTTCATTATCACATCGTATAATCCCTTCGACACCATTCATCTCGACATCGGATTTCAATAAAATTACTCACTTCACTCAACACACTCGCACCGACATCGCTCGGTTCCTTGTCTATTTCCCTCCCCGAGACGTAAACCGAAAGGAGTTAGAAGGGTTGGTAGAATAGGATGGCCGGGATAACCTGAAGAATGGTATCGTCTAAGTGGCGAGAGATGGTCTCAAGTTTGTCAAAAGGTTTTCGGGGAGATTTACAACCATTAAATGTCATCCTTTAAGTTTGCTGGCATTCGGAGAACATGACTTTGCAATTATGTTATTGTTCCGTGATGATTTATGCATTAGTTTGAGTTTCACAAGCACTTTTCCTATTCGTCCTCATGTGTGCTGGGCGATTGCAGATAAGGATAGGTTTAAAGCTCTTGAATGATTCTACCAGCCCAGCGATGAGTATATACCTAACCACCACCCTAAAGTATGTGGGGGGAGGAATGGTCAGGTGGGGTATGGTATGTGTGGCATGAAAGCCGGGTCTTTGCTTTTCGTCTGGTTAAGGTTGAGGAAAATTCAATTCCTTCGATGGGAAATCATGCAGGTGATATCTATGCAAATTCCATTCATTTACCGTTCTCTTCCCAGCTTGGTCGGTTGAAGTTCGGTGACTCTCGTGTTGCCAACCTTTTCAATGGTGAATATTAGAATCTTCCCAGGAATCCTGGTTGCGTTTTAGAAGTTCATTCTGAAATACCAAATGCCGTCCAGCGTAATCTAGGTTTATTCCTTTTGCAAATGTCTTGTGTGGTGTATAATTCTCCAGGTAAGAACAGGCATCAATTATGGATTTGGGATGAGCCATCGTAAGGACTCGTATTGATCTCAGTTAATTTGAGTTTATCGTTCGTTGGGCAATTGTTTTGACAAGTATTATAGATCTTTGCAAAATATCTTAAAGGGTTCCATGTACTGTTACGGTTGTTGGTTATGAGAGATTTATTGAAGTTCATAGATAACCAGATTGCATTGGCTTGTCATCGATACGGAATATGTTGAGAGAAACTTCTTTGTGGTTGGATACGATTATGCTGTGATGAGTGCTTTTGTAAAAGTCATTTGCATGATATCCATGTAATGATTAATGTAAATTCATCTATCGTTTGTATAATTCAGGATCTGTTGCAGTAATGCAAGACAGTTACTATTTTTAAGACTTTAAACGCGAGAAGCATTTAATAGTGTGGAGACCAGGATGTGCTTTTACCTGCAGGACTGGCATGATCAGGGTCTTATATAGGATTGAGGGTTTTACTACTAAATTTCCTTCTTAGCCCGAAGAATCAGCGATTGGCAAGAGTAATTATTCGTTTGAATCCGAGGTAGACAAAGTCCCATACTACCTCGAAGTTATATCTCTTAATGGTGACATTCTGTCCAATTCGCCGATGTTGCGTGCCCTTTCGTGTTGACAGCATATACTTATTCCTATACCCTCATTTACTGCTAAATCCATTTTTGCAGCTTCCTTCTCTATACTAGCAAACGTGGCTATGATAAACGTTGAGTCCTACCAATGATGTCAATATCTTCGGCGTATGCTAGTAGTTGCACCGAACTTTGGAAAATTGTGCCTCTGGTGTTGGCTCGGGAGTTTTGCACAACCTCTCCAAATCCTTTTTTGGTATCGAATGAGTCGGTGAGGTCGTTTCCGACCCTGATGGAGCAGCGAACATTCCCCATCGTCATCCTAAACAAACGGACGAGTTTGGGCGCGGTATACCAAAACTACACATGCCTCTGTAAACTTCGGCTTTGAAATCGATAAATAGGTGGTAGGTATCGATTTGGACTTCTTGGGTTTTTTCCAGGATCTGCCGAAACGTGAAAATTTGATCGGTTGTGTACTTTCCTGGCCTAAAACCAGACTGATAGGGGCCGACCAGGTTGTAGGTAAACAGTTTAGGCGTTCACATATAACGGCAGATAGAATCTTGTAGGCGATGTTGAGGAGACTTACGCATCTATAGTTGGCGCAGTTCAGAGAGTCTCCTTTATTTGTGGACAAACGATGCAGAGATTCCAATCTTCAGGCGTTGAGTTGGTGGATGTTACTTACCAAGTCATCTCCGCCAGCTTTGACAAGTTCAGCTGGAAATCTGTCATTAACGCAGGCCTTATTAAGCTGGTGTTTAGATATTGCTATCCTCACTTTACTTCACTCGTCATCGCCGTTTAACAGTCTGCTGAAGTGGTTCTTCCATATCCTTAGCATCGACTGTGTCTCAACTACGACATTTTCTTGTTCATCTCGATAGGATTCTGTTCGAGCCTTGTATCCTTGGCTTTGGCGTATTACACATTGGTAAAACTTGCGAACATCGTTTCGGGACTGGTACCTCTCTATATCCTTTTCTCCTCTTTCTGAAAAGCCGGTGTTCTTCCCTTCTTCTCTGCCTATAGAGCTCATTGGTTTTCCAACAATAATGCTTTAGTATGAACTTTGCGTTAAAATCTCCCAGCAAGATTTTAACATCGTACTTCGGTAATATCAGAGTTCTTGCCTAAGTCTGGCACTTATAACAAATCCGCTTCCGAATAGTCGCTGTTTCTGCTCACTATAACACGGTCCTCTTTTTACCCGACCAATCGTATTTCCTGGATGGCGGTAATGTCTGTTTTGTAGCAGTTTAGGCTTCCGCTAGTTGTTCGCCTGCACCTCTCCTGTTAATTGTTCTCACACTCCATAAATAACTTAACTCAGCTTGTAAATGAGCCAACGCGCATTCCGGATATTGATAGTCAAGCCGCCAACACCCTGGACTTGTTCTTAACATCTCACCCTGACAAATACACCATAAATGTATTATCGCCTCTAGGCACGTCAGACCACTGTATCGTATCAGCTAATTTCTCGTACTCCAACCACATAGTTAAAGAACAAATTCCTAAAAGAACTGTATGGCATTACGAGAAAGCCAACTGGGAAGCTCTAAACGGTTTCTTTAAGAATTTTAACTGGTCAGTATGCTTCCTCGATAATGACGTGGATGCTACGGCTGATGCGATAACTAACATCATTCTCCTGGGTATGAAAACCTATATCCCTCACCGGATAAAGAGTATCAAACCGAAGGTAAACGGGTGGTATGACTCGAGCTGTAAAGAGGTTGTTAGGGTGAAAGAGTTATGTTTTCGGTCATATAAAGCCAACCCAACTGAGGATAACCGTTTAAAATTCAAACAAGCCAGAAATGACTGCAATGCCCACATTAAGCGTGTCAAATTCTTCCACGACCAAAAGTTGAGGCAAAAAATTCTACTATGTCCCAAAGGTAGTAAAAACTTTTGGTCGTTTGTAAAAAACATTAAGAATTCGACCTCATCTTCCATCCCAACGCTCATTTACAATGACATTCCAGCTGTCACCTCTCTAGACAAAGCCAATCTGCTCGCTGCTCATTTTGCAGCCAATTCAACGCTGCCAGATTGTGCCCAGTCTCCCCCTGTACTAGAGAACGTAGAACATTCTATGGGACCAATCCACTTTCGTACTCATACAGTCGCAAGAGTATTAATCGATCTTGACATACACAAATCGTCTGGTCCAGATGGTATCTCCCCCGTAATTCTGAAGAGGTGTTCTTCAACGCTGGCAAAACCACTGCGTAAGCTTTTCCATCTTTCCTATTCATCAGGACTCTTTCCGAGTCGATGGAAAACTGCATTTGTACAGCCCGTTCCCAAAAAAGGCGAATCTTCTTCTCTCTCCAACTACCGACCAATTGCACTTACCTCCCTTCTTTCTAAGGTCATGGAAACGCTGATAAACCGTCAGCTTATGAAATATCTTGAATCACGAAAACTCCTCAATGACCGACAATATGGTTTTCGTAGCAACAGGTCCACTGGTGATTTGATGTCATATCTCACCGAAAAGTGGAACCAATCAATCCACCTTGGTGGCGAAAACAAGATCGTTGCACTTGATATTTCAAAGGCATTTGGCAGGGTTTGGCATCAAGCCCTTTTGTCGAAAATGCGTGCTTTTGGTATCGATGATACTCTTCTTCAATGGATTAGAAACTACCTCTCGAAACGTTCAATTCAAGTAGTTTTGGACGGTTTCAAGTCTGCTACTCACCAAATAAATGCTGGTGTTCCCCAAGGCTCAGCTTTGTCTCCGACACTCTTCCTCATTTTTATTAATGACCTATTGTCTGCAACTTCTAATCCAATCCATTCCTTCGCTGATGACAGTACCCTCAGCTTTTCATATTCGTTCTCGATTTCACGCCCCTCACCTTCGGATGTGGAAGAAAAACGACAAAATATGTTAAGTTCATTAAATTCCGACCTTGACAGCATAATTAAATGGGGTAAATCTAATAGAGTGGAATTTAATGCTTCCAAAACGCAATGCTGTCTCCTGTCATCCAAGCGAAACCAAACTTTACAGCCACTATCCATGAGTGGCACTTGCATCGTCGAAACCGAAAAACTTTCCATGCTCGGTATGTGTGTTAGTAACGACCTTCGTTGGAACGACCACATATTCGAAATCGCCAAAAATACAGCAAAATGTCTAGGTTTCCTCAATCGATGTAAGAAATACTTCACAAATATAAAGCGTACATACGCCCCAAACTTGAGTTCAACGCCCGCATATGGTCAGGTGCAGCCAAAACATCATTGCACCTACTAGATAGGATACAAAAGCGTGCGATAAAACTGATAGGAGACCCAACCATAGCGAACTCCATAGTTTCGCTCGAACATCGTAGGAATGTCTCCTGCCTTACACTCTTTTACCGCTTTTACTACAACAAATGCTCTAACGAAATAGCCAGCTGCATTCCGCCCCTTCAACAATTCAACCGTAATACTCGCCGTACCACGAATGCTAATCAGTTTACCCTAAAGCCTATCTTCGGACGTACTATGAAATATAGAGATTCATTCCTTAACCGAACAACACGAAGTGGAATGCTTTACCAAACTCAGTTTTTCCTCTCCATTACAATTTACAAAAATTCAAAACCAACGCACATCGGTATCTCCTCTTCTCTACTCCTCTATTTCCTTAATGCCCGCGCTGTGCTTAAACACCATAAGGGTATTAATAATCCCTTTAGCGCGCGCCAATTATAAAAAAAAAAAAAAAAAATAATATCAGTCCTTTCCGACGCTATTGATTGCTTTGTAACATATATATTTTTCCATGGGTGGATAGTTAACCCAAAGCACAACCCCCAACCTAGATGGCCCTAGAGGGCCATCAGTATAAACTATCGGATTAGGCGCTGCCGTTGGCCTTTCGGTTCATCCGCCACCATTCCTAGATAACCTGTTGTCCTAATACGAAGCAGCTCATCTAGGTTCGCCTGTGATAGCCGGCCCACTGTTCTGCCCCTTTTAAGAAAAAGGTAGGTTTTTGCCAAGCCGTAAGGAATTTTGAAAAAAAATTCTGAACAACATATTTAGAAAATCTCAATATCTATATTTGTTTTTGACCACGTCCACTTTTTGGGGGCGTTATCGTTTCGATTTTGATAAACCCGAACGCCCACAATTTGGGGACATTCATTTTAACGATAAGATGGATGGATGGATAAGATAAGATTAAACCATCCCCACAGGGGATTGTAACCTTCTTATATCTTTATCATTATCCACGGTTGTTTATTATTGAGTTCTTAATTCAGAGAGAAAGAAGGACAATTAATAAGGTTCAGGTACCTACCTCGAGCTATAGTAGGTGATGCTTCAGCCAGGTTAATACCAATTCTCTGCCAACATCTGCGTGGTGATATTGAATGATACATCTGCTCATAAGTGATATTGCGCTCGATTCCAAGAATCATACAACAAAATCAAGCAACCAATATAACTGAAGTAACTTCAAAATCAATTCGAGAAACTACTTATCCTCAACATTTTCTCGCAAAATCCTTTAATATCTTTGAATCACGTTATGTTCCAATAGCTTTCTTTCTTGGATAACATATTAAAGAATGTCATCGTCTCGACTTGCCAGCAAAGTCAATGGTTAAGCATATTAGTTTTACAGCGAAAATAATAAATTGTGCCCGACAAAGAGAAACACTATTACTGCATGTCCATTACTGGGAAAATCTATTTACGTCTTGTCAGAAGCAGTGGCGTTTGACACCAGTGCTCTTAGCTTTCTTTAATCCTTAAAAAGTCATTAATTTAATATTTTCCAATGCACTTTAGGTAGGTATAGGGTAATAATAAGTGAACTAAATATTCTGCAGCTTCATCGCTTTCAACCCGTATCTACAGCTAAAAATTAATCCTTTAAAGGACACACATTTTCTTAAAAGGAAGGCGTGGTGCAATGAGGAAAAATTCATGTTCGATGTGGTGTGTGAATATGAGGATACCTTTCATTTTTTGTATACATTTAGAAATGTTGAAATGTGTCCTTTCCCTACAGCTGTTGCTTTTCTTATCCGACAGCGTCTACAGTCACAGGTATGATGGACGACGTGAACAACTTACATGGACTATTCTACCATATTTGGACAACAGGTCATAAAGGAAGTTTAAGGGTTAGTCCGACTCTTTGAATGGAGGTAGTGGTTGGCGGGTGAGCCAAAAGGGCAACGACAATTCTCAATCTTGTACTAGATTTTTTTCTAGAATGGCGCTCATACATCTAAATTGAGTAATTTTTAGGCAGTATTCATGCGGATAATGGAAGAATTCGTAAGATTTTTTTTTGATTTTACGATCAAATCATTAACAGCCACATTAATATACGCAAATAAAGTGTGAATTGTCTTTAATCAATGGATTCAATGAGAAATCTTATTGTCTTATTTAATAAACAAAGTTAATCTTGTTCAGACAGTTTATCAAAATCTTTTATACTTACTTACTGAAGTGGCGCTTCAGTAGTAGTTCAAGTGCGGGCTATACTACTAAACTGCCTTCTTAGCCCGAAGAAACAGTGGTTGGCAAGAGTAATTCTTCGATTGATTTATGACGAGATATTGTTGTCAGAGTTAGTAGCGGAGCCGAGGTAGACAGTCCCGTACTACCTCAAAGTTATATCTGTCAATTGATAGACAGAACGTCATTGTCCAATTCGTCGATGTTGTGTGTCCTTTCGTGTTGACAGCATATACGTAGTCTTACCCTCATTTACTGTTAAAACAATTTTTTCTGCTTCCTTTCCTGTACTAGCAAACGTGGCTACCAAGACTAGACTGGGCTCTGTATAGTTAGTCTCTATAAATGCTGTCGTATGCGGCTTTGAAATCCATAAATAGGTTGTGGGTATCGATTTGGAAACCACACTAATTGTTGGTAAACGGTTTCAGGGGTTCACATATTACTGCAGATAGGATCTTGTAGGCGATGTTGAGGAAACTTATGCCTCCGAAGTTGGCGCAGTTCAGAGGGTCTCCTCTTTTGTGGATCGGCAAACGATGCCGAGGTTCAATTCTTCAGGCAAACCAGATTTGGCATATGAGTTGGAGGATGTTACTTACTGGAAAGGCCGTCATTTCCGTCAGCCTTGTTACGCTTGAGTTTAGATATTGCTATCCTAACTTCACTTAGGTCAGGTGGTTAGAAGTTTTCGCTGTCGTCGCCAATGTTGAATGATTCGTTCTGCCTGACAGCGAAATATTGTTCGTCATCGCCGTTTGCAAAAGTGGTTCTTCGATACCCTCAGCATCTTCTGTGTCTCAACTGCGATATTTCTTTGTTCATCTCGACATGATTCTGTTCGAGCCTAGTATCCATGGCTTTGACGTTTAACGCTTTGGTAAAACTTGCGAACATCATTCCTCGAGTGGCACCTCCCTATATCCTCGGTCGTGCGCTTTTCTGGCTCATTTATAACGATGTTCTTCCCTTCTTCTTTGCATATAAGCTTAGAAGCTTAGTCTTGTTAAAACGAGGGATCTAAAGTATGAAGATCAAATTCGAGATTTTATTTATGGTAGAAAAAAGTGAGTATGGCAACCTCGTCTTTCTGTCGTGAGGTCGTATTATGTATGCTATGCCCAAAAATCCAAGAGGTTAAATTTTCAACCACTTAGATGCCAGATAGTTGCCACATATATCCGGCTGAAGTTGAGCAATGGGGTTGGTTAAATTGACTTGTAGGCATCGGTCTGTTGCAGATTATTGAAATTGACTTGCGACTTGAGAAAACTCCACAAGAAAAAGTCAAACGGTATCCTCACTGGATTAATGACACACCGCTGCGCCCTCAGGCCCAAAATCCGCAAACAGCCTCCATGTTGTCACACCTCATTACTTACAGAACCGGTCATGTCGAATTCAGACACTAAACGTTGGAGAGTCTGGTAGTATTTCTACTTTAACCAGGTCCTATTAGAAAACCTATACTAAGGAGAACCTATATAAGACTCTCAATATCTCAGATCTGCTCAACCACACTGAAAAATGGACCGTATCAAAACCGAATAAAGAAATTCTGGGTCGTTCTGAGCTACGCTTTAGTTGACGGACTAGAATGAGTAGAGCGAATGGACACTACCACTCTTGTTCGCAGAGTCTACGATTTCCCACTAGACGGTAGACGCAGTAAAGGAAAATGTCGCCTCAAGTGGCACGCAAAAGTGAACCAACTTCAATCGATTTGAAATTTGAGTCCGGGTGAGTAGGATAGGTATGTTGGTTGATACCCAGGTTAACTCCGGACTATAGCGCCATTTAGTGTAAGTATGTAGGTATATTTAAAAGTCTTCTTGTTCTGTAACAATATTAGTTGTATTCTGTTATTCGTATAGCTTTAAATTGGACTATGTATGCTACAATTGTTCGATTTAATGTCAAAAGACTTAGGATGATTGTTCATAAAAAAAATTCGAAATACCAATCCATAGCAAATGCCTGAAAACTGAAAACTAAATCTAGTAACATCCTAGACAAACATTGCAATCAAAAATAAAATACAAAAGTAGATCATGTCATTTATTTAATAATTTAAAGGTCATTCAAAAGTGTTTGCCTTACCAACCGTTTGCAAAAGTTGTGCCTTTTGCTCAAAATTCGATTCTGCCTACGTATCGATGAATTAATTTGCTTTAATGTTCTCAGTTGAGAACGTAAAAATTTTCGATAAGATCTACGTCTATTTTGATGACGGGACTGATGTTGGGGCTGAGTTTCTTCAAAATAATTATTTTCCTCAATACTTTGTGAAGCATTTTCTTCTTCAGCATCAAAAGATGGGATTCGTCTTTCCTCCAAATTCATAATAAAATTTCTATTTCTCAATATAGGGATAGATACAATCACAGAAGATTTCAAGATGTAACTGACAGACGATTTGTTTGAAAATAAAAATTTCGAAACAAATCGATTCAGAAATATAAAAATCCTAGAGTGATTTCAAATGTTCCTTGGTTAAGCTTATTATGACAAGGTTGAGCTATCAGGTTGAGAGAGACAAACTTCCGGTTTTACAATACCAACCCAGCATAGAAAAACTGAATAAAATTCCAAAAAGACGGAAATGACTGTAATGTGCATTTAAAGAATGTCAAATTAATCTATGACCAAATGTTGAGGCTCAAAAATTCTTATATGTCCCAGAAGTAGAAAAACGATTGGTCATTCGTCAAAAGTGTAAAAAAAATTCGACCTCATCATCAGTTCCGACGCTCATTCACAATGGAATTACAGCTAAGAAAAGACCAATCTGCTTGCTGCGCATTTAGCAGCCAGTTCGACGTTGTCAGATTGTAGATCATTCTATGCGACAAACTCTCTTTTGTGCTCTTACAGTTGCAAGAGTTTTACTTTATCTGTACATTCATAAATGCGCTGGTCCAAATGGTATATCTACCATTATTATGAGCGTTGTAATACGCTGGCATAGGCTTTTCTATCTATCCTACTCACAAGGACTGTTTCCGAGAAGATATGGATAACTACATTTGTCCAAGTTATACCAAAAAATGGGAATCTCCTTCTCCCTCCAGTTTCTGACGACTTGCACTTAACTCATTTCTTAACAGGATCATGGAAACGCCGATAAATCGCCAGATTATGATACATATATAAGTTAACGTCAACAAAATTAAGTTAACGTCAACAAAATTACTCAATTCTCCATATCCACGCGCAGCAACTTGAACTGCAATTATTGCACTATTGAATTTCCAGAAAACCAGCACAGACGACCTCAACGACGGTCATCACCCCAACACCGGCGACATGTCGTCAGCACATTTGCAGCAGCAGCAGAGGTTTCAATTAGGATAGGTAGCTTTAAGTGAATCAGTTGTAATTGGTATCTTGAAGTGTAAATAAAGTATAAAAAAAAGAAATGAAATTCTTTTTTTTAAATTAAAATAATATAATGTAAAATAACTGGCGCCCAAACGTGGTTTTTTGTTAAAGTACAAACGAAGTAAGTCGACCTAAAGTAGCTCGCCTCGTAAAACACTATTAAGCATTAAGCCGACCTAAATAGCTCGCCGCGTGTGTTAAGTGTACCAAGCAAAGCAACCAACCCATCAATAGAAGTCAATCGATAGAGAGACGAACCACGAGGGAGTGTGAGAGTTTTTACCCTAGTAGCTGACGCAAAACGGACAAATGAAACCTTACCAGCGTGGGATGATCGCCAAGATCTTTATGTAAGAAAATTATTTTAAGAAACAAAAAGTGAAATTATTATTTAAGTTTGAAACCAGGAATCAAAATCCTAACTAAAGAAATTATTTTAAGAAACAAAAAGTGAAATTATTATTTAAGTTTGAAACCAGGAATCAAAATCCTAACTAAAGAAATTATTTTAAGAAACAAAAAGTGAAATTATTATTTAGTCTGAAACCAGAAATCAAGATCCTAATTTTACAGTATTTAGAATATTGCACATTAACGAGCAAAAGTAGTCAATATAGATTCAAAACAAAACCAAATAGCTTTTATTTTCAGTAGCTTTTATGCGAGTTATAAGCAATTTTATACAAAAATTAATATAATTTGAAACATAAGAGTTGAAAAGTACATTATAAATTTTCAAAATTCCGAAACACGAGAAAGAAAAAAGACATAAAAAAGCAATCATGACAGAACTTACAGGTTCTAGCAATATATTACCAAATAATCCACTTCCAAATTTTAACCTTCCCCCCCCAAACCCAAACATATCCAATCCAAATTCATATACAGCAAGTGCTACACCCGAATTCGAGGCACTCGTCACTAGCATCGTTTCAAAAGTCTGCAACGATCAATGTAAAAACGTTGTTCAATCCATTATAAATCCGCATGCCAACTTTTACAAGGGCGTAGAACAAAGTATTGACGTGCAATATGCAGGGAATTTAGGTGAACTAGATAAAGTACCCGATGTGGTACGATCAATAAGGGAATTCTCAGGGAATCTTGGCGAATACAGCTCATGGCGAAAGAGCATTGAAAGAATCCTAAGCATTTACAACCATCTTAGAGGCACACCAAAATACTTTGGTATCCTCAACACAATAAGGAACAAAATTGTAGGTAACGCAGACGCGGTCTTAGAATCGTACAATACGCCGTTAAATTGGGAGTGCATTTCTAAATGTCTCACTACCCACTACGCTGACAAGCGCGATTTAGGTACCCTTGAGTACCAGATGACAACTCTTTCACAGGGTAATAACAACGTCGAACAATATTATCAAATGGTATACCAACATTTGACATTGATATTGAATAAAATCTCTAGTATGGACGTTTCTACAGATGCCATGCACTTGTTAACAGAAACCTATCGAGATAAAGCTCTCGATACATTCATAAGAGGCCTTAGAGGTGACCTACCTAGACTTCTAGGTATAAGAGAACCTGCAGACCTTCCTCAAGCCTTATACCTGTGCCAAAAGCTTGAGAATCAAAGTTTCCGCTCGCAACATGCTAACAATCCTAACGGTCATAACAGAAGACCAATCGTTGAACTGCCACCTCGCAGAACAACTCACGTTACACAACAACAACAATTTTTCCCACATTTAGCACATGTTCCTCAGCATCCCCCACGTCGTTCCCATTACCCGCAATACTCCCAACAGCCTCAACAATATTATCAGTATCCTCCACAAAATCCTTATGCACAGCAAAACCAATATGGCCCACCTCGACCAACTGCCCCAAAACCACTTCCTAGACCAGAACCTATGGAAATCGATTCAAGTTTACGTTCAAGAGGAGTAAACTACATAAATAGGCCAAAATATCAGAACCATTTATACGGCAAAAGGCCAAACGATCAAAATATTACAACCCCATCTACACAAGCACACCCACCGAAAATTCAAAGAAATTTCCACTTGCCAACTAATCCAGTAAATCCTAATTCCTATCCCGAAACAGTAATCAATCCAAACCTGGAAACAACTAATAATATTGAACACTATTATCAACCAAATACCAGTGATTATAACTCTTTAATAAATGCTATGAGTACAGTGAACATCGGAGATGAATCTTTAGACGAATACATTGAAAAACAAAGCAATTACAATGAACAATTGAACGATTATGCAGACATCCATTTTTTAGGTTGACAAGCTCGTCCTTACCATACTTCGAATGTAAGACGAGCGACGGTAAAATTTTAAAATTTTTAATAGATACAGGGTCAAATAAAAATTACATCCAGCCAAGCCTAGTAAAGAATCCAATTCCGAATAACGAAAACTTTTTTGCAAACTCAGTTGGCGGTCAAGTCGAAATAAGCCAACATACTATGATAAATCTTTTCGGTATTAATAGCATCCAAATACAATTTTTCATTCTCCCCTCACTCAAATCCTTCCATGGAATCCTTGGCAACGACAGCCTTAAGGACTTGTCAGCTGTCATTTTTACAAAAGAAAGTTATATGCTCATTAAAAATAAGCTTAAAATCCGATTAAAACAACAAATTTATGAGTCAATAAACTCCGTCACTATCAGAGACAAACACATGTCCAAAGAAAGCAAGTTTAAGCTTCGCAAGCTCACCGATACACACTCTGATCTATTCGCCGAACCGGATGAAAAATTAACCTACACCACAACGGTGAAAGGAAAAATTAGAACCTCGACTAATGAACCAATATATACGAAATCATATCCATACCCTATGTCCTTAAAGGATGAAGTCGAAAAGCAAATAAATCAATTGCTTAAAGACGGCATCATCAGACCTTCTCGGTCTCCTTACAATGCACCAATATGGGTTGTACCCAAAAAAGTTGATGCATCTGGCGAAAAAAAGTTTAGACTAGTAATTGACTACCGAAAACTGAATATGGTCACTATCCCCGACCGCTATCCGATACCGGAAATAAATGAAGTTTTATCCCAACTCGGACAGAACAAAGTCTTCTCAGTACTCGATTTAAAAAGTGGTTTCCACCAAATCAAACTACACGAGAACGACATAGAAAAAACAGCCTTCTCCGTAAGCAACGGAAAATACGAGTTTGTACGACTCCCATTTGGACTGAAGAATGCTCCGTCCATTTTTCAAAGAGCATTGGACGACATATTACGAGAACATATAGGAAAAATCTGTTTCGTCTATATAGACGATATTGTCGTCTTCAGCAAAGACGAAGAGTCACACTTCGAAAACCTTTCAATGATTTTCAGAACTCTTCAAGAAGCAAACTTAAAAGTACAAATGGACAAATGTGAATTCTTACAAAGCAATGTAGAATTCTTAGGTTTTATTATAACACCCGAAGGAATAAGGACCAACCCAAAGAAACTAGAAGCAGTAGAAAACTTTCCATGTCCAAATACACTGAAAGATCTAAGATCATTCTTAGGCCTGTCAGGGTTTTATCGCAGGTTCATAAGAGACTACGCTAAAATAGCGAAACCCCTAACAGTCCTTTTAAGGGGAGAGGATGGACGAACGTCCAAACATGCCTCAAATAAAAAAGCTATAATAATGAACGACGAAGCATTAGAAGCATTTGACAAAATAAAAAAATCTTTAACCTCGGAAGACGTAGTTCTCGCATATCCCGACTTAAAAAAAGAATTCCATTTAACGACAGACGCATCAGACTACGCTATTGGCGCTGTCTTGGAACAAGATAAGAAACCGATCACCTTCATCTCTCGAACACTTGATAAAACCGAAGAACATTTCGCTACAAATGAAAAAGAGATGTTAGCGATCATATGGGCACTCACTACTCTTAGAAATTACCTTTACGGTCAGTCAGTTGTAAAAATCTACACTGACCATCAGCCCCTAACTTATGCGCTGAGCAACAAAAACACCAACCATAAATTAAAACGATGGAAAGCCATACTCGAAGAGTATAATTACGAGCTTAAATATAAGCCCGGCAAAACCAACGTCGTGGCCGATGCATTATCAAGACCACCGATTAATAGCAATATAAATTCTTTGACCGTCACACAACACAGTGACGAAAGCTCAGGACAACACCTTATTCAATTTGCAACCGAGCCTTTAAATGTGTTCAAAAATCAAATTATCTTATCAGAAGGACCTGTAGCATCCTATAAATTCGAAATAATCTTCCCTACCTATCATCGACACACAATAGTAGAACCAGAACTTTCCGACGAAAAAATTATCAATATTTTTAAACGATATCTCAATCCATCCGTAATCAATGGCTTACAAACAAACGAAAGAATCCTGGGACAGATTCAAGAAATCTACCCAACTCATTTCAAACAATATAGAACTAGATTTTCCAGAAACATAGTCATAGATTTACTTGACGAGGAAAAACAAGAGTCTGAAATTATAAAAGAACATACACGTGCACATAGAAACAGCAATGAAAATAAATTGCAAATTCTAACCAAATTTTATTTCCCTCAGATGCGCCGCAAGGTAGAGAAAATAGTCAAAGAATGCAAAATATGCAAAGAACATAAATATGACAGACACCCCAGTAAACCCATGATTCAAGCCACTCCTATACCTACATACCCTGGCCAAATATTGCATTTAGACATTTATTTCACGAATAAACGCATTATCTTGACAGCTATTGACAAATTTTCTAAATATGCTTTAGTAAAGATCCTTAAATCAAGATCAGCCGAAGATATAAAACAACCCTTAAGAGAATTAATCCTTTCATTTGGTGTCCCTGACACTATAGTCGTCGACAATGAAAAATCCCTAAACTCGAATTCAGTTCTTTTCATGTTAGAAAACTTTTTCAATATAAAAATATTCAAAACTCCTCCATATACCAGTACCGCTAACGGACAAGTAGAGCGTTTTCATTCAACACTATCCGAAGTGATACGTTGTTTAAAATCCCAAAACCCAAATTATACATTCCCAGAACTTCTGGACAAATCCATTTTCGAATATAATAACTCCATTCATTCAACCACAGGAAAAAAACCAATAGATATATTCTTTGCTAGACAGTTATCCAATAATCCCGAACAACTTGAAATAGAAAGAGAAATCACCAAAAACAAACTCATAGGGAAACAAGATGCAGATTTAGAATACCATAATAAGAAAAAAACTCCTGTTAAAAAGTTCTCAAACGGAGAAACCATTTATGTCAAAGTTAATAAAAGATTAGGAAATAAATTATCAGCCAAATACAGAAAGGAAATAGTAAAAGAAGATAAAAATACAACCGTCATTACTCAATCAGGAAAAACTATACACAAAAGCCTCATTAAAAACTAGATTTTTCCCTTCCCTTAGGTTATTGGTACAACTTTGTACCATAAGTGCAAACGTCCAAATATTGGGCTACACTAATTCGCAATTGATCAAAATTAACACTGGGCATGCCAAGATTCAAAATGGATCCTTCAAAATCATACACGTTATTGACATCGACGTTTATGGCAATTTCATCCGAGAATTGGAAACAACAATAACCAACGTAAAACCCCAACATCCAATAATCCTATCCTTTCCTTCGAAATTGAAAAAATTAAAAATTACTTCTCAAGATTAAAAATAAAAGAAAAAACTAAGAGATCATTAGATTTCATCGGAAGTGCGTGGAAATGGATCGCCGGAAACCCGGACCAGCACGACTTCGAAATCTTAACAGATAAGATGAATAATGTTTTAAGTAATAACAATAATCAAGTTATAATTAATAGAATAACAATTGAAAAAATTAATGAAATCACTAACCTTACAAATAACATAATCAAAACTTTCAAAGAGCAAAATGACGTAGAAATTAGTTTAATAATGAAAATAAAATACAAACTGGAGTTAATAAAAGAAGAACTCATAAATATTGCCTACGGCATACATTGGGCTAAAGCCAACATTGTTAATTCATATATTTTAAGTAACAACGAAATCAATATAACTGAAACAATAATTAAAAATGAAAAAATTCCTTATGTCAATATAGATGAAGCTTTAGAATTCGCAAATGTGAAAATTGCTTCCAACAATAAAAATATAATTTACATATTAGAACTACCTACAAGTGAAAGTTATTCCTGTAGTGTTTTTATACTAAAAGCAATAAAGAAAAAAAATGTCATTAATAAAATTCCTTACGAAAATGTTTTACAATGTAGAGATAAGATTTTTGGAATAATTAAAGAATGTAAAAAATTTAATGAATTATCCATATGTAATAAAAAGAACGTAATAGATATTAGTACTTCTGCCTGCATACCAAACCTACTGAAGAGCATCAAACCAACATGTACGCAAATAAACAACGAACACATTCCATCACTCGAAGAAATATCTCCTGGAATTCTCCTCCTCAACCAATTCAATGGTCCTGCAGTTATTAATAACGAAACAGTCGAACTCAATGGAACCTACATCATCCGCCATACAAACTCTTCGATACAAATAAACCAAAGAGAATTCACAAACAGAGAAATCATCAACTATCATCCTATGCCAGCAGTTCTTCAGCCAGCTCCAATGTTAGAAGCCAAAGAAGAATTCCTATCACTCGAGAGACTTAAGAATCTCTACGCAAATAGCACCAACAAAATAGACTTGCTAGAAAACAACAATATCATCCATAGCACAACCAGCTCAGCACTAGCATTTTGCCTAATAACAATAACAATAATATTGGCTTTCAAATTCCTTCGAAATCGAAAGAACAAAACTACTGGAAAAAACGAAAATCTAACTTCAACACCAGAATTAGATAAAAACGCAAAAACCATGGTAATAGGAATTGAAGACATCAAGAAACACCTGAGGTCATCAAACGAGGACGTTCGAATTTAAGGGCGGAGGAGTTAACGTCAACAAAATTAAGTTAACGTCAACAAAATTACTCAATTCTCCATATCCACGCGCAGCAACTTGAACTGCAATTATTGCACTATTGAATTTCCAGAAAACCAGCACAGACGACCTCAACGACGGTCATCACCCCAACACCGGCGACATGTCGTCAGCACATTTGCAGCAGCAGCAGAGGTTTCAATTAGGATAGGTAGCTTTAAGTGAATCAGTTGTAATTGGTATCTTGAAGTGTAAATAAAGTATAAAAAAAAGAAATGAAATTCTTTTTTTTAAATTAAAATAATATAATGTAAAATAACTTATATATCGATATATCTCAAAATACGAAAACGTCTCAATAAACGGAGGTATGGTCCACTGGTGATTTGATGACATACCTCACCGAAAAGTGGAACCAATTATTCCACCATGGCCGAAAAAGCAAGATTGTTGCACTTGATATATCAAAGGCATTAAACAGCGTTGGACAACAAGCCCTTTTGCCGAAAACGTGTGCATTTGGAATCGATGAAAACTTTCTTCTATGGATTCGAAATTAACTTTCGAAACATTCAATTCAAATTGTTTTGGGCGGTTTCAAATCTGCAACTCATCAAATAAATGCTGGTGTCCCACAAGGTGTCACCGTTTAACAGTCTGCAGAAGTGGTTCTCTTATATCCTCAGCATCGACTGTGTCTCAACCAGAGTATATCTACTTACAGTGAGTAGGGACACTCTCCATACATATGCAACTCGTACTACTACAAACGAAACACTACAACAAATACGTCGCATAAGTGAAAACAGGTAAAAAGGATTGATTTTAATCCTTATGCGCAATCACTTATAATAAAAAGAGAATACAACACATTTAACGAACACTATCGCATTTAGCAATTTTGCGTAAGATATATAAATGAAAATTTCCCATAATGCTTTTCTAAAGGCGGGCTGAAGTGATTGTCAGTGTGTAGTATTTCCCCTCAGCTATTCAAAAATCAGTTGACTTGACCAGGTTACCAAGTTTGACTTTTAAAGTTTGTTTTATTTTTTTGTTTTTGTCATTGGTTATTGATTGAAAAGACTTAGTTATGGATCTTCAATATAAATGTTTCACTGCAGAATATAAAACTAAACATTTTTGCATATCTATTACTTCTTTATATATCATATTGAATAATTTTAAGTTTTATTGACAACACTTTAAGGTTCCTTATTGAATAGATGATGGTCACACTAATTACGTAGGTAGACTTGAGGGGAAATTTCTTTATTTTTTTTTACCCGTACTTTTAAAGGCATACTGAAGTTGAATTGTCAAAAGTTATTCAATTCCATCTAATAATTCAAAAAAGGGTGTTACAATCAGGGCCTGTGCGAAATTTAAAATAAAAAAATTATATTATATATGATATTGTTGTTGATAACTAGAAAGCAATCTGGAAAGATGTTGAGAATTTGTATTTAAGGGAGATTCCAAATAATTTATAAAATATAAAGATGAAGTTTGCTGCTCAAATGATAAGTACAACAGTTCCAGCTGGAATTAATAAATTTGCTTATATTACCTCTGGTATATGATGTCTTCAATTCAACTAAACTTCGAGAATCTTAAAAAAAATTCAACTAAAAAATACGATTTATAAAATGATATTAATCAATATTTAGTGCAATAAAGAAAACTGTGTTAAATGTCTCTGAGCAAGAAAACTTAATCAATATTGCATGGAAAATAACGTTGCGATTTTACGCAACCGTGTTGTTATTCCGAAGGTATGACATTTCCAGAAGAAATTTAAAAAAAAGCAATAGGCCATCATATGATTGTTCATGAATTATTGAAGTTTATGAATTTTTTTTAAATTTGAATTTTTTTTCTAAACGGTTTTTCTAAAACAAATTACAAAGCTATTTGACGTGTCTAGTAGAGAAAAATAAGGTTTTTGTAGTGGCAAAAGTAATGTTTGATTTGACTTAACTCGGTTGGACGTCATTTGAAACAGAATTTTAGCAAAATTCATAAACTCAGAATGTGAAATTATATCGCAGAATGCTTCGCATTCAAAACCGAACAATATAACCTCAGTATTGAAAATGCATTTAACTGAAAGAAAAGAAAAAGTCAAATAAAGCTTAATCTAGGAGTGTGAGTTAAAAATGTTTCCTCTTATTTTACAGATTTTAAAGAATATGAGGGTCCGAGATTTACACGACCTTCTCAACAATTCTTAAACTAGTTAGAGAATCTTGAACAAAAATTTAAATCCTCTTTTGCAAATATGTATTTTCTTTAAAAATTTGCGATTCATCGCATTTTCATTTTGAAAAAATGGTTTATTTGCTGTAAAAATGAAAATAAGGAATTTCTCATAAAATGTTCAAGTACAAGTTTATCATATAATTAAACAGTTTAATAAGGAACAACAAAACTAGCAACAAACAAAAATATTTAAAAATATATATTATTTTGCTATTTTTTTAACAACGCACCCTGTGTAACAATACGAAAAATTTCTACTCCTTTTCTATCTCCCTTGCACTGCAAGTCTTCCTTACTACCGTCTATTTCTCGTGTATGTGAGGCATAGCGTTACTTCAAATTATAAAATCGTCGAGAGTGTCCCTACTCACTGTAAGTAGATATACTCTGGTCTCAACTACGAAATTTCTATTTTCATCTCGACAGGATTCTGTTCGAGCCTTGTATCCTTGGCTTGGACGTTTTACACTTTGGTAAAACTTTCGAACATCGTTCTTGGAGTGGCACCTCTATCCGCATTCTTACCTTGGCTGCAACAAGGTAGTGGTCCGAGTCGATGTTAGCCCCTGTGCGGGTCAAAATAATGTTCACGATATTGTTCTCGAATTGTTTTCTAATATTGTACCGAAAATGTTATTTTTTTAGGAAAATGCCCCCCAACAGTGGGCTTGGGAAATAAAACTTTATATGATTGAAATACAGATATTGAGATTGTCTAAATATTCAGGTACTTTTTCAAAATGTCGAACCGTTTGGCCAAAAACAATGTTTTACTGAAAAGTGGGCGGTTTTTATTAAATTGTTTACACCTGTTCTGCTTTGTCCTATAGAGAGTCTATATACCAAATCACTCTAGCTCAAAATGTCAGGCCTAAAAATCGGTGACATACAGACGTACGGACAGACAGACATAGCTAGATCGACTCAGCTTGTGATTCTGATTCGAGCCTTATACTTTAATTTCTTAATTAAAAAACGTTTTTAAGTACATTTTTAAAATATTTGAAAAAACTTTCGATGCAAGATCATTAACTATGATAATATGAACATTTCGTCTCTCTATCATTTTAACCCACGCCCACTTTTTGGGTGCGTTTTCCTACAAAAAGCCATTTGTATACCCTACCCCAAGGCATATGCAATAGAAAAACTTTTTTTTTTTGTCGAACCGTAAATGATTTTGATAAACTGTCTGAACAACATGTTGTGACAACTTCATTTTCATTATTTTATCGCCTAAAGCTCAAATTTTAATGATATTAATTCAAAGGATGGGATGGGATAGGGTATTAAACGATCCGCACAGCGGATTGTAGCCTTCTCATATGTTTTCATGCTTGCTTTGCTCTGTATTTACTTTATGTAAGGCGGTAAAGAATTCCGCAGACGAACGGCATTGACAAAAATTTGCGCTCAGATGTGTTGCAATAAACAGCGAAGATGAATTAATTGATGAGATCTATTTGACGATGCTTTCCTCAATCTATCAAAACAGTACTGTGGTTGGTGGGGTAGCATAATATCCGAAAGCAACGTTATTGTGCGAAGTTGAAGATAACTTCCAAGTGACATACCAAGCGGCCGAGTGGTAAAACCAGATAGTCTGTCATACCTTTTCAACCCATTGATATAACGCACAGTGCTATTGAAAGCGGCATTCAGTTTGCTTTTGCTTACAGAGCTGCAGTAGCAAAAAACTCCGCATCCAAACATCAGTATCGGAAATATCAGTGTCTTAGCTGAAAGTAAACGTATGCTCTCTGGTGTGTATACCATATACTTTTCCGACGGTTGAATTTATATGGTTATCCCAAGACAGGTAGCGATTAAATGTCAACCCGAGATTTTTTTCAGCTTCGACGTATTCGATAGGAGCATCGCTCAACACTATCGGAGGAAAGTATTAAGTATTAAGCTTTTTGACTTTTTAGGGTTCAAGATAAGACCATTTGAATAAGACCAATGTCCAATTGTCTCTAAGCCCTTATTGACACTTGAAGCGTCATCCTCAATTAAGGGCCGCCCAGAATGCATATATGTAGTTGAGTAAAAAGCTAAAAACAAGGCAACCCGTAAGCGCTTACACAATGTGTATCTTCGTGAATATGTAGCTTGAAGTTGAATAGAGGGCAACTTCATGTAAGAAATGTATCTCTCTTTTGACAGCGATGCATCATACAAGCTACATATATGCATTCTGAGCAGGCCTTTAGCCCGAGGGGGCAGCACAAGTACAATTGGACGTCATCGGCATACATATGTAATGGGCAGTTCTGAGTAACTGTTGGGAGTTCGTTAACATAAATAGAAATAAAAAGAGGACCAAGAATGGAACCTTGTGGAACACGAGTCACGTTTGGCAGAATATTTGATAATTTGTCACCAACTAGAACTGCTTGCTTCCTCTGTTTTAAGTAAGAAAACATTAACTTTGTGGCAGGTGAAGTGAAGTTGAATAGTTGCATTCCTTTATTACAAATGTTGGCATGGTTGACTGTATCAAAGCTTTCTAGAAGTCAAGCAATACCAAAAGGTAACTTCATTTCTATCCAATGCCTATGTCTAATATCATCAGTAATGCTCAATAAAGCAGTAATACAACTATGCTATTGACGAAACCCGGATTGCTTCGGGTGAGTAAATTATTTGCTTCGAGGTAAGTACTGATTTGCTTTTGTAAAACTCTTTCAAATACTTTTGATAAAAATGGAAGACTGAAATCGGTCTTAATTCATCACCTTTATCACTTTAAGGAGTGGGTAAAATTATTGCTAGCTTCCATATATTAGGGTATTCACTTGAAATCAAGATTGTATTAAAAATGAATATTATGTGCGGCAAAACAATCGGCAAAATATTTTTTTAAGAGAATGTTGAAAAATACATAGATCAGTTTAATATGAATTTTAAAAAACTATCCAGTAATGTGAATCCTTCTAAAATTCGAAATCGTCTTGTTTTAATTTATTCACCAAAATAAAATTCCTCATGACCTCCCTGCAAGAATAGCGTCATCCACTGTCACTTAAGCCAGTGTCAATAACTTGTTAAATGCGCAAAAAAAAATTGTCAGTGTTTTCCTTATGTAAAACGGAGTTTGAAGTTTTAGCTTTATCCAGGATTTGAATAAAGCCTTGAATTTGTGTCATTCGCTATCACCAGTTGTGTTATAGTGCGTGAGTGGGTGTAATCCATAGTGCGGTTTTGCACGTAATCAAAATGTCGGCATTTCCTTGCACACTTTTTTTGTTTCCACAAATCGATTGTTTTCGTGATTTTATATTGTTAGCACAATAAAATTATATTACACCACTTAAGGGCTGATGGACCATATATCTTGTAATTCTGCATACCACCATCTAGGACGAACTGAGTAGGTTAAAGTATTTTAAATACCTTTTTTGATTATTGGCTGGGAGAACAATGTAACTTTAAAATTGTTCGACTATTTCCTCTCTTTAAGGATGCCATTATACCTCACTCATCACAATTGATGGTATATATTTTTTTTTTCGCCAACGCATCGCATACTCCCAGAGGACGAACTGTAACTTGGATCGCTTAGCGAATAAGCACCAGTATCAGATATATGATGATAAGTATTCCTTCATTATACCAATATCCTTTGAAGACACCAATGTCGCTAGGATTTTCGATGAAATGTATGTGCAGCTGTATGCGAGTAAAAGTAAAATCGTTCCTTTCCTTTTTTCCATTCCGTTTCACATTCATCGTTAATATCAAGGAGGAAAGCTGTGATACGACTATATGATAGACTGGTGTCCTCTTGTCGGTTCTCTAAGGGATATGTTTCGAAACAAGGGAAACTGATCCCATCTCATATCAGAACTTTGCGTTGCTCTTGCAACCACACTACTGCAGCATTCTTGATTTAAAAGGATATACTATACATATATAGTGGTGCATGCATCCTTATGCATTTGAAGATGTTCACAGTAGGTTGTAGGGACGAGGATAATATTGTGCATGCAGCTATAGTCTGTGATTAAATAAAGTCTGCTATGTCTTCGCCTTCGCTGTCGTCATCGTTGTCGTTCTTCTCGTCATTTTATGTCACAGGTGAATGAAATTCAGGACGTGATTTGATTATTTAAAGCCGGACGAAGGATTTTTTTTGAGATTGCTATGTACATCGCCATTGTGAATATTTACTTCTAGACTCAATTTGAAAAACGATTTTGAGATGTTCTTATTATTTTTTATTTTCCTTAGTGATATTATCATTATTATGGAATGAGGATAACCTAGTGCAAATATTATCACCGGTTACAACTATTTAGGTACTTGCTTACTTAAGTGGCGCTTTAGTTCGTCATGAACCTGAGACTCAACCAACCTGCCCACCCAATTAGCGCGGTCCTTATCTAACTGCCTAAATGTAAGCACTTTAAGCTGCTTGAGGTCTGTTTCTACCTGTGCAAGCCACTTAAAGCGTAGTCATTGTCTAGTGCGTCCGACGTCTGACTCTGCATGACGTAGCATGGCTGTTCATAAGCTCTACTTGGCATAGCCATCTTAAACGTCCAATGTACCTCTCGTAACGTTATTGGTTGAATCTTCGACTGTCAACACACACGGGGCTGAAGATTTTTTTCGCTTAAAACGACCAAGAATTTCTTCATTCCCAGTCCATGCTTGGCATTGTATAGAACAGGACTGTTATTTTCAGCGCCTTACATAAGTTCTTCTAAGTAGTTCGAAAGAGGGCTTTATTACTTAATTGCATCATAGTCCGAAGAAAGAGAAGAACAATTCTGTTGTCAGATTAACTCTGGTCAGATATAAGGTAGACAAAGTCATATACTACCTCAAAGTCCTGTACTACTTATCTGTGAATGCCTACGTTCCAATTCGTCGATGTTGTGTGTCCTTTAGTATTTGACTGATATAATTCGTCTTGCCCTTATTTACTGTTAAAAGCCATTCTGCCGTTTCGTTTTCTATACCAGCCGACAAGACTCTATTTGTACTTTGTATCCCTGGCTTTCACAATTCGGTTAACCGTTCAAACATCATTCCGATCGCGAACTTTTCTCTCTTCTTTTGTAACAGACACGGGTGTAATAGGTATTCCTATCTGATCTGTTACATGCAAAAGCTAACTATGTTGAGGTTTTAACATCAAATCAAATCTCAGAAGGAGTCTTGGCACAGCGCGACGTGTCAAATCACCAAACAAATTTGGCCAAAGTTGGATTTAAGCAGATCCGAGGGACTGATTTCGCTCGATAGACCATACATTAGCTACACCATAGGTGCCATAACTGCATCCTTTTTAATAGGTACGCTAAAAGGCTAGGCCTACACTCAATTGACTTCTATAGGAGCTGCATGAACGAAGAGGAAACAACACTTCATCTTCTTTGTAACTGCCCGGCCCTATCAAACAAAAGGAAGCTATAACTTGGAGATTTCTACTTTAAAATCTCAGTTAAAAGTCTCCTCCGTTTCACTAAAATTTCAGGATGCTTTCTACGTGATATCACAATGGACCAAACAATGCTCTAAGTATGCTGGTAAACTCGCTGGCAGCCACTGTAAGCTAACGTAACCTTCCCTTTAGGTGCGAGCATATGGTGGATGTCGCTGCTGATCTAGATTATTCTCCATTTACCCTTCCATCGTATTTCCTTTAAGGTAGTAGTATCTGCTTTATATCAGCTTAGCGTTTCCGCTAGTTCTTCGGCTGCACAAATTCGGTTTGATGATACCATTATCCGATGGTTACCATCGGATACACTATAGATGTTAAGTCAAAGTGTTGCTCAATGTTCGACAGTCTCGAGATGAGCGAGGAAAAAAAAAGTTGACGCTGTCCTTATCAGTTAACCCTCCAAAGCTGTAATGAATGTACATGGATAAATGTAGGTGTAGGAAGTAACCAATGCCTTCCAGAAAATCTGTAAACAGGTGGAAGGCATATGGCATATATCTCTATAGTCGTTACGCACATCCGAGCTAGATGACGCACAACCTGCTGGATGACCCCGTAAGAGATACAAGAGGAAACCACCCGATAGTCATAGGAGGAGTTTGGTTTATGAAATCTTTGAAAATTGCTATTAAAGAAATGAAAGAACGTGGATCGAAAGTGAAAAGCCATAGATATGTGATCAAACATTCATCATGTAACGTTCACCGGCATATTTCGCAATTGTAATTGAAACATCCAACTAAGGTATTCCACCAGTTACACAAGTGCAACTTTTTTCGGGGTGCTAAAAGATTGGAAACAACAAGACACCGGGTCTAGATGGAATGCCAAACAGTGCACTAAAAATAGCAACTAGCTCCACAAATGACATTATCAAGAAAGTAATACAGAACCGGCTTAAGGAAAGGGCAATCCCAGATGACTTTTAGTGCTTCTTCCCAATGGAAACAAGCCTCCAGGAGTCCCTTATCTTATCGCCCCATTTGGCTTTTTTGACACTATTGGGCAAAATCGTAGAAAAGGTCATCTCAGTAGACTAAAAGGGTTGCACTATCAGACTACCATTTTGGATTCAGAAAAACTCGCTTCACATTAGACGCCATTGAACTGGTTGTCAATACAGCTGCAGAAGCCATCGAGGGAAAACGATGGCGATTTGGAACAATGGAGTACTGCTTCGTTGACATCAAAAATATATTTAATTCCTTCATGGGCTCTTTAGTCCAAATTAATATGTTTGCGGATGATCATAACCGTGGGAAGCATATCCAAGAATTCGACACGAAGCGATATCATTAATTCTGATTAAAGTCTACTGGCCTTGATCCAGCAGAACAGAAAAGCGAAGCAGTTCTAATAACTAGTCATAGTGGAGCATATGCAAGTACGCTTAGGACATCAAACAATCCGTTACCTCCGTAATGATCGACACCAGACTGAACTTCATGGCGCACCTAGACTTCGTTGGAAAGAAAGCAGCGATCATGCTTCAAATACAAATTTTTGGAGCAACAGATTCGTTAGTACCCAGGGCCTTGCTTTCTCACAACCATTCATGTGTGCGTGTGTACTTCTTACACTATAGCGGGACCTCCTGTTTTATGACGAATCTGAACGGCTATGTTGAAATACCTTTTCTTGACAATTGATACTACTCGGATGATTTGTCAGATCATCATGAGAGGGCCAGTGAAAAATCATTTAGATGTTGCTACGGCTGGGAATAGAACCCAGATTTTCTGTGCGCAGTTCATCGCACTAACCATCACTCCACTGATCTCTCTGATCCTTCAATCATCGCTGGCAAGAATTCTGTGGAAATTCGGTGGACCAAGAGGCAGTAGCAGAATAGTCTTGTCTTGATTGATAGGCTCAGCCTTATTGTACACCTTATCAGTCTAGGCTGACGCAATAGCTTAAAACGAATTCAGGAGAAAATGTCTGTGACTTCTACTTTAATAACCGATTCAAAGCAAGCAACAGGTCCTAGCCGGAATAATTTTGCATTGACTTCAATGCTGACGAAATGAGAACCGTCTAAACTAGGAGCAGTTTAATGGAGAGCTGAAAAAACCGCTGGAATACGGATTATGGATACATCAGCTTATCCCTGTAACAGAACACTGGACGAATAGCAAAACGGGAGATCTATATTTCTATATTACTCAGTTTTTAACAAACCATGTCGGATTCAGGAAGCACCTGCACAGATTCAAGCACGAAACTTCACCAATCTGTCCATTATGTCCGCGAAAAAGAAGACGCAGAGCATGCAATTTTCTGGTGCCCAGGCGGCATACCCAGATAATGAATACAGACCCTGAAGGCGCAAGCTGAATAGTTGACGAGATGATTTTGTCAGAGGAACTATGGAGCAAAGTGAACCGTTTTATCCTAACCGAGTTAAGGACAGTAAGAAGATAAAGAGGAGACTGCACGACTGTACTTCCCTGGTCCTGACTTCGCTGTAGTTTCCTGACGATATCCATAAGGGGGCATGGCGATCTTAAGACTAACGAAAGGTCAAGCAAATAGATCACGTTACGATAGACAAGAGGTACGCATTCAGAATTTTGTAGGACTTTGACTCGAACCACTACCTAGTTGGAGCCAAGGTAATAATGCAGATATAAACCACGCCACAAGAAATGATACATACTGTGAACAAATGTAATGACGAACGACTGCAATCACAAGAGACCGCCAAGTCGATTATCCCTTAACCTTTCGATTTACAGAATACTTCAAGCATCTTCTGTCAAAGAACAATAGCGATGAAGAATGTGCCAACACATGAACGCAGCCAAAAACGAAGACTACAAGGCAAAGCTCCAGATAAGGATAAGATCTGTCAATGAGCTTTATAAGCAAAGAATGAAGGAAGATTATAGGCTATTCATTAAGAAGAATAAAGAGTATGAAAGTCCGCAATCGAAGATATATAGAGGTGCAACTCCAAAAGATATGTTCTAAAGTTTTACCAAAGTGTAAAACGTTAAAGCAGGGCGCGAACTGAATCCTATCGAGATAAACTGGGAAAGATTGTAGTTGTTAACAGTCGATGCTGAGAATATGGAAGAAGCACTTCTGCAGAATCTTGAACTACCCACTCGATATTGGTGACGACTGCGAAAATCACAAACCATCTGATCTAATTGAAGTTAGGATACCAATACCTAAACTTAAGCTTAGCAAGCCTGCCGGAAATGACGGCCTTCCCGTCGAGGTTTTTGAAGCCGGCGAATATGATTTGCTAAGTAACATTCACCAACTCATAAGCAGATTTAGGTCTGATAAACGTTTCCTGAAGAATGGAACCTCAGCAACTCTGAAAAAAACATCTCGTCGCCAACCGCTGTTACTTCGGGCTGAGAAGTCAATTTAGTAGAAAAGCCCTCACTCGAGTTACTAAGGACATCATGTACAAGTCCCTGATCGCCCAGTCATGAAATACGGCACTGTAGCATGGACCGTATCAAAAGCGGATTAGGAAATCCTTGGTCGATTTGGGAAAAAAAATCTTTAGCAAATCTTCGGTCCTGTTTGCGTTGACGGGCTAAGGAAACGACGATTCAACAAAGAACTATACGAGCTGTACAGCGACATACCCTTTGTGAAATAAAATTCGCATTGAACTATATAACAAATCGTACTACGATCTTAAAGCGAGTCCGATTTCATCGATTTTTGAAAAGGTTTAGGCGTTTAAAAGGGTTCAAGAATTACAAACAAGTATTCCTAATGTAATCCTTGGCTGCGACTAAAACAACATTGCAATTACAAGACAAAATTCAAAGGCATGCGATACACTTATAGGCGTAGCAAACTCCTTAGTTTCGCTCGAACATCATAGAAAAATCTGCTACCATGTTTTTTACTTCTATCAATGCTCATTCCGCTCATTCAATGTGTTTAGCCTCAGTAATCGCTTACTATTGATTGAAAATCTTCGGTCTACTAAGATTTATAGAGATTTTATATCAAGCAAGGACACAAACCATCAGCCGTATGTATCCTGGTTTTATTTCGACAAGCTATACACACCCTATTGGGCCCTATCGAGGTATCCGTCGAAGCGGAAAAGTCTCTGATTTTGTATGATTTGGAGGATTTTTGCTTCGAAGTATTCTTCCGAAAAGCTGTTCGGAATATTTCTCCGACATTTTATAACGCATCCCGGCGAATTGCGTTAAAGTGCGTTCAGGTGCATTTTTCGTGCAATTTTTAACATAAATTCTTCGTGGAATTTATTAACGAATTGCAGTGAAGTGAAGCCGTCGCAGTTGTGTACTAATTTTTCCGATGACACATACCTCGATTGGAATTTAAACCTCCGACGATTTATGCGTTGCGGAAATTCAGCCCTCTCGAAGGATACCTCGATAGGGCTGATTATGTTGTGCCATGCCACTCTAACAACTCCCTCACGCATTTAAATTAGGTAAGTTTAGGGTGGCTGCCAGCGATTCGCCTAAGTGTGCTAGACCAGTTTTTGGTCTAGTTTTTGGATCTTGTTCATTCTCCCTGTTACCTGTAAGATAACCAATCTGAGCTAATAATGAAACGGAGGAGTCTTCTCTCTTCCGTGTTTTTTAAATCGCTAAGATTTTGAAAGAAGTAAGTAAGATGGAGCTTTCTTTTGTTTAAAAGGGCCGGGCAGTTACAAATAAAATCGTTTGAATGAAGGCCTAGTCTTTCTGCGTGCCTACCTATTAGATAGTGTCCAGTGATGTCACCTATGGTGGTATATTTGGTTGGATCTTCTTAAATCCAGCTTAGGCCGAATTTGTCTGGTTATTTGACACGCTGTACCAAGACTCCATCTGAGATTTGATTCGATTTGCTGTTAGCATTCTGCGCTAGAAAACTTTTGCATGTAGCTAATGGAATACCAAGTGCACCCATGTCGAGTACGACTGGTAATTAATTTCAGTGTCTGACGAGTTCATCATCCTTACAGTTCCCTGGAATGTCACTGTACCCATGCACGCATTTAAATTGATATTTTCGTCAACCTCGAACCAAAAATGAAGTCAATCCATAGAATTCCAGTCGAGAGCAGAAAAAAATACCCATCTACTGATTTTTATTGTTCACCACTCGGTAAAAACTGCGTATGCAAGTAGGCAATCATATTGCCACCACAGTAACGATTTATGAACGCCATAATAGATATTCAATTTATTTTGCAGAAAAATTGCCAGCACACATCCGTATCTGAGGACCCGGATGGCTGGCAGTTGGATGTCGAAATAATTCGGTCGTTCGGAAAAAAGAAAAAAAAGCAACTGCCACACAACATGGGATTTATTTATATTTACGGACACACATCCCTTTAACATTTAATAATAAAAATAACCACATAAAGCGATTATCATTTTAATACATCAGATGTGCCACAGTGTGTCATATCACAATGATAAATAGGCGGCAGGCTGTACCCTTTGACTTGATGCGAGATACAATCTTTATGCTGGATGGATGCTTTTGGTTAGCCTTTGTATACGCGTGCCTGTGTTGCATTCGTATATGGCAAACTTAAGCGACACATGCTAAGCCAGGATGATGATGATGTTTTTTGAGATGTTATGCTACTGTTGTTGGAGTATTGTTTTATTTAACCAATTTTTTTTTGTTATTACACTTTGAGTTGACATAGAGGGCATGCAAGTAAGTAGAGTGGATTGTCATCGGATTTGGTGTTCGTTTTGAACGCTGCTCGGCCGTATAACAAAAAGGATTCAGATAATTTATTCATATAGTCAACCCAGCGACCGACATTTCGATTTGACATTTCGGAGAACTTGCTACTCCAATGTTCTGACAGTGTCATGCAGACATGTCTTGTATATTATGCGGAGATATAGTATCCATTGTGACACGATAATCGGGTACAGATACAGCTTCCTATAAAAATCTCATATTAATGAAAAGATACAGACACTGACTGGGAAAGTGGAGCAAATGAATTATGCGGAGTACTTTAGGTGGGAGTTTAGAGAGGGTGATGTGTAGGTCGCTTTCGGTATAGCAAATGTTTTTCGGAATGGGGTCCTTTTTTTAAATAAAATGTGTTTCTTTAGGTATAGAACTTCGAATTGAAATAAAACACAAGAAAATCAATTTGGCTTTATTAGAAGTATAATTTTATGCCATTTATGTTTAAATATTTTTTCTGACATGTGGCCGCCGCGGCTGGTTCGAATAAAGCCAAGTTTAGAGGTTCAATTTTCAACCACTTTTTCGAGCATTTGGGGCCGTATGTCGGCAATAACGCCACGAATGTTGGCTTCCAAATCCCCTAACGTTTCTGGTCTGTTGGCGTAGATGAGCGACTTCACATATCCCCAAAGAAAATAATCCAATGGTGTCAAATCACACGATCTTGGTGGCCAATTGACAGGTCCATTCCGCGAAATTATGCGCTCATCTATGTTTCCATCAATAAATCGATTGTGACGTGCGCTGTGTGGCATGTAGCGCCGACTTGTTGGAACCACATCTCATCCACGTTCATGCCATCCAATTCGGGAACAAAATAGTCGGTTATCATGGATCTATACCGGTCTCCATTAAGGGTAACTTACTATCCAGCATCATTTCAGAAGAAGTATGGCCCAATGAGCACACCAAACAGTAAGTTTTTGTGGAAGTAATGGCGTCTCATGAGTCTCATGTGGATTCTCTTCACTCCAAATGCGGCAATTTTGCTTGTTGACGTAGCCATTCAACCGAAAATTAACCTCATCACTGAATAAAATTTTGCAATGAAAATCAGCATCGAGGTCAATCTCATTTTCGGCCCATACACCAAAATCACGACGCATTGCATGATCTCGCGGCTTTAATTCTTGCACAAGCTGGATCTTGTAAGGTCGTAAGCCAAGACCTTTGCGCAAAATCTTCCACAAAGTTGATGGACAAAGCTCCAATTGCTGTGCTCGGTGCTCTGATGGACGATTACGTCGACCATAAAATGGACGGAGCTTGCGGTAAACTTCGCGAACTGAACTATTATTTTCGAAATAAATATGCATTGCAAGCGTTATTCATTTGTCAACCTGTTCATGATGAAATGCTAAACCAAACTGAACATAAATGACATTAGAGTTGCCCGATTTGACCACAAAATGTCAGTTTTATCTCTATTCGAAAAACCAACCTCTAAATAAAACACCCTTTATAAGTCATTTCAATTGATGATAATCAATGGATAATTTAATATCTAAGGGTGGTCAGTTATGAATTTTAAGAATTCAAGCGGCCCCTCAAATAGAGATTTTTGGAGGTGAGCCAAAAGGCCAACCACAGAGATCAATCCTGAAATGGATAATGACGAACCAGTGTTCTAGGGGTATATTTCATATTGGAACTGCTACTTCGATGCAAAAAAAAAGATGCAGAGAACTGATATTGTTGTTGACAAATATGGTAAAATAATTAAGGACAACGACCTTCGGCAACCGACAAAAAAATTACAAAGTATGCATAAGTGCAACCCAGTTGTACTATGATATGACCCGGCAACTTCTTCTTCCTAAGTGGCCCTTCAGTCCGGAATGAACCTGGGCCTCAACCAACATGCCTCTTCAATTAGGCCGTTCCTTAGATAACTGGTACCAGTTACGCAATTCAAGTTGGTTCATATCGGTTTCTGCTTATGCTCGCCACTTAAAGCGAGGTCTTCCTATACGACGACTGACTGGAAATCGAAGACTCTTCGATCCCCAGTATTCCATTCGCTCCACATGTTCAAGCCATCTTACTGCCAATGCAGAGTTTTTTGAAAAGGGGTATGTCGCTAGTATAGTTCTTGTTTGAATCTTAGTCGCCATAGCCCGTCTACGCAAACGGGACCGAAGGAGTTATTCATCCGGTCCATGCTTTGGCGCCGTAGAGCAAGGCTGGAATGATCAAGGTCTAATATATTTCCTTAGTAGTTCGAGTGAAGCTTTTACTACTAACAGTTGGCAATAGTAATTATTAGTTTTATTTCTGACGATATGTTGTAAGAGTTAAGAGAGGAGCCGAGGTAGAGAAAGTCCCGTACTATCTCAATGTTATATCTGTGATTGAGGTATATCTGTCCAATTCGTCGATGTTGTGTGTCTTTTCGTGCTGCCATCAAATACTTGGCCTTACCCTTATTTGCTGCTAAGCCCAATTTTGCCGCCTTCGTCTATATACTAGCAAACGTGGCTATGACGTCACGTAATAAAATTAATAAAATTACATTTTTTTATGTGTAAAGGCTTTATCAGTACGAGCAAGCATTCCCATTGATTATAGAACAAAACGTCATTCAAGTGGCTGCCTGGGCTGGCTTTGCATTAGCGCATTCTGTCACTCCAATTTTCCAAGATCTTGTTGATGGTTTCGGGCTGTAGCTTACGGATTGCTCGGATGATATTGGCTATAAGTGCTTGGATCGTTATCGGATTGTTGGCATAACAACGGTATTTCACGGTTCCCCACAAAAAAGGCCAAAGGGGTTAGCCCCGAGGCTGCCAATTGACATCGCCAAGACGGCTGATAACACGATTTGGAAATTTCTTGCGCATCGCAGAGATCATCCTAATTTATGTCTTCAATTTCAGTGAAAAAAAAAAGACGGTTAACATGGATCTGTAACACCCATTGTTGACCGAAACGTTGTTCCCAGCCTCATTTTCAAAGAAAAATGGTCCAATGATGCCATACTAATCCACAACCGCACCAAACTGTCACTCTCCTCTGTGGATGCATTGGCTTCTCGAGAATAACGTGCCGGTTTCCCGTGCCCTAGAAGCGGCAATTTTAATTGTTAACGTATCTGCCGATATGAAAATGCGCTTCGTCAGAAAAGATGTTTTTAAGCCCAAAATCGTTTCCAATTCAAGCTGCTCTAAGGCCGAGCGTTCAGTGGCGCGTGAAAGCGATGGAATGCGAAAAGCGTTTGACTACGAGAAAATTCTTCGCATGTATTCTTATGCACGCGTGCAAAGTGGAGCGATTTTTAATGCGACACATCCGACTTCTCGCAAACCTCTCACATGTTTCACACAAACTCTTTTGACCGCTTTTTCAAGTGAGTGAGTACGAGAAACAAGCTAGAAGGTTAATTTTTGCTGTAGATTATTTTGAAATAACATAAAACACTTGTTGCTGCTTTTTGAAAAGCCTGCACTTTGGGATTAAAAAAAATAAAAATTATCAGACAATAATAAGAAAGAATTGTTGTTGAAAAGAAATGGTCATCTCAGTCGCTGTGAAGTTAATGTACAAAATTGGTCCATTTTCCTTGTATCAGCTGCTCATTTTTTTCTAGAATGTATCCGAACGTTTCGAACAACATTCTTGTATACTCAAAAATGTTTATTTCATCCTTTCTGAATTTTAGATACAAGTGAAGAAACTCCCCTAATTCTTTTCTTATCGAATACATTTTATGAACTTTCGCCCTTTTTCGCAATTTAAAATATAAATTTTCGGTTAAAAAAAGTCTTCTTCTGAAGAGGAGTCCATCTTGTCTTTTAAAGGAAAACCCTAGCACGGAAAATTTGCGCACCTTGTGACATGTTTCTCGTATCGCTTTCCGTCTCACATTTAGCATCGCATTGCTTTCTTGTGCCACTGTACGCCCTGTTTAAGGCCCAAACTGCAAAGCGATAACGAAGCGGATGCTCATGCGCCTTCAATTGCTGAGTCAATTGGACCTTGTGAGCGAATAATCTTAGATCTCTGTGCAGATTTTTCCCTAGGCTTGTGCATTGCATAGACGGCAGTAATGTCTGCTTTTAATCAGCTTAGGTCTTCCGCTAGTTGTCCACTGCACCTCTCCCCTTTAATGTTTTCACATTCCAGGTGCAAATACGAACGTCGTTGTATTTTTTTCGTTTACCATGGTCGTCAACAATAAAATCAGTTCTTTCCGAGAATCGTAGATGGTAGAGTTTTTTAGATGATTGGATGAGACCAGTATACGATGGTTGCCACTTTGAAGTAAAATATTAATTGTGCTTATTTTACTTGGAAGTTTTTTTTGACCTGGAACATCTTTTGATTCCAGAGTTGAGTTAAAAATGCTCCTTACCTCTGGTGGGGGTAGCAAGTAAAACAAATGAAATTCTATGTTTGAAGTAGGGTGGTCAAACTAATTTAATGTTTTGATTCTCAACAGTCACAATGACTGAATATCCCGAAGTTAACGCCTATTAGGGTTTACCCTAGTTCTACATCACCCAATCATCACAGCGCCAAAAACCCATAAAACATAACCTGGTATAAATGTACCTAAATAGGACCTCAGAATGTAATCCTAAAAGCGCGTCAATATCATTCTAAAGAATAATTACCACCAACATTACCTTTTGGTTCCAGATTTAAGTGTCAATCCATTTAAATTCCAAAAAACATCAAATCATGGCCTGAGAATAGGCCGTGATGTGCCGAAATTCTACACAATTTGTTGGCCAATCTGCACAAAATGCGCCTCAATTTTGAACTAATTGCGAGTAAACAATTTCCGGCACACACTATTTCCATATCCTACCTTTATACAACTCCTCTTGCATTTATCACTCAGACGTTCAACGTTCAATGTAAGTCCACATTCCCGTCAGTGAGTTCGATGACCCATAAGAACGAGGTATTCGTACCAAATCGCACGTCCGTGCTTCGTGTGCAAACAATCCCGGAGCACAATGGTTAACAAAACCCTTTTCAGAGCGAATTCTCCGCAAAGCATCATCTCATTTCTAAATGGAAATTCCAATAGCCTGCCCTGAATCGTCCTGCGATCCGTGGGGTAGGTGGAATACTTGCCAACTGCTTACCCAGTGTTAATCTTCTCACCACCTCATTACAGTGACAGCCAGGCACTACACAGATTAACTCACTTTTGTGGCGCGAATGGTGAACTGAATTTTCATGAATTCTTCCTACTGATCCGCTATTTCATTTCGCCTGGATGGAGGGACAGGACTTCTACTCACAGTCATTGTAGCTCGAAAGGGTTAAAATAAAATAAGCAAATTGTAGGCAGTAATTAGACGTTTAAGCAGGCAAACTTGTGGCCCTTCAAGTGAGACTGACACTGGCATTGTCGGAAACGCTGGACCTACCAGCAGACAGAGGACTGCTTTTTAATATAAGAGGCGCAAAGGCATCGTGCAGCGGTATTGCAAATGTCAGAAGTCATTTTAAGCACGTCCTCTAGTGTAAAGATGCAATAAACTTCACCAAGTGCCATGTGCGTTGACGTAAACGAAAAGAAATATTTTTCAATAACTGTAAATGGACCACTGGTTGGAGATGGTGCCACTAATGGCTATGGGTGGTGGAAATGCAATTGAATGCATCTCAGCTAGTATTGTCAATTCGGACATAAAAGGCCTGGTGGGGCGGGTGAGAGTGTGATGGATTTGTTATCGACACACATGTGGAGGATTTTACAAAGCTGAAGACATTTTTTTAGCCAAGTTGGGCACCAGTAGATGCTGCCTCAGTAGATGCGTTTACTTTGTATTTCGAAACTATTTTGTAGGACGTCCTTACCAGCTTTGGGTTGGTTTGGTTTTGGTAATGCGTTTAATCTTTAGTTTAATGAAACTCTGATGGGCTTTATCTTGGCGAAGCCCAGTCGTTATAACTATGACTAAACATCAATCGCTTATTTTACCTCCATGTAGTAACCATCAGATACTGGTCTCATACAACCGGATTTGATTTGCTAAACTTTTAAGTGCCAGTGTTGACAACGAAATGAAAACCAGCTATTAACAGCCTGGTCAGAATGTTTGGCAAACCCAGATAAGCAGCTTCGAAATAGTCGGACAACAGGTTATTTAGGAATTTCAAGGGAAAGACAGCCATCTTGAACAGAGGCGGATAAACCGAAAAACCAACGGCTGCGCTCAATCCCGTAGTGGATACTGATAGTCCCGTGTACCAGGTGTATATAATTAACTGGAACTGATAAAGAAGAAAAGGAAACAACGTTCCTATCTGCTACAGAATTGTGAGAATTTGATACAGGAGAGAGGCAGGGGAAAAACTAGCAGAAGCATTAAACTACTACAAAGCAGAAATTACTGGCATCCAGGAAATACGATTAGATGGGCCGGATGAAAGAGGATGAAAAACTGTGACATCTACTATGGACCATGTTATAGTGCGCAGAAACTGCGACTATTCGGATGCGGATTTGGTATAAGTGCCAGACTTAGACACGAAGTCTTATGTTAAGAAGACATTTGCGATCGCATTGTTACAATTCGCATCAAGGCCAAATTTTCTAACATAAGCAAGATCAACGAACGATAAATCAAATAGATCACATTGCGACAGACAAGGGGCATGCATCCAGTATTTCAGATGTCCAAACATTCCGAGGAACTAACATCGACTCGGACCACTACGTTGTTGCAGCCAAGATAAGAATGCGGATATCGAATACGCCACATCAAATCATACTGCAATCGCAAATCACTTCCAAAGCCTTCGCGGAACGCGTGTCCCTTAACCTCTCGATTAACACCATACTACCAGAACCTTTTGTACTATAGCAATGGCAACGATGCCAACAAGCCATTTCTTGCGCCCACCACCAAGAAACCCTTGATTAGGTTATGAATGTCTACAAATGCTCGCAGCTAAGAACGACGCTACAAGGCTAAGCTGCAGGTGAAGACGAGAGCTGCCATTGAGCTTTAAAGGCAAAGAAGAAGGGAAGAACACCGGCTTTTCAGGAAGAAGAAAAAAGAGCAAGAAAAGCGCTACTCCAGGAATGATGTTCGCAAGTTTTACCAAAGTGTAAAACGACAAAGCCAAGTATACGTGTCTCAAACAGAATCTTTTCGAGATGAACAAGGTAATATCGTAGTTCAGACACAGTCGATGCTGAGGATATGGAAGAACCACTTCTGCAGACTGTTAAACGGCGATGATGAACAACATTCCGCTGTCAGGCTGAGCGAATCATTCAATATTGGCAACGACAGCGAAAACTACCAACCACCTGACCTAAGTGAAGTGAGGATAGCAATATCTAAACTCAAGCTTTACAAGGCGGCCGGAAATGACTGCCTTCCCGCCTAGCTTTATAAAGCCGGCATAGATGACTTGGTAAGTAACATACTCCAACTCATAATCCAAACCCGGTCGGATGAAAGTATACCTGGAGAATGGAACCTCAGCATCATTTGCCCGATCGACAAAAAAGGAGACCCTCTGAACTGCGACAACTCCTCAACATCGCCTATACGAGATACTATCTGCCTTACCATGTGAACGCCTAAAACCGTTTACCAACAACCTGATCGGCTCTTATCAGTGTGGTTTTAGGCCAGAAAAGTCTACAACTGATCAAATTTTCACACTTCGGCAGATCCTGGAAAAAACCCAAGAAGTCCAAATCGATATCCACCACCTATTTATCGATTTCAAAACCCCATACGACAGCATTTATACACCCGAACTTTACAGAGCCATGTCTAGTTTTGGTATACCGCTCGAACTCCTCCGTCTGTGAAGGATGACGATGGAGAATTCTCGCAGCTCCATCGGGGGCGGAAAAACCCTCTCCTATACATTCGATACCAAAAAGGATTTGAGCAAAACGATGCACTGTCATGTGATTTCTTTAACATCATTCTTGAGAGGATTGTGCCAAAATCCCGAATCAACAACTTATGAACAATCTTCAATCGACGGTATTGACAACATTAGTCGCACTCAGTGATGTCATATAGCCACGTTTGCTAGTATGAAGAAGAAAAAATCGTCTTTACTGTAAACTAGAGTAATACCATGCGCTGTCAACACGAAAAAAAAAACACAACAGCGACGAATTGGACAGAGTGTCACCATTGACAGATATAACTTTGGGGTAGTACGATACTTTGTCTACCTGGGCTCCGACAACTTTCTTCGGGCTAAGAAGGCAATTCTATAGCAATGCCCTCATTCGAACTACTAAGGAGATCCTATATAAGACCCAGATGTTCCTAGTCCTGCGCTACTGCCGACAAGGCAAAGCTTAGACCGTATCAAAAGTGGATAAAGATATCCTTGAGAGAAAAATTCTTCGAAAAATCTTCGGTCCCGTTTGTGTTGACGGGCTATGCAGACAAAGGCTATGCCGACAAGGCAAAGCATAGACCGTATCAAAAGTGGATAAAGAAATCCTTGAGAGAAAAATTCTTCGAAAAATCTTCGGTCCCGTTTGTGTTGCCGGGCTTTGGAGACAAAAATTCAACCACGAGCTATACGAGCTGTACACCTACATGCTCCTAGTCAAAAACTCAGCGATTTAGGTTTAGCGAACATACACCAATATTCCGGCTCGCAGAGTCTTCCATTTCCAGCCAGACGTCGGAATTAGTAGAGGAAGAACTCGCCTAAATTGGCTTTCACAAGTAGAAACAGACCTCCGCCGACTTAAAGTGCGGAACTGGAGGCAGTTAGCTAAGGGCCGAGCTAATTGGATAGGCACGTTGGATTGTTGGGTGTGGCCTATAGTTGTTATTACATTGGACTACAGGGTTCCTGGTTCAAAATTCGAAAGTAACAACTTAAGTTTTTTCAATGCCCTCTCTTTTGCGAAAGTCTTACCGAAATCGATGACATTTGCACACATAAAGTAATGGAGAAGCTGGGTTTGATGTTCTGTAGGGATACTTAAAATTTTTGACTTACTATGTAAATTCCTAAATAATCTTCGTCCCGACTATTGCGAGCGCAGCGTGAAGGGTGTTTACTTTCTCCAACAAATTTATAACTGAATACACCACCTTTGACTTCATTTGGGGCATTCATCCGCTATCATAGCAATAAGAAGACGTGACTTAGGACACGAGAAGGCTGACAAAAGTGCGACTTTACAAAAATGTTTTGTACCCAAACAAATATAAGCGAGCTTGGCAATTGTCTAATATTCATCATGGAATCATTTTGAAGATTAAAGCGCGTTGGGTGTGACGAATTACACCAGAGAGGTACCAAGATAGTTCATTTATTTATTTATTTCAAAAGTAATTTACAAAAATAATTTTAGTAAATTACAAAAAGAAAGCATCTGGGCAACAGGCCATATGATGCTATTTTTATAACAATATATTTTTTTTTTTTCTTAAATATCTAGGAATTAACATTTTTATTATTATTTAATATTTATATAATGAAAGTTAACAAGTTAATTTTACAAAGCAGATTTTATATATCATTTATTTTATTATGTACGGATGCTGCATTTTTAACACACAGAATCGATGGAGTAGATGAAGGGTTAAGTGCATCTGCAAGTAATTGTTTAACATTTTGGGAGTTTTTATCCAATTGGCTTGAGAGGGGGCATTCAACCATAATGTGCCAGATAGAGAGAGGAGTTCCACAATTTTGACATTCTTCTTGAGATTGGCGGTTGTAGAAATGTCTACTGGTGAAAAGTGTTTTCCCTAGTCTAAAACGCAGCAGTTTAATACATTCATATCTGCTAAAAGATCTACAGTACGGGATACGAATAGGTTGCGGTTGAAAAAGACGAAGAAAAGTTTCCCAAGATTTTATCAATGTTAGTTCTTCTATTCCAAGGAATGTGCGTCTAACAAGTTGTAGTGAAACTGGCATTTCGACTGTTGATGGGTACATTAAAGCATCTTTTGCGGCTTTATCGGCAGCTTCATTCCCCTTAATACCAACATGGCCGGGCACCCAAGCCAGTGATATATTACAGTGGTTAGCAAGTAAATTCCTTATGATTTCCAAAGAGCAGCATTTACTATTTCCATTCATAAGTCCAGAGAGAATACTCAAATTATCGGTAAGAATTAAAGTCGGTACACTCCATGTTTGAGCACAAGCAATGGCTTTATAGATTGCAGCTAATTCTGCAATATAGCTATCAGCTGATTCTGGGAGTAAACCTTGATGTATAGTTGTTGTTTCTCCATTTGTATTAAGTTTAATGATGGCATAAGTAGAGTTATGGTCTTTGAAGGAACCATCCGTGTACAGAAAACGGTCAGCATTACTGGTGTTAAGCATTTCATGATGGAGAACTTGGAATTGTTCGTTAGGCGTTTCATATTTTTTATGTTTAGCAAGGCTGATGTTAATTTGCAATAAATGTCGTTTCCAAGGAGGGGGCGGATCGAATGATCCGGTTGGGGTTACAACAGGAAGACAGGTTGGTGTTTCTATTAGATGAAGTACAATATGGTCAAGTGCAGAGACACATCTTTTTCGTTTGATTTTAATTTTCAGAAAATTGTCACATATTTTTTCGTGGAATGGGTGGGCGCGGTCGATAAGTCCCTTGCTGACTAAATTAATTCCTCTTTTTATTCCCAGATGTTCAACTGTTGAGTATCCAGCTTCCACTCTAAGTGCCTCAATGGGTGTCGATCTAAGAGCACCTGTTGCTGTTCTGAAACAATCATTAATAGCAGTATTTATGCTTTTCAAATTGTTTTTCGTTGTCCACATGTATGTGGTCAAACCATGCTATAATGTACCATTAACAAGAACATGAGCTATTCGGAGGGCAGTTTCCAAGTGTGGTCCCTTTTTTCTAGAACATATCATCTTTAGAAGGTTGTTTCGTAATTTTAGTTGATTAATGATATGTTTAGTGTGTAGATTCCATTTTAAGATAGTTCATATTTCAGACGTTATACGAACACCCTCAATCCATTTCCCAATATTCAACTCGAGATAGCAATATCATATTCCCATTGCCCAACAACACTAAGATGTCAGTTAAGAATATATCTCATTCCGGATAATCCAACAATCCATGATTCTATAGTGTACCTTACCTTCCAAATCCTAGGGGAGCAATCAAAATTGAAACCAACGACTGTCATCTCATTCGAACGTATAAATATTTCCCAAACTTATTCTGGCGTATACTTGTATTTTTCACAATTTATCTGTTTATTCACACATATACACTCAAAACATCCACCGCATTCCCAAAACAGTACTTCCTTGACCCAATTGTAACCTTCCCTCTTGTAGAGAACAGATTTCTGCATCTTTATGAGTTATTACGGTCGCATAATTTAAGAGTAAATTCCCCCCTCTAGCACTAAATCGCATCCTTTCTAAGAAAGGATACTAAATGGGATATCCTCCCTTTAGCAGGCAATGAGTAATGCACATAACCTTAGACAAAACAAAAACTATAAAACTGCAAGAATATGCATTTACAAAAATAGAACACGACACCCGGTTTCACCCGAACACATTTTGCTTCAACACCTTTCATCAATGTCCATCTATCTTTTGCATCAATAATGACAACTCACCAGGAAGAAAATAAAACTAACCCTATCCCTAGGGGCTCTTGCGCATGTAAAATTGTTCGACGTCCAACAGATCTGAGCGACAGTTTAGTATACCAGCTACACCCAGGTCATCCAATCAACTCATGCACACGGATACTGCTCCTCGTCTATCTACTCGTAGATACTTCAGTAGCTGAGTTTGATGGCAATATGGAGGATTAGTAACATATTTATGAGATGCGACCCTCGAGCAGAATGCACAAGTAAGGCACACATAACGGTGGTGTGTTCCGCTCATAGTGTGTGAGCGGTATTTTTGTTGCCTTTTGCATTCTTCTATGGGACATTTATTGGTTTCGTGATAAAAATTAATGATATAGCTATGAACTCACAATGTACTGTCGACGCACAACCTTATACAAAATGTCACTTTTTTGAGGTAGTTGAAGAGTTCATCTACCTCGGAGTCAGCATCAATTTCGAAGACTGACCCTAGAAAACCGATGCTATTACGGTTTACCAAACCAAATGGGATTAAAATCTTTTAACATGAAATTCGAAATGTTTGCTGTATAGTACTCTAATCTTACCGGTCCTACTTTACGGCGCCGAGTGCTAGACAATAAGTAGAAAAACGCTCCTAGAAACAAAAATTATTTTTCGAAATTGTTTATCCTGTATGCGAGGAAGGCGAATGGAGGAGAAGATACAACCGAGCTGTACGAAGATTTGGATTTAGTACAAAAGGTAAAAACACATAGACTATCTTGAATCCCATCCTTCGGGTTCGAGATGACAAGGAAGACCATACCTCCGGTTAAGTGATCAAGCGATCGTGGATGCCAGAGAGATTGTACTGAATAATGAGCAGCAACGTGCTTATGAATCGAAGAGGATGGAAGGCTGACTTGTTTCAGGCAGAGACGCTCAATGGTCGGGAGTCCGTTAAGTATACTAAGTGCTTACTTACTTAAGTTGCACTACAGTCCGGAATGAACCTGGGCCTCAACCAACATGCCTATCTAATTAACCCGGTTCTTAGCTAACTGCCTTTTAACTGCGCCACTTAAGGCGCAGTTAAAAGGCGTGTCCGACGTCTGGCTGGGAATCGATGACTCTACGAGCCGCAGTATTGCTGTATATTCGCAATGCGGAGTATTTTTGACAGTAGGTATGTCGCTGTACAGCTCGTATATCTCTATATCACTTCAACGCAAACGGGACCGAAAAAAGTTCGAAGAATTTTTAGATACGGTCTTTACTTCAGCGGAGATCCAACGGGGTCTTATATAGGATCTCCTTAGTAGTTCGAGTGAGGGCTTTACTACTAAACTGCCTTCTTAGCCCGAAGAAACAGTGGTTGGCAAGAGTAATTCTTCGTTTGATTTCTGATGGGATATTATTGTCAGAGTTACTAGCGGAGCCGAGGTAGACAGTCCTGTACTACCTCAAAGATATATTTTTCAATGGATAGACATAGCGTCATTGTCCAATTCGTCGATGTTGTGTGTCCTTTCGTGTTGACAGCATATACGTAGTCTTACCCTCATTTACTGCTAAAACAATTTTTGCCGCTTCCTTTTCTTTACTAGCAAACGTGGATATGAATCACGTTAAGTCCTTTCAATGTAGTTGCACAGATTTTTAGAAGATTGGTGTTGGCTCGGGAGTTTTGCACAATCCTCTCAAGAATCAGATTAAAGAAGTCACATGACAGTGCATCGCCTTGCCTAAATCTTGTTTTGGTATCGAATATGTCGGTGAGGTCGTTTTCGACCCTGATAGAGCAGCAAGAATTCTCCATCGTCATCCTAGACAGACGGACGAGTTTGGGCGGTATACAAAGACTAGACTGGGCTATGTATAGTTGGTCTCTATAAATGCTGTCGTATGCGGCTTTGAAATCTATCAATAGGTTATGGGTATTGATTTGGACGTTTTAGGGTTTTTCAAGGATCTGTCGAAGTGTGAATATTTGATCAGTTATGGACTTTCCTGGCCTTAAACCACACTGTTGAAGGCAGATCTGGTTGTCGGTTAACGGTTTCAGGGGTTCACATATTACTGCAGATAGGATCTTGTAGGCGATGTTCAGGAGACTTATGCCTCCGAAGTTGGCACAGTTCAGAGGGTCTCCTCTTTTGTGGATCGGCAAACGATGCTGAGGTTCAATTCTTCAGGCAAACCAGATTTGGCATATGAATTGGAGGATGTTACTTACCGGAAAGGCCGTCATTTCCGTCAGCCTTGTTACGCTTGAGTTTAGATATTGCTATCCTAACTTCACTTAGGTCAGGTAGTTAGAAGTTTTCGCTGTCGTCACCAATGTTGAATGATTCGTTCTGCCTGACAGCGAAATATTGTTCGTCATTGCCATTCAACAGTCTGCAAAAGTGGTTCTTCAATACCCTCAGCATCGACTGTGTCTCAACTGCGATATTTCTTTGTTCATCTCGACATGATTCTGTTCGAGCCTAGTATCCATGTCTTTGACGTTTAACACATTGGTAAAACTTGCGAACAACATTCCTCGAGTGGCACCTCCCTATATCCTCGGTCGTGCGCTTTTCTGGCTCATTTATAACGATGTTCTTCCCTTCTTCTTTGCATATAAGATTAGAAGCTTAGTCTTGTTAATACGAGGGATCTAAAGTATGAAGATCAAATTCGAGATTTTATTTATGGTAGAAAAAAGTGAGTATGGCAACCTCGTCTTTCTGTCGTGAGGTCGTATTATGTATGCTATGCCCAAAGATCCAAAGGGGTTCAATTTTCAACCACATAGATGCCAGATAGTTGCCACATATATCCGACTGAAGTTGAGCAATGGGGTTAGTTAAATTGACTTGAAAGCAGCGGTCTGTTGCAGATTATTGAAATTGACTTGCGACTTGAGAAAACTCCATAAGAAAAAGTCAAACGGTATCCTCACTGGATTAATGACACACCGCGGCGCCCGCCGGCCCAAAATCCGCAAACAGCCTCCATGTTGCTTGAAGAGTCACACCTCATTACTTACAGAACTAAACGTTGGAGAGTCTGGTAGTATTCCTACTTTAACCAGGTCCTATTAGAAAACCAATACTAAGGAGAACTTATATAAGACTCTCAATATCTCAGACCTGCTCTACCACACTGAAAAATGGACGTATCAAAACCAAATAAAGAAATCCTGGGTCGTTTTGAGCTACGTTTTAGCTGACGGACTAGAATGAGTATAGCAAATGGACACTAACACTCCTGTTCGCAGAGTCTACGATTTCCCACTAGACGGTAGACGCAGTAGAGGAAATTTTCGCCTCAAGTGGCACGCAAAAGTGAACCAACTTCAATCGATTTGAAATTTGAGTCCTGATGAGTAGGATAGGTATGTTGGTTGATTACTCCGGACTATAGCGGCACTTAGTGTAAGTATTTAGGCATATTTAAAAGTCTTCTTGTTCTGTAACAATATAAGTTGTATTCTGTTGTTCGTATAGCTTTTAGTTGGACTGTGTATGCTACAATTGTTCGTTTTAATGTCAAAAGCCTTGGGATGATCCTTCATTTGAAATAAGAAAAGAGTTTAAAAGCAGATTGTTCATAAAAAAAATTCCAAATAGCAATCCATAGCAAATGCCTGAAAACTGGAAACTAAATCTAGTAACATCCTAGACAAACATTGCAATAAAAAAAATAAAAAAAGTAGATAATGTAATTTATTTAATAGTTTAAAGGTCATCCAAAAGTGTTTGCCTTACCAGCCGTTTGCAAAAGTTGTGCCTTTTGCACAAAATTCGATTCTGCCTACGTATCGATGAATTAATTTGCTTCAGTGTTCTCAATTGTAAACGTAACAATTTTCGATAAGATCTACGTCTATTTTGATGACGGAGCTGATGTTGGGGCTGAGTTTCTTCAAAATAATTATTTTCCTCAATACTTTGTGGAGCATTTTCTTCTTCAGCATCAAAAGATGGGATTCGTCTTTCCTCCAAATTCATAATAAAATTTCTATATCCCAATATAGGGATAGATACAATCACAGAAGATTTCAAAATGTAACTGACAGACGATTTGTTTGAAAATAAAAATTTCGAAACAAATCGATTCAGAAATATAAAAATCCTAGAGTGATTTCAAATGTTGCTTGGCTAAGCTTATTTTGGCAAGGTTGAGCTATCAGGTTGAGAGAGACAAACTTTCGGTTTTGCAACACCAACCCAGCATGGAAAAACTGAATAAAATTCCAAAAAGTCAGTAATGACTGTAATGTGCATTTAAAGAATGTCAATTCAATCTATGAACAAAAGTTGAGGCACAAAAATTCTTATATGTCCCAGTAGTAGAAAAACGTTTGGCCATTTGTCAAAAGTGTAAAAAAATTTGACCTCATCATCAGTTCCGACGCACAATGGAATTACAGCTGTCAGCTTAGACAAGACCAATCTGATTGCTGCGCATTTAGCAGCAAGTTCGACGTTGTCAGATTGTACCCAATCTCCTCCTGTACTTAAGAATGAAGATCATTCTTTGCGACAAATTCTCTTTTGTACTCTTACATTTGCAAGAGTTTTACTTGATCTGGACATTTATAAATCCACTGGTCCAAATGGTATACCTCCCATTATTATGAGCGTTGTAATATGCTAGCATAGGCTGCTTATCAGGACTGTTTCCGAGAAGATATGGAAAACTACATTTGTCCAAGTTATACCAAAAAAAATGCGAATCTTCTTCTCCCTCCAGTTACTGACCAATTGCACTTAACTCCCTTCTTAACAGGATCATGGAAACGCCGATAAATCGTCAGGTTACGAAATATCTTGAAATACGAAAACTTCTCAATAAACGGCAGTATGGTCCACTGGTGATTTGGTGACATACCTCACCGAAAAGTGAAACCAATTAATCCACCATTGCGGAAAAAGCAAGATTGTTGCACTTGATAGATCAAAGGCATTAAACAGCGTTGGACAACAAGCCCTTTTGTCGAAAACGTGTGCATTTGGAATCGATGAAAACATTCTTCTATGGATTCGAAATTAACTTTCGAAACATTCAATTCAAATTGTTTTGGACGGTTTCAAATCTACATCTCATCAAATAAATGCTGGTGTCCCCCAAGGTTCAGTTTTGTCTCCGACTTTCTTTCTCATTTTTTTAAATGATATCCTATCTGCAACTTCTTATCCACTTCATTCCTTCGCTGATGAAAGTAATCCCTTCGGACGTGGTCTCTAAACTAAAAAACATGTTAAACTTATTGGGCCTGCGCATACGAGTATGCTTCAACTGGTTGAACGTCATGTTTATTGGGCCTGCGCACACGAGTATGCTTCAACCGGTTGAACGTCATGTTATTTGGTAGGAAGGGTGAGGAGGGAGTACAGTTTGAGACCCACTGGAAAGCAGCTTTTCACAAAAAATTAAGTGGTTGAAGAGGTTGAATCTACTTGCATGCATTCGTTTCTGACAGTTTTGACATTTCATTAAAAAAAAAGTCGAGACATGCCAAAATAAGCAACAAGAATCTGCAAAAAGTAATTGTTTTTTTTTTTTAAATCAAAAGGATTCATAACCACTCATTAAAACAGGTAAATTAGCTATTTTAATATTAGTTCGTCCATTTACATGTATAAAGTGTATAAAGGTAGTCCGTTATTAAGGATATCTTGTTAACTTTTGTTTATATATTGCTACACTTACTTCATACTTTTGTGCAAATTACTTACTTCACTTGCAAGTTTGTATTTACTTTGCGTTTTGTCTTATGATGGAAGATTCCAATCAATAGGCAAGGGAGCAAACAAGACACTAAATTGCATTATATCGCGACCACCCGGCCTTGTACGATGTAAGAAATGAAGATTATTTGCAAAAAAAAAAACAATAAAAAAAGAAATGCTGGAAACAATTCAAGTTGAATTGTGAGCAATAAAGCCAGACATTACCTTAAAACAAATAAAAAATAAAATAAAAACATTGGCAAACCAATTGTCGAAAGAAAAAATTCGCAATTCAAAGAAAAGTGGTGCTGGAACGGAGGACCTCTACACACCCAAATTATGGTGCTTTAGCGAACTGGAGTTTTTAGCTAGCTGTAGTGATGAAATAAGAGGCACTACAAATATTGATTTCAATGTAAGTAACATTTTTATAACCTATCCCATACTTAGTTAAATAAGTGGCGTTACATGTCTCTCCAATTTATTAGCCCGGTCCCAAGCTAACTACCTCTAATTGCGCACTTCAAGTTGGTTGAGGTTGGTTTCGCATTGTGCGCACTAGTTAAGGCAAAGTCTTCTTCTAATGTGTGCGACGCTTTAATGATTTTAACCACATCCGGATTGTAACCTTGTCACATGTTATCAATTTTTTTTTTAATTTTTTATAATTTTTTACATATATTTGGATTCAGTTACTGAAGATGAAGATGCTTTTATGCAGTTTAAAGACATAACCGATGAAAGTTTATTATCAAGTTCAGAAAGCGCTCCAACCACATCCAAAGTAAGTCCCACAATAATTTAGATTAATTTTGCATTACACAAATGCAACTGTCCCATACAATAATTCGTGTTTCCAAAAATTAACATATACTTAATTTTCTAGGCTAAAAAACGAACTCGATTCGAAAGTACTATTAGAGGGTTACATCAATCCGCTGTCAAATCATTGGAAATAATGTCCTCATATATGCAAAAGGAAAGTACTTATAAAAATTCAAAAGAGGACGAGTTCTGTAAATTTCTTAGCTATTAGCTCAAACAAATAAAGTATGAAAAAAACTTTTGAGAATTTAAAGTTGGACATACTTCAATTAGTTGCTCAGGCTAAGAAAATGGAAAAAGACATTGATGAGTAGCCCTCATCAATGTCTTTTTCGATTTTTTTATATGTTAGTTATCAACATCATTCGAAGCCATATGTTCATTTCACAATAATAATCATTATTTGTATATTTTTCTCCACAGAGAATAAGGATTCCTTAATGTTCGAACAAAATTACTTACTTACTTACTTGTTGGATGTTAACAACTTAATGAGAATGATTCAATAAAATAAATTGAACAAAGTTATATGCTTTTATGTAATAAGCAAATGAACTGAATTACTGATTTACTGATTTATTTATATAGGTACAGTGGCCGAAACAGTCAATACCAAAAAAGGATTTAGGCAAGGCGATGCACTGTCATATCACTTCTTCAATCTCATTTTTGAGAGGATTGTGCAAAACTCCTGAGGCAACACCAGAGGCATTATTAGATTTAAGGCCGAAAGGCATTAGTTTTTAAGTTGTTCTTATTTAATTTAGGGTTTCCGCAGAGGACAAGTAAGTTAGTTAAGTTAGTAGATAAGTAGGCTAGTTTTTCAGTAATTTTTGTCTATCATGTAAGTTAGTTCTAAGTTGAATTTGAAATAAAAATGAATTTAAAAAAAAAAAAAAAAAAAAACACCAGAGGCACAATCTTCTATCAATCTATTCGATTATAACAACACGCCAATGATATTGACTTCATTGGTAGGATATCACCCAACCACGAAACGACAAAAAAAAAGGAGAAAGACCTCAACATTGAAGAATTAGACAGAACGTCATCGCGTCAACAGATATAGCATTTAGGTAGTAAGTTACTCAGTCTACCCCCACTCCACTATTAACTTTATTTACTCTTGCAAACTGCTGCTTCTGCGGCCTTAGAGGGCAATTTAGTAGTAAAGCCCTCACTCGAGATTGTGCATTTGCCTAGTGATTAGTTCCTTGGAATAATAAGCGCGGGATCCCTGGTTTAAATCTATAAACTATAGACACCTTATATAACTTGGCACATACAAATGAAGGGAGAAGATAGATTTGAATCCCTATTATGCTGATACTATTTGCTACTGATACCACATAAAATAAAATATTGCTTAATGTGCATGACATATGCATTTATTAAACATTTTGTTTTTTTCATTTTTGTTGTTATTTCATTTTTAATCTATAGCCAGTTTACCTACATTGCAAAAATAGTCAGCAAATTCTTTTCTAATATCTTCGCCTTTCGATATTGGCATAGAGTCAGAGATCATGTTAACTTGTGCCTCAGCTATATAGTAATCGCTGTACCAAGGAACATTGGGCCTTCGCACACGAGTATCCTTCAACCGGTTGAACGTCATGTTTATTGGGCCTGCGCACACGAGTATGCTTCACCCGGTTGAACGTCAAAACTAGCCTACTTATCTACTAACTTAACTAACTTACTTGTCCTCTGCGGAAACCCTAAATTAAATACGAACAACTTAAAAACTAATGCCTTTCGGCCTAAAATCTAATTAAATTATTTATTATATATTTATCTATTTGTTTACCAAGAAACATTTAAAAAAAACTTGGTTTCATATATTTTTTTTATTTTTATTTAAACTTACTTACTAATTAAAACTACTTATGAACTAACTAAAACTACTTAGAACTAATTAAAGCTACTTAAAAATAACTTAAAACTAGAACAGCCACAGCAAGCATTTTTTTTATTTTTTTTTTGTTGTATTTGTTTGTATTTTTTTTTTTTGTATTTTTAACTTTCTCTTACAAAGAGAAAGATATTGTTTTCGTGAAAATTTTCGACCTCGAGATTTTAATTGATTCTAACATTACGATGATAGCGGAGCCTAAAAAAGTGGTTTTTGGAATTCCGTCCGTCGGTCCGTCGGTCCGTCGGTCCGTAATGGTCTCCCCAGCCTAAACGGCTTGGCCAATTTTCTTCAAACTTCGTATCCAAGTTTGTTTTGCTCATAATTCTAGGCCATTTTTTTTTGTTTGCTCTTAGCCATGTTAATAACGGTACCTGCCATATAAAAATTACACATAACCTCAATTTTCTCGAAAACGGCTCTAACGATTTTGATTAAACTTTATATATACTATAAGCATATTAGTTTCAACAAAACTGCATACCCAGTTTTTGCGAGAAAATCCATATAACGGATTTTGTCATTTAGGCCATATAAAGAAAATTGTTAATTTCTCGCAAACTGCTATGTCAAATTGAATGAAATTTAATATATATACTACTATTATAGTTTGAAACAATTCCACATAATTAGTTTTGGCCCAACTATCACTAAACGGAATTTTCAGTTTTGGCCAATAACGGAAAATCATCATTTTGGAGGAAACGTTCGTATAATCACATTTCGACATTATTTATATCATTTTAAGCATTAATATTTTGATTATTACTATTTGATATAACGCCAAACTTGCTGTGAAAGAGAAAGTTGCGTACGACCCAGTCGTGCACCCACCACTCGTTTTTTTTTGTATTTTTCTTTGTATTTTTTTTTTTGTGCCACCCCGACTGTTTTACCTAACTTAACCTTAAAACCTTAGACTTACGTAAGTCGGCCATTTTTCACTTTAAAAGTCAACTATCTATAACTAGTCTTGCAGCCACCACAACAGGTTCTCCTGTTGCCACCTACTCCGACGGTCCCAATCGGACACACTCCTGCTGAACCGCAGGCGCTCTCCTCCGCCCTGAGCGACTACGTCTCGGTCGTACAGGAGCCGCCTATCCACAGTTCGTCGGAAGACGTGGTAGATTAGCGGAACCGCCGATCTGTCCTGTATCAGCCCTCGACTATCCAAAAATAGGAAAGCTGCAGGCGGAATAAAGCCGCTTAAACGCGCACTTTCAAAATATTCATCATTGGGGTAGAAGGCCCCAAAGATGAGACTATTGCTCGAGGTCATCGCTCTTGCCTCGTGAAACCGAATGAGTTTCACCAGAAAATTGTCTATCCTGTTTATGTTGGCCCCGTTGTATAGGACCTGGTTGGAATAATATTTTGTGTAGTCAGATACTGGTGTTCTGTGAAGTCCAAGGCAGCTTCTCAGACACTGCCTCTCAAACACCCGTATCTTTTCCATTTGAGATGGGGCAACGTTGAACCACACCGGGCACCCATAGGCAATCATCGGTCTGATAAGAGACATGTAGCAAATCACCTTCACCCTGCTGTCAAGACGGCTGCTATAAAACAATCGTCTTGTCAGGGCAAATGCTCCCCTAGCTCTCGCCAGAGCAGCATCTACATGTCTTCCGAAATATAGATACTGATCCAGCCAGATGCCAAGGTACTTTACTACACTTTTGCTCGCCAGTGGATGTCCGTTTGGTCCAACGATCACCAGCTTGCGCCAGTTCTTTCTCGTATCCCTAGAGGCCTTAGACAACGGTGTCCTAAACAGGATAGTTTCCGATTTCTCAAAGTTGATTTTTAACTTCCAGTCATCACAATATCTCTGGATCTTATCGAAGTCCCGCTGCAAAAGAGTACGGATGACCTCGACAGTAGGTGCTGATCTGTACGCGATAAGGTCGTCCGCATACGCAATTGCCTGAGTAAGACTACCTATCATATCGCTGGTGTAAATGCTGAAGAGAATCGGCGAGTTCACCGCTCCCTGTTGCAGACCATTTTTAATGAAAAATTCGGTGGTAGAAGTTACATTGCCACTTTTGACAACAAACGTTCTACCAGTCAACATGTCATGAAGCATATATAGTAGAGGTTTACTTATGCCAAGTCTGGTCAGCTTTAGATAGAGGCCCTCTAACCATACGGTGTCGAAAGCCTTCTCCAAATCAACCAGACATGCACCCGTGCACTGTTTTTTCGCTTTGTTCCATTGTATATCAGAGACGAGTTTGGAGGCGGCATGAATACAGTCATGTCCGGCCTTGGTTGAAGAGGTTGAATCTACCAACACATGCATGCGCTTCTGACAGTTGTGGTAAAAAAAAAAGACGGCGGCTACTTCGGTGTCAATCGAATTAAATAAAAAAATCAACAAACAAGAATTTCAACAAAAAACATATATACGTAAAACAAATCGGTGTCACTCAGTTTTAATGGTTTGTATTGTACATTATCGCGGAAAATAAAGCTTCAAAAAAGCCATGGAAGTACACATGCATATAAAGTTTGCTATATTACACAAAATTCAACCGGTTGAACATATTCCCGTGTGTTTGGAAAGTAACCATAATGACTACGGTTGAAGCATACTCGTGTGCGCAGGTCCATTGGTTGGACGGGTGAGGAAGGAATACAGTTTGAGAGTCACTGGAGAGCAATTTTGCAGCCAAAATTAGTTGGTTGAAGAGGTGTTATCTACCAACACATGCACACAAAGTAGAATTGAATGCTTCCAAAACACAATGTTATCTTCTGTCGGTAAGTGTCTTATTCCAAGTGTTAAAAAATGCAGCAAAATGTCTAGGTTTCCTTAACCTATGTAGAAAGTACATATTTCACCCCTTCTGTTCTGGCAACAATATATAAAGCCTTTATACGCTCCAAACTTGAGTGCAACTACCACGTCTGGTCGGGTGCACCAAGAGACAACATTGCATCTCCTAGATAGGGTTCAAACGCGTGCAAAAAAAAAACTTATAGAGGACATAAGAATTGTGAACTCTTTAGTTTCGCTTTAACATCATCGGAATATCTCCTTCTTTATCTTGTTTTAATTGAACTTCTATCCGAACTTCCAGAACTTGACATGATCTGTGCGGTTCCAGACCGCTTACCAAAGACACTATGCTTCGACAAAAGATTCTCAACGGAGATCAAAACCAGAGAAGCATGGTGTAGCAACAACCCACCAAACTGCCTAAACGGCCTAAAAGGTATACGGATGGTTCTAAAATGGACTCAGTGGTAGTAGCTGGCATACATGGACCAAATAAAAACATCTCAAACCCTAGTGTATTCCAAGCTGAGCTCCATGCCATAAAAGAATGCGCAGATCTAATACACAACTCAGGTATTAAAGGCGCAAACATCCATATATTCACGGACAGTCAAGCAGCTATAAAAGCCCTTAGCTCACACATCATTGACTCCAAATCAGTACTACACTGTTTCAACTCCCTCCAAACACTCAGTTCCAGGAACAAAACCAATACATGGTGGTTCCCCGGACATAAGGGAGTTGAAGGTAATGAAAAAGCTGATGAACTAGCTAGAAAAGGTTCGGAAACCCCCTTCATTGGACCTGAACCTTTCTGTGCAATCCCCAAATCAGCCATAAATCTGGTCATAAAAAACTGGGAACAAAACAAATGTTTTTCATACTGGGGAAACATCCCAGGCCTAAGACATGCCAAAAGAGCTATTCAGCCCTTCAAATCAGATGCCAACAAGATATTAAATCTTCGCAGGCACGATATCAAAAACTTAGTAGGCTACCTAACTGGTCATCACGGTCTGCGATATCTATCACCTAAACAAAATGCGTCTAGTCGACTCACCGGAGTGCGGACTATAGAAGGGAATCTTTCTTCAGGGAATTCTTAAGGTCCGAAGAACTGAGGAAATCTTCGGCTGAAAGTATTTTCAGCTACATTAGGAAAGTAGAAGCGCTACTAACCTAAAAAGCATCTGACGGCAAGCACAATAGATCTTTTAGGTCGATGTGTATATTACTGCTTAGGCAGGTCAGAATTAAAAAAAACGAGTGGTGGGTGCACGACTGGGTCGTACGCAACTTTCTCTTTCACAGCGAGTTAGGCGTTAGATCAAATAGTACGCATTTTGATTAATGATATAAATAATGTCGAAATGAGTTTATACGAAGGTTTTCTCCGATATTTGAAGAAATCGATGTCAATGTGAATAATAATGATTTTCCGTTATTGGCCAAAACTGAAAATTCCGTTTATTGATATTTGGGCTAAAACTAATTATGTGGAATTGCTTCAAGCTGTAATAGTAGTATATATATTGAAATTCATTCAATTTGACATAATAGTTTGCGAGAAATTATCAATTTTCCTTATATGGCCTAAATGACAAAATCCGTTATATGGATTTTCTCGAAAAAACTTGGTATGCAGTTTTGTTGAAGCTTATATGGTTATAGGATATATAAAGTTTAATCAAAATCGTTAGAGCCGTTTTCGAGAAAATTGAGGTTATGTGTAATTTTTATATGGCAGGTACCATTATTAACATGGCTAAAAGCAAACAAAAAAAATGGCCTAGAATTATGACTAAAACTAGCTTGTATACGAAGTTTGAAGAAAATCGGTCTAGCCGTTTAGGCTGGGGAGACCATCACGGACAGACGGACCGACGGACCGACGGACCGACAGACCGACGGACCGACGGACGGAATTCCAAAAACCACTTTTTTAGGCTCCGCTATCATCGTAATGTTAGAATCAATCAAAATCTCGAGGTCGAAAATTTTCACGAAAACAATATCTTTCTCTTTGTAAGAGAAAGTTAAAAAGTATATTCTAAAGCTGATGAAAACGTCGACTATTCGCCCGATACAAAAGATAATGTAAAGTATGCTGAACGTGGAAACCTATTAGTACAGCTCTTATATCAAGGTGGGCCTACCCATTGTACCAGAACCATAGAAAGGTGTATGTTAACACTCCAACGCAAGACACGTTGCATTGGTGGAATTTTGAAAATCATGTTTAAGGCACGAACTGAACCCTCCTGTATTCCTAATTCTATTCACCTCCTTAGACCCCGAAATACCATACGATCCGCGAAGTCGGGTAACCACAGCCACCACGATACTCCTGCTAGGGAGCCTACCTAAGACTAAGCATGCAGTCCGAGGACTATATGTCTTAGGGGCTCCTGATCTCAGTGGTACGAGTGTATAGGCTCTGGTCAGGCTCCACACGATCTTCTTTATAGGAACCTAACAAACCCAGTCCAGAATCTCATAAGCTACTAAGTCACTACTAACCTAGGTAAGTGGTCAGCAGCAACACTTAGTAACTCTTCAACTTCATGAGCCATACTTAAATTTTTGTATATATGACTTCAACTGCTTATTGAACACAGAGTTTGTAAAACTTTATTCTCGTAGCAAATTTAGTAGTCATTTACCATATGGACGCGGGCCTACATGAAGTCAGCTTGGGTTGGTTCAAGATGGACCTTTGCAGATCACCTGCTACAGCACTATTCACCGCATATCGCCCTCTTACCGAATGACAGGTTACGTATCTGCAGCACCCTCTATCCACCAACTGAGGACGCGCCCTGTACGGGTCCAACCCTCATTGGCGTCGGATATATAAGGGAAGAATTAAAAAAACAAACACGAAAAATTACAGGCCAATCGCAATTTTATATATTGTTGAAAAATGTATGGAGGAAGTAATTGTCAACCAAATAAATAATTTTATAACCAAACACACAATAAATACGGGTTTCAAAAATGTAAGAGCACCGGATCGCTATTGGGAGAGTTTGCCAACACGGTTGACGCTGAACTTAACAAAAACCATCATGTCCTTGTACTATTTATCGATTTAAGCAAATTGTTCGATACTCTAACGCACGAAAAACTAGTGGAAAGTGTTTGCAGAAACGGTTTGAGAAGAGTATTGGCAAACTGGCTTATAAGCCAGCGTAACGAGTATTGCAAGTATTGCGGCTTAGTTGTTCATTAATTTAATTGTTGATAACGTAGCGATAAAACAAGATTTTTTTTTGTTTTAATTCTGACCCGCCTTAGCAGTAATATACACATCGACCTAAAAGATCTATTATGCTTGCCGTCAGATGTTTTTTAGGTTAGTAGCGCTTCTACTTTCCTAATGTAGCTGATAATACTTTCAGCCGAAGATTTCCTCAGTTCTTTGGGACTTAAAAATTCCCTGAAGTAAGATTCCCTTCTCATACCGTAAAGGGCCGGGAATTCACAGATGATATGTTCGGCTGTTTCGTCTTCTTCTAGACATAGTCTGCACTCCGGTGAGTCGACTAGACGCATTTTATTTAGGTGATATCGCAGACCGTGATGACCAAATAGGTAGCCTACTAAGTTTTTGATATCGTGCCTGCGAAGATTTAGTATATAATTGGCATCTGATTTGAGGGGCTGAATAGCTCTTTTGGCCTGTCTTAGGCCTTGGATGTTTCCCCAGTATGAAAAACATTTGTTTTGTTCCCAGTTTTTTATGACCAGATTTATGGCTGATTTGAGGATTGCACAGAAGGGTTCAGGTCCAATGAAGGGGGTTTCCGAACCTTTTCTGGCTAGTTCATCAGCTTTTTCATTACCTTCAACTCCCTTATGTCCAGTGTAGTACTGATTTGGAGTCAATGATGTGTGAGCTAAGGGCTTTTATAGCTGCTTGACTGTCCGTGAATATATGGATGTTTGCGCCTTTAATACCTGAGTTGTGTATTAGGTTTGCGCATTCTTTTATGGCAAGGAGCTCAGCTTGGAATACACTAGGGCTTTTTCCCATAGGTATTGAGATGTGAGATATAGAATATACTTACTTACTTAAGTGGCGCTACAGTCCGCATTTGAAACTAGGCCTCAACCAACATGCCTCTCCAATTAACCCAGTCCTTAGCTAACTGCCTCCAGTTGCGCACTCCAACTTTCTACTTGTGCGCTCCAGGCGAGGTCTTCCTCTACTGTGTCTTACGTCTGGCTGGGATCGAAGACTCTGCGAGGCGGAGTATTGGTGTTCATTCGTTCTGAATGTCCTAGCCATCGTAAACGTCCAATTCGGAGTTTTTTGATTAGGGTTATGTCGCTGTACAGTTCGAATCTCTCGTGGGTGAATCTTCGTCTCCATAGCCAGTCAACCCAAACGGGACCGAAGATTTTTCCTCTCGAATCGACCAAGGATTTCTTCATCCATTTTTGATACGGTCCATGCTTCAGCGCCGTAGAGCAGGACTTGGAAGTTCAGGGTCTTATATAGGATTTCCTTAGTAGTTCGAGTGAGGGCTTTACTACTAAATTGCCTTCTTAGCCCGATTGGCACTAGTAATACTTTATTTGTTTTCTGACGATATGTTGTTGTCAGAGTTAATATCGGAGCCGAGGTAGACAAAGTCCCGTACTACCTCAAAGTTAGATCTGTCAATGGTGACGTTCTGTCCAATTCGTCGATTTTGTGTGTCCTTTCGTGTTGACAGCATATATTTAGTCTTACCCTCATTTACTGCTAAACCCATTTTTGCCGCTTCCTTCTCTATACTAGCAAACGTGGCTATGATATCACGTTGAGTCCTACCAATGATGTCAATATCGTCGGAGTATGCTAGTAGTTGCACCGATTTTTGGAAAATTAAGCCTCTGGTGTTGGCTCGGGAGTTTTGCACAATCCTCTCAAGAATAAAATTGAAGAAGTCACATGATCTGCCGAAGTGTGAATATTTGATCGGTTGTGGACTTTCCTGGCCTAAAACCACACTGATAAGGGCCGATCAGGTTGTTGGTAAACGGTTTCAGGCGTTCACATATTATGGCAGATAATATCTTAAAGACGATGTTGAGGAGACTTATGCCTCTGTAGTTTGCGCGGTTCAGAGGGTCTCCTTTTTTGTGGATCGGGCAAACGATGCTGAGGTTCCATTCTTCAGGCATACTATCATCCGACCAGATTTGGCTTTTGAATTGGTGGATATTACTTACCAAGTCATCTCCGCCAGCTTTATAAAGCTCAGCGGGAAGGATGCCATTTCCGGCTACTAAACTTGAGTTTAGATATTGCTATCCTCACTTCACTTAGGTCGGGTTGTTGGCAGTTTTCGCTGCCGTTGTCAATATTAAATGGTTCGTTCTGCCTGACAGCGGAATGTTGTTCGTCATCGCCGTTTAACAGTCCGCAGAAGTCGTTCTTCCATATTCTCAGCATCGACTGTGTCTCAACTACGATATTACCTTGTTCATCTCGACAGGATTCTGCTCGAGCCTTGTATCCTTGGTTTTGACGTTTTACACTTTGGTAAAAACTGTAAGGGTGTCTCTTGTGTATCGCAATGTGATCAATTTGGTTGACTGTTCGTTGATCTGGAGACCACCATGTCCCCTTATGGATATCGAAGTGAGGAAACCGTGTGCTGCCTATAGTCGCATTTCGTTCCATAGCGAAGTCAATTAGCCTAAGTCCGTTTCCAGACGTGTTATTGTGAAGGCTATATTTTCCGGCAATACTGCTAAAGATGTCTTCTCTTCCTACCTTGTTGGGGAATTTGGCTAGATGCGGATTGTTACAATGCGTTCGCTAATGTCTTGGAAACATAAGACTTCTTGCCTAAATTTGGCACTTATAACAAATCCACATCCGAATAGTCACAGACACAGCTGTTCACTATAACACGGTCCATAGTAGATGTCACAGTTTTTCATCCTCTTTCTACCCGACCAATCGTATTTCCTGGATGGCGGTAATGTCTGTTTTGTAGCAGTTTAGGCTTCCGCTATTTGTTCGCCTGCACTTCTCCTGTTTAATGTTCTCACATTCCAGGTGCAGATACAAATGTCGATGCCCTTTTTTCGTTTAGCAGCATCGTCAACAGTAATATCAGTCCTTTCCGAGGCTTTTGGTTGCTTCGTAACATATAATTTTTTCCATGGGTGGTTAGTTAACCCAAAGCACAACCCCCAACCTGGAGGGCCAGTTCCTATTTATTAGATACCCCTTGGACTCGGGGCCATCAGTATCCACTACTGGATTGAGCGCTGCAGTTGATCTTTCGGTTTATCCACCACCATCACTGTTCAAGGGGCCTGACTTACCCTTGAAATTCCTAGATAACCTGTTGTCCGAATATGTCGAAGCAGCTTATCTAGGTTCACCTGGGACGGCAGACCGGGTATTCATTCCGCGTCATTCTGACCAGGGTGATTATAGTGTTGCTGTTTTACATCTTGTTATCAACACTCGCACTTATCGTTTAGCAAGTCAAATCCTGTTGGATGAGACCAGTACCCGATGGTTATCACTTGGAGGTTAGAAATAAGCACATTTGATGTGTAGTCAGAGTTGCGAGCACTGGGCATTGCCAAGTTAAAGACAATCAGAGTCTACCCTCGTTCTACAACTCACAACCATCACGTTAAGTCTGATGATGTTAATATCATCGGCGTATACTTTTCGTTGAAGAGACTTATGGAACATTTGCACAATGCTCTCAAGAATGATGTTGAAGAGGTCACATAACAATGCTTCGCCTTGTCCAAAGTTTCCATTGGTATTGAAGGTTTCGGTGTGGTCGTTTCGGACCCTGATAGAGCAGCGAGAAGTCTCCATCGTCATCCTGCACAGATGGACGATTTTTGGCGGTATACACTAGACATGGCTCTGTATAGTTTGGTTGGTATCGGTTTGCACTTTTCGGGCATTTTTTCAGGATCTGCCTAAGTATGAAGATTGGGTAAGTTGTGGACAGCCACACTAATACCGGCCGATCAGGTTGTTGGTCAACGTTTTCAGGCGTTCATAAATTACGGCAGGTATTATCTTGTTTGTGATGTTGTGGAGATTGTTATTGTAGTTGGGGTAGTTTGATCCGACCATACTTTGATCCGACCAAATTTTGTTAATAAGTTAGGTAGCTCGACCCGAATGCCGCCTTATCCAGCAACCTTGTTAGCATTTAGTTGAGATAATTGCTAAATTACTTCAGTTAGGTCTGGTTGCTTGTTCTGTTCGATATCGCAGCTGCCTACCTTCAGAAGATCGTTTGTTATGGCCGTTTAGCAGTTATCTCTTCCTTCCTTTGTGGTAAAATCTCTCAGCACGATTTTAACATCGTTCTTCGTTAATTACTCATAAGGAGCTCGTTGAAACAATCCTTCGAAATATCATCCTCTGTCGGAACGTAAGCGCATATAAGGCTTATATTAACAAAATCGGTGTTGATGTCGATTGTGACAAGGCTGTGATAGATGTCCGTTACGATTGTTCTCTTTTCGTTTAGCGTGCAGTGGTAAAGAGTAAAACCATTGCTTCCGAGGATTTTTAGTTTTTCGTAACAAAACGTAATTAAGTAGCTTACCCAAAGCACAGCAAGCGAACGTTTTATCCTTCGAACAACATCCTTGATATTCCATCTCTAATCGGCGGTTTTAAATCTAAGACCCAACGAGCACGTACATACGACTCAGTCGTGCACCCACCTATGGTTTGTTTTCTTTATACAAACAATCATTGAACTTTTGAAAGGGGCGACTTTCGGTACGGCCAGCTTTAATAAAGTTCACCAGAGCGTACGCAGGACATCGACAAGAAAGTGCCTCTTTTGTGTTTATTCGCGTAATCCCTAGGATATGGCACAAGAATATGATTCGTCCTTCCTTTGGTTTTTGTTTTTGTTTGTTGGCTGACAATCTATTTTGAGCAGCATCCTATGCAGATGGGTTTTTGTTATTTTTCGTTGAAAAATTTAGGACAGGATGACAAGTGGTGCCGGATCACAGGTGTTGATTTATGTGTCGTTTAAACTTTTACCGTATCAGGTGTCGGGGGGTTTTCACGTAGTAAATCGAGCGACGTCTTTCAAAAATGCACCAAAATTATTCGAGGGCTATGGGTGTGCTCAATCCCTTGTGAATGGCTACGTGCAGGGAATTCAAATTTGTCCTTAAAGAGATTTCCGTTGTCAATCGATTTGTGAATGACATTGTTTGCTGGCGAAATTGAGGATTTGTGACGCTCCAAGAAGTGTAGCTTTTCCCAATCCAATATGAGTGTGGATACAGATAGGTACGTGTGTCTGTCAAAATGGATTTCAGAATGTCGGGCAGAGATTTTTTTTTAAGTTTTGGATTCATTTGGTCCACTTTTATTGCATTCTTTTTTAATTGAGTTCAGTATGCGAGTTCAAAAAGATTGCTTGGTATATTGCTATGCTTGTTAGATCCTGGAGCTTTAGTTTAAATTTATTTTTAAATACAAAATTTAAAATATAGCTTCAGAGGGTTTTTAGTTGTTTTTACGCCGTATACAGATGTATCTGGGTTTTGGTTTTTATTTGTGGGGTCTTTTTTTATGGGTTTTCGTATATAGTTGATAATGTCGACAGCATATATAGAAAAGCTTGTTGTCATGGCAGTAGCAAACTAAAAAAATATATATATCAGATAGTGAGAATTGCAAAACATATCTGCAGTTTGTTTATTTTTTGTTTGTTAAAACTTCAATTTAAATTCAAGGGTCAATTCCATTCACCTACTGTGCAGGTTTCGTTTTATCCTTTTATTTTATCACGTGCATAACAAATTGCAAAGTGGGTCGGATGGCATAGTGGCGATGGTGATTATTCGTTGAAAGTAATTTAATTTATTTATCTGGGATATCCTTTTTGTCAGCTTTAAAATCCATGTCGGATTTTTATCACTAAGCTTTGCCTCAATTAAGAGTTTTTTGTGTTGTTAATGTATTTGTAGATATATTTCAATAAAAATGATAACTTTTTTTGAAACTATTCAATACCATTTGGATCTGCTAAAACGAGTTAGTTGATATAGGATTTGTGTTTGTCAAATTGATATCTGAACACATAAAAAGATTTGTTTAGAAAAAGAAATTTATATCAACGTTAAGGTAGCAAACATTTTTTAGCGTAAACATTTTGTAGTCTCAAGACAACATACTCAACAAATTTAATAAAATGGTTGGAATTGAAAGACATCGCCCAGATATTTGAAGAAAGGGGATGCACAGCAAAACCTTTATGGACGACAACCCTGGCTTGTCCACCGTTTGCACCGGCGTACTGTAGAGTATTTGTATGAGAAAACCGCTCAAAAGTCAGAAAAATCAAGTTGGCATAGGTGCACTCCGGTAGGTATCGCTATTCTTCCAGCTTGATAGCCGGTCGATCACGCATTATGCAAACAAAGTAGCACCGCTATAGCCATTCGTCACATTATCAGTAAGAACCCAGCCATTGTCAGAATTGCACTATTGTTCGTGATTCTTTTTTTGATTTGGTTATTGTTTTTTTGGGTGACGTGAAATAAGGCCATACGAAATGAGAGTAAATTCCAAATTTGGCTTTATTTCAGTTTTCAAAATGAAATTTTACCAATTTTGCTTTATTACGCTATATTAACCGGAATATTGGCAACCAATTAATGAAAATAACGCAAAAATTATTTTTAAGGTTATCATTGATTAGTACAGTCGATATAAAAAAGGAAATAAACTCAGCGAGACCTTTAAAGCTTTTTGCACGCAACTTAAATCCAACTGTAACTTCAAACAGGGAAGTTGCACTCATATTCAAAATTGGCATACACCCAACTCGCGGAGTATGAACCCCCTAATTTGGGCTTACTGTAAATTTTATTGTTGACGATTTTGCTAAGCTAAAAAACAGGACAAAGACGTATCTGCACCTGGAATGTGAGAACATTAACATGAGAAGGTGCAGGCGAACAACTAGGGGAACCCCGTAGCTGTTACAAAGCAGCCATTACTGCCTCCAGGATATATGATGGGATGTGACATCTGCTACGAATCGTGTTATAGTGAGCAGAAACAGAGATTATTTGAATGCGATTTGTTAAAGCTGCCAGACTTAGGCAAAAAATCTTATGTGTTCACGACATCAGCGAACACATTGTAACTATTCCCATCAAGGCAAAATTCGCCCACAAAAGCCTTATATGCGCTCACGACCCGACGCACGGAGGAAAAGGATGATATAGCTAAAAATTGCTTCTACGAGCTCCTTGACAAAACCTATGAGAGATTACCGAAATATGATGTAAAAAAACGGAAGAGATGACATCTTTAGCAGTATTGTCGGAAAGCACAGCAACGAAGTTAGGGTAATTAACATCGCTACGGAACGAAATGCCACTGTAGCCTGCACACGGTTTCTACACTTCGATATCCATAAGGGGATATGGCGGTCTCCAGATTAACGAACGGTCAACCAAATTGATCACATTGCGATAGACAAGAGGCACGCATCCAGTATTTTGGATGTCCGAACATTCCGGGGGACCACTCTGACCACTACCTTGATGCAGCTATGGTAAGAATGGTTATCCACCACGAAACAACAAACCAGAAATACTGTGAACAAAATTTAATGTTGAAAGACTTCAATTGCAAGTGACCGCCAAGGCCATCGCGCAACGCGTATCCCTTAACCTCTCGATTCACACCATACCACTAGCATCTAATGTCGAAGAACAATAGCAACTATGCTAACAAGCCTTAAGATCAGCCGCAACTGATGTGCTAAGTTTCTGGCAGCCACCAGCAAGAAACCCCTGGTTTGATAAGGAATGCCGACAGATGCTCGCAGGCCTACAAGGCTTAGCTGCTGTTGAAGACGAGATCTACCATTCAGCTCTGTAGGCAAAGAAGGAGGAAAGAACAGATGCTTTTCAAAAAGTAGAAAAAAGAGCTAGGAAATCGCGCGAAAGAGAATAAACTCCAGGAACGATGTTCACAAGTTTTACCAAAGTGTAAAACGTCAAAGCCAAGGATACAAGCCTCGAACAGAATCCTGTCGAGATGAACAGTCAAGTATAGTAGTTGAGACACAGTCGATGCTGAGGATATGGAAGAACCACTTCTGTAGACTGTAAAACGACGATGACGGACAACATTCCGCTGTCAACCTAAGTGAAGTGAGGAAATATCTAAACTCAAGCTTAAAGCCGGCGCAGATGACTAGGTTAGTAATACCCACCAATTCATAAGCCAAATCTGGTCGGATGAAAGGATGCCCGAAGAACGGAACATCAGCATCGTTTGCCCGATATGCTCCATTAGGTTGGCAACGACCTCACCAACACATTCGATACCAGAAAAGGATTTAGGCAAAGCGATGCGCTGTCATGTGATTTCTTTATTCTGATTCTTGAGAGGATTGAACAAAACTACCGAGCCAACACCAGAGTCTTCTAAAAATCTGTGCAACTACACAGTCATAGTCACGTTTGCTAGTACAGAAAAGGAAGCGGCAAAAATTGGTTTAGCAGTAAATGAGGGTAATACCACGTATATGCTGTCAACACGAAAGGACACACAACATAGACGAATTTGACAATGACGTTCTGTCTGTTGATTGAGAGATATAACTTTGAGATAGTACGGGACTGTCTACCTCGGCTCCGCTATTAACTCTGACAACAATTTCTCGTCAGAAATCAAACGAAGAATTACTCTTTCCAACCCCTGTTTCTTCGGCCTAAGAAGGGAATTTTTTAGTAAAGCCTTCACTCGATCTGCTAATGAGATCCTACATAAGACCCTGATCATTTCAGTCCTACTTAACGGTTCTGAAGCATGGAAATTGAAACCAATACTCCGGATCGCAGAGTCTTCAATTCCTACCAAGACATCGGACGCAGTAGAGGAAGACCTCGCATTAAGTGGCACGCACAATGGTAACCGAACTCAACCAACTTGAGGTCCGCAACTGGAAGCAGTTAGCTTAGGGCCGGGCTAATTGGAGAGGCATGTTGGTTGAGGCCCAGGTTCATTCCGGACTGTAGCGCCACTTAATGGACAAGCGGATTACAGTAAATTGTTGAAATCGGATGTTAATCAACAAGTTCATCAAGCGGCTGGAGCCTCTAGGAGGAGAGCAGGGGATACTAGTATTTTCATAGTTTATCTCTATTTTACCCAATCGGTTTTTGATGATTTCGAAAAATCGGTTCGCTGTGGATATAATCATCTAGACTTAAGTAAGTAAATAAGTTAGGAACTATGTGTCAGAACAAATAGAACCCTAAAACCCTAAATTCATTAAGTTTTTTTGTCAGATATATTATTTAGTTCAGATGAATTGATGCGCTAATTGCTTCTAATCTAACCCCAGATATAACCCGAATAAAATTCCTAGCCAACTATTAGTTCTAAGAACGACTCAAGGTCTCAATGTTAACCCTCTTTGACTTTCCAGAAAAGCGCACATCTGTATAAGCCAATCTGGCAATATATTACATTTGTAAGCCACACCACCCTTATCCTAATATTATCGCAGTTAAGTGAACCTAAATAGACTAATTTAAGAAAAATGAGAAACACCAAATCTTACCTTTATCATATTTTTGAGAGTTGATAACGGATCTGTAGGAGTTGGACTTATTTCTTCCGCTCAAATTAACTTTTTCTCGAATCCTTTTTTTAGATTAAGCAGAAAAGATACCCAGAAAAGGGTATTCATAGCTGACATCCGGATGGAAAAGCGAACTAAATTCTAAAGGATTCACCAAGTGAAAGTAAAACGGACATCAGCTGAGTAATTTATGACTAGGGAATGCCACTCAAGAGGTCGCCCAACATACTCCTACGGAGGAAAAGAATATTTCAAAGGCGATCCGCATACATGCATTCACGAGAAAATAAAAATAAATTTCCTCCATGGTCAATTGAATCCCTTTTTGGTTTTCGTGTCCTCAATTCGGTTTCCATCACTGTCCATTTTGTTTGGTTTTCTGTTTTCGTTTTTTTTTTTTTTGAAGGATCATTAAATGGCTTTTTGGATTAGCCGTAGCAGTTTGTTTGTTAGTTTATCCCTCATCTTGTTATAGCGTTTCATGTTGTGGATATAAGCACTGTGAGATAAAAGGAATGTCCTGGCCAGCCCCCCTGCTACATTGTATTGCTGGGATGCAAAGTAAAGTTAACAATATTTTTTAGTTCAATGGACAAGATGAATAAGGACGGGAAGGCAAAAAGGAAGACGTGGTAGATATTGAATGTCAAGCTTGAAGATAAAAGGAAATATTGATGCGTACGACATGAAATAACTTGGGATGTGTATATCGTTGTGTTGGTGTAAGTCGAGGTTTGAGTTATGAACTTAAATTTTCCTGAATAGTTCATCAGGGAATGGAAAATGCATTTAAAGATTTCTTTGCACAGTCATTTTTTTTTGCTTGTATAATTCCTAGTAGGTGGTAGACTCCTTCTAGAGATACATTTGCACTAAAAAGAGGAATATGTTTGCCCTATTGTTGAGAATTAAGATAACATGAAGTACAAGGTGGTGCACAATTGGATTTTTTTGTTACTTTTTTCGTCACTTGTTCGTTAGCGACTTGTAATAAAAGGTTTACATATTTGTTAAGGAGGGATTGAAAATCCTAGATATAATTTTTTTTAACATAAATCTTGAATTGTTTTGACGTAGCCTATATTCTTACTTACTTTAGTGGCGCTTAAGCCCCAAATAAACCTAGGCCTCAACCAACAAGCCAACACAATTAGCGCGGTCCTTAGCTAACTGCTTCCAGTGGCTCACTTGCGGTTGCTTGAGATCGGTTTTTACTTGAGCGCTCCACTTAAGGCGACGCGACGTCTTCCTCTACTACGTCGGACGTCACATCAAGCCGGAGTAATGGTGCACATGCACTCTACATTATAGTACATATCCTAGCCATCTTCAACGTCCAATGCGGAGTTTTTTTTTGACTAGGAGCATGTCGGTGTACAGTTCATATAGCTTTTAGTTCAATCTTCGTCTCCATAGTCCGTCAACGCGAGGATTTATAGACGATTTTTCCCTCAAAATGACCAAGGATTTCTGTATGCACTTTCGATACGAACCATGATTTGCCTTGTCGGCCATAGAGCAGGACTAAGCTGATCATGCTCTTATATAGGATCTCATTAGTAGTTCGAGTAAGGGCTTTACTACTGAATTGCCTTCCTAGCCCGAAGAAACAGCGGTTGGCAAGAGTAATTCTTCGTTTAATTTCTGACGAAATGTTGTTGTCAGAGTTAATAGTGGAGCCGAGATAGACAAAGTCCCGTACTACCTCAAAGTTATATCTGTCAATGGACAGACAGAACGTCATTGTCCAATTCGTCGATGTTGGGTTTCCTTTCGAGTTGACAGCATATACTTAGTCTTTCCTTCATTTACTACTTAACCCATTTTCGCCGCTACCTTCTCTATACTAGCAAACGTGGCTATGACATCACGTTGAGTCCTACCAATGATGTCAATATCATCGGCGTATGCTTGTAGTTGCACCGATTCTTGGAAGATTGTGCCTCTGGTGTAGGCTCGGGAGTTGTGCACAATCCTCTCAAGAATCAAATTAAAAAAATCATATGATAGCGCCTCGCCTTGCCTTAATCCATTCTGGTATCGAATGTGTCGGTGAGGTCGTTTTCGACCCTGATAGAGCAGAATTCTCCATCGTCATCCTACACAGACGGACGAGTTTGAGCGGTATACCAAAACTAGAAATGGCTCTGTATTGCTCGTCTCTATAAATGCTGTCGTATGCGGCTTTGAAATTGATGAATAGGTGGGGGGTATCGATTTGGATTTCTTGGGTTTTTTTCCAGGATCTGCTCAAGTTCAAGATTTGATCATTTGTGGACTTCCTGGCCTAAAACCACACTGATCAGGGCCAATCAGGTTGCTGATAAATGGTTTCAGGAGTTCACATATTACGGCAGTTAGGATCTTGTATTCGATGTTGAGGAGACTTATGCCTCTGTGGTTGGTGCAGTTCAGAGGGCCTCCTTTTTTGTGGATCGGGCAAACGATGCTGAGGTTCCATTCTTCAGGCATACTTTCATCCGACCAGATTTGGCTTATGAGTTGGTGGATGTTCCAAGTCATCTCCGCCGGTTTTATAAAGCTCGGCGGGAACGCCGTCATTTCCTGCCTTGTTAACTTGTGTTTAGATATTGCTATCCTCACTTCACTTAGGTCAGTTGGTTGCTAGTTAACACTGTCTTTGCAAAAATTGAATGGTTCGTTCTGCCTGACAGCGGAATGTTGTCCGTCATCGTCGTTTTACAGTCTGCAGAAGTAGTTCTTCCATATCCTCAGCATCGACTGTGTCTCAACTTCGATATTTCCTTGTTCATATCGACAGGATTCTGTTTGAGCCTTGTATCCTTGGCTTTGACATTTTACACTTTTTGGTAAAACTCGCGAACATCGATCTTGGAGTGGAACCTCTCTATATCCTCTATCGCAAGCTTTTCTTGCTCTCTTTTCTTCTTTCTGAACAGCCGCTATTCTTCCCTTATTTTCTGCCTATTGAGCTCAATGGAAGCTCTCGTCTTTACCTGCAGCTTAACCTTGTAGGCCTCGTGCTTGGCTACGAGCATCTGTCGGCATTCCTCATCACACCAGGGGTTTCGTGCTGGTGGGTGCGATAAACCTATGGCTTTTTGGCAAAATTGCCGTTGTTTTTTGACATTCGATGCTGGTAATATGGTGGTAATCGAAAGATCTCTTGCGTTACAGCTTTTCGACATTAAATGTCTTCAAGTTATTTCTGATTTATTGTTGCTTGGTGGACTTCCGCATTTTTACCTTGGCTTCAACAAGGTAGTGGTCTAAGTCGATGTTAGCCCCTCGAAATGTTTGGACATCTAAAATACTGGAAGCGTGCCTCTTGCCTATCGCAATGCGACCAATTTGGTTGACCGTTCCTTGATCTGGAGACCGACATGAGGATATCGTCATGATGAAACTATATGATGGCTATAGCGCCATTTGGTTTCGCAGCGACATCAAGTTCCCTAAGTCCGCTGCCAGACTTTGTGTTGTTTAGGATGTATTTTCAAGGAATACTGTTTAAGATGTCCTCTTTTCCTACATTTGCGGTAAAATCTACCAGCACGATTTTAACATCTTCGGTAGTCGATCAAAAGTTTCGTAGAAGCAGTCTTTATCAATATCAACCTTTTCCTCCGTCGGATCTTGAGTGCATATAAGATGCTTATGGTGGTTAATTTGGCCTTGATGCGGATTGTTACAATTCTTTCGCTAATGTCTTCAAAGCAAAGTAGTTCTTGCCTCTGTTCTTGCCACATTCCAATAGTCACTGTTTCTGCTCATTATAACACGGACCGTAGTAGATGTCACACTTTTTCATCCTCCATTTGCCCAGTCCATCCCATTATATTTCCGAGATGATAGGAATGTCTGATTTATAGCAACTTAGAGCTTCCGCTAGTTGTTCGCCTGCACCTCTCCTCTTTGATGTTTTCACATTCCAGGTGCAGATACGAACGTTGTTGTCATTTTTTCATTTGTCATGGTCGTCACCAACAACATCAGTCCTTTCCAAAGCTCTTGGTTGCTTCGTAAGAATATTTTTTTTGCGTGAGTGGGTAGTTATCTAAGTGAACAACCCGCTACCTGGAGAGCCAGATCCGATTTTCAAAAATACCCCTAGGACACTTGGCCATCAGTATCCACCACTGGATTGAGTGCTGCCATCTCTTTTCAGGGGCCTTACTAACTCTTGAGATTCCTAAATGATCTGTTGTCTGAATATGTCGAAGCAGCTTATTTAGGTTATTCACTTTGTCCATCCTAACTGGGGCTATATACGCCACCGTTGATTCTTGGGAATTCTTTCGCTGCCATATTGGAGAAGGACTTTGTGGCCACTAAAGGTCTATGTGCCCACAAATTCGAATTCGAAACTCGTTTTATAGGCTCTATAAAATAAGCCTATTGTGTGAGGACAATGACATCGAACCATTGCCACATCCCGACATTTTCCGAAATCTAATTTTCCCAACCATGTGGGAGCAGTTTTGGTGTGGCACCCACCAATTATGTGTCCACAAATTAATGATTAGTTGTCCCGCACAGGATGTGATTATGGTAGTTAAATTCATTCAATACAACTGTCGATCCGCCGGATGCCAAATATACTTTTGTTTCCGGCTTGTGCGTATTGATATCGACTTATGTGGGCTTTGTATGAGTGCAAGAGTGTGCACGAGTGTGCCCTCGTGCTCCCTTGTGCTCCCGTGCTCAATCGGGAGGGAACAATAGCATAATGATTTACATTCGCCTTCGACATTGATTGATGTACTATTAGTGCTGTTGACTAAATACCATATACCAACCGGGACGAGGGCTTGGTGGAGTGGTTGAATGGTCGCCTGCTGTGTGCCGAATTAAATGCGAGTTTTCAAAATAAATCTAATTGAGGAGAAACTCCCTACTCCCAGAGTTCCCTGTACCCTGTTCCCTGGTGGCTGTTCTCTGATTTGCGAGATGGCTGTTTGATGTGATGTGTTGCCAGTCATTATTCATGTCGCAACTGATATATTTTTCTCTGGTTGTTTGTCTGTGATGTTTGGTGTGGGATTTTTTTTTGTTGCCGGCAGACCCGAAACCCGATGATGCGGAATATGCTAGAGCTGCGGTTTTTATTGGATCGACTGATTGAAAAACAATGACAATATGATTTGCATGGCGAATTTCGGCTTGTTTGGGACGAGTGTCATATGAGAAGTTGAGTGCAGTTGGCTAAATTATTCCAACTTATTGAAATTCCGACATAATTTCACGATTGCTCGTCTCTTCGGGGGTGCAGATGCAGATGCAGATGGTGTTTGTTTGGTTGGTATATTTGATTTGCGGATTCGGATAAGTACATAATGATTTAGTCACAGAACTGGAACTGGGGTTTGTTTATCCAGCTCTGTTGACTTAAGAGCTACTGCTATTCATTTGCTTCGTTGTATGGTCAATTTGTTAACATTCCCATAGAAGAGGATGGTATTGTTGTAATGAAATTTTTCGAATTCGAAAATTGTGGAATTCATTTTTTAAATTTATTTTTATTTTCTTCAACTGGTTAAATTTACTGCAGCAAGGCTCACTCTCTTGTCCCCTTAAATCCTTTCGTTCTCTCTTTTTTTTCGTTGAAAACCCGGAATTTGGAGGAAATGGTGGGCAGCAATGGTTCCATCACCCATTGATCCACGACATTCAGATCCTGAGAATGCAACCAATAATAGGTTCAGCAACCGAGTAATGGTAATTTCTGTGCGGTGTAGCCCCAGGGAGTGTGGGGGGACTCGCCATTGCCAAACATAAGCTTGCGGCAGGCGGTCCACGAGAATACACCGTCGTCAAACCCCATGGACGGTGGGAGACTCGCTTCGATGGTTCGATGGGTGAGGGAAGACGATCCCTCATCGACACCAACACGATGATGACGGGTGGGGGAGGACGATCCCTGGAACCAACACCCTAACGAATCATTTGCGTCACCGCATTATGCACACAAACGCAAAAAGATCGATGCCATGGAGTAGACGTTCTCCTATTTCACCCAACGAGGGAGCGACGGGGGAGCAGCAGAGACCTGGGGCGGACGGCCCAAAAGACATTCCTTCATCAAAGCCTCAACTTTGAAAGATGGCCAAGAAAAGACGACATTTTTCATCCAACGCTGGAGCAACGGTGGAGCAACCGAGGTGTTGAGGCGGACGGCCATAAACAAACACACTCGTCACAACAAATCATGGGTCACTTCTTAAAATTAAAATGCTTGATAAAAAATAACGAAACTACTTTTTAACTAACTTACTGGCCCCAAGCTGTAAATGAATTCTAATGCATAAGGCATACCTAACATATTTACTGGCAGTAGAATATCAAGGGTGGTGCCCTGTCTTGTAAGCTCATCCGCCTAGAATGTCTCTGTGCCCCCGCACCCAGAAAATGTGTATGGGTCATCATATTAAGAGATAGTCGGCATTCGTGTGATGACTTTAATTTGAGCGAGGTGGATTCTAGGGATTTAATTGCCGCTTGGCTATCACTGATGATGGTAACATACTTCTTGGATATTACATTACTCTTCAGCCAGAACAAGGCTTCTTTAATTGCTATAATTTCTGCCTGGAAAACGCTACAATGATCGGGAAGGATATGCTTAGGTTAAGCATCTCGGAGAAAACACATAAATCCACTCCAGATTGAGTTTTAGGCCCATCTGTATAGACGTGAATCGAGTTATTGTCTCTGATCATATCTGACTCCCATCCAAGGCGACTGGGAATGGGTGACCCCCTTGTGGGTCGCCACAGCTTATAGATCTACCTATAGATCTACGATTAGTTTGATTTGTGATAATACGAAGAGATAGACTTTGGAGATCCTTTGGATTTAAGTGAGAGCTCTTTCCTGCTTTGGGGATGAATACTACTTCCGTCCATGTCTTGGGGATGTGTACTAGCCAACTTGTCATGATGGTTAGTAGACATGGTGGCAGGATACCAACTGGTCCAAGGACTTGAATGGTTTGAAGCTTTTGATGACCCTAACAAGAATTTCTTTGGTGATGATAATATTGGTATGTGGAATGGATGTACTGATTAGCTCTGGTTTAGTACCCACGGGGTTAAAGGACTAGCCAGGAAAGTGGGTGTCCAGAAGTAGATCAATGTTTTACTTGCTGGAGGTTGTCCATGGCCCTATATGGTTTAAGTCTCTGAGGTTTCTTCTATGTTACCACAGCAGGTGCGCAAGGGTGCTCTTTTTTCTTTTCTCAACATGGTTTGTATGTTTCGAGAGACGACTTATATTGGTTCCAGTCTAGAATCTCTTTGGAGTCATTGGCTTTGTTAAAAAGTTACCTGGATTTTTTTCTAAGAGTGCAGAGGTTAAAGTTCCAACATGGAGGCTTGGTCTTCCCTGTTGATCTTGCTTCGCTCAGGGTTCGTGAGAAATTTTCCAAAATTTGGTTTCATACAATTTTTTGGAGTGAAAGTCGGTGATGGCGTGTTGTTAGTTTACTAGGATTGTTTGAAGTGAAACTTAGTTTTGGACGGCTGTTGTTGTGGCTGTTTGCTCGTGTAATGAACGGATGTATAGGCTTGTATCTCTTTGTTCTTGTTAGCATATTGGTTGGAGGATGGACGTTGGTGCACAGGTATGTACCAAGAAAGTGCGTTGTCTGTCAATAAGTAAATTTGGGTACGTGGGATTGTGTGTGACCAAGAACAAATTATGAAATTCATCGGTGAGTCCAGGAAAGTAATATCCATTGTTATAAGGAATCAAACGAAAGTTGCTACATATATGGATGCGAGATTTGGGGACGTGTAGGTGACCAAAATGGGTGATTCCCTCTGAATGTTGAAATGACAGCTGATATTGGTGTCATAAATGTGTTTTAGCGAAGGTGTGTGTCTGACGTCTGGAGATCGTATTTGAAGCTTGAATCCAAACAGTTAGATTTGATTGAGTCTTAGATGTGTATGTGATTAGTGATAATGAAGATGTATTTTTGGAATTGGAGTATTCCCTTCAGGACGGTGTTTAAAACGAGATGCTAGATATCGGAAACGCCTTTTACGTTTGTGAGTTTAAATACAAATTGCGGTACTTTGAAAAGGACAGATTCCATGAGAGAGGCTGCAAGATGAAGATGAAAATTGGTATGTGGTCTGATTCGGGTGGGATCACGTATCCAGATTTATGTGGAGTTGTGTAACGGTACTTTTGACTAAGATTGCCTTCTGAATGTTTGACGGTTTTATCGATCGCATTCGAAACTTCTTTTAAAACGTTGTGAATTCGACTTACTGAAACGAAAAAGTTCAACGAAAAAGAGATCAAACAAAATATCTGTTGTCGTCTGATCTGATCAACGAAACCAAGCAGCGTCGGTCGAGTTTAGTACTTCGGTATGGAAACGCTTGGGAACACCTCGTGTTGTTGTTTATTGTAAGGGAATGAGATGAGTTCAAATTTCATAAAACCGGTTTTGTAGGAGAGGGAACTGAATTTCGGGGTAAGAAATAGTTGAAATTCTTCAACCGAGTTTGTGCGGTAGAACTTACTTACTTATCGGGCTCCCGACCCATGAAGAGTCTCTGCCTGAGACATTGCAGCCTACCATCCTTTACGTTCCCGGGCTCGCTGCTTCCAGTTGTCTAGACCAAGCTCTCTGGCATCCGCGATGGCTTGGTCTTTGAAACGAAGGTTCGGTCTTGCTTGCCTTCTCGAAACTGGGGGCTGGGATTCGAAGATCCTCTTAGGTTAGGTTAGGTTGGTGGGTTGATGAGGCAGACGGTGTGCGTCTTCCCTCATCGCACTCAGGTCAATATAGACCCATTGTGATGCCCGTTGGGGGTCCACTTGTGTGGTTGGTTCATTCATTGTCCGTTACTGTCCATTGTTGTTAACCTCTTTCCAGCCATCCAGATGTTGTTGCAAACCTAAAAAGATTAGGGAGAGGGATTTCGGATAGATCCGTGAGGTCATGGAAAAATTATTTTCCTAAGGTTCTCATTCTTAATTGGCTGAGGCCTGGGCAGTGGCACAGAAAGTGGAGGATATCCTCGTGTATTTCTTCATCACCGCCGCCTCTACAGAGGTCATCATCTATGAGATGCATTTTCAGTTTGTGGCTTTTTAGTAAGTTGTGTCCAGTAGGAATCCCAACTAAAGTCGAGACAGATTTCCTGTTTCTTCGAAGTAGTTTATGGGTTCTGGCTTTGTCATACTCAGGCCACATCCTTTTGGAAGTTTCACAGGTGGGACGGGAGTTCCAACTGTTTTGTGCAGTAATCAGTGTTTTCAGTCCCAACGTTTCACAAGCCGAGATTTTATTTCGACAGCAGAGATAACTTTTATTGCAGCCTGACTGTCAATAAAGATGGTGATATCATCTGGTGGTATCGCTAGCATTGAGATCGCTTTGGCTGCCTCTGCTACTGCCAATATTTCGGCTTGGAAGACGCTGCTGTGCTCAGGGAGACGAAAGGTGCTGTTTAGCTTTAGTGTTTCTGAAAACACTCCAGCTCCAACGCCTACATCCATTTCAGAGGATACAGCTGAGCCCAGATATCTGTGTAGAATTTGGGCATTTCCTGAGTTCGATTTTGGCTTTTTGGACTACATCCACATCTTGGTACAGCTCATAGAGTTCGCGGTTGTATCTTCTCCTCTATTCGCCCTCCTTGTTCGGTAGAACAAGGTTGAAAACCAATCAAAACACATTTTTCACCAATGAAGTCAATTAATTGTCAATATGTCAGTTCAACTCATCTCGAATGAAATGAATACACTACGCAGGTGAGAGAGAGAGAGTGACAGAAAGAAATTAAGCAGAATACAGTTTCACTTCTACCGCGTGTGAACTCACACTCGAATTTTTAATTTAACTAAACTTAAACTAGGTAGTTACCAGGTTAGTAAAAATGGAGCGCTATACGAAAGAATAACGCATTTTCATTTTGGAGGGTTTGTCAGCTACAGTCCGTAATTTTCGTACAAATTATGGCCGTCATAGTGATTTAAAACCATCAACTGTGAAGGGAATAATTGAAAAATTTTAGGGAGACTGGATCAGTTAGTGATCTAAGACACTCCGGGTGTCCTGTCACAAGTCAATTAACAGAAAACATTGAAGCAGTTCGAGAGAGTATTGCTGGCAGTCCAGGAACATTGATTCGGCACTGTAGTCAAGAACTAAGTATTTCGAGAAGCTCTCTATAGCGAATCTCATGAAAGACTTGAAATTTCATGCTCAGGTTAGGTTAAATTGACTGCCAGCAAGTTCGCCAGCACTCTTAAACCAGTTTTTTGGTGCATTGTGATACCACGTGAATATTATCCATTATCCTTGTTACCTGTGAGAAAACCATTCTAAGCAATTAATAAAACGGAGGAGACTTCTCACTTTGAAAGAAAGCCTAGCCTTTCAGCATCCCTACCTATTAGACAGTGTCCAGTGATGACCCCTGTGGTGGCGCTAATGTACGGTCTAGTGAGCGAAATCATACCCTTGGATCTTCTTAAATCCTGCTTGTGCAAAATTTGTTTGGTTATATGACACCTCGATCATCCCAAGACTCAATATGAGATTTGATTTGCTGTTAGCATGCTGCGCTAGTAAGCTTTTGCATGTAGCGACAGGAATACCTATTGCACCCGTGTCGGGTACGACTGGTAATTTAGTCCCATATCTGGCGAGTTCATCAGCCTTACAGTTCCATGGAATGTCACTACAACCGGCACTCAGCATAGGTGTATATTAAACTACTCTGTCATCTTCTTTGCAAAGATGAGCGGCAATCTGTGGTTGTCCTTGAGTTTTTTGAGACTGATTCCAAGGATTAGATCGCTTGGCTGTCCGAGATGCTTATAGCCTTCGCAGATATTACATTCTCTTTAGCCATGATAAGGCTTCTTTGATCGCTATGAGATCCAACTGGAACATGCTGCAATGATGAGTAAGACGGAAAGATAGGTTAAGATTAAGCCTGTCGGAGAAGACACCAGCACCCACTCCGTTATTTGTTTTGGAGCCATCGGATCGAGTTATTTTGCACAGGTTCGTTTTATACCCATGACGATCTGTCAGGGATTGTAACCTGGAAAATCTTGTCAAAGTTCAATCTGGTAAGGGTTTAATTGGTGTTTTCAGAAATATTTATATGTTCGTTTTGCCGTATGGATAGTTTGATCAATTGACCGTCATCTGGAGTAGATGTGTAGTTTAACGCTAGGATCGCCCAGGATCTTTATATATGGAAACTAATTGCTTTCTACCGGTTACCCGCCATAATCACATGACAAACTCTGTTGCAATACCATATGGTCCGTCATTCAAAAGAAATGTTAATCGAAAATGTTGATGTACCTGATGTACTCATACATATAAACAATTTCAATGACTTAATCTGCATGCCACCCACTAACTTGCTTTGCAATATCCAGGATTCAGCTAACTACAAAGTGCACAACCTATTGCTTGCAAAAAAAAACTCTGCACAAGAACAGAACTATGGAAATTTAACATAAATTATTTACATGGTCCGATGGGATATGAAGTGGCGATCTGGAAATGCATGAGGCTCCGGACTGGGACCGGGACCGGAACCCAACATGTGTGTTCACATAGGTTTGCGCACTAGAGATGAATGGATGGGGCAAACGGGGTTAATGCTTTAGATTACTTACACAGCAAAAAAAAAGTAATTCCCTTAGCTTACCAGGACCATCATCAGCACCAGTACCAGCTCACTGATGTGGGAGCTGGATTGCACTTGCAGCTGGAATAACAACACCATCATGAGCTGTGGAAAATCCTCCATTATGCATCATTTTTTTGTTCATCCTCGTTCGCCTCCGAACCACGTCGCTTGTGTATCTCTGTCGCATGTGTTATGAACTTTCCAAGTATCGCTGCCACTAAAGCCCGCCACCAAGAATTTTCTTATCGGGGAAATTATGCTAATTTGCCATCATGGAGCTGCTCGGGATGCGAGAGTATATGCGAATCTCTACGGTGGTGGTTGCGACGAAGAGGTCAGGCATAACATCCCAGATGAAGGGAGTGGATTGAAATTACATGATTCAGTAGATAATTTAACCTTTGCCAGTGTCCCGAGCGTTTATGTGGTTTATGGGACCATCAGACATTTTGAATGCTATAGAGTCAAAGCTATACTCGTAGCGGCATTAAAACGTTGCTCTGCTCTGTTTCTACTTTGGCTGGATGAGTTTGTCCATGTATGTGTCGGACCGTTGTACAAATTGTGCGAGCAATTAAAGTTTTTTTCCATCCTGTTTCGCTGCCCCTCACCGATTCTCTGGAAAATATTTCTGTTTCGGGTGAACGTAGCGTCAGTACAAGTTTACCCCGTTTTTCTAATGGTCGCGCATTCCTCCGGTCGACTAGACCGACATGGTCACAGATTGTGGATAATAGGGCGTTTGAGCACAAAAACTAAAGGACTAACCGCTTTGGTGCTCTGATAACAATGAAATAGGACGGATCCCCTCGATATATTTTACGATCCACAGAAAGGTCCTTACGCGAGTCGATAACATCAGACAGGATGAATACCTCCTTCGGTGGTACGATGATGCATGCAGGTTTTTTCCACTTTGGACAGGAATTATTTTGGTTAATATTCCTAAGTAGGAGTGGGGCAGATAAGATAATGGGAAATTGAAAGTGAATTTATTACTGACACATATAAAAAGTATAAGTACCGCTATAGGATGCCCCGATTCTTAATAAGGGGGGAATATATGAAATAATTTATGAACGCAAACAAAACGAGTGGTGGGTGCACGACTGGGTCGTACGCAACTTTCTCTTTCACAGCGAGTTGGGCATTAGATCAAATAGTAAGTACGCATTTTGATTATTGATGCTAAAAATGATATAAATAATGTCAAAACGTGTTTATACGATCGTTTACTCTGAAATTTAAAGGAATCGGTGTCTATGTGAATAATAATGATTTTCCGTTATTAGCCAAAACTGAAAATTCCGTTTAGTGATAGTTGGACTTAAACTAATTATGTAGAATTGCTTCAAGCTGTAATAGTAGTATATATATTTAATTTCATTCAATTTGACATAATAGTTTACGAGAAATTAACAGATTTCTTTATATGGCCTACATGACAAAATCCGTTATATGGATTTTCTCGAAAAAACTGGGTATGCAGTTTTGGTGGAACTAATATGCTTATAGTATATATAAAGATTGATCAAAATCGTTATGGCCGTTTTCGAGAAAATTGAGGTTATGTGTAATTTTTATATGGCAGGTACCGTTATTAAGAAGGCTTAAAGCAAACAAAAAAAATGGCCTAGAATTATGACCAAAACAAGCTTTGATACGAAGTTTGAAGAAAATCAGTCAAGCCATTTAGGCTGGGGAGACCATTACGGACCGACCGACCGAAGCGACGGACGGAATTCCAAAAACCACTTTTTTAGGCTCCGCTATCATCGTAATGTTAGAATCAATCAAAATCTCGAGGTCGAAAATTTTCACGAAAACAATATCTTTCTCTTTGTAAGAGAATGTTAAAAACATATCGCTGACGTTATTTATGTAAATTAAACATCTTAGCAGCGTCTTGTGTTGTATGCGGGGATTTATCAACCAGACTGCAGCGGTACACTAAACATCCTGAAAGTTTCGGGCAAGTATCCATGCAAAAGTGTGAGTTGATTGGACATTGCTGGTGTGTAAAGGAATAATATAAAACAAGAACCTAGCTGGAAGAGATGTCTAAGAGCCTTAGGGGCAACAATCAGGAAATCTCTATTTTTCGATGAAATATGAAGCGACATTGAAAGATTGCTTTTGATGAGGGGATACTCTAAATTGGGTTTCACCATGGCTGCACTTATTCGTTGTATAAAGCGAACTTACCAAGATCTTAAATGCGACCCTTTGAACTCCTGCTGTAATATGGGAACACTTAAACCTATTCACGAACAATTCCAACGGCTTGTATACTTACATACTTACTTACTTAACAGTCCCCCGTTGATAGTAATTCCCTTAGACAATGCAGCCTTAGGTATCTCGCGACCACCACCAAAAAACCTTTGGTTTGATGAGGTTTGCCGACAGAAGCACTTTTACTCATTGGTAAAACCTGAGAACATCTTTACTGGAGTGGCATCTCTACATATCCTAGATCACGCGATTTTCTAGCTAGCTCTTTTCTTCTTTCTGAAAAGTCCGTGTTCTTCCCTTCTTCTTTCCTATAGAGCTCAAGTATCTCGTTAAGGAATACGCGTTCCGCGAAGGCCTTGGCGGTCTCTTGCGATTGCAATCATTCGACATCAAATTTTTTCACAGTATTTCTGGTTTGTTGTGGCGTGGCTGATATCCGTATTCTTACCTTACGGAATGTACGGACATCCAAAATACTGGAAGCGTGCCTCTTGTCTATCGTAATGCGATAAATTTGGTTGACCGATCGTTGATCTGGAGACCGCCATGTCCCATTACGGATGTCGAGGTGAGGAAACCGAAGTAAATTAGCCTTAGTCCCTTGCCAGACGTGTTGTCGTGTTTTCCGACGATACTGCTAAAGACGTTTTCTCTTACTAACTTAGCGTTCAAATCCCCCCTAACGATCGTACTTCTGTAGTAGCTCATAGGTTTTGGCAAGGAGCTCGTAGAAGCAATCTTTATCAATGTCATATTTTTCCTCCGTCGGAGCATGAGCGCATGTAAGGCTTATTTTGGCGAATTTGGCCTTGATGCGAATTAACTACAATGCGTTCGCTAATGTCTTGGAAACATAAGACTTCTTGCCTAAGTCTGACACTTATAACAAATCTACATTCGAAGAGAAGCTGTTTCTGCTCACTATAACACGGTCCATAGTAAATGTCACAGATTTTCATCCTTTTTTGCCTCGCCCATCCTATCGTATTTCCTGAATGACAGTGATGTCTGCTTTGTAGCAGTTAAGGGCTTCCGCTAGTTGTTCGTCTGCAATTCTGCTGGTAAATGTTCTCACATACCAGGTGCAGATACGAACATCGTTGTCCTTTTTTCGTTTAGCAGGGTCGTCAACAATAAAATCATTTCTTTTCGATGGTATTGGTTGCTTCGTAACAATAGTTTTTTTTGTATGGGTGGGTAGTTAACCCAAAGTACAACTCCCAACCTGGAGGGCCAGTTCGAATTTATTAGATACCCCTAGAACACGGGTTCATCAGTATCCAATACCGGATTTAACGCGCCTGTTGGCATTTCGGATCACCCGCCACCATCTCTGTTCAAAGGGCCAGACTTACACTTGAGATTTCTAGATAACCTGTTGTCGGAATATGTCGAAGCACGGACATCAGGCCGGGTATTCATTCCTTGCCAGTCTGATCAGGCTTTTTCAGGAAAATGCCCTAACAAATGGGCTTGAGTTAAAATGATATTTAGATGAGAAATTCATACTACTATTCTCAAATTGTTTTTATCAAAAGTTTGGCATGTCAAAAAACTCTGTGTTGACGATATATAGGTATTCAAAGTGCCGTTTAACCAAAAAGAATATTTTTTTGAAAAGTAGGCGTGGCATTCGGCGGATTTTGAAAGAAATAGAAAATTAAATAAATTGGTTGAAAATTACGTGAGTTATACGTAAACGCACAAAATATCAACTCACGCATAAAACACAAATACATTTTTTGATTTCAAACAAACTTCACAAAAACCATATGTAGACCAATACCAAAGATGTGTGATAGTTTGGTAAAAATCGGTTAATGCGTTAAGGCGTGAATCGACGACAAAGACACACTAATTTTAAGGCTCAATTTTTATATAACGGGTGATTATTTTAGAGTTAAGTTTTGAGTTTGGCAGCACTGGTTAATAATGGTGTCCAAACGTCATCTGTCAAAGTGAAAAGTTTTAAGTATACTACGCCATTTAATCATGGAAAGACTTACAAACGAGCAACGATTGCAAATTATTGAAATTTATTATCAAATTTCGTTCTCTGTGAAAAATGTGCACCGTTTGTTACGACCATGTTATGGTCGTCAGAATCAACAATTCCACCTGTTATCACAAAATTTCGCACCAAATTTATTTGTTGGGCATTAAACCATTGACTCGCATGCGTACAGTGCGTACCGAAAAGAATATTGCGGTCGAGCGTCCAATGTTGAAGATCGTGAAATGTCAATTCGTCATGGAAAATTGTACGTGTCGATTTGGGTTGGAAAGCCTATAAAATTCAACTTGTGCAAGAATTGAAGCCGAATGACCTACCACAACGTCTTATTATTGGTGAATATGCATTAGAACAGCTCCATGAAAATCCATTGTTTTATCGAAAAATTGTGTTCAGCGATGAGGCTTATTTCTGGCTCAAGCAAAACTGTCGCATCTGGAGTGATGAACAACCTCATGCCATACAAGAAATCCAACAGTTTTGTGTGATTTATGGGCTGGAGGCATCATCGGTCCATTTTTCTTCAAAGACGACCGTGGATGAAACAGTACCGTCAACGGCGAACGATATCGAGCCATGATACGCGCCTTTTTTTGTCCCAGTTTGCTGAGTTGAAGTTGGTTGACATGTGGTTTCATCAAGACGGTGCTACATGCAACACAGCTCGTGAAACAATGGAAATGTTGAAGGATGAATTTTGTGAGCAGCAGCAGCCCTGTAAGTTGGCCGCCAAGATCATGCGATTTAACGCCTCTTTATTATTTCTTGTGGGTTTATGTAACGTCGTTAGTCTATGTGGACAAGCCGAACACGATCGAAATCTTACAGGATAACATAACACGCGTAATTCGTGGAATACAGGACGAAATGCTCGAAAAAGTGACGCAAAATTAGACCTTCCGAAGGGACCATTTGAAACAGATCCGCAGACAACATTTACATGAAGTTGTCTTTAAAACTTAACTGGCAAAGGCCTATTTATCGATTACTATAAAAATTTTGAATATTTGATGCATATTTAATAAAAATACGCTTAAAAAGTCACCCGTTATATAGATAGTATAGGGTCATAGCTTTTTAAATGAATTACATTATGTACTGTCAGGCATTCAATTAACCGAATTCATAAAAAATGACGCCTTTCACTAATTCGTGCGAAGACTACAGGACCTTTTATTCTAATTCAAACCATACCCCATATCCCTTTTGACAATTTCGAAGGAAACGTCTATGCTCCAATATATGTACTAACAACCAATTTGCAAGGAGCACGTCTTCAATCGTCATTTCGTCATTAACTTTGAATCTTTTTCGCAACTGCTTAGGACATCATGTCCGCTGTGACTGAATTTAATCCTTCACTCTATTATTTCCAATTTTGTCAACGTAGTAGTTGCTATTTAGATATACACACATGAATCCTGTTCCTCTGACATTCTGAAAGCACATTCGCTTCGCCATGTGGTAAATATTTTTAATGAGGCAAGATTGATGCGGAAGTGTTAGATTCGCTGCTCCTCTTCAATGGTCCCCTTTGAGCCACTGTAGGATATGATTCGTCCTCGTATTTATTTTTGTTGTTGATAACGTTTAAAGTTGAAATGTAAAATTGTAAAGTGATGCAGATGTATCATGTTAAGCTCTTGCCTTTTTTTTGTTTAGCTAATGGCCTTTTACGCTAGAAAGGATGTTTAACGAGTAAATAGCTTGCACAGTACGCGTGCATTTCAACGTCAAGTGAATGGGTAGTTGAGTAGGGGATGATATAGGTTCAACGGGTAACACATCTCATTAAAATGCCGTTTTTATGTCGATTCCCGTAATTGGAATTTAAGTGGCCGACTGACATTTAATTAATGGCCACATGCTCTATACTCGCTATCATTCCCCACTGCCCCGGCATCGAGTCGTGTACGACTACGGATGCACAAGCAACTCTGAAATTTTCTAATTAATTGTGTGATGCTTTGTTGCGATCTAATTTGAATTGGATTGTATAGAGTGTGATGGTGTGGGTTTGGGGTTTGGGGGAGTTGGAGCGGTTTGTGTGGGTTTGTGTGTACAGGTTTTTCATTGGTAACATATTTGACTGTGGACGGAGTGATTTGTGGTGTTTATCTATCCATGTGTAGTTTGACTTTGTGGTTATCTGATGGAGTGGGGATTCTACCACTGCGAAGTTGAATTAACATCGGAAAAAGTTGCATTTTATTTGTGAGCTAGGAACTACCATATCAGTGCACTTTCCAAATGAGGTTCCGCACAATAGTATGAAAACGTAGGCATCACAGAAATCTAACAGATTCTTTAAGATAGAGATTAAATACATGTTTTACTATGGGAGGACGGATCTAATTAATTAGACAAAAATAAAGAAAATTTTTAATGAAGACGGTTTCAAGACACCATCGCTTAGAATCTGTAACCATGAATTCTCGCTGCTGCATCAGTTTCAAAAACGACATCCCCAAAACATTCGATACCAAGTAAGAATTCATGACTTTTTCATTATTGAGGTGATTGTGCTGGTTGGATGTTGTAGAACGAGGGTATAGACTCTGATTGGTTTTAACTTGGCATTTCTCAGTGGTTGTAACTCTGACTACACATCAAATGTGATTATTTTTACCTCCAACTGGTAAGCATAGCATTCAACCGGATTTGACTTGCTAACCTATAACTGTAAGTGTTAACAACAATACGAAAAACACTTAAAACAGCCTAGTCAGACTAGTACGGAAAACCCGGCCAACTGTCCCAGGCGAACATAGATGAGCTACTTCGACATATTCGGACAACAGGTTATCTAGGATGGACCGAAGGGCCAACGGAAGCGCTCAAACCCCTAGTGGATACTGAAGGCCCCATGTCCTATAGTATCTAACTATCTAATATATTGGAACTCACCTCCAGGTTAAGGGTTGTGCTTTGGGTTAACTACCAACCCATAGAAAAAACCTATTGTTACGAAGCAAATAATAGCCTCGAAATAAAATGATATTATTGCTGACGATCCTGCTAAACGAAAAAGACAACGGCGTTCGTATCTGCACCTGGAATGTGAGAATATTTAACAGAAGATGTGCAGGCAAACAGTAGCGGAATCCCTAAACTGTTACAAAGCAGACATCACTTCCTTCCAGGAAATATAATGGGATGGGCCCGGCAAAAAGAGTATCAAAAACTGTGACATCTACTATGGACCGGTGAAGAGTACTATAAGTTCGGCGCCAATAATTGATAACTGTGTTTTGTAGAGGGGTCAAAAACAAACATTTCTTACTACGGGACGGGGATCTATCTTAACCGGTTAAGTGGTAGGGGCAATTAAAAAAAAATATTAAAAAAACAACGGCAACACTTACAATGAAGTACTATCCCGTTTTTGAAAGCCAAAAGCCAGTTTTTTGATACTTAATTTAAATTTAATTATTTATGTCAATAGTTTTTGAAAAATTCGCATGCAAACTCAAATTTTTGATAAAAAAAATTCAAAATAAAAATGTTTCGACCATTAAAAATTACTAAAACTATTTTTGTATGATTTTTTTTTTTTTTTTTTTTTTGTATCTCACTTAGATGATTAATGTTCATCTTTGTAAGTAAAATACAGAAAATCATTTAGCGTTACACAGAATGCACCACGAGGTGGTAGACCAATTGTAATTTTGTACAATGTTTGAAAGCACCTTTTAGATGAGTTGGGATTTTGATTCTCGGTAAGCTGACAAAAAGTGAAACGACGGGAAATTGAATACAGCCGGTGGAAATGTCATGTAGCGCCTAACCACAAATCAAATTATTCCTAGTTGAATTCTTATTTTATTCACGATGAATTAAACTCGTTTAAATAGTAACGTAAGCTTAAAGGTCACGACGTCATATCCTTTAAGCGCTGTGGCTGCTAGCAGAACTAATTCATTGGCATTCGTTGCGCTCGGTGCACCCAAGTACATGCAGGCTTATTCTGCCTCGTGTTCCGCCGTTTATCTTCATTATTTTTATTCTTAGCTGGTTACGAAAAGGTTGTTTGTTAGAGGCGAGTATCTTAAAGTTTTTTTTTCTACGATCGTATATATATATAAATATATAATAAATATATAATCCACTATTGTGGATAACAAGATTATTGTGGATTCAATCCATTTACAAACGTGGAATAAGTCCTAAACTGACAAGGTAAGATTGCTAAAACCTAATTTGATGTAACTGGGGAATCTAAACTTTGCTAATTGCCCTAGACACGTGCGAATTTTTATTGTTCGACATCCAGCTACATAAGTGCCCGTCATCTCTAGCGGAGTCTCCAAATCGTTTTTTTTTTTTCAAAACCAACAAACCACTGTATAAATACTGTGGATATGAAGAGTCTGACCTTGGAATGTTCCATGTGTTTTCAACTCATACGACATAAAACCACCCGATTTACCTAAGCAACACCATCATTAGTAACCCCTATCAGGCTTACATGAAACAGAAGTTGTCTAACTACTTACTTCAGAGCACATGATATAGACGCCAAACCAGCCAGGAAATCGCCTGCCTTTCGCATGCTAATGCGTACAGCGCAACCAAATACCTGCTTCGGACTCCACAAACCCACAGCAACTTTAAATCCTGTGAAAAGTGCTTTTTGATACATAAAAGAGACTAAAAAAAAAGAAAGGAATCAATATTCATTTAACGTAAAGAAAACAGAAAGATAGATATATATAAGCTAACAAAAATAAACTAAAACTTGCCAATAATCTTATCAATAACAAAAAAAAAAAAAACTTCGTCATCAGCGATCCAGGGTGTACATTCGATCAGCGGTTGCAGAGTCAAAGGTAAGCGATCAAACCCTTTCTTTAACATACGTCTATGAATGGCGCAGTATTGGCGATTTTTTTTTAATTTTTTCGGTTATCTAAATTGTGTTTACAATACCTACATAAATACCTTAAGTTAACATCTCAACCTATTTTGAATGAATTTTATGAATTTTATCAATTTACAATTTGCGTTGTATGCTTAAATTAAATTCTTGAAATATGGATTTAAAAATTGAATCAAAATACCTTTTTTTTTGATTATACGTTTTTCATAAACATGAGTGTTGGTTTTTTTTTTTGGTATGGCGTGAAGTGAAGTAGCCGACAAAGTTAGGTAAAGTGTGAGGAATATTTTGGGGGTAACTTTTAATAGTACAGGCTAAGTAACCATGGTGTACTTATGAAGTGCATTATAGGGCGGGAAAGTCCTGCTTAGAGGAGATCGTAACCGTGGTAGTGCTTACTTTTTTTTGCTTTTTCTTTGGCACGATATTTTATTTCTAGCAGGTAAGTGACAAACGATCCCACCCACCGACGAGCTGATGCAGAGCATCGCCAGCGTGCCACCCTGTCACATGGGATAATAACAACTCAGACCCGGTCTGCTACAGTCAACAGGGATTTTACCGTTGCTAATGACCAGCAATTGCTTTGAAAATACTTCTTCAGAAGAATGCGAGCTGTAGTAAATTGCGCAATCGTAATGAAACGCTACTCGATTTAAATCAACACTTGCCGTAGGTCATAGTTGGCCTCCAGTTTCAATCAATTAATTGAGAAATTAAATATTATTTGATCATGACTCTTAGCACTCATTTTTCATAAACGCGCAATGTTCTCCTACGGAGTGACTTTTTGTCCAGTATTCGTGAAATAGTGAAACAGTGAAACCGTTCATTAACACCTGATGGGCATTTACCACTACGGCAGGTCCTGGATCGTTACCCACTACCGATTTCAAAGGCGCATAAGTCATTATTTTTATTGAGACAAATTATACATATCGAGTTTTGGTATACCGCTGAAATTGTCCGCCTGTACAAGATGACGATAGAGAATTCTCGCTGCTTCATCGGACTCGGCAACTCACCTCAACTCACCATAAGAGGATTTAGATAAGGAAATGCATTCTCATATGAATTCTTAAACATTATTCTTGAGAGGATTGTGCAAAACTGTTAAGCCAACACAAGGGTCCATTAATCTTAATCTACTGGCATATGCTGACGAAATCACTGCCACGTTCGCTAGTATAGAGAAAGGAGCATCAAAAATGGGTATCGCAGTAAGTGAAGGTAAGACCAAGTATATACTGTCAATAATAAAGGACACCGAACGTCACCATTGACAGATAGAACTTTGAGGTAGTAAGGGCCTTCTTTGACCTCCTCACTACACTGTCAATAGGAAAGGACACACAACATCGACAATTTAGACTGAATGTCACCATTTTCAGACACGATAGTAATGGATCAACTCAGGATCGATAGCTGAGTCGATTTAGCCATGTCTGTCCTTCCGTCACCAGATTCTGGGCCTTAAATGTCGAGCTAGAATGATGAAATTTGGTACTCTTTGTTGCTCCCAGCAGAACAAGTGTAAAAATTTTGAAATCTGGAATTTTGAAAATGTTTCTGAACAACATATTTAGACAATCTGAATATCTATATTTCGTTCATATAAAGTTTTTTATCACGCCCACTTTTTGAGGACGTTTTTAATAAAAAAAAAGTTTTTCTGTCAAATTTTAAAATTTTTGAAAAAACTTTTGATGCAGAATCATTATCCCACGCCCACTTTTTGGGGGCGTTTTTATATAAAAAAAAACATATGAGAAGGCTACAATCCGGTCTGCGGATCGTTGAATACCCTATCCCATCCCATCTGTAAAACTAATATCCCCAAAAGGTGGACATGACTTAAAACACGATAGAGATTAAATATAGAAAATTACATTGTCACAACAAATTGTTCAGACAGTTTATAAAGCACCTTTATGGTTACACAAAAATTTTCAAAAAGTGGGCGTGGCAAAAAACTTTATGGAGACGATAGAATTGTGTAAATATGTTGTTCAGAAACGTTTTCCAAATTCCTTACGGTTTCGCCAAAAAATTCGTTTTTCTTAAGAGGGGGCGTGGCAGTTCAAAAATGTTTACACTTGTTCTGCTTCGTCGGCCAGAGAGTCTATATACCAAATTTCAACACTCTAGCTCAAAATATAAGGCCCAAAAATCGGTGACACGCAGACGGACGGACGGACAGACAGACATGGCTTTATCGACTCAGCTAGCGATTCTGAACCAATCCATATACTTTGAGGTATATGTATCGAAATTATTTCTCTATGTTACAAACTTAATATCAAAACTAATATACCCCTATCGGATAGGGTATGATGACAATTGATGTGTCTCTTCGAACGATAGATCTCCTTAACCATAAGATGCAGGAATCAATGTGCGGTAGATCATGAGAACACCCCAGCGCTTTTTCACTAAGTTTGTACAAATCACTGTGCCTGTAGATTGTTTTATTTCCTTGTAATCTTACGGTATCCTGGAAATAGAGTCATTTTGCGCAAGCCTACAAAACTACTGTTCAGCTTTCATATATTAAATATTCTTCTACCCCTGAGTGCTTCTCCGGTTTAATTTCCAAAGGATACGTTCGCTTAATCAGCATAACATGTCCTCTCACTTCATGATCCAAAAAAAGGACAACGTCGTTCGTATTTGCACCTGGAATGTGAGATTATTAAACAGGAGAGGTGTAGGGGACAACTAGCGTAAAATCTAAGCTGCTACAAATCAGACATAACTGCAATCCAGGAAATACGATGGGTTAGGTCGGGAAAAAAGGACGAAAAACTGTTACAGCGACCATGGACCGTGTTATAGTAAGCAGAACCAGCGGATTTGTTATAGCAAACGCATTGCAATAATTCGCATCAAAGAGGACTGCTTCTACTAGCTCCTTGACAAATCTTATGAGCGATTATCGAAGTACGCTGTTAAAATCGTGCTGGAAGATTTTAACGTAACGGTAGGAAGAGAAGACATCTTTTGGCAGTATTGTCGGTAAACACAGCCTACACGACAAGACGCATCCAGTATTTTGTGTGTCCGAACATTCCGAGGGACTACCTTCTTTCAGCCATGTTAAGAATGCGGATATCAACCACGCCAAAACAAACCAGAAATACTGTGAAAAAAATAATAAAAAAAAAAATCTCGAAAAACTTTAATTGCAAGAGACCGTCAAGGCCTTCGCGGAACGCGTATTCCTTAACCTCTCGATTAACACGATAGAACCAGCATCTAATGTCGAAGAACAATGGCAACGATCCCAAGAAGCCATTAGATCAGACGCAACTGATGTGCTATGTTTCCCGCGTCCAGAGCAAGAAACCCTTGGTTTGATGAGAAATGTCAACTGATGCTAGCAGGTGAAGACTAGAGCTGACATTGAGCTCTATAGGCAGAGAAGAAGGGAAGAACACCAGGTTTCGGAAAAGAGAAAAAAAGCAAGAGAAGCGCAAGAGGTGCCACCCCAGGAAAGGAACTTTGGTAATAATTCAAACTAAGCATCGTTTGCCTGATTCAAAAAAAGGAGACCCTTTGAACTGCGAAAACTATAAAGGCATAAGACTAATTACCAACAACCTGATCGGCCTCTTATAAGTGTTATTTTAGGCCAGAAGAGTCTAACACTTTGGCAGATCCTGGAAAACGAGTGGTGGGTGCACGACTGGGTCGTACGCAACTTTCTCTTTCACAGCGAGTTGGGCGATAGATCAAATAGTATGCATTTTGATTATTGATGCTAAAAATGGTATACATAATGTCGAAATGTGTATATACGAACGTTTACTCCGAAATTTGAAGGAATCGATGTCAATGTGAACAATAATGATTTTCCGTTATTGGCCAAAACTGAAAATTCCGTTTAGTGATAGTTGATAGCTAAAACTAATTATGTAGAATTGCTTCAAGCTGTAATTGTAGTATATATCTTAAATTTCATTCAATTTGACATAATAGTTTGCGAGAAATTATCAATTTTCCTTATATGGCCTAAATGACAAAATCCGTTATATGGATTTTCTCGAAAAAAAAACTGGGTATGCAGTTTTGCTGGAACTAATATGGTTATAGTATATATAAAATTTAATCAAAATCGTTAGAGCCGTTTTCGAGAAAATTGAGGTTATGTGTAATTTTTATATGGCAGGTACCCTTATTAATATGGCTAAAAGCAAACAAAAAAAATGGCCTAGAATTATGACTAAAATAAGCTTGGATACGGAGTTTGAAGAAAATCGGTCTAGCCGTTTAGGCTGGGGAGACCATCACGGACAGACGGACCGACGGACCGACGGACCGACGGACGGAATTCCAAAAACCACTTTTTTAGGCTCCGCTATCATCGTAATGTTAGAATCAATCAAAATCTCGAGGTCGAAAATTTTCACGAAAACAATATCTTTCTCTTTGTAAGAGAAAGTTAAAAAAAACCAAGAAACACAAATAGATACCCACCACCTATTTATCAATTTCAAAGCCGAATACGACATCATTTATAGAGACGAGCTATACAGAGCCATGTCTACTTTTGGTATATCGCCCAAACTCGTCCATCTCACAGACACATTTGAAACCAAAGAGGATTTAGTCAAGGCGATGCACTGTCATGTGACTTCTTTATTCTTTGAGGGCTGTGCAAAACTCCCAAGCACACGCCTCCAAAAATCGTTGCCACTACTAGCATTCTCCGACGATGTTGACATCATTGGTCGGACTTAACGTGATGTCATAGCCACGTTTGCTAGTACCAAGAAGAAAGCGTCAAAAATGGGTTTAGCTGCAAATAAGTAAGACCAAGAATATGCTGTCAACACGAAAGAAGACACAACATCGACGAATTGGGCAGAACGTCACTATTGACACTATTGACTAACTTTAAGTTAGTATGGGACTTTGTCTACCTCGGCTCCGTACTACAAAATCACCAAATGCACCAGCGAGTGTTATTCCTATATTTTCAGACGACGGATCAGTATCTGACAGAAATCGACTATCCTTCGCCACAAAAATATAACCCCACCGCTACCAAATGTGAAATTCCATTTAAAACGAAAGTCCCCATGAATGATGCTCATCCAACTTTTGCACCAACGCGTCGATTGCACAAAATTCCATCTAGTCCGTATCGTTAAAATTATTACCCCATGCGATAGATAGCCTCTATTGTGATGAGGGTGAGGAGAGCTCCTCCAATACAATGTAGGTGACAGTCAGTAAGTAAATAAAACGCAATAAGGGAATTTCAATAAGAGGGTGTTGATTTCATCACCGCCATTGTATTTACGATGACCCCTAAAGGCGCAGGATTTCCTATGTGACAATTTCACTCTCTTATTGCTAGGAAAGAAGTGCAAAAAAAGTCGCATGCTTTTAATGCATATACGCTAGAGTATGCGAACAGGATGCAATATCAATTCACACCCACCGACACCACACAATTGCAGCAAGGGTTAAAAATTTCAAAGTATAAAAAAAGACCGAAGCTTACATACTTTCCGGTATTCCATTGTTAGTGGGCTGCGATATAAGATACGCCCGCACAGGAATGGCGTTCCTTTTTTTGTATTTTGTGTAAAAAATCGCTTCCTGGATACAGGTTTTTATGGAGCTTAACTTGTGAGACTAATTGAACGGCGGCATTTCTGGATCGGACATTAACCGATTTTTTTTATCGTTCTTTATGATATAAAGTGTATGACTTCCTATGCGGAAATTGGTCTGGGTTTTTAATTACATATTGCACCTGGTTTGGTAGCTATAAAAAATTGAATCCTATAAATTATGTGGTTGTCCTTTTCTTTATCAAAATTTACAAAAAAAAAAACGAAAATTCCCTTGATAAGTTGCTCTATAAATCTTTTAAATTAACTGAGAATTTAAGGCCCGCGGTAAGGTTTGGGAAAGAGTTTCGAAAGTTTAACAAACAAAAGTAGATGAGTAGATATGGCATGTGAAAAGTATTAAAAAGACATGTCATTAATAATGTGATGTCATCCATAGGGTACTGGAGTACAGTTGTACTACTCTACATTATCGACAGCAAATATAAGGTAAATAAAACCAAAAACATTTAACAGGTCATAGTACACCGCTAAGAAGTGTGTTTTTAATATCCTTGTGGCTGTCTCCTGTCATCCAATTATGGTGTCTTCTACAGCACAGCTTAGGAAAGCCATACATCATCACCATGTTGACTTCCACCACCGTATTTACTGTCCTGACCATTTTCTTTTTGGATTTCGATTAGCTAACCACTGGTTAGTTGGATAAATACATTGCTGCGAATAGTCCATACGGCAATACCATCATTTGACAGTCCAAAAGCATAGTCTGTTAAAAAGACACGTTCAGCCTCACACTTTTTAGACATATTAATGTCTAAGGGCAGTAAGGCACCTCTTCCTGTTCCAAAACGACAGAGTGGCGGATGGATTCCTGAAATGGAGTCAACGGCAGGGCTTACAGTTCCAATTAGGATGGCAAAAGTAAAGTAGTGGCATTAGCTACTCTGACATATTCGAACAATCTAGCAATCTGAAGCGAATGAGACGAATAGCCGGCAGTCCTTAGTCTCGCAGTAGGTACTAATGGCTTCGTGTATTTTAGATGTGCCTGTTAAACTGGAACTGCCTCTCCAGGTTGAGGGTTGTGCCGTCAGGCTTACGTATACACCACGTGAAAAAAAAACTACTTAGTTGGGACAGAGACAACAGCCTCGGATAGCAAATCAGCTTACCAACCAAACCAAACAAGTATTTGTTTGGATGGTATGGACGCTGTGCTCAAAAGGTCAAAAACTTGAATCCGTCTTTGTGTGGTACCGCGATTCATGAATTACAATGATTAGTATCAGGACTATAAAAATTAACAACATGCAACATTTACTAAAGCTGCAACCAAATGCTGCACATATTAGGGTGCGGAATCAGGATTAAGTTCCATTCATTTGTAATTATCCCTCCCATAGCTAACTACCTCCAGTTGCGTACTCGAAGTTGGTTGAGGTAGGTTTCTATTTACTTCAGCGCGCCACTTAAGGCGCCTGACATCTTGGTAGGGAATCAAAGACTCTTCGAGCTGGAGTATTGGTGTCCATTCGTTCTACATGTCCGAATCATCTTAAATACCCAATTCGGAGTTCTTTGAATAGGGGTATGTCTCTGTATAGCTCATGCAACTCGTGGTTGAATCTTCGTCTCCATATGCCGTCAATGCAAACTGGACCGAAGATTTTTCGAAGAGTTTTTTTCTCACAGTTTTTCCAGCGCCGTAGATAGGTAGAGGTGTCGGTTCAGCATGAACCCAAGTAGCACTTGTGTGCATTTTTGCTACCACGACTCGTGTGACCTTTATTATGATTGTCGTGGATGTGATACAGGAGGTTTAGAAAACGGATAAGATCTTGTATCCTTTTACCCGAGATATCGCTAATGTTGTCGAAGAATGGTTGGTCTAATGCACGCAATCTGGCTCTTGCTAGTGCCGGACATTTGCAGATGAAATGCGAGAGGGTTTCTTACTCATTTGTATTCTGGGCGGGTTATATTTAGTAGGTCGTTTGTTGAGTTCTTGTCGTAGGAATATCATATCTTTCTCGATATAAAACAATTTGTTAACCTTCTCCATTTGGAGTCGGCCTTCTTCAGGAAGTGTGAATGGGTTTGTCTTTTAACCGCACCTAGCAGGATATGGACCCTTGCCGCAAGTGAGTCGTGTAGAGCTTGCCTGGCCAGCCCGTCTGCACGCTCATTTCCCTGGAACCCAGAGAAGTGTGACTCTGAAGCGTTCGCCCAGGTGGACAAGTTCATTCCGGCATTCCTGTACTAGCTTAGAGGATATGGTAGCCTAGTTGATCGCCTTTATGAGATTAACAATATTTTGCTTTTCCGTGTCACGCCCCAGTAGCGTACAAGCCTCTCGAATAGCCAGTAGTTCCACCTGGAATACGCTGGCAAAATCCGGTAGGCGGTATGATACTGATATTTTCGGTGATTCCGAGGAAACTCCGGACAGCACACCACAGTTGATCTTAGATCCGTTGGTGTAGACGACCGTGTCGAAATCTCTTACTACTTCCACTGAGCTCTAGTAGAAAATCCTACATGGAAGCCTTTCTTGAAGCTTAGTATAGGTGTCATATAGTCTGTTGGAAACGTGACCATGTCGTTTTTTAACAAGTCCAGGATACTACTGTGCCCATACGGCTTTCTTTCCAGCATCCTGACTCCTTGAGTCTTACGGAGCTGCGTAAAGCGTTATCTTTGCTGTGTAGGTCGAGAGGCAAGAGATGCAATACCACAGTAAAGGAACCCGTTATTTTTGCTATTGCTATTTCCCAGTATTGCCTGGATGATTCTTGTTCCGAGCATAGAGACATTCCATTGGCTAATAGATTCCTCAATACCTAGCTCGATCAGAAATTCAAGAATAGATTCAGTGAAAACTTTGTTGAAAGCTCACCCTATATCTAAGAAGGAGACGAGAGTGTATTCCTTATAGTGTAAGGATTTTTCGATTATCCTCACTACCTCGTGGAGAGCTGTTTCCGTTAATCTGCCCCTGAGGTAGGCGTGCTGTGAATTGGATAGCGAAGATTCTTTTAGAAAACTTCGCATGTGGATGTCTAGAACGCGCTCCAGGGTTTTTGCTTATGAGTTGGAGGATATTACTTTGCAAGCCATCATCAAGCCTTTTTAAAGCTCGGCGGGAAAGCCATCATTTCAGGAAGCCTTGTTAAGCTTGAGTTTAGATATTGCTATTGTCACTTCAATTAGGTAGGGTAGTTTTCGCTGTCGTCGCCAATATTGAATGGTTCGTTCTGCCTGACAGCGCGCTTTTCTTGCTCTTTTTTCTTCTTTCTGAAAAGCCGGTGTTCTTCCCTTCTTCTTTGTCTATAGAGCTCAATGGCAGCTCTCGTCTTCACCTATAGCTGAGCTCTGTAGGACCCGTTCTTGGCTGAGTGCGTTTGTCGGCATTCCTCATCAAATCAGGGGTTTCTTGCTGGTGGGCGCGAGAAACCTAGCACTTCAGTTGCGGCTGATCTAATGGCTTTTCGGTATTAAAGTGCTGCTCAGCAGTAAAACAAATTAATAGTTTTCCAATCGATTTTTGAGTTACAAAGCGGCATGCTATCAATCGCCTTACAGTCACGGATTTGCAGACAAAATCACGAACTCTATTCTCACGTAAACGAGGAGTGAATGCAATGCACGCAGCTTGTTACAAAGGAGCATTTTCTAATTATTTTACGAAAAAGTTTTACAATGACGTATTTAAAAGTATGCAAGCTATTTCAGCGATCCACCTACACCTACCTAGGTATATCGAATCTTTTGTCATTACTGCTTGCACGACAGCAACAAATTTTGCGAAAACGCTTATAAATATCAAGTGGCAAAGGAGTTATTAAAATTAAAATGCAAATTAGTGCACCAACCAACGTTGCTGTCATGAAAGTTGAAACGCCAGAAGCATACACAGAACAAACACCCACTTCCCCCACACACAAGCATTGTACAAATAACTTTCAATTATCCTTACACGAAAACTGCGATACACGTCCTTTGATATATAATCTCAACCAGAGGCATCATGGGTTGGTTGGTACACATTCATTCGCTCCAGTATGCGGGTTTGCCAACGATAGGCCATGCCGTGCCGCACCATTTGGCAACCTTTGCTTGACGAATTCTATCGATTCAAATTAATGCCAACACGTTTCGACGTCCTGTTAGCCTGAATGTCATCAAACCTGACCGATTTACGAAATCACAACTTGAAATTTCCTCGTTAACCTCCTGCTGGATATAAAGACTTTATAGCGCGGGACAGAAGGAGCCGACACGGTGCGATTTAAACATTCGAACTTGATTGATTCACTTCAGGCACAAGTCATTACAATTTATCAGATTGTCAACTGGGCCAAAGGAAAAGATTTTATCAGCGCCGACTACGACAATGGAATTCCGTTTAGCCAGATGTGGTAGATGTTGCAGGGCACCACCCAAAACACGCAGGCCTATACCAAATCTTATCAATTTGTGTGTGTATATGTAGATGAAAACGGTGTTAGCTTAAGGTTGGGGTTGAATTTATGGGCGCGCTAAAAATACAATCCATTTGTATCAATTCGATTTTAAGGACCCCCGGCCCCCCAATGAATGAAACGCTCCGACATGGTTAAATCCACAAAGATGCTTCAAATTTATTTCCTGTATGCTGGTTGTTAATAGAAAATCAGGGATTTTTTCAGGACAAATGATAGGTGATTAGAGTTCCTTTTTATGACGCTGTTGGCATATCAAAAGGGGAAAAAATTTAATTTTCCGAAGGTAGGTTTTTGGGGTATGAAAACGAGCACAAAGTACACGAGTCGCAGATTTATGTTCGAATTGTCTTTTCAAATGGGGTTTTGAGACAGTCGAATTCGAATCCAATACAAATCAAATTACAAATGGCATTGGGTGGAGTTGAATTGGGATCCACATATGCCTTCAAATTAGACAGTTAATGGCAGGTTGTTAAGGCGAAATTGAAGCATTTATTACAAGAACATGTGCCCCTTAACATGGTATATTACCCCTGAGTTTAACTCTAGGGATGATGTAATTGTTTTGGTGAGACCATTCAGAGAAGCAGCCTCCATCCTCTTACATCCACACGTTGCTTTTCCAGTCGTTTAGTATGTGTGGTCTCACATCCGCGATTGTTTATTTCTTAAGTCGAGGTTAAGAAGACACAAAACCCCTCTTCAGCACCGAAACCCCAAGAAAGCCAACTGGGATAAGTTCGTTGCAGAAATAGGAAAAACCAGTAACGCATTTCTATCGCATGCGATGGGAACTCTATCTGAAATTGATGCTGGAACGGAACTAATAGGTAACCAACTGGGGTCTATATAAGATTAACCAGCGTCTGGTGGCAATCCAAAAATAACGTCACCCATCTGAAAAATATGACAACAATTTGAAAGGATAACAAATGTGGGCGCTACTAGCGCAATGAGAACCACACCATCTAGTCCCGCTGGAAACCATCCTCAACCTGCTACCGATAGAACTTTACTTGCGAGAGTCTACAGCCAAAAGTGCACTAAGAATCAGCCAGCTCAACTGCTGGAAATTGAACTCAGGAGGACACGCTGAATTTCTAAGCTGTCTCACCCTGACTTTCAAAAACCATTCTCCTACATATTCCAAGTAGAGAGGAGTAGGAGTCGAACGAACTAAGCACCGAAATCATATCCATCTACACAGATGGTTTAAAAATGGACGTAGGCGTTGGAGCTGGAGTGTTTGCCGAAGCACTAAGGCTAAAAAGGACTTTTAGTCTCCCTGAGCTCAGCAGTGTCTTCCATGCTGAGATATTGACAGTAGCAGAGGCAGCCAAAGCGACTTCAATGCTGGCGATACCACCAGATGATAACACTATCTTCATTAAGAGCGTTAGCGTTGCCGTGAAGAGCTTAAGGTTCTTTGCGTCCAACATATAATGTTAAGCTCTGCTGGGTCCCCGAACACAGAGGCATATAGTGCAATCGAATTGCTGATGAAATGGCAGCCACTATGAGACTACGGTGATGATGAAATAAACGAGGATACCCTCCACTTTCTGTGCCACTGCCCATGCCTCAGCTTATTAAGAATTAGAACCTTAGGAAAATACTTTTTCCATAACCTCACGGATCTATCCGAAATCCCTGTCTCTAATATTTTTAGGTTTGCAACAGCATCTGGATGGCTTGAAAGGGACTAATATATTATGGACAGTTCCAGGATAAATTAAGGAACCAACCACACACGTGGATCTACATGTAGGTAAGAAGAGGTGGTGGGTCAGCATGAACCCAATTAGCATTGATGTGCCTTTTTGTTATCACGACTTGTGTGACCTTTTTTTATGATGATTGTTGAGGATGTGATACAATCGGTATCTAGATCAAGCCGATTTAGAAAACGGATAAGATCTTGTATCCTTCTACTCTAGATGTCGCTAAGGTCGTCGAGTGCCAGACATTTGCAGATGAAATGGGAGGAAGTTTCTCTCTCATTCTCATTCTCTCTTAGTGGGGGTTATATGGGATTCCTAGTTTGGCCGCATGGTTTCCAATTGGCCAGTGCCTCGTAACCATCGCCGTAATTCTTGCGAAGTCTGGGCGGATTCTATTCCGTAGGTCGTTTGTTCTGTTTTTGTCGTAAGTAGGCCATATCTTCCTCGATATGACGCAATTCGTTAACCGTTTCCATTTGGAGTCGGCCTTCTGCAGAAAGTATGAGTGGATTTGTCCTTAACCGCACCTAGCTGGATATGGACCCTTTTCGCAAGTGAGCCGTGTAGAGCTGAGCCTTGCCTGGCCAGTTCATCTGCAAGCTCGTTTCCTTCAATATCACTGTGTCCTGGGACCCAGAGAAGTGTGAACCCGATTATTTCTGTATACCAGTTTGGAGAATATGGTAGCCGATGGCCTTAATGGCAGCTTGAATATCTATGAGGATATCAATATTTTGCTTTTGCGTAGAGACACGCCCCAGTTGCGTGCAAGCCTCTCGGATAGCCAGTAGTTCCGCTGGCAAAATCCGGTAGGCGGTATGATATTCGGTTATTCCGAGTTGATGGATCCCACACCACAGTTCATCTTAGATCCGTCGGTGTAGACGACCGTATCGAAAATCCTTACTACTTTGTTCCTCTTCCACTGAGCTCTGGTAGGAAAACCTACGTGGAAGCTTAATGTGGGTGTGAGTGTGATGTAGTCAGTTGGAAACGTTACCATGCCGTTTGGTAACGAGTCCAGGATATTACTATGGCCACACGACCTTGCAGTCCAGATTCCTGACCCCTTGAGTCTTACTGAGCTGCATAAAGCGGTATATTTAATGTGTAGGGCGAGAGGCAAGAGATGCAATAGCACAGAAGGGGCATCCATTAGTGCCGACCTCAGTGCGCCCGTGGTGCCTATACTGGCTGTTCTTTGCAGCATTTTAAATTTTGTGAGGTTGTAGCCTTTATTCATCGCGGGCCACCATACTAGTGAGCCATATGTAAGAATTGTATGTACTACAGCTGTGTACATCAACAAAGTCATCTTTGGTTGAAGTCTCCACTTCTTTCCTAAGGTTTTGCTGCAAGCATAGAAGGCAACACATGCCTTCCTTACCTTGTGTTCGATATTGTGTTCCCAGTTAAGTTTTGGGTTAAGCATGATACCCAAATACCTGGAGCTGGAAGATAGTGTGAGTGGTTGGCCATTTAGACTGGAAAGGGTGAAATCGAGTATTTTGTCTGTTTGTTTATTTGCTCTCGGTCTGTTTTGTTTCTGTTTTGCTCGGGTTTACATCGAGGCAACAACTTACAGCCCAGATGCTAACCTTGTCTAGAGCAGACCCAATGATTTTGCTTATCATGGAGGGGAATTTTCCTGACACTAGCATCACCACGTCATCCACATACGCGACAACTTTGACCCGTTCATTATCTAATTTAACTAGAATTTTATTCATAACCATTCGCCAGAGTAGGGGAGAGATGACGCCGCCCTGTGGCGTTCCTCTATGGGCAAATTTGGTTAAATGACTGTTGCCAAGTGTTGCTGGATAGTTCTTGTTTCGAGCATCGAGACTATCCATTGGCTCATAGATTCCTCTATACCCACCTCGATTAGAGATTCAGGAATAGCTCTAGTGAGGACGTTGTTCTATTCTAGTAGTCATACACACATAACTAGTATGACAGCTAGTTTCACAGCTATCCCTATCGGAAGTTCTATACCTCTAAAAAAACACCCGTTATTATTAGCAACCTTTGCTGAATTAAATTTCTTGCTGCACATATTGTTAATTCATAATCAACATTGAATCACCTACTATCTTCTGAAATAAGATACAAATCTACGAATTACTGCAATTGAACATCGACGTCAAACAATAGCTCAGTTGTAATTACTGAGCCGTGAGGAATTTTTCTATCAAAAAATTCTAACAACCTGTTTTTTTTTTTTTTTTTGAGAACATGAATCCAACAAATGTATGTCTCTGATATCTGTCTTTCCTCGGTTAAGGAGCATGTTCAGCTTATGAGATCTTTCTGAAAGCTGGTTAAGTGAATCTGGCCTATTGTCTCCTCTCAAGATATTTAAACGCATTAAAGACTTTCTTGTTTTTTATAGCAGCAGCAACGTACTGTCGTCCTCTTTCATTCGCAAAGGAGCACCTAGAAGGCACATCCTTTATGCAATTGCTAAATTCATTTTACCTTCCATGGTAAACCCTATAAAAACTGGTATATTAAATAACTGTCCACTTGCATAAACATGAAAATTAGATTGCGACATTCTCTTCATCCCGCACCGTGCCAACAGACCATGACAGTCCCCCGCGGAACGAAAAACAAACCAACATTAACAACAAGAACATCCAAATGGAGTGCGAGAAAAATTGTGACGCCATAGAGAACTAGGCACATACATTACACCCCTAGAATCTCACCTGTGCGCCCACAAGATGTTGCGACAGCCGTGTTGCCTGGCGCTTGCGATAAGTTTTGTAACGCTTCCTCTGAAGTCCCCTGAGTACATCTGAGGTTTGCATATTTGTCGTGTACCTTGTATTCGCTCGATCTCTGTCCCTGGCTCTGCCAGGATGTGTGTGTGGATGGCTTTCTAGGCCCTGAAATATTCATCGTATGTAATAAAGCACAAATGAAAAGAAAACAAGGAGCGCTACGGAGCAGAGGAAACATTTTGCCGTCAAGTGCATGTGTTTTTCACCAAGGGATAAAAAGTTTGCACGCCCTGCACAAGCAAGCAGCATACATTCGCCTCGTATTCGTATACAAAGGCAGACCCACTTGCAATGGTTGTTCAAGGATTTGTCTCACTCAAAGGATTTGCACACACCCCGTGTTTGGGTTGTTTGTAGGAAATTCGTTTCGTTGATATCAGGACATGTGCAGGAGCGTGGATGTGCTAACCAGTACCCACCTGTGTTGTTACCGTCGTCGTCGTTGACGTCGTCTAGCGGTGTTGTGAAGTGTGCAGTGCGACCCCAGCTCTTATATTCATCTTGACAATCATCTGTTTTTTTTTTCTATCTCACAGTCTGCCCTTGCCCTCGTTTAACGTGGACTTGTGATGGATGTCGGTTTACGTTCCTCTGTGTGGTCCTTTTTTTGACGCTTTTTTCAACTTGGACATTATTTAGCGCGCAATGTGGACATAAGGATGAAATCTTCAGGCAGGAGCTGTATGTTCAGCTTACTCGTTACGTTCGTGGGTTTTCTGATTGAAATTTATGTGGGAAATTGTTGATGAATGTGGTTGGATTGATGATCCTTTTGTGTGGTTTATACAAGGATTTTTAAGGACCCTGATTGATGGGTGTGACTAAAAGGGAGCTGGATAGCACATCATTTATATCACGATGGTTTACTAAAGTAAACTTTAGTATGGTTGACATTTTGAAATACGTGATATTAGGTTGGGGATAAGTTGGTTGGCAGTGAGGATGTAAATCGATTGATCTTGAGCTGGAAGTTCCTCATTTGTGGGACCTCAATTAAGCTATATGTGTTTAGTCACAAACAGGCTGAAGATTTATTTAACAATCTACGGCAATTAGGACCTGGGCAGAGTGGTGTGTCACAAACTCCATAAAAGAACAATCGTCTGCAACTTAAGAACAGTGTCAATAGGCATCTGCACGCATCTATGGTCGCTGCTTCATTTTTAGGTTTGCCACAGATTTTCCTTAATTCCTTATAATGCCCAAAACATTCGTTAGAAGTTCATGCCTCTTTTTGAGAATGGAGAGAAAGAGAGTGATAAGAAAGATTTTGAATGTAGTGGAGAATTACTCCATGGGTGTTGTCCGAACTAACTTCGGGGAGTCACTGTTTGTTGTGTACACTAGTTAGCCTTGCCATCCGTCCGGGTTTTCCCGGACATGTACTCTTTTTTGCCTCTGCGGGGAACGTCCGGTATAGTTTTAATAATATGTCCGGGATGGTATTTTCACTTATCTACTTGGCAGTTTGTATTAATTAATATTTTATAAAAAATAATTAGGAGATCACTAAAATCAACAAAATTAATAATTCAGAAATGAATACTCAGAACAATCATTGGCCGTGTTCCGGGTTTCAGTTTTAGTAAGACATCATGATGAAGCCCTGTTCACATTGGTCAATCGACCATTTTAGTTACGTGACATTAGGGGAAATGACGGGAAATGGCTGACGAAACAAGTTGAAAATTTACGCATGGGCACTCAGATATGAGTGAAACAATTGATTTTTCTTCGGGATGTCCTTAAGATGTTTTTTTATATCAATAAAATTACTCGATATTATAGATTATTCAAGTTCTGTTTTACTTTTCTGATAAAGCATAATTATTCTGAATAGATGGAAGTTAATAAAAATCTAAAAATATGATAAAATTAAATTGCAAAATAAAGGGTTTGGCATAGTTTGACATTTACCTTACCATTCGGTAAGATTTTGCGTTCCGCGTTACTTTACCTTATTCAGTTGTAGTCAGAAATCCGGAACACGGCCATTGTGGTGGATTTGGCTCTCTCAAAGCAAATGTTTTTAATGTGAAGTAAACATATATGGATTACAAATGTATACTACGACTGAACGGAGTGAATTGTATAATCAGGTTATGCATACATACATTAAATATATTTATTCCATATAGGAAGTGCACCTTCAACAAGGAGTCGAAATGTGAAACTATTTATTTTATGTTAAAGAAGTCGATACCTTAGAACCATATTAAAACATTTAAAAAAAAACTATTTTTTTGTTTGTCCCAATTTTGTACTCTTTTTCTGTTCGTCATTTGTCCGGATAAGTCCGGGATTTGGAACCCCATGTACTACTTTTATCAAATACCATCTGGCAACACTAACACTAGTCGGCATAAGTATTTTGACGAAACCTTTTTGTGACTATTGAGACTAACTTTGCTTGGTATCGTTAAAACAACGGTGCAAAAATGATGCGCGAAACAAAGAATCTATTTTTAGCTCTATGCATGCCAAGTTTTGTATTGTTTACCTTTTGCATTCTCTTTCTGCTGATAAGAACGCATGCAGACAAAGAATTTTTACGTGGCATAAGTATTTTGACGGAAACTTTGTGTAAATATTTTAACAGTTTTGAGCACGTGATAACCAAAAAACTTGTGTAGTTAACTTTAATTTACATTAAACGTTGATAACAAAATAAAAATTTATTAAAATTTATTAAAAACCATGGGTAAAACGGCTGAGTTGAGTTTGGTTGTCAGATCTTCAATGGTAGCGAAGTTTAACGCTGGAACGGCAGTAAAAGACATAGCAAGTGAGTTTAATGTGTCGCGTCAAACTGTGCACTATCAAATCAATAAGTTTAAAAAGCATAATGACATCACAAACCTAATGAGATCAGGTGCTAAGCGCAAAACAACGCCCACTGAAGACCGAACCCTTCTACGGGAATTTAAAAGAAATATATTCCTGAAGCCTCAAACTGCTGCAAATCAATGGAATTTGACGGCAACGAATCCAATCAGTGAGCGCACTGTCCGACGACGTTTAATGGAAGGAGATTTTAAAACCTTTAAAGCTAAGGACGTGCCGTACATATCAAAGGTAAACAAGCTTAAAAGACTGTCTTTCGCAAAGGAACATCTGCACAAGCCAAAGGAGTACTGGAGAAGCGTTCTATGGACAGATGAAAGCTCCTTTGAGTATAACTCATCAAAAAACAAATTTTACGTTAGATTGCCAAAGGTAGAAAGGCAAAAAAGACGCCCCGTTTGTCAAAAAGTGAGCCATGGTGGAGGCTCTGTCATGTTCTGGGGATGTGTTGCGTATAATGGCCTGGGTGAATTGGTTCCTATCACCGGCTCGATGAACCAAGGTCAATATTTAAGAACCCTAAATGATAATGCCTTTCCTTCCGGAGGTAGGCTTATTGGTGAATCATTTATCCTGCAACAGGACAATGCCCCATGCCACAAAGCCCGCATGATAACTAAATTTTTGAAGGATGTTGGTGTTGCCACTTTGGACTGGCCACCTCAAAGTCCAGATTTAAATATAATAGAAAACGTCTGGTCTCTTTTGAAACGCAAAAGAACAGTTTCTTTAAATAAAACCAGAGAGGAGACGATTTCTGAGGTCACTTCCCTTTGGGAAGAGATATCTCCAGAGATTCTTCAAAATTTAGAAGATTCAGTACCGAGACGCCTTCAAAAAGTTATTGAAGCCAAAGGAGGTTATATATTTTACTAAAATCTTCTTTATTTATTTACTTTTGTTAAGTTTAAAATGTTTTTTCTTAGAGTTATATACTTGTCAAAATACTTATGCCAACACACGAAATTACAAATTAATTTATATCGTTTTTGACTTCTATGAAAAAATATTTGTTTGCCTATTTTTAAGTTTGTATTAGTTATATATAAAAATGAAAAAATAAACATGAATTCTTGTCAAGCCATTTAGAAGTTAAACTAAAAAATGCACGATTTTTATTTCGTCAAAATACTTATGCCGACTAGTGTATACTTTTAGAAGTAACCACCAAACTTTTTTTTTATTTCTGACTGGGATTGAACGCGCAACCTTCCACTCAACAGGAAAACACAATACCACTACATCGCTGCATGTTAGCAACAAACTATCAGGAAAGTCTGCTCTACCATTTGCTAAATGTGTGATGCTTTGCACATCTTTATCGGTAGAAACACCATAACTGCTCTGACCAAATATTACTGTGTCCCACCAATATTTTTTTTTATTCTTAATTTCATATCAAGAAACTTAAATATATAGTATGTACAATAATTCAAAATTAATTAAAAAGATTTTTAAATTTTTTGAAGGAAATAGTTGAGTACAATCTATTGTCTAATGAATGACAAGAGGCGAATGTACAGTTATATAAATGAAAATAAATTGATGGGGAAAACAAACATCAAAATTGTAAAAAACAAATAATGATATTGTTGAAGAAAATATGGAAACAAAAGATTTAATTATATGTTATGTAAAAGTAATTGTTAGATCATTGGCGTTAAAAAAGCGTCAAATTCCGAATGGTTAAACGAGAAAAGCCATTTTTTAATATCTTTTAAGAATACTGTTTTCAATCTCTCACACCTTAGTTTTTCAGGTAATGTATTAAATAAACGAGGAGCAGTAACATAATAAAAACATGAGAAATGTATTTTGTGGATCGCGGGTATATTTACAAAGTTCCTGGTGTTGACTCTTAAATTGTGGCTATCGTGAAATCCAGCATCATAATACCCGGAATTTTCAAAAAATATCTTTAAGACTTTGTAGCAGTATAAGTGCCTTAAAGGAAGAAATTCGAGACGTTTGAATAACTCAAAACTAGGGGTTCTACGATTGACTTTACACATAATTCTTATTGCATGCTTCTGTTTAATCAACAATGGTTCTATTTTATTAAAAAAGGTGCCACCCCAGCAAGAAATTCCATACTGTAGTTTTGATTTAAAGATACCATTATTAACTAATTTTAAAATAGGTAGATTGCAGTAAATACTAACGTGATATAATTGTCTTACCACTCCATTCAGATACTGTTTCAGATATAATATTCATAAGTAACTTGTTGACTCTCTCTTTTACGTTAGAATTGTTAACGTCGGTCGGGAATACCAATAATGTCAACTGCACATTGTTTCTCTTTCTGCTCCAGTGCACTAAGCATCGACTCCAAAACATCAACTCTCTTATTTAGAGAAGCATTGTTATCTTCGAGAGCTTTGATTTTGGTAAGCGCCTCAGTATTAACTTGCTTAAGCTGAATAATTTCACTATACAGCATTTGCAATGTTATTGTTTGCTTACCCGTATTGGTGTCATCATGGGAAGCAAGGGTTGAAATTAACGCTGGACTCTTGATTGCTGTAGATGGACTAGCAGTTTCTTTGTTTCTGTTGATTGAAGAAGCACTCTTACAACAGACGAGGTTTGCAGATAAGTACGTGGGACCATCTCCTAATATTGACATTCTCCGCTGAGTGACACAACTACCACACTTGTAACCTTGACTACCTTTTTCATAAAATTCAATTTCTCTTTTTTTCCAATTTGGCGCACTTTCCATGGTAGTAGATATTCTTTGCAGTTGATGCAATGAATCTTAAGTTCTTGTCTATCGATTTTCAAATCACATAAACCGCACTTCATTTTTACACCTTTTGTTTTTCAATAGCTCAGAAGAATGAATAAAATTCAATATAAAAACTATATTTTACTTGGTTTTATGCTTTTAAGTTATAGATTCAACTTTCGAAAGGAGTAATTCCCTTATGCTTGTATCCCCATCAACACAAAAGAGAACGATCAGTTTTATCGGTAGTACTCCTATATGTTCCTATTTTAGAGCGCACAGTAAACTTTTAGAAGGTAATTTCAAGACCACATAATGCTCTCAATTTCTAACTGTCCTACAAACCATTTTTCTTTTATTTTATTTTATAAAATAAACTTCAGGGACTAAATCCTAAGTGTCGGAGGATATTGAAAAATAGGTAAATCCAACGTTTTGCTACTAAGCCTTGGCAAGAGTTTCAAGTCGAGACCAATAACTTTTTCATCGATTTTAAGGTCGCGTATTATAAATTTTAACTACAAGTCCTCAACTCAACTGGAGGCTCGCGACGGGCAGTATCGGACAGGAGCATTCCGAAAAGTTCGATGTGTGAGGGAGGACGATCCCTGAAGCCTAAACCCCAACTAATCGTTTGCGCCACCGCATTATTGACGCAAACTCAGAAAAGTAGGTACGATGGCATGGAGTAGATGTTCTCCTATTTCACCCAACGAGGGAGCAACGGAGGAGCAGCAGAGGCGTGGGGCGGACGGCCCAAAAGACACACCTCCAACAAAGTCGCAACACGAAAAGTTTGGTTCGATGGCTAAGAGAAGACGATCTCTTTCCCACAACGATGGAGGAACGGAGTAGCAACAGAGGTGTTTAGGCGGACGGCCATGTAAAAACACCTCAACGAAAACATAAAACGACACCATGGACACCAATGACATGGGACATCATGTCTAAAGACAGTCAGAAGACAACTGTCAAAATGTACAAGAACAGCTGTCATGTTACCCGACAGCTGTCAAACATCCGGGCAACATAGGCATCCGGGGCAAATGTTTGTTTGACAGAAACTAGTTGTCCAGGATTGACACCGGGATTTTCCTATGGAAAACCGGTGTGAATGTTAAAATCCAATTGGTGTATCCAATTGGAAAGAGAAAGTGTGAGGTGTCTGGCAGCGATAGCACGCGTCGGGGAAATAGAGTAAGGGAGTAAGTGCTGCAAACATGGCCCATGTTTGCAATATGGCCACCACAATATTTCACAACAGGAAAAGCATACGCATACCACTATGCATTCATTTCATTCATTTTCGAACCGGTTGGTAGGCATTGAAAAAACGTGTTCAGTCTGGCTCAACAGATGTGTGCAGTAAAGCACGTGGCAGATATTTCGTTATTATCACGGCTGTTCTGATTTTCGACCGAATTTGAAAACGAAAAGGATGTTCTGATTAACGGTCGGATTCACTTTCCAGTACTACCAACTAAATATCAACAAAGCGAATTCGAAATCAGCTGTTTCTATAGGCAGGAGCTGTCAAAGCAAAATTACACCATGTAAGTAATCAAGAAACTGTTTATTAGATGTGCCTCCAACAGCTTTAAAAACACTGCATTTATTTTATGTTTGTAGAATATGGATCTCACAGGAATTATATTCCTTGAGGATGAGGCAATAGAAAGGCAAAATGCGCTCCTTGCTACGCGCAGGTATCGCAGAATGTTAAGGGACCATTCGAACCCTTTACATATGCAAGAATGCATGTATGAATTTTATTCAATGCTTATATATAGTAAGTCTTAACATTTATTTACTCCTAACAGGTTTATCCAGACCTACAGATTGAATAAGGAATCATTTGTCTATATATTGGATGAACTGCAAAAATTCTGGCTCCCAAACGGATCTCTTACTCCAATGGCAAAGTTATCCGCTTGCTTAAGATTTTTCGCTGAAGGCGGGTACCAACGTGGAGTTGGAAATGACTTCCACGTAGCTATGGGAAGGTCAACTTTCAGCAAAGTTTTGAAGGAGTTTGTCAACCTCGCGGAAGAGCACCTGTGCCCTAAATGGATACAAATTGAAAAATGTGAAGAAAAAATACAAAGGACCAAGAGACATTTTTTTAACAAAACTGGGTTTCCTGGAGTGATTGGGTGCGTAGATGGTACACATGTAAAAATTGTGCAACCTGTGAAAGACAAGCATTTATTTTACTGTCGGAAACAATATTTTAGCCTCAACGTAATGGTTGTTAGTTATTTAAACTTTTAGTTACATTACATATCTACAGCTTTGTGACAATAATATTTAGGTTTGCGATGATAAACTGCGCATTACTGCAGTAGATTCAATGCATCCAGGATCCTGCCATGATTCAGCAGTGTGGAATGTTACGAACGTGCATTCTTATATGGAAAGAAAATACCGAAATGGAATGAGGAATTCTTGGTTATTAGGGGATTCTGGCTACGGACTGGAACATTTTCTCATGACTCCATATAGAAATACCGCTCCCGAGAGTGCCGAGAGGCGATATAACAACAAACATAGCAAGTGCAGAAACATTGTCGAGCGAACTATTGGTGTTTGGAAAAACCGATTCCGCTGTGTTTTGCAGGACAGAACATTACACTATAGTCCTGCAAAAGCTTCCCAAATTGTTAACACATGTTGTGCCTTACACAATATATGCATCCATTTTAATGGTGGTGGCAATCTCGACGCACGCGACGAACGCGACGCAGACGGTTTCGCATTGAAGTGTCAAAAATGGTGAGGATTTGAATGGTGGTGGCAATCTCGACGCTCACGACGCGACGCAATGCGATGTCACTTGATTGACAGTTCACCATTAGCCGTCGAAGATTTTTTTTGTTTTTCAATTCTCACAGAAGAAAAGGAGGCTCTTCCACCGGGCAATGTACTCTTTCTCTGCAAATATAAATTATAACAAATATATATAATAGTTGGTTCTCATTATTTGTTAATGTAAAATTTCTAATTTTGGTTACCATCTGTATGCAATGCTTCCGAAATCTCCCTCCACTTCTCTGCTTTCAAATGTACATTTTTGTACCCACTTGACGACTTGTCATACAGAATTTTCTGCGCCTTAACCAACTCAATAAGTTTTTCTTCGAAATTCATCACACAACACAATTATTAATTCAGTACTTTTAATTTATTTTGAAAGTAATCTCAAGATTCTCACAAACATACCATCTGACAGCTTTCAAACTGACATTCCAATGCGTCGATGCGCAAGAAAGTTGAAGTTGAATCAACTTTTCTGTGTAGCTAACGTCCATTGCGTCGCGTCGGCGTTCAGATTGCCCACTTATACATGTTCCCATAAGCTCGATGAGTTTTTGACATTTCAACGCGAAACCGTCTGCGTCGATACCGTCCGTTGCGTCGAGATTGCCTTGGGGGTAAAGTTCCCGAACATGAAGTTTTTGTGCCCCCCAATGAGGATGAGAGTGACGATGATGATGATAATGTGGTTGAAATTGCAGCCGCAGCAAGATACAACCAAGCTCTTGCAATAAGAGATCAACTAAGAGATGGTTTCCGGCAATAAATCAACAGATAATTTTTCTTGTACTGTTTTTATTAAAATGAAAGCATAAATAAATGTTACTTCAATCAAAACTAAAAAAAATGTATTTCTTAATGTGCATTGTTATTTTATACATAACTTGAGGTACTTTATACTTAGTACCTCAAACAAAACACTGCTCAAGATCAATAAAAAAAAATAAAGTTAATACAATTCACAAGTTAATACAATTCACAATTCACAAGATTAATAATTAATCTTGTGAGTTTCTGAACATTTGGCGAGTTCTTTGTTCTTCCAGCAGCAGCATTTTATTTTTAATTTCAATTTTCTGCACAATGAGTTTCCGTTTATTATTTTGATGAGCTGCTTCATGTTCAGTTTTTTTGTTCAATATGTATTCTTTGTTTGAACGATGCGCGGCTTCTTCTTCAAAGTTTTGTTTGAATTGATCAGCCATAATTTTCTGTATATCACATAGCTTTTCCATTGCACGGTAATTCCTCTTCAAAGATGCAGCAACTTCCCTATTTATAGAAATTAGTTCATTGAACTTATTCATTTCGTCATTGTGAAATGTTTGATTTATTTCAATTTGCTTTTCTAATAAGCAATGTGTTTTGTGTGCAGATGTAGAACTTATAAGCGGAGTGCTCTGCTTATTCGTTATTGGATTTCGGTTTTCTAGGCCGCCGAAAAAAAGCCTTTTGGCTGAAGAACGACTCTGCGATTCTTCGTGCTCAGTGGGTGGAGTACTCCGTTTATTTGTAGCTGGATTTGAGGTTTCCGTTTCATCGACAAAATACCTTTTGCTTGAAGATGGGCTTTCCGATTCTTCGCGTGCGATGGTTTCACGGTCTTGGTGTTCCATGTTAATTTTTTTCGTAGTAGATCCACCAAATGACCGTGTGTTTTCGATTCCCTTTACGGCTGTTTCCATTGCAGTGATTCTTACCACGATTTCCTCTAAGGGAGAAAGATATAGCTGTTTGAACTCTCCACCTCCAGTTGCGGTCTTTTCCTTTTCATGTTGTATTAGCTTCCTTTTAATAACAACTTTGTAGTCCGACCACACCTGGAAACAAATAAACGAACACCTTTATACATTGAACACATTTTTTAAGCCACCATTGACTTACTTTTTTCCATCCACTTGAGTCCCTCCATGGCAGTCCTACAGCATTTAATTCGCATGTTAAGTCATCCCACAGTTTGTCTATATATTCTGGTTTATTATCCGCCTTAACCCATCCTCTCCCTAGGTCGGGATGCTCTTCCATAAAATCCACTAGTAAAGCGAATTGTTTTTGTGTGGTATGCTTTCCCCTGCATTTCAGAATTATGAAAACGTTAATAATTAGGTTTTTATTTGTTGTTTAATAGTAATTACTTACATTAGGTATCGATAAAATAAATAAATTTTAAATTAAATGCAAAACTTTGAAATACTTGTAAGATAATCGAATTCCGCCAAGAAAAAGACAGCCGAATTGAAAACGTCAATTTTTTTTCGGATTTAAGATCCGTTCGTTTTGCAGAACAACCTTCAATCCGTAAACGTCATGCGAATACGGAATTCAGAACAGCCATGTATATTACAATTTTTGGGTAAGTTTTGCTAAGTGTTTTTTTATAAAATTTTGTGAAAATAGTTTAAAGTTCTTATAACATTGTGTAGTGCTCAAATTGGAATATTATTATATGAAATCAAAATTATTGAATTGTTTATAAAGTGTGTGCTAATTAAAAAAATTGTGAAAAAGCCCGATGTTTGTAATATGGCCCACCATAGGTGTTCCAATTATGGCACAGTGGGCCATATTTAACACACTATTTTGCAAAACAATAACATGATTGTTTAATTTTTTATAAAAAATAAATGGCTTCAAGAGCTACAGAACCGGCAAAAAAACGACAGGCGTGGAACAAAGATGACATGAGAGCAGCATTAGTTGCCATTAAAGAGAGGAGGATGGGGTTTTTGAAGGCATCAAAAGAATTTAAGGTGACTAAAACAACATTAAGGCGTTTGGTTGCACAAACAGAAAAGCCAGTGGAAGACTTGGTGTCTTCTAAGTTGGGCAGAAAACCCATCTTCCCTCTAGAGCTCTAGGAATCTTTAGTAGAATATGCGCTTTTGATGGAAGCAAAGTTGTTCGGTCTTACAAGAAAAGACATACGATCATTAGCATTTCAACTTGCTTGTAAAAACAATATACCGAACCCTTTCTCATTACAACAAGAAGCTGCAGGTAGAGTTTGGCTTCGGCTATTCCTTAAACGCCATCCATCACTGTCATTCCGTCAGCCGACTGGGACGTCTATAGCTCGTGCTAAAGGATTTTCCAAGGAAAATGTGGCTATTTTCTTCGACCTTCTAGAAACAGAAATAAAAACCTACAACTTTTCTCCAAACAACGTATATAATGTCGATGAAACGGGACTTTCGGTTGTCCCAGCAAAAATGCCAAAAGTCTTAGCTATGAAAGGTCGAAAGCAGATAGGAGCACTCACTTCAGCTGAAAGAGGATCTCTTATAACCTCAATTTTATGTATGAGCGCTGGAGGATCGTTTGTGCCACCGATGTTTATCTTCCCTAGGAAAAGGGACAATCCTCTTCTTATGAAAGGTGCACCGCCTGGATCAATTCATGCCAATCATCCCTCTGGATGGGTTCAAACCAATTTGTTTACAAGATGGTTCAAGCACTTTCTTGCAACGGTAAAACCTTCTGAGTCGTCTCCAGTATTGCTCATAATGGACGGACATGCCAGCCACACAAGGAACATCGAGCTAATAATTGGCCAGAAATAATCATGTTCGTATTCTTTCCATTCCCCCGCACTCTAGTCATAAAATCCAACCTCTCGACAAAACATTCATGGGACCATTAAAAAAATATTTGACAGAGGAAATCAGGCGATGGGTTATAAACAACACGAGAGCTTTGACCCATTTTGACATAATTGAGTTATTTGGAAGAGCATATTTGAAAACTCAGACAGGAGAAATAGCAGTTAAAGGGTTTGCATCCACTGGAATTTGTCCTTTTGATAGGCATATCTTCAAGGACCACTGTTTCCTTGCAGCAGAGGAAGTTGATGAAGCTCTAACAAAAGTAAGCGATCATCCTTCTCTTAATGTAGCTACTGCTCTAACTGATGAGCCTATGATAGTGCAACCAAATCCAGTTGAACCTCAATTGCCATTCTCAGAACCTTGCTTTTCTTCTGATATAAATTTAATCTCTGAAACAACTCAAATAGAAACAAACTCATATGAAAAATAAACTCACATCTCAGAACCTTCTACTTCTACTGGTATAAAATCATCTTCGTTTACATTTCCTCATGAAATTTCTCCTGTTCCTATCCGAGCTAAAAAGATTTCAAATCGAGGAAGAAAACCAGGAAAGGCAGAACTTATTTCTTCATCACCATACAAAGAGGCTCTCGAAGAATCATTAAAAAATAAACAGGAACGAGAATTGAAGAAGCAAACGACTGGACATGGAGAAGAAATCAGAAAAGTTGAAAAATTCTAGATAGGTAGATATTAAAATTAAATACTTAATAATTGTTAATTATTCCATAAGGTACTCAAGAACTTACATTTTGGGGGCATTAAGCAAAGCAAAATTCTCCACAAAAAGAAAAACCAGCGTACAGAAGAATTTACTTCATCGGAAAGTGAAAACGAATTTATTCCGGACGATTCATCAGACGAAAGCCCTGATCGAACTAATAAAGAAGATGCTAAATGCATTTATTGCTCTAGTCTGTTTTCTGAAGACAAGGGAGGAGAACAATGGGTTCAATGTGGCGTATGTACCATGTGGGCACATGAAGATTGTTCAGGAAACGAAAACAAATATTTCATTTGCGATTTTTGCTCTGCATAGTAAGTTGTATTAATTATGGACCACCCTGGTCCATATTTAACACAAGGTGGTCCATATTAGCAGCACTTTTTTTTAAAAGCGTTAAAATTACTTTCTTTAGTTTTTTATTTATTTATTTTTTGTTAAGTTGTTTTTTATGTTTATGTGTTTGAAGACTGATAACAAAATAATTTATTTAATTATTAAAAATAAAACAAAATGAATTAACGTAACACTGGCTGTTTTATTTACAAAAAAGTTAAGAGTGGGCCATATTTGGGACACTTACTCTACCTGACGTCGATGCGTTAAAATGCGCAGTAAGACCAGTCACGTATGAAAGCGGGTACCTCGAAACTAGTAAGCGCGAACGCACTTTCCAGCCAAAGGGCTGAAAGTGTGAGAAGTTTCAGTGGGCTTACTAGTGGAGAGTACTAAGTGTGAATGTAGGTGTGTGAATGCATAAACGGGACCGATTCTTGGATATCTAGCGGAGCTTTCAAATGTGCGTTTTTTTTGTAAGTTGTTAAATTACGTGGAAGAAGTGGTGATTTAAGTTTCAATAATAATTTTGTCGATTTTGGAGGAAACATTTTTTTTGGTTTTGATAAAGAAAAAAAGAGAGGGCTATCGAGAAGGGAAGAAGGAAGTAGAGCAGAAAAAGCAAGAAAGAACAGAAGAGCGGAGGAGAAGAAAAAGATAAGAGATAAGTATAGTTTTAATAATGTCAAATCGAGTAGTGCAGAAAAGTGCAAAAAAAATCGTAGGTTGTTCCGCGTCCGGAAAAATCCCGAGAAAAGACGGGACGCGAACTTTTTTTTCATATTTTTATAAAATTCGGGACGAATTCGTTCGGGGTCCATCTTCGTGGTCCGCCATTTTTTTTATCCGTGGGCTGTTGGAAATCTTCATAGACACGATGAGCACGTGTCAAAAGTAGTGTGAGATTTTTACTCACTAAAACCACCACCCATTTTGTATTTCTATTGCAACTAAGTATTCGACTTATCCAGCAATTTTTTTTATCACGAGTATATAATATGTTTGGCAGGTAACTTTCCTTTGAGAGTTGCTGCTTTTTCCGCAATTTATAGCGCGGTTTGTTACTAACGGGCCAAATCTAAGGGTTTAGTTCTTTGAAGACGCCGCAATATATTTGTTTCGTCAAGAATTTGGAGGACTGTTGTGTTAACGTTTTTTATGTTTTCGTGCAAATTTTTTGTTTCATCTTTAACCGCGGAATACCCAGATCTGTGCGTAGATCTTCATTCCTTACGTACCACGGCGCATTGACGAATGATCTTAACATTTTGTTTTCAAAAGTTTGTAAAATGTTTAGATTCGTTTCACTGGTACAACCCCATAGTTGTATACCATATTATGTCCAAACCGGTTTTAGCACTTCGAATATTTTCCGAGCAACCAGTACAGTTCTCTGTAATTATTCTTAAGTTCTTCGCATTTCTTTTTTACATGCGACTTCCATTTTAATTTTGCATCGAGTGTCATACCGAAATATTTCGCTTCATTTGCAAACGGGACTCGAACCGTATTTAGAAATACAGGCAAATTGTTTGTCCGTTCATACGAAAAATCTACATGGATCGATTTGCTCTCATTAATCTGCCAGGATTTAGTCCATTTATTTATTGACCTCGTTAAGAGCGTGTTGTAATTTGATATTTGTTTTATTATAGCAGTATCGTCAGCAAACGTTGCAACTATTGTATCGTTTGTTTGTGGGATATCACGAGTGAATAGGAGGTACAGGATTGGTCCAAGGACGCTTCCTTGCGGTACACCTGCCATTATTTCTTTGAACTCGGAATATTCGCTTCCAAGTTTCACACGGAAGAGTCTATGCTCAAGATACGGCACGAGGATTTTATATAATTGTTCTGGCAGAATCTGACTTAGTTTATAAGTAAGGCCTTTGTGCCACACCTTGTCAAAAGCTTGCGACACGTCAAGAAATACGGCTGAACAAATTTTCTTTTCTTCGAAAGCTTTCTTAATTACATCTGTAATTCGATGTACTTGGTCCACCGTTGAATGTTTACTTCTAAACCCAAATTGATGGTCAGGTAAAAGACGTTTCTGTTCAATTATGGTGTGTAAGCTACCGAGTAATATCCGTTCAAAAACTTTTGAAATTATTGGAAGAAGTGAAATAGGCCTGTAAGATTTTATTTCATTCGGTGATTTTCCTGGTTTTAGAACCATAATCACTTCCGCGACTTTCCACTGTCTTGGTATGTATTCTAATCTGATTGCTGCATTTATAATAAGAAGAAGCTTAGTTAATGCTTTCCGAGGCAACATTTTAAGAAGTTCTCCTGTAATCAGGTCATAACCCGGAGCTTTTTTAGGCTTTAGTTTCTGTATTTCCTGTTTAAGTTCGGCAATAGTTGCATATCTTACTATGTTATTATCGGTTGTACTCGAATATATTAATGTTTTCATTTTGCGCTGGACCATCAAATGGCTTAAATATTTCCTCAAGATGTGAGGCAAAAACGTCAGCTTTTTCCTTATCACTTTTTGCCCAAACGTCTTGAATTACCCTAATTAGCGGCACAGCGATTTTTGGCCGTTTTATGACTCTAATTGCTTTCCAGAGCGAATAATTCGATTCCTTTCCAGCGGTTAGGCTTTGCAGATAAGTTTCTACTGCATGGTTTTTAAAAATTTTAATCGAATTTGATAGCAAATTACTCAACCGATTGAGATGTGTTTTATCTTGCGGGGCACGAGTTTGGTGCCATCTTTTACGAGCTTTTCTTTTTTGTCTTACTAAATCTTGTATTTCTCGGGGGCACTTAATTTTGCTATAGCTCACAATTTTGTTCTGTTAAGGAGTATTATTCCATGCTGCTTTTTGGATGGTATTGATAAATGAGTCAACAGCGACTTCGAGTTCCAATGGGGTTGGTTCTAAGCGATACACCCAGTCGGATATTATTTTCTCGTTTGTTAATCCGGGTGGTTTTTCATTTATAATCAGTGACTCGCTCGTTGTTAAAATGACTGGAGAATGATCGGAGGAAAGATCAAAGCATTCTTCAACTTTGATTCGATTGGACGGCAGACCTTTTACATCAGTTGGCCAGTAAGTTGGTTTTCCCGTAGAATGAAATTCGGTATTGTATTTTCTACCTACATCATAAAGCATCCTACCTTTCTGTGGTATGCATCTAGATCCCCAGAATGTATGTATGTTTTGCATTAAAGTCCCCTCCGATGACAAAAAGGGAATTAAGCAAGTTTTCAAAGTCAATTTTCTCAACCTTGCATCGTGGTGGGCAGTAAATAGACGATATCTTCATAAAGGATTGTCTGCTTTTGACTTGTATAGAGCTAACTTGCATTGTTTCGATTTCTAGTTTAAGATCAATCGAATGTTCGATACACTCTTTTATATATAGTGAGGCTCCACCTCTAGCCTTATTCGATGGATGTAGAGTATTAATTTTTAAGTTCGAATTACTCTTTGCGTGAGTTTCGGATATTAAACAGATGTCTATATCTTTTTCCTGCATAAATAACTCAAGCTCTCCAAGTTTTTGCCAAAGGCCATTGGCATTCCACGTAAGAATTTTAAGCAATCTATTCATGTTAAAGGTGGGGTACTTCTATTGCGAATACTATTTTCGAGCTTAAAGCTTAGTACGCAGCTCGCGCTAAATTTTATATTTACTACTCTCCACTTGTTTTCTCCAATCCAAAGATAAATGCTCGCTAAATTCGTACACAGCGTATAGATGAGTCAGGGAAATGTCATGCATTCGCAGATGTCAGTAATATTAATATTTTCTTTGTTAATAAAGATGTCGTCTTCCTCAAGAAATTCTTCCATCAAATATTCATCTTCATTTTCTTCCATTTTGTTTTTATTTTTTATTAAAATTTCGCCGATTTAAATGCCGCGCACATTAATTTCGCGAGATAAATAAGTGGAGACCTTTCATCCGCTGAGTATAACACTTTTCGTATAACACTTAATATTGTTATACCCTACCTACATTTTGTGTGTCCCATCTTTATGAAGTTAAGAATTTATCTCGCGAGCTTCGTACTGCACTGATAAATTTGCTCGCTAAATTTTATCTCTGTAGAGATTTTTGTATGGGAGATAAAATTTAGCGCGAGCTGCGTACTAAGCTTAACGAGTTTATTCGTTTTGCTTTGTTCCTCAAGTTTTGAAAGAATAATCGAAAATACATTTGAAACTGGGTCAGGTGAGAAATTTTTTTTGGGCGTTATTGGATACTGTAGCTTGAGCATACGTTTGTACATTTGGTTTTGGATGTACAAGATCCGAACGGATATCTGATGGCCGCGTAGTTTGTGAAAATTTAGGTTTTTCGATTATGGCCTGCTTTGTCTTCGACATATTTTTAATCGGAATTTTAGGCTTTTGCTTGTTTACATTTAATTTCTGTGAATTAATACTATTAGATTTCTACCGTCTTTTTTGCAACTCTTTAGCTACTTCGCAGCCGCGATAATTTGCCGGATGATTGCTTTTACAGTTAATGCAGATAGCAAGAGTTTTCTTATCTGACATACAATCTACCGTCAGATGATTTCCGGCACATTTTACACACCGCGGTTCTTTTTGACAATAGCTTTGCGTATGATTGTATCCTTGGCAGCGTCTGCACTGGGGAACTAGTTTGGAATCCCTACGCATGGGCTCTATTTTTACAACAATATTAAGTATTGTTTTTATTTCATAAATTTTGTTCAAACTTTCTGTTCTATCGAAAGTGAGTATAAATAAAGGAAGACCGCGTTTTATCACATTTCCTTCGCCATCGTTTTGCTTTTGGTCTCGCTTGACAATGTTAACGGCATCTATGACTTTAAATTGCCTGTTTTTCAGATCATTTACAATGCCATCCTTTAAGCACGACGCATGTAACCCTCTATCTACAACGCGTAAAGGCCTTTCAGATTTATTTTCAAATGATTACCATTCTATTTTATCGGTATTAAGCTTGCGAGATAATAGACGGTAACTTTCAGGGTCTTTAACGCAGACTTTCCATGTATTTTTTCTTAGCGAAGTTACTTGGTAGCCCGATAATGGCAACGATTTTATCAAGGTATGCAACTTGTTAAAGTCGTCAATACCGATCACATTAATTGGCGTTGGGGACGTTGTTTTAGCTGTTTCGCTTTATTAATAATCTCTTTGTCGCGGTTTATTATTTCAGGAGAGGATACAGCTTTCCTCTTTTTTACTGGTCTTTTTTTTAAGATCCAGTCAGTTTTGCGACTGAGTTCTTCTTCATCCGTGTTGTATTCCGAATTCACGGGGCCGTTTGAATTTGCTATTGGCTCATTAGGTATTTTAAATGAAATCTTCAGAGTCATATTTTCTTCCTTTAGAAGGAGAATTTCTTTACGAAGCTCTTCGCAGAGCAGTTCGATATTGTTAAGCCTTGTTCGAAGAACGTCGTTTTCTTCCTTTAGGCTCTTATTTTTCATTGAATCTCGTTTTTCGTGGGCTGACAGTTCTGGTGTTGTCGAGCTCCTTGAGACACATATATTTTTTTTGAGATCCAGATGTAGGTGACCTCGTTACCCTTGAACTTTTCCCGAAAGGGTTACACATTTGCAATAATTGGCTCTCCCCACAGAATCCGTAGAGCCGACCTCCGTAGAGAGTGGATTTTCCAGTGAAACTGAATTGCCACCTGGGGTATTGAATCTTTTCGTTGTACTCATTGCATTTTTGTTGTTTGTATACGCTTTACACTCGGTATACGGGGAGTGGATTTTAGTCGCCTTCTACGACAGGAATGCCTTACCGCCATTTTGATACATTGGTATCAATCAAAAATTCAAAAATCATCCTAATAAAATTTAATTGGGTGCACCACCCCCATTTCACAACGTGGGTAAAATATTTTCTTTTTTTTTAGTTTCGTCGGTTTCAGTTTCTTTATTTTTCAGGTTTTGTAATTTCCCCGAAAACTACGTGGCGTCCAAAATTCTGCGTTCACTTGGAAGCTAAAGCGCTCCAAGGTTGAACCCACCTCGCACGGAGAGCAAGCCCAGCATCTCGTAGTCCACCCACGAGAAGTTGCGAATCATTGTGTGAGAGATCTGTGTTTGACAGTTCCTCATAGGAAATTTTGTAGCACGTTCCAAAAAACTTACTTAAGTGACCCTCCCGATTTTGATATATAGTTTGTAACATGTATAAATGCCATAAATCCCACATTTTGGGGATATTAATTTCAAGAATGGGATGGGGTAGGGTATTAAACGATCCGCACAGCCGATTTAAGCCTTCTCATATGTTTTACAAAAAAATCGCAAACAAACTCGTGCTTATTCAACTAGTGCTAGTTTGTAGATCAACTTTACTAGAGGATATCCTGGTTATCTATCTGATATGGCACACAGTCTTAATCCTGGAAGGCAAAGTTGATAATATTGATTTTTTGCCACGTTTTAGGTCAAAATAATACACTGTGCGGCATGTCAAATAACCAAACAAGTTTGGCCAAAGCCGGATTTAAGAAGATCCAAGAGACTGATTTCGCTCGCTAGACCACACATTAGCACCATCATAGGTTGCATCATTGGACACTGTCTAATTGGTAGGCACTCTGAAAGGCTAGGCCTTCACTCAAACGATTTCTGCAGGAGCTGCATGGATGAAGGAAAAGAAGAAACAATACTTCATCTTCTTTGTAACAACCAGGCCCTACCAAACAAAAGGAAGCTTCATCTTGGAGCTTACTTCTTTCAAAATCTCAGCGATTTGAAAAAAATGGAAGTGAGTAGTCTCCTCCGTTTCATTAACAACTCAGAATGGGTTTCTCACAGGTAACAAGGAGAATGGACAATATCCACGTGGCATCACAAATGATCGAAAACTGGTCTAAGTGTGCTTGCGAACACTTTAACCTAAACTAAACCTAACCTAATTATTTATTCTGAAAAAAGTTTGTTGTGGTAGCGTTTCATCAGCCACCCTGTAACTTTGTCGAAGGAGCCTTCTGAGTATAGAAAATTCTTCTCAACTTCAACCCATCAGCCATCAGCACTCTTCTGCAAATACAAGTTCTATAATCGCATACCTCAAGTTTTAATCCACACCGCCACGACTAGGATTATCCTTTGGGAGTTTTCTAAGTTGCACATCAAAGGTATCTATAAATCCAATTTAATGGAATCCATTATCGTTAGCATTAATTGTTGTTCGAACATCAAATCCCTGATATACTCCAGGATTTTAATTAAGCAAAGTCCCTTCCGCTTGTTGATCGATTAAGCGTCATGTAACTTTGGCAACCACCTTCCCATTGTCAATTTGTCCATACACGAGGTACCGGAGTGCTACCGCCAAGGGCATTAATTAGAATATCCCAGACATGTGGAACACAAATAAACGAAAAGTAAATCCCCCAACACGGAGACAGTTGATCAGTGCGTATGCGTATGTTTATGCGACTAATCCGCAACATATTCACTGAGGTTCCCTCTATGCGTGTATTTCCACGAACGGACGGTGCGGACATACCCATATGTTCGTGGAATTAACTTTTGAGGGAAAATTACCGGTCAATCGAACTGTTGTCCTGACTGGCCCGAAGGATTGAATTTGCGTTATTTCGTCGAGAGATAACTTCTGGCAATTGAAGCCGGTGCATGCTCTGAATAGAGTTCCATCCCAACCACCACCTCTAAACTGCTATCAGCCAGTAGATAGATTAATTGAGTATGTCTTTGATGTGCGTGCCATAGGAAAACATTTGTAATTAAAGCGCCTAAATGAAAGCACATTGTTTTAATTATTGCCCGAGAGGAGTCCTCAATGAGGACGATATTTGTTGGCCTACTATTGTTGACCCATTTCCAATTGCCTGCATTTGGTGGGAAATTTGTTTTAATTACAAATTTCTGCGAAACTAATGTAGATACTTATTGTAAACGGGATTATGGAGATGAAATTAGGTGTGGCGTCATAACGATTTGGTTTTAGGTAGTCGTCAATTGAATATAGTGGGTGGTAATGGATTTACTGTTCGATAATCCCAAAAGTTCTTTGAATTTGTGATGACATAACATTTATTTATCATTATTTTTTATTTTTTATTTTTTTTTGTACTTCAATATATTTTTTTCAGCCTCGGAAAGGACTGATTTTATTGTTGACACCCCGCTAAATGGAAAAAGGACAACGACATTTGTATCTGTACTTGGAATGTGAAAATTAAACAGGAAAGGTGCAGGCGAACAACTAGCGGAAGCCCTACGCTGCTACAAAGCAGACATTACTGCCATCTAGGAAATACGATGGTATGGGCCGGACAAAAAGAATGCGGATATCCACTGCGCCACAACAAACCAGAAATACTGGGAAAAAATTGAATGTCGAAAGACTGCAATCGAAGAAGACCGCCAAGGCCGTCGCGTAACTCGTATCCCTTAACCTCTCGATTAGCACCATACCACCAGCACCGAATGTCAAAGAACAATGGCAACGATTCCAACAATCCATTAGATCAGCTGCAACTATGTGCTAGGTTTTTCGTGCCCATAGCCCATAGGTTTCACCTATGTTTCAGATGAAACTAGAGCCGCCATTGAGCTCTGTAGGCAAAGAAGAAGGAAAGAATACCGGCTTTTCAGAAAGGAGTTCGACATTTTGTAACGCATCCCGGTGAATTGCGTTGAAGTGCGTTCAGGTGCGTTTTTTGACAGCTAAGTGCCATTCTTTTCCAATTTCCTCCGACACAAATTCTTCGCGGAGTTTATTTACGAATTGTTGTGAAGTGAAGCCGTCGCGTCTGTGGAGTATATTTTTCGATGACACATACCTCGAACGGAATTTAAACCTCCGACGAAGTATGCATTGCGGAAAATTGACCGCTCCGACGTATACCTCGATAGGCTGAATATGTGAACGCCTAAAACAGTTTATCAGCGTGGTATTAGGCCTGGAAAGTACACAACTGGTCCAATCTTCACACTTCGGCAGATTCTGGAAAAATCCCAAGAAGTCCAAATCGATAACCACCACCTATTCATCGATTTATAGAGACGAAGTATACATACAGAGCCATGTCTAGTTTTGGTATACAGCCCAAACACGTCCGTCTATGTAGGATGACGATGGAGAATTCCGATCCATCAGGGTTGGAAACGACCTCACCGCCACATTCGAAAAATTATTTAGGCAAGGCGATGCGCTGTCATGTGTCTTCTTTAATTTGATTCTTGAGCGGGTTGTGCACAACTCCCGAGCCTCCAACAGAGGCACAATCTTCCAAAAATCAGTACAACTACTAGCATACGCCGACGATATTAACATCATTGGTCGGACTCAATGTGATGTCATAGCCACGTTTGCTAATATAGAGAAGGAAGCGGCAAAAATGGGTTTAGCAGTAAATGAGGGGAAGACTATGTATATGCTGTCAACACGAAAATACACACAACATCGACGGGTTGGACAGAACGTCAGCATTGACAGATATAACTTTAAGAAAGTACGGGACTTAGCCTACCTCAGCTCTGCTATTAGCTCTGAGAAAAACATCTCGCCAGAAATTAAATGAAGAATTACTCTTGCCAACCGTTGTTTCTTCGAGCTAAGAAGGCAATTCAGTAGTAAAGCCCTCAATCGAACTACTAAGAAGATCCTATATAAGTCCCTGATCATCCCAGTCTACGGCGCTGAATCATGGACAGTCAAAAGAGGATGAAGAAATCCTTGGTCGTTTTGAGAGACATTTTTTTTATAAAAATCTTCGGTCCCATTTGCGTTGACGAGCTATGGAACAAAGATTCAACAAAGTGCAATACCAGCTTTAGTGCGTCATACTCCTGGTCAAAAAACTCTGATGTTTAAGATAAGTAGGACATATAGAGCGAATAAATGCCAATACCACAGATTGCAGAGTCTTCGATTCTAAGCCAGGCATCGGACGCAGTAGAGGAAGAAAGCGATCACTAACCAGCTTACAGTCAATTTCAGTTGGCCTGAATCGACTACCCACAACAAATCCTCATCACATCACAAATGGTGACAGCTGTTAAAAATGTCGCAATCTTCATCATATCACCTGAATCCCGAAAGTGTCTGCCCACTACCGCGCAAGAAAACATTCAAGTTTTTGAATAGCAACCAAGATGTAAAGCGTACATACGTTCCAGGTACATACTCCTAAGTCGTTGTCTGTTAGTGTATCATAAGAACTAACTATGGTAAGAAAGTTACCTTGACGGCATAACCCCTAACCTAGTGAGCCAGTTTCAATTTATTAGATACTCCTAGGACAAGTGGCCATCAAAATCGACTAGAGGACTGAGCTGACTGTTGTCCGAATATGATTAAGCAGCACATGTAAGTTGTTCATTCTATCCATCCTAACTCAATTTTTATAAGAAATCATTGACTCCATGTGGGGAATACTTTTGCTGTCGTCTTGAAAAAGGAAGAGGTGCCTTAATGTGAGGACACGTATTGTTTCCATTTTCATCTTCTGCCGCCAAGACTTTACAAAGTGGTTCGCAACCTATTTATGGCTAAGGTACTACTTACACCACTTAGAGACATCGAATTTCGAAAAATCCTTATATTGGTGGATGGTGAGGGCACAGTGGGGAGTCTTTTACTCATTTGTTCGTTGTAGACTCTGGTTATGTCCGGTTCGCTAAAGCGACCAACTTAGTTTCGTTTTCTGCATTAATACTGTCAAAATTGGCCGCCCTGATTGATCTAGGAATTGTCTGAACCTTAACCCACGGAACTCTTCTGACAATGACTTTCGCACTCATTCCTTGGACAATCTTTAACTTTCTTCTTAAAAGCTCCTAACCTGATTAAAATGAATCAATAACATTTCAATTAACTTTCATACATCAATGTTCACTTTGAATCCTTAGTACCGAGAATTCAAAGTGAACATTGATTCATAATGCATAACATTGCATTCATAATGTAAACCTCCTAAAGGCTCCTAGACACAGAAAGCCACCGAACACAATCCTTCCCCTGTTGACCATTCGATGTGTTGCACTGCATATACCTACCTATGAAGTTGAACAAAATTTTGAGGCGCCACTTTAATCCCATCAAACATATTTCCCAAGAGAGCTAAAAGTTCAAAACCAGTACACCAACATAAAACATAACACGAGTATACCGTCACAGAGACTTGAAAATACCTCAAGTGTTCTTCAAGCTAAAAAGATATCACAGCCAAACTGCAAGTTTTTTTCCCATAAGAGCACTCAAAACGTTTCTCCTGCAATAAATTTAAATAATGAGATGCACCAACGCCCATCACATAAGGTGTACTCGCAAATTTTAACCCAACACACTTAAACATTATACGATACGCATACTTTAAAGAGGATACAAAAGGATGACGATGACGACGACCTAGAAGACGCAAACTTGTTTGTAAACTTGCAAGTTACAACAACTTTGAAAGTGATCTTGTAGAAATAGCACATCCTTGCATGCACATGGATGTGGGTCCCTCGACTGTGGATACTTTTGCTCTTTGGCATCTTCGAAAATTGTTTACTCTAAAGGTTTCATATAATTTTAAGGAGCTCATAATTCACGATTATTACTCTCCCTGGCTCGTGTGTATTTGTGTGCTGGCGCTGCTGCTTTTGTTTGCGAAAATGTTGGGGTACTAGATTCCTTATCCATCTTATCCACCTTATATCCACCCACACTTTTGTTTAAGTTGCCGATTACATTATATGAACAAAAAAGGATGTTTTCATTCCATATAGCTGGGCTTCTTAACCGTAGTTGAAGAGCCTCTTAAGGTCTCAATAGTCTTGTCCGCAACCAGTAGCAACACTCATCAGCAATGGCAGGCGCAGGACGGCTTCAAGGACGTACGGTAAAATCACTTACATACACTCACAGGTGGGTGGCTGTTGGGATGGCCCTTGAAAATAAGATGACTCAGCAGAAGCAGTAACGTCGGTTACTTCGTAACAATGAAGGTATACCTGGTCGCGTATACGCCTCCCTAATGTATGTTCATTCGCATTCATCTAGCACCCACTCAATACAGGTGAACAGAGTGTGTTTGTGTGTTACCTTCAGCCGTTTACCTTCTAGAATTCAGGGAATGGCCTTCCCACATTAATCATTTTTTATTAAAAACTCAGAAGATGAGGATGCACTTTGGCTGCAAGTTTACTCCCTTTTTTTTTGAGAACGCAACAGAGAATGTAACTGTGTAAGTGAACAGATAGTCCTTACTCGACGGAAGAAAACAAATATTCACGGTGAATATCATGAATCATGATACTACTCTACCATGGTACGAGGCCATGGGATAAGGCAGGGGATGTAAAACATCATCTTGATGTTAACAGGTTAATGGGCTTCGAAATGCAAAGTTGCAAGGTTATTCAAACATTTAGAGGGCTTGTGATGATATTAGGGGCTTTAGATTTCGGTATTTTTTTTTTCCTTAAATTTTTCTTATGGTTGGTGGATGTTTTCTTTAGCTGTGGTGCATGCGATGAAAGATGGATACCAGGTTTCTGCCGGGGCCTACACGGTAATGCTGCTTAATATTCCAAAAAGGAGAGAAGAACACAAAAAAAGAGAGAAGAACACCGGCTTTTCAGAAAGAAGAAAAAAGAACAAGAAAGTGCGCTGTTGAAGATATTATGTAGAGGTGCCACTCAAGCAATGATATTCGTAATTCATAAATTATCCGAATTTCGTTTCAAAATGTGAGCCACGTTCATTTTTTTAAGAACGACTTGGTTAGAGAACTGAAAAATTCTCAACACTTTTCTTATGTGAGGCGAACCTATAGCGCATTATGAGCAGCCTGAGATTATGCCTTTAGATGTTTATTGACTCTGATCTTGAATTGTTGCAATATTGTGTTGTTCGTGTCGTTGTTAGATGGACAGTGTGCCTATGAGCTGAATTTGTGAGTCTTTTGGTCGTTGATGTGCAATAAGTCCAAGGTTGATTTCTCCAAGCGACGAGATGTTATCGTCAGACTTAAAAGCGAAGCCGGGGTAGACAAAATCCCGTACTTCCTCCATGTTATATCTGTCGATGGTGCCGTTCTGTCCAATTCTTTGATGTTGTGTGTCCTTTCCTGTTGACAGCATATACATAGTCTTACCCTCATTTACTGCTAAACCCATTTTTGCCACTTCCTTCTCTATACTGGCTGAACGTGGCTATGACATCCCGTTGAGACCGACCAATGATGTCTTCGGCGCATGCTAGTAGTTGCACCAAAACCAAACATGATTCCGTATAGTTCGTCTCTATAAATGCTGTCGAATGCCGCTTTGAAATCGATGAATAGGTTGCTATAGAATTTGACCTTTTGATGTGTAGTGTGAAGATTTGATTAGTTGTCGATTTTCCTGGATTCAGGCGTTCACATATTACAGCAAATAGGATCTTGCAGGCGATTTTGAGGAGACGTATGACTCTGTAGTTGGCGCAGTTCAGAGGGTCTGCCTTTTTGTGGATCGGCCAAACGATGCTGAGATTCTATTCTTCAGGCATATTTTCATCCGACAAGAGTTGGCTTATGAGTTGGTGGATCATACTTACCAAGTCTTCTCAGCCGGCTTTATAAAGCTCGGCGGAAAGGCTGTCATTTCCTAGGTCAATTGGCCTAAGTCCGTTGCCATGTTGTCATGTAGGCTGTGTTTTCCGAGAATACTACTAAAGATGTCTTCTCTTCCTACCTTTGCGTTAAAATCTCCCAGAACGATTTTAATATCGTACTTCGGCAGTCGCTCATAAGTTTTTTCAAGGAGCTCGTAGAAGCAGTCTTTCGCTATATCATCGCTATATCTTGTTGGCGAATTTGGCCTTGATGCGAATTGCGTTCGCTAATGTCTTGAAAACATGAGGCTTCTTGCCTAAGTCTGTTACTCATAACAAATCCCCATCCGAATAGTTTCTGTTTCTGCTCACTATATCACGGTCCGTAGTAGTCACAGTTTTTCATCCTCTTTTTGCCCGGCCTATATAGCATCCTATTTCTTAGATGTCAGCTTTGTAGCAGCTTAGGGTTTCCCCTAGTTGTTTGCCTACACCTCTCATATTTAATGTTCTCACATTGCAGGTACAGATACGAACGTTGTTGTATCGTTTGGGATGGTCGTCGACAATAAAATCAGTCCTTTCCGATGCTCTTGCTTCGTAACATGAGTTTTATCCTTGTGTGGGTAGTTAACCCAAAGCTCAACTTTGAGGACCAGTTTCAATTTATTTGATTTCCCCAGAACATGGGGCTATCAGTATCCACCCCAGTATTGAGCGCTACTGTTGCCCTTCGGCTTATCCGCCACCATCTCTGTTCAATGGACCTGACTTACCCTTGAGATTCCTAGATGACCTGTTGACGAATATGTCGAAGTAGCTCATTAAGGTTATTTACCTTGTCCATCCTGGGACTGTAGACGCCACCGTTGTCTCTATCTTGGGAGTTCATGTCTTCCCCCTCATTCTCATCTGCTGCCGCCAAGTATTTACACAGGGATTGAGATCCTATCAACGTCAAGGTACTAGGCACTCAGCGGGCGCCACGTGAAGGCTGAAAGTCGGATTTGGTAAGCAACATCTAATATGAAAACTCAAAGGTTTCATATAATCGAATTGTCTATCATTTAACCACCTCTGAACATCTGCCGTTATAATATCAATGTTCCAAATGTTGCAGCTTTGATGTTAGGGAAAAATCGTATATAAGTCGGATTGCCTTTGGATGGACGCCAGTAAGATTATTGCATGTTTCGGTACTGAACTCCAAACATGAGAACAGTATTCAAGACCTGATCGACTTGAAATTTATACAGAACAAGAAGCTAGGCTGGGGTAAAATATTTCTTAGCTTTGAAAAGGTAACATAGTTTGGACGCTGCTGATTTGGCAAGAGAGGTTACATGCTGTTGGTAAGATATCTCTGACATAATTGTGATGCCTAGCATCAACTGTGGACTGGCTTTTTCTTGTAAATGCTGTATACTGCGTTTTCTTTGAGTTGATTTGAACTAGGTTGTCCTTTCCCCATTGTATAATCTTTTGTAGGTCTTCAGATTTGTTCGCATCTCTGCTGGTGTCCACCAATAGCGGTAATAAAAAAATAAATATGAATTTCTCTCAACAATCTGTAACGCTCTTCGTTAACGGTTTTGGTAATGAGTCCTTTTTTAGAAAAGTACGGAGCGCAATACCTATTAAACAGTGATTTTTGTCGTAAGATAGCGTTTTATTTACAAATATTTTTTTTACATATTATACACTTACAGCCTCTCATAAATTTTTCAAAATGTCCTTAACTACTGTCCTAAACATTCCCGAAAGAAAGCTTTCATATCTCCTCAGGGAAAGATTTCTCAAGCCGAGCAACAAAGATCCAAATCGAAACCAATTCGATTGATGCATACAGTAGCGGGCCAATGATACTAAAGCTGTATTGGCATGGGACTCCAACAGAAAAGCATTCTCTTCGTTCAAAGCAAACTCTAAAGATAACATTTGAAAACAACTTTTATTTAATACCCCACCAATGAATCCTTACCTTTCCTGCAAAGAATTAAGGTTTGCAGAAACGTTAGTTCCATAACATCTGCCCGCAGTTCTCTAGCTTCATTAAGCACTCGCTTCAAGTGATTATCACCACACGACTCAATTATCCCACTAATATCCAGTGACCAATGTGATCCACTCAAGACAAAACACTCACTCCAAACATTGGCCAGGATAACATCTTGCTGCCTTGCTTCAAGCCGTCGAAAGTGCTCATTGCTTCTGGCTTGCTTTATGCACGTGACCAAAATCTGAGCCAGAATTTGATAGGGAACACTGTTGCTAGATAATCCTCCACTCTTACCCATTGCCGTGTTGTGTGTTCGTGTAATTCCCTTACTTCTTCGAAGTCCCAATATCTGTTTAGCTCTATTCCGTGGTCCTCGTTCCTCTTGCACTGCAGTTGCGTTCATCCCAACAGCCAAGCATCGTTGAAGTCTACAAAATGGACACCAATTCCTTCGTGCTCGATCCACAATACAGTTACCCTTCCCAGCAATGCATGTGTACAAAGATCCTTTACGGACGCTGCGCTTAAAAAAGCAGGAGCACCCATCACAACAAGTCACACCATAGTGTTTCCCGGAACTACGATCACCACAAACCTGACACGGCTGCACCGAATAATCTTCACCACATTTGTGTAATACTGCCAGAACTGGGGTCATCCCGAAGACAACAAGCTTTAACTGCCAAGTGAGCACTGGTCACTGGTGGACACCTTTTTATATGGAGCATATTCCACCGATGGAAGGACACGGAGGGCACTTAACAACTGTCAATCAGTGACGACAATGTGTCGTTTAAATAAATAACTCGACGTTAAGTCCAATTCGAGGTGGCTCTTCATTGTCATATGCCGCTACTTCAAAGATTCCTGGGCGAAAAAGGTGAACACCTGAGTTTAGGAACTTCATTAGATTCACAACGATTCCTACAATAATGACCACTTGTATCTGTTGTTTGTGTGCCAATCAGGAGGGTGGTGTCGCTATGATTGTCGACCGCTGGAATTGACAACTTTTATCAAACAGTTACGGAGGGTGACCGTCATTTAACAGTGGGTGTGTTGACTGATTAAACGGGGCAATGGAGTACGCCTCTCATAGCGAGGACTTTTTATTTGTTTCTTTTGAATGCAAAAGAAATTCTACCTTAGGAACTTTACAGGGGTTACAGGATTGCATATGTGTACCTAAAGGGACTTGGTAAGAATGGCAACAGGAAAAGGGGCTATTCATTATTTTCCATTCATATTTACACAATCTATAACTAATAGAGGTCAGGTATGACCATTTCTATAAGGACGCAATAGAAAAGTCAAAAGGCCCTAAGTTCCTGGATCAGTTGGATTTTATACGGGTTAAGACTCAAGTTCCAATGCAAAATTCAACAAGATGAAGTCGTAGAAATGAACGACGAGAATTTTAAATTTTTGAATTTTTTTTCCACTCGGACTCTTCCGAATCAATTACCTGCAAATTAGTTGGATGTTGGAGAACGAGGGCAATCTCTGATTGATCGGTGAACCCCAGTCGTTGTAACTTTGACTACACATCGATTATGGTAACCATCGGATACTAGTCTCATCCAACCAGATTTGACTTGCTAAACTTGTACAACAGGTCATTTAGGAACCTCAAGGGTAAGTCAGGCCAGAGATGGTGGTGGATAAACCGAAAAGCCAACGGCAGAGCGCAGTCCTGCAGTGAATATTGATGGCCCCGTTTCCTAAGGGTCTAATAAATTGAAACTGTCCCTTGAAGTTGGGGGTTGTTGATGACCATGCTAAACGAAAAAAGGACAACGACGTTCGTATCTGCACCTGGAATCTGAGTACCTTAAACAGGAGAGGTGCAAGCGACCAACTAGCGGAAACACAGCCAGCAAGAAACCCTTGGGTTGATGGGGAAAACCGACAGATGCTCACAGCCAAGAACGAGGCTTACAAGGCTAAGCTGCAGGTGAAGACAAGAGCTACTATTGAGCTCTGTAGGCAAAGAAGAAGGAAAGAACACCGGCTTTTCAGAATGAAGAAAAAAGAGCAATAAAAGCACACGATTGAGGATATAGGGAGTTGCCACTCCAGGAGTGATATTCGCAAGTTCTACCAAAGTGTAAAACGTGAATGGCAAGGGTACAAAAAGGATTTATGCAAGGCGATGCACTGCCATGTGACTTCTTTGACAGCATCCTTGATAAGATGCTGCAAAACTCCCTAGTCAACACCATATGGGTACAATCTGCCATAAATCAGGGGAAAATTCTAGCATACGCCGATGATATTGACAGCATTGGTCGGACTCAACGGGATGTCACATAGCCACGTTTGCTAGTATGGATAAGAAAGTCGCTAAAGTTGGCTTAGCAATAAATAAGAGGAAAGACCAACAATATGCTCTCAACACGAATGAAGGCAGAACATCGACGAATTATCTACCTCGGCTCCGCTATTTACTCTGACAACAACATGTCGTCAGAAATTAATCGAAAAGTAGCCAATTTAGCTGTAAAACTCTCACTCGAACTACTAAGAACTACTAAGGAGATGGAAGCATGGACCGTTTCAAAAGCGGATGAAGGTATCCTTGATCGCTTTAAGAGAAAAATTCTTCGAAAAATCTTCGATCCCGTTTGCATTGACGGGCTATTGAGATAAAGATTCAACTAAGAACTATATGAGGTTTAGAGCGTCATACCCCTAGTGAAAAAACTCCGTATTGGACGTCTAAGATGAGTAGGATATGTAGAGCGAATGTACGCCAATACTCCAGCTAGCAGAGTCTTCGATTCTAAGCCAGGCGTCGGTCGCAGTAGAGGAAGATCTAGCCTTAAGTGGCGCGTACAAGTAGAAACTTGGACCAACTCAACCAACCTCAACCAACTTGGAGTGCGCAACTGGAGGCAGTAAGCTAAGAACCTGGCTAATTGAACAGACATGTTGGTTGAGGCCCAGGTTTATCCCGGACTGTAGCGGCATTTAAGTAAGTAAGTAAGTACCAAGTAGCTCAACAATTTTAGGCCCTAAAAATAGTGACGTTTGGGCAACAGCAATTAGTCCCCGCAGGGATTTAGTTGGATGTGTTCTCTAGGGGCGGATAGGTGTACTAATTGCGTCGGAAATGTGGTAGCGGTTAATATGGGGTGTCTGCGTATGTGGCGATCTCACTGCGTGCTCGTGGTGAATGCGGAGAATCGATTTGTGGATATGTCCGTGCCGATGATGACAATCTAAGCTGTATAAGCTTAGGCGGTTAATGTGGTGGACTGTGGAGCGTCAATCTGTCGAAGGGTTTATTTGCGATAGAGATAAAGGTATAAATGCAGCCTAATGTTAGCCGTTCCGTGTGGTGGACCGCAAAACGTCGATTTAACATTGACTTTATCCGCAACCAAGCAAACTATGAAGCCTAATGTTAGGGGACACGTGGTGGACTGCGAACCGGAGATAGATCGTTGAGTTTTCATCGTCAATTAAATCTATGTAGCCTAATGATAGGCTTGCCGCGTGGTGGGTGCAGAGCGTCGATAACTCGATGAGTTTTTCAGCGACAAGCCAATCTTACAGCCTAATGTTAGGAGTGCCGTGTGTTGGACAGGAAAGCGTCGATAAAACAGTGATTACATATATCCGCACCCAGGCAAACTATGCAGCCTAATGTTAGACTTGACACGTGGTGGACTGTTAACTCGATGAGTTTTTCAGCGACAAGGCAATCTGTTCAGCCTAATCTTAGGCGTGCCGCGTGGTGGACTGGAAGGAGTCGATTTAAATGTGCAGCCTAATGTTAGTCTTTACACGTGGTAGACTTTGGAGAATGGATAATTCACTATGGTCTCTTCGGGGATTGGTATATAAAGCTAGCGGAGAACCCTGCACTTGTGGATTAATTGAATTTCCTTATGAACACTTATTTTTAAGCGTAAATTTTTTTGTTCCCTTTTTTCTTTTATCATGCGTTGGTTAATTGGATTTGATAAACGCCAATCTCTCTTTGGTACATGAGACACGCATGTTTGGGTCGAGTAAACCTCGTACGCATGGCGGGATTATTATATTACTGCGTTAGCTTTCGTCGACGCTCTGAATTTTATGCGTTGCACCGAGATGTGTCGAAGGTGCCCTTGCGGGAACCGTTTTTAAATTGGGTTGCTATAACCAAAATAAAAGGTGCAAGGTTCAAAACTTTGGCGCTAAGAATTCAGGGAAAAGTGCCATCGTCCGCCTTACGATTGTTCGCGTACAATGTCGAAATAACATCGAAGCCACTACTTACACATTTCCTATATTTCAGACTATATTTTACATTTTACATATACCTACCTTGTTATTCTCGAAAAAATAATGTCCTCACATAAACTGTTCTTATGCATTACATGTCAAATTTCTTGAGAAGCATAAGGATATAAAATGTTATCATCATTGAATTGCATACATTTAGGAGCTATAATTTCATTGTTCTCAAACTGTGTGCGCGTTAAATATCAATTTGATTTTTATGGGCAAAAATATGATTTTTTTTTATCTCAGATCAATTGTGCAAGTCAGGATTTTTGCAGATTTACCTCTGCTTGCACACACACTAATACAAATGATAGCTGTCAGTTTGACCAAAGTGATTTTCGTTTTGAATTATTATTATTCCGGTTGTGAAAGACTATTATTAATCATTCAAACCGTAGCAGTTCAAAGTGAAATATAAATTATATGAAAAACAATCAACCTGTGTGACTTGAAACTTGACAGCTACACCGACACTAAAATTCTCAGACAAGAAATTACAACAATACAGAGACAAACAAAATCAATCAGAAATCGTGTTTCATTGGCACCAAAAAATATCAAATTTTAGATCAAAATCCAGATTTACCAATGGAAAACGCCATTTATATACAATTTTGTAGTGTAGCGGACTTCAAGAGTGTACAAACGGATATTACCCACACCCAATTCCATATTTTGGTAGCAATCTTATATAGAGGTATGTACTTTACTTTGCTTTAATCATAAAAGAAAATTTTATTCCTATGAATAAGAAATATTCAATGCAATTGCAAAACCCACATCAGTAACGACATCGAAATTTAGCGCGACCTTATTTAAAACACCTTTTTTAACTTTTATACCGATTTTCTTTGGCAGATAACGTTTGATTTGTTAACTATTTTCAAATTTTCTAAATTGATTATGCATACCAGAGACAAATTTATTTTATTTATGTGGGGCTACAGTCCATGATGAACCCGGTATCAGCCAACATCCCTCTCCAATTAGCTCACTCCCTAACTAACTACCTCCAGTTGTACAGTTCACAGTTCTAAACCAGCTAAATTGGGTTGAGATCATCTTCTACAGCGTCTGTGTGTGAATCGAGAAAATCTGCCGGCCGGGATGTTGGTGTCCATTGGGTCTGGATGTTATTAGCCATCTTAAATTGAAGTTTATGGAGTTTATTTTAACCAGGTCTATGTCGATGTTCAGCTCGTATAGTTCATGGTTGAATCTTCGTCTCTATAGCCCGTCAACGAACACGGACCGAAGAATTTTCTAAGAATTTCTAGCTCAAAACGATTTAGCGCCATAGACCCGGGCTGTGATGATCAGGGTCTTGCATAGAATCTCCTTTGTAGATATAGAGAGGGGTTTACTACTGAATTGAATTCTCCATCTCCAAACTAGATATCGATATAGTTTGCCTCTACAATTCCTGTCGTATGCGGCTTGGAAATCGATGATTAGGTAGTGGGTATTGATTTGGACTTCTTGGGTTTTTTCCATGATCTGCCATGTGGACTTTCTTGGCCTAAAACCACACTCATTAGGGCCGATTAGGTTTTTGGTAGGATGATAGGATCTTGTTGGTGTAGCCTTGCCATCCGTCCGGGTTTTCCCGGACATGTACTCTTTTTTGCCTCTGCGGGGAATGTCCGGTATAGTTTTAATAATATGTCCGGGATGGTATTTGCACTTATCTACTTGACAATTTGTATTAATTAATATTTAATAAAAATAATTAGGAGATCACTAAAATCAACAAAATTAATAATTCAGAAATGAATACTCAGAACAATCATTGGCCGTGTTCCGGGTTTCAGTTTTAGTAAGACATCATGATGAAGCCCTGTTCACATTGGTCAATCGACCATTTTAGTTACGTGACATTAGGGGGAAATGACGGGAAATGGCTGACGAAACAAGTTGAAAATTTACGCATGGGCACTCAGATATGAGTGAAACAACTGATTTTTCTTCGGCATGTCCTTAAGATGTTTTTTTATATCAATAAAATTACTCGATATTATAGATTATTCAAGTTATGTTTTACTTTTCTGATAAAGCATAATTATTCTGAATAGATGGAAGTTAATAAAAATCTAAAAATATGATAATTTTAAATTGCAAAATAAAGGGTTTTGAATAGTTTGACATTTACCTTACCATTCGGTAAGATTTTGCGTTCCGCGTTACTTTACCTTATTCAGTTGTAGTCAGAAATCCGGACACGGCCATTGTGTTGGATTTGGCTCTCTCAAACAAATGTTTTTAATGTGAAAGTAAACATATTTGGATTAAAAATGTATACTACGACTGAACGGAGTGAATTGTATAATGAGGTTATGCATACATACATTAAATATATTTATTCCATATAGAGTTATGTTTTAAAATGAATAATGTAATTGCAGTTGCACAACATTCCGAGAAGGAAGTGCACCTTCAACAAGGAGTCGAAATGTGAAACTATTTATTTTATGTTAAAGAAGTCGATACGATTTTTGTGTTTGTCCTAATTTTGTACTCTTTTTCTGTTCGTCATTTGTCCGGAAAAGTCCGGGATTTGGAACCCCATGTACTACTTTTATCAAATACCATCTGGAGAGCCGAACAATAAATAATCTAACTGAAAAAACAGTTTTTTTTTGAGCGATATTGTACGCATTGTAACAATCCCCATCAAAGAAAAAAGTAAAAGAAAAGCGCGCCATCTGAGATAAAGAGATAAGCCACTCCAAGAATGCGTTTCTACGTTTTACCGAAGTGTAAATCGTCAAACCCGTGGATAAAACGCTCGAACGGAATTTTTTCGAGATTAACAAGGAAAGATCGTAGTTGAGACACAGTCGATTATGGGAATATAGAAGAATCACTTCTGCAGACTGTTAAACTGTGATGACGAACAATATTCCGCTGTCAGTCAGAAAAACCATTCAATATTGGCGACGACTGCAAACACTACCAGCCACTTAACCTAAATAAAGTGAGGATAGCAATATCCAAACTTAAGCTTAACCAGGATTCTGAAAGTAACGACCTTGCTGCCGAGCATTGTAATGCTCGAAATAATTTGGCAAGCAACATCCACCAACTTATTAGAAAAATTTGGTAGCAATTTGGTAGCCTGTCAAGCAAACGAGAGCGATGAAATGTTCGCTAAAAACGAGTAAGGATCATCAGATTTATAGTAGAACCATTGTATATGAAGCTTATAGTAGTATCATCACGGCAATTTTTTTATTTCTGTCTCCAGCCGCCTAGGGGGAGATCGATCGTTTCTCACGAGAGAAGAAACATTTGTTCACTCTTTCTGAATAGAGTAAATAATATTATAATGAGTGTGTTTATGAGTGACTTGAAGAGTGCAAACAAGAACAAACCGGTTTTGGCGTACTCGCACTAAACTAAATAAGATAATGAGTAATATCATTGTATATGAAGCTTATAGTAGTATCATCACGGCAATTTTTTTATTTCTGTCTCCAGCCGCCTAGGGGGAGATCGATCGTTTCTCACGAGAGAAGAAACATTTGTTCACTCTTTCTGAATAGAGTAAATAATATTATAATGAGTGTGTTTATGAGTGACTTGAAGAGTGCAAACAAGAACAAACCGGTTTTGGCGTACTCGCACTAAACTAAATAAGATAATGAGTAATATACAGAGGTGAGGTGATAACTTCAATATGCTTTTCCACGTCTCCAAAGAGGTAGCATATTAGACGCACTTTAGAACTAAAAAATACAATATGTAAAATAAGTTTAACATAAATATGAGAAAACGTAACAATGTTTATTTATAAGCGGGGTAAAAAAACAGAAAACATATCGATAATTCAATAAACAAACAAAAATTAAAAAAAAAAAAAGTGGGGATCTTAGTTCCTCGCACTTTTAACTCCACAGAAATCCTTATTGAATTTTCTTATAGAAAATAAATTTTCTGCAACATCAGTATTTAGATGTACAAGAAGAAGAAACTGCTAGTCATTTTTGAGTTTTTCCCATATTAATTCTATGGCCAGCAACGTTTGCATAAGACCACCAAAGCAATGTGGCTTTTTCATTTTACCAGTAGACTCCCATAATGAGATCCACTCCCTAGCTGTTTTGATGGACTGTAGAGTTTCACTAGATGCTGAAACAGGTCGACGATCAGGATTGGATGTGTAAAGACTGTAGCTATTTAAGTTATCAAAAAGATTATTCATCTTAATAGGAAAAAGTGCCGTCGAGGCAGCGATTTTTTTATCTGTGTCGGTTTCAAAACAATTTGCTGAGATAGCGTTGAAAATTCCAGCAGCTGAAAACCTATGTAGCCAGTTTGACTGATCATTCTTCAAAACTGTTTGGATTTATATGACTCTTCGTTAGTTTGAAGCATACTTGAAAGATATTCTTGGAATCTTCTTCAAACAGTTTGACAAGTGTTCCCCAAGAAACGATATCATCAGCTATGCGAATATTATTTTTTAACAACAACTTCGCAGGCTTTTGAATAAATGCGGGTAGTCATATAAAAGAAATATTACCTGGTCCGAGATTTCAAAAAACGGCTTATTTTCTGCTGCTCCTAGTAATTTACATGCTTTTCTATTGTTACTGCCCTGGTCACAGCATACAGCAATAACTTCAAATCCACATTCTAATATTTTGGTAACTGTTAATTTCAATATCTCGGTTCGGATGTTCTCACTCTTTTGGCATCCTATATAATATGATATGGTTTGCTCCCAATTCATATTTAATCCTCTAAGTGTGAATACCATAACCTTTGAAGCAACAGTGGTGTGCCTTCCCAGCTCCCCAAAATCCGAAAACCCGTATATCATATCCGTTTTCGTGTTATAATCAAGCTCGGTCTTTATTGCCATTTCATCAAAAATCAGAACACATCTTTTTTGTATATTTGACATGGTCTTGGTCTTACATTTCAATAGTTCAATTATTTGGGTAGAGAACCCAGCCGGTAAACTCAAAGATAAATGCCATCTATATATTATGCTTACAGATAGTAAGCTAAATCCGGTGTTCAGCATATGGAATTATTATGAAGGAGACTTATAAAAAACTTTAGACACAAATCTTTTTCATTGTATGTCCAACGTGCATTTACCTTATGAAAAAGTTACATGCTAACAAATGTTTTAACATCGACTTGTTTTTCCTGCAATTGCAAGTCAACGTTTTTCTCTAAATTATACTCCTTATCATATTTTAATCTTTTCGGTGTATCGAAAATGCAACGCGGGACAGAATTTTGTATTCCACCTTTAGATTTATGAACGAAACGTGAACCGGGAGATGGAAACTGTGAGGAAGAAATTTCGGAGCTATTGTTAAGAGGAGGTATAGAGAAATCTCTTACATATGTTACGGGGTTAGCATCCTTTTTAACAGAACTGACAGGTGAACACATTTTCAGTTTCATCAGTTTCTTGAATAAAGTTAGGATTATTGCATGATCTGGAGTTGTTTTAAATTACCTTCGATGCAAGTTCAGTCTTTCGATTATTATCCATAATTTTTAAGCAAGAATCGTCAGTGAATAGATTCGAGCAATTGCAAACTAATGGGGATGAAATTGGAACTGCATTTTTAGAAAGACATTTTCGAAGTGATTCTAATTTTAAGTCTTTGGTATAGAAATGGTTTTCACACATAAAAACATTTTTATTTAATGAGATGTGAATGTTTTATCCAAACATCTCTCCTATGATCATTGGGGAGCTTAAAAAAGGACAAGGAAAATGGAATTTTGAAATTATTACAGTCCATATGAGCATTTCGCCATTCTATAATGCTATTTAACATTTAACTTTAATTTATTAGAAATAAAAAAATACAAATGTATAATTTTTTTTGTTCGCTGAAAAACAAACCAAGAAGCAGAACAATAACACAATTAAACATATGAGAAGGCTACAATCCGCTGTGCGAATCGTTGAATACCCTATCCCATCCCATCCTTAAAATTAATATCCTCAAAATGTAGGCTTTATGACGTTAAAATACAGAAAATGACATTGTCACAATATATTGCTCAGACAGTTTATCAAAACCTTTTGTGTTTCGACAAAAAAGAACGTGTTTGTATTGCATATGCCTTGGGGTAGGGCAAACAAATGGTCTTTGTAGGAAAACGCCCCCAAAAAGTGGGCGTGGGTTAAAATGGTCTATTGACGAAATGTTCAAATTTATACTACCAATGATTGTGCATAAAATCTTTTTTCGAAAATTTTAAAATTTGCCAAAAAAAGTTTTTTATTAAAAACGCGCCCAAAAAGTGGGGTGACCCCTATGGGGTATATTAGTTTGCCACTGCCACTGCACTTCACCAAAACATTGGTTGAAAATGAGCGATCAGTATCTATAAAGCACACACAAAAAAAAATACTCCAAAAACCGATCATTCAGTTGAAGCAGAGTGCATGCTATACGTGGAAAAAGATGTTATGGGATGGGAAATGGTAACATCATACATTATGTATGCTGCATTATTCACTCAGGCTCAAATTTTAATACATTGAGTAGATTAACAAAAAAATACGAAAATAAAATTTGAATCTGAGTAAAGTATGAAACAAGACATGTACAACATCCCTCAGCAAATGGCTTTGCAGCACTGCGATTGAGATATGAAATGCAATTGCTTTTGCTCATATCGGCGGTTGGTATGGCATACTCGCAATTCGCATATCGCATTCGCATTGCAATAAAGTAACTCACTTAGCTTTCGTATTTGACAAAATGAGCGAGAAAGAAATAGTATATTGGCATGCGATTGGTTTAATTTTAGAGTAGAACTGTGTAAATTATGTGAGTGGATCTCCATTAAATCTAATAAGGAGAGCGTAAAATTTTCAGCCCTCTTTGGCCTAGTAGTATCTCGCGCCGATAGAGGCACCACCATCGATTTGCCAAAGTGATAGTACTATTAGTTTCATATACAATGGTAGAACTAAGATAATCAGGGTCTTATATTTGAATAGTTATTCGAGCTAGGGTTTTACTACTAAATTCCCTTCTTAGCTCAACCGATATGAAGATTCGGCTAGCTCGTTGACCACTTGTGCGACACTGAAGTTTTAGACCTTTGGACCAAGAAGTACATATATCCTTGATCCAACGCTGCCAAAAATGGTTCATCACTACGTTTATTCTACGACATTTCTAGATAAATCTGATATTTGAGGTCGGGGGCTTACTATGTTGGTGATAATGAGGAAACTTATGCCGTTGTGGTTGGCTCAATTCAGGGGGTCTCCTTTGTGGATCGTGCAACCTATACTGAGAATCCATTCTAAAGCCGTATATTCTCCGACTAAATTTTACTATACCTTATTTCTTGTTCAACCCATTTTAGCTGCTTCCTTATCTATACCAGCAATTGGGGCTGTGACTTCTTGTTGGGTACGTCCAATGATGTCTATTTCATCGCTTACATATTTATGGAAGATTGTGCCTCTGGTGTTGACGAAATATGGGTAATATCATTGTATATGAAGCTTATAGTAGTATCATCACGGCAATTTTTTTATTTCTGTCTCCAGCCGCCTAGGGGGAGATCGATCGTTTCTCACGAGAGAAGAAACATTTGTTCACTCTTTCTGAATAGAGTAAATAATATTATAATGAGTGTGTTTATGAGTGACTTGAAGAGTGCAAACAAGAACAAACCGGTTTTGGCGTACTCGCACTAAACTAAATAAGATAATGAGTAATATCATTGTATATGAAGCTTATAGTAGTATCATCACGGCAATTTTTTTATTTCTGTCTCCAGCCGCCTAGGGGGAGATCGATCGTTTCTCACGAGAGAAGAAACATTTGTTCACTCTTTCTGAATAGAGTAAATAATATTATAATGAGTGTGTTTATGAGTGACTTGAAGAGTGCAAACAAGAACAAACCGGTTTTGGCGTACTCGCACTAAACTAAATAAGATAATGAGTAATATACAGAGGTGAGGTGATAACTTCAATATGCTTTTCCACGTCTCCAAAGAGGTAGCATATTAGACGCACTTTAGAACTAAAAAATACAATATGTAAAATAAGTTTAACATAAATATGAGAAAACGTAACAATGTTTATTTATAAGCGGGGTAAAAAAACAGAAAACATATCGATAATTCAATAAACAAACAAAAATTAAAAAAAAAAAAAGTGGGGATCTTAGTTCCTCGCACTTTTAACTCCACAGAAATCCTTATTGAATTTTCTTATAGAAAATAAATTTTCTGCAACATCAGTATTTAGATGTACAAGAAGAAGAAACTGCTAGTCATTTTTGAGTTTTTCCCATATTAATTCTATGGCCAGCAACGTTTGCATAAGACCACCAAAGCAATGTGGCTTTTTCATTTTACCAGTAGACTCCCATAATGAGATCCACTCCCTAGCTGTTTTGATGGACTGTAGAGTTTCACTAGATGCTGAAACAGGTCGACGATCAGGATTGGATGTGTAAAGACTGTAGCTATTTAAGTTATCAAAAAGATTATTCATCTTAATAGGAAAAAGTGCCGTCGAGGCAGCGATTTTTTTATCTGTGTCGGTTTCAAAACAATTTGCTGAGATAGCGTTGAAAATTCCAGCAGCTGAAAACCTATGTAGCCAGTTTGACTGATCATTCTTCAAAACTGTTTGGATTTATATGACTCTTCGTTAGTTTGAAGCATACTTGAAAGATATTCTTGGAATCTTCTTCAAACAGTTTGACAAGTGTTCCCCAAGAAACGATATCATCAGCTATGCGAATATTATTTTTTAACAACAACTTCGCAGGCTTTTGAATAAATGCGGGTAGTCATATAAAAGAAATATTACCTGGTCCGAGATTTCAAAAAACGGCTTATTTTCTGCTGCTCCTAGTAATTTACATGCTTTTCTATTGTTACTGCCCTGGTCACAGCATACAGCAATAACTTCAAATCCACATTCTAATATTTTGGTAACTGTTAATTTCAATATCTCGGTTCGGATGTTCTCACTCTTTTGGCATCCTATATAATATGATATGGTTTGCTCCCAATTCATATTTAATCCTCTAAGTGTGAATACCATAACCTTTGAAGCAACAGTGGTGTGCCTTCCCAGCTCCCCAAAATCCGAAAACCCGTATATCATATCCGTTTTCGTGTTATAATCAAGCTCGGTCTTTATTGCCATTTCATCAAAAATCAGAACACATCTTTTTTGTATATTTGACATGGTCTTGGTCTTACATTTCAATAGTTCAATTATTTGGGTAGAGAACCCAGCCGGTAAACTCAAAGATAAATGCCATCTATATATTATGCTTACAGATAGTAAGCTAAATCCGGTGTTCAGCATATGGAATTATTATGAAGGAGACTTATAAAAAACTTTAGACACAAATCTTTTTCATTGTATGTCCAACGTGCATTTACCTTATGAAAAAGTTACATGCTAACAAATGTTTTAACATCGACTTGTTTTTCCTGCAATTGCAAGTCAACGTTTTTCTCTAAATTATACTCCTTATCATATTTTAATCTTTTCGGTGTATCGAAAATGCAACGCGGGACAGAATTTTGTATTCCACCTTTAGATTTATGAACGAAACGTGAACCGGGAGATGGAAACTGTGAGGAAGAAATTTCGGAGCTATTGTTAAGAGGAGGTATAGAGAAATCTCTTACATATGTTACGGGGTTAGCATCCTTTTTAACAGAACTGACAGGTGAACACATTTTCAGTTTCATCAGTTTCTTGAATAAAGTTAGGATTATTGCATGATCTGGAGTTGTTTTAAATTACCTTCGATGCAAGTTCAGTCTTTCGATTATTATCCATAATTTTTAAGCAAGAATCGTCAGTGAATAGATTCGAGCAATTGCAAACTAATGGGGATGAAATTGGAACTGCATTTTTAGAAAGACATTTTCGAAGTGATTCTAATTTTAAGTCTTTGGTATAGAAATGGTTTTCACACATAAAAACATTTTTATTTAATGAGATGTGAATGTTTTATCCAAACATCTCTCCTATGATCATTGGGGAGCTTAAAAAAGGACAAGGAAAATGGAATTTTGAAATTATTACAGTCCATATGAGCATTTCGCCATTCTATAATGCTATTTAACATTTAACTTTAATTTATTAGAAATAAAAAAATACAAATGTATAATTTTTTTTGTTCGCTGAAAAACAAACCAAGAAGCAGAACAATAACACAATTAAACATATGAGAAGGCTACAATCCGCTGTGCGAATCGTTGAATACCCTATCCCATCCCATCCTTAAAATTAATATCCTCAAAATGTAGGCTTTATGACGTTAAAATACAGAAAATGACATTGTCACAATATATTGCTCAGACAGTTTATCAAAACCTTTTGTGTTTCGACAAAAAAGAACGTGTTTGTATTGCATATGCCTTGGGGTAGGGCAAACAAATGGTCTTTGTAGGAAAACGCCCCCAAAAAGTGGGCGTGGGTTAAAATGGTCTATTGACGAAATGTTCAAATTTATACTACCAATGATTGTGCATAAAATCTTTTTTCGAAAATTTTAAAATTTGCCAAAAAAAGTTTTTTATTAAAAACGCGCCCAAAAAGTGGGGTGACCCCTATGGGGTATATTAGTTTGCCACTGCCACTGCACTTCACCAAAACATTGGTTGAAAATGAGCGATCAGTATCTATAAAGCACACACAAAAAAAAATACTCCAAAAACCGATCATTCAGTTGAAGCAGAGTGCATGCTATACGTGGAAAAAGATGTTATGGGATGGGAAATGGTAACATCATACATTATGTATGCTGCATTATTCACTCAGGCTCAAATTTTAATACATTGAGTAGATTAACAAAAAAATACGAAAATAAAATTTGAATCTGAGTAAAGTATGAAACAAGACATGTACAACATCCCTCAGCAAATGGCTTTGCAGCACTGCGATTGAGATATGAAATGCAATTGCTTTTGCTCATATCGGCGGTTGGTATGGCATACTCGCAATTCGCATATCGCATTCGCATTGCAATAAAGTAACTCACTTAGCTTTCGTATTTGACAAAATGAGCGAGAAAGAAATAGTATATTGGCATGCGATTGGTTTAATTTTAGAGTAGAACTGTGTAAATTATGTGAGTGGATCTCCATTAAATCTAATAAGGAGAGCGTAAAATTTTCAGCCCTCTTTGGCCTAGTAGTATCTCGCGCCGATAGAGGCACCACCATCGATTTGCCAAAGTGATAGTACTATTAGTTTCATATACAATGGTAATATGTTCAACAACGAACTTTACGAGCTGTACAGTGACATGGACATGCTTAAGATTTGATCAACCTGACATAGACTAACTTAAAGTACTTTTGTTACCAGCTACCGACCCGATAAGGATCTCTGCCATCAAACTCCGTATTTAAACATTTTCGCCGGAAATCTATCTAAGCTTCGTTCATAAGCTTTGTAATGGTTCCACTGACTTCTTCTATAATGGACAATGGGAGGGAGTGTTGTCTATTTCTTTACTGGAAATGAGCTGTTTTATTGCTATTGGCTCTCTCGAACTTATATCCATTAAGTAGCTGCTGGAAATTCTGCCTGAATACAATTTAGTTTAAATTCGCTGTGTGCTGTTGCTATTATTTGTAAGAGCCTGTGATCATACGAAGCCAGCTGCCTCTGGCTGTTGTTTGGCTTTTTTATAGAATTTTGTAGCTGGGAGGGTGTGTCTTCCTTTTTTCTGAGTCGATACTCCTCCAGAGCGATCGGGCTTTGTATTGCATTGACATGATATAAGCCTCCGCAGTCATCTGAAACTTGCAAAGATAATGATACTTTGGACACCTTTTTTAAGCTGGCTGATATCCTATGGTAGATTTGGTGTCCTCTTTAAAAATGTTGATGTACTGCAGTCTGCAACCTTGATACTGATAATGGTAAATTGTGAGATTACAGCGGGGAGCTTCTCATTCAGTATTTTTCTTGTAGACTCTGATTATCTCCTGGGGGTCTTTCCGTAACTTTGAAAACGATTATCACACAGACGGTAGTCAAGACCTCGTAAGCAATCGCTCAATAATCGTCTGTGCTTTGACGATAAAGATGTTTTCCTTCCTGATTTTGGCGTGAATAAATGTCGTATCTTGTTCTTTTTTGAATCTCTTAACATATACACCCTGAATTTCGGTTATATCTACCCCTCGATCTGCATTGTACTGCGCGAGGAAAGTTTCAAGTTTTCAAGTAGCACCCAGCATGCGTAGCCACTTATCCGTGGTCGTTGTTATTTAGTTTTAGTAGTTTTCTTTCTTGTAATTCTATATGTTGCATTGTGGTACTTCCAATTCGTTACTCCATCCCATCAGTATCCAATTCGGGATTGAGCTATGGCATTGGTCTTTAGGCTCGTTCGCTACATTCTCTGTTTAAGGGGCCTGACTTGAAACTTTAGATTACTAGATGACTTGTTTTCCGAATATGTGAAAGCAGTTCATTTGAGTTGTTCACTTTGTCGATTTCAATGAATTATCTTGTCTGGTAAATGGAAGAACCGGCAAGACTTTGCAAAGTGCTCGAAACCCAATCTAAGGTGAACGTAGTAGTCACTCAGTGGTCGCCACATAATTGCCAAGTCGGTGGCATTCGGCATGTGATAATTTTGTGTTCTATACTTCTATTTCTATACCCGAGATTCATAGCTACTGTGTTATATTCGCGGATTTACCGAATGTGTATTTCCTTTACATCCTAAACGTAATTACCTCCTTTGATTTTTGGAAGGGAGTGAATAAATAAAAGCGATGGATACCTTTATCCGCATTAGTTAAGGCTCATGATTTCCATCTAGCTCGCCATATACCTGTTCTCCGAATATGTGCAAGCAGAACAATGCATATGCGTGCATAAATGGAAATAAAGCAAAGGAATGTTTTTTTTTATTATAAGATAAGATTTCATTTATTTCGGAAATTGAAACAAAAAACATTTTAACAGACATATTAGTCGTCGCTGTCGTCACTTGCACCGCTTCCACTATGATGACTGCCGTGAGTGTCTGGTTCCTCGTCATGACTATCAACCCTCTTCTTACTGCTTCCCCCTTCGTCACCACCATCAGAGTGCTCCGATTCGGATTCAGAATCCCGTAGCGCCTTCGACGCCTTAGTCTTATCGATCTTCTTATTGCGCCGTCCTTCAAAGTCAGAACCATCATCGTCATCAGTTGAGTAAATGGCTGAACCCTTGTTATTGTCTGGTGCCGATCCTTTTTTGTACTTGTTCTTAATCGCACTCAGTGAGATGGCGTTCTCATCATCACTGCCTTCGTCTTGGTGATACGAAGTATTCGGACCTCCATGGGAATCGTGACCACCAGCTCCTGCACGACCACTCTTCTTCGGCTTCGGCTTGTTTTGATTGCGCATCGCTTGACGCAATTTCTCCTCTTCTTTCTTCAAATTATAGAGCCGATCTGTAGTCGGATCCATACCGACCTGAGTAAGGATTTTAATACCACTGGTTTTAGTGGAACGATCAGCCAATGACATCGTCATCTTTTTGTGAGTAAACGATTCAGTGGAGTGCGGTCTGAATGTCAGCTTTGTACGGAATACCGCTTGACCCTGCAGACCAGTACCCTGGCGAATAAACATGTGATTGTGGTCTCCATGCAGGGGTTGTTTGTACGCATCAAACGTTTCATTTCCGAGATGAAGAGTCATGCTTCCATCTGACCATCGGACAAAGCGTGCATTAGACTCTCTTTTCATTTCGCCATGGTTGTCCATGTACTCACGCCAGCGGATTGTGTTACTGACCTTTAGCTTGATACGCTGACGACCTTCCTCGTCCATAGTCTCTTCTTCGTCGATTTCATCTTCATAGGTCTCCGGGTCAAATGGTCGCGTGTCAACGGACAAAAAATTGGGCAACTTAATGAAGTGAATTTCTTTGCCCAAGTCTGTGACAATCCTTGGAATTTCGACATCGATTCGGGTTTCCGGGATCGGTTCTGGCTCGGGTTCGTCCTCCTTTTGTGGTTCTCTTGATCGGCTGCGAGCGTCACGGGAACGCGATCTTGACCGAGAACGAGATCTTGCGACTGAATGTTGAGAACTCGAACGAGATCTGGAGCGAGATCGACTTTTTCTTACGTTGTCCCCATCTTCAGCATCGGACTTTTTCTCATCATCATCGGACACACTGATGTCATCTGCATCTCCAAAAAGTTCATTAACATCACCAGCAGTTGCCGCTTGCGGCTATGAAATAAAATAAATACCGAGGATAAGACATAATGAACTCCGCATACCAACTACACTGCTTACCTCATCCTCACTGTCGCTATCGATAATTCTTGGCTTTTTAGCCTTTGCTGGACTCTCCTTTTTCTCTACACCGTCCTCATCTGAGCCACTTGAAACAGCTTTACGCTTTTTCCTGTTTTCCCTCTCACCGACATCACTACCCGACTCGGAGCCACTCCTACTACGTCTTGAATGTGGCGTACCAGATTTCGAACGCGATCTTGATTCTGAACGACTGCGAGACTTTGATTTTTTATCGTCTGCAGTTTTTGAACCAGGAGATTTTGGCGATCCCGACTGTGATCTGGAGCGTGATTTTCGAACTTCCGGTGAATGACTGCCGCTGTGCGAACGTGAGCGTGAGCGTGACCTTGGTCTGTCATCGATTTCCAAATTTGGTGACTGTGACCGACTGTCTTCATCAACATTAGGATTTACTGAGCGCCTACTACGTTGACTTGGAGAACGTCGGCTTCGATTCCCAGCAGATTGTGGGGTATGTGGAGAAGCTCCTCGACTTCCAGAACCATTAGAGCTATTTGATCGATGGCTGTTATTAGATCCTGACCTAGGACTTTGTGGAGACCCAGAGCGAGATTTATTGCTTTGTGGTGTTCCGGATCTTGATCGGTCACTGCCACTACCGCTGCCACCAGACCTGGGGCTTTCTGGCGATCTAAATAACAAATGTTTGAAGTATACAGACATTAACAAAAATAAAAAACAAAATTGTATACCTTGGATTATGATGTTCAGTTGAGTGACCCGGTGTAGGCGCTGTTCTCGGCGATGGACTCCTGCTACGACTTGAGCCGGATTCAGAACCTACAGTTCAATAAAATACAGTTTATGAACAAATTCAAAGGTTTTACTTTAGTTTACCACTATCTGAGTTATCAGCAGCCATTTTTTGAATTATTTATTTATTTATTTTATTTTTCTGCAAAATTAACTTTCGGAACGTGTAAAGTAAAATCGGCAAACTTGTAAGATGACAGTAGCTGTCATTTACGACAACAAACTTTTTTATTAAGCTAGGAATGTGCATTTACAAGAGAATATAAATCGATAACACGTTTGTAGTTATCGAAGTTTTATTGAATAGCATTTTCCTAATCGGTAAAAAAGTTGTAATCGGAACCATCTGACTAAGATATTTTCTGAAAAAATTCATAAATTCGTGGATCCATAATGTTGATAAGATCAAGCTTTCCTCTTGCATAGAAGACGAACTTCGACCCCCTCAGCTGTTTCTTGATTTACCATTTTGATATTTATGTAGTATCCGTCTTCCCTCCGCCGCCAGAAGATTAATGGGTGTTGTAACGCGTCATAAGGCCTGTGCATAAGCACGGTATCTCTAGATTACAACTTTTCTCCGACAATAGGCGTGTTTTTTTTCTCTTCACTTCAAATCTATATAGGCTTAGCAAATAATTCACGTGTAAAATACAACAACACCTTAGCCTATATAGATTTCGCGAAACCTGGATAATTATCCAGTCTTACGCCCTTAAGCTTAGTACGCAGCTCGCGCTAAATTTTATCTCCCATACAAAAATCTCTACAGAGATAAAATTTAGCGAACAAATTTATCAGTGCAGTACGCAGCTCGCGATATAAATTCTTAACTCCATATAGATGGGACACACAAAATGTAGGTAGGGTATAACAATATAATGTGTTATACGAAAAGTGTTATACTCGGCCGATGAAAGGTCTCCACTTATTTATCTCGCGAAATTAATGTGCGAGGCATTTATATCGGCGAAATTTTAATAAAAAATAAAAACAAAATAAAAGAAAATGAAGAAGAATATTTGATGGAAGAATTTCTAGAGGAAGACGACATCTTTATTAACAAAGGAAATATTAATATTACTGACATCTGCGAATGTATGACATTTCCCTGACTCATCTATACGCTGTGTACGAATTTAGCGAGCATTTATCTTTGGATTGGAGAAAACAAGTGGAGAGTAGTAAAGATAAAATTTAGCGCGAGCTGCGTACTAAGCTTTAGCCTGGATAGAAAACGTGCTACCAAACCAACTCATTGCTGTTGTTATCGAGAAATGTTATCGAAGATGGCTAAAGTGACATCCAATTGACATGTACCTTATTTGGAAAAATATTTAACGGCAGAAAAAGGTAAACAATTCAATAAATAAATTTTATATACAATAATTTATATATTCGTACACACTTTATTAGTAGAAATTACCAAAGGCAACCAAGGACATCAGGGAGGCTTTCATTAGAAAATTACATTTACAAAAGTACGATGATTAAAAGAAAGCTTTGCCGCTTGTCAAAGAGTCATTCCAACAGCAGATATATCGTCGAAATGTTGCACAAAATAACATTTCACAACGAAAACATCCCTCCAGGATATAAAAAAAAAACAATCATCCTCTCAGAGTGGTATATCTTCATCGTTTTGTGCGGTCCCCGGCGGTTCTGTGTTCTGATGCACTGTCGACAGTTTTTGAAGCGTATCTTCTTGTGGGAGGATTGCGCGCCATTTTTATCCTTGTTTTTGTATATTTCATTATTTCCTCTTTGCCAATAGAAATGATGGCTAATATAAAAGCAATTTTTTTTGTATCTTCATATCGTGGGTGGATTTCAGTCGCACAGTCGGTATTCCGTAATTCATTTTTCCCTAACTGATTCCATGGACTCGTGTGGCCATGACCCAGTTCCCTCAAAGTGTTAATGAATTTCACTTTGGTGCAAAAAAAGAAGAAGAAAATCAGAAAAGAAAAATTGGAAAATTCCGCAGATGCGTGTTACACTTTTCGTATCAAATATCCTTTAAGTAGACAATACGATGCCCGTATCTGAAACACTAAAGAATCGTGGTAATTGTCTGTAGAAATAGCGATGTGGTACGTTTTGAACGTGTCAGAGTCTTCTGGAATTTTATCTGAGAATGTGATGGCGTTTCGTGCGACCATTTGTCCCCTATTAGCCGAACCCTTTGACTGGACTTGATTGGATTTAGATAGGCAGGACATATCAATTTCCAGTTTGCCTGAATAGAGTGTTCATTTTTTTCTTTTTGATTTAATAACAAGTCTATCAAAATTGTTTATGAAAAAAAAAATAAACAACTGAAATTGAGTTGTCAAATGTCAACAAGAATAGTGCTGCCAAGTCACCGAATGGCGTTTATTTTCTCATGTGAAAATAAGCCTGTATAGATTTAGAAAAAAAAAAGCCTAATGACAATAGATAGTTACTATGTCGATTGCAGTGAATTAAACCTCCTTGCGTGCTCACCGGAAGGTGTTTTGTCAGCTCATATAGAATAAATTTGTAAGTGATAAAATTTTCCTTATATCTGCAATTGTTTAAGATTTTGTTAAATTATTTCTGAAACAAAAACAAATTTGAATTTTTATCCAAAAACTGTTATACCCTGAAGGTGGGCATGAAATTGTCCTGTACAATATGCGTTGCGCAAAACGACGTCATTTGAAAACAACTGTCATATTCTGACAGCCTTATAAGAAATGTACTACTTAAAATGCATCTAAACGTAAAAACCTTATTAATAAAACTTGCACAACGTTGAATATAGGATGCATATCCATACGCGTCTCATGGTTGATAGTGCCTGTATAAGGGTAGTTTTTTTTATTTCTATATAAACAGACGGCTGAGCATCAGGGTTACCATATGTTCAATTGTAAGTGGAACAAAAGCGTCCAGGGTATTTTTGTATTTAAGCAGTTGTGTATCACTGTTTAATTTATTCATATGATAATTCTTCTATACCCACAGACTGAACATTGTAAACGATGTTATTGAATCAGCATATAAGTCAACAAAATGTTATTAAAGTCTTGAATACCGGGCTGTGGAACAATTTATTCCCTATTTTTGGTAATTTATTTGACACAAACCCTGTTTAACTATTATTGGTGGGGAAATATTTTATGAATCAGAAATTGTGCGACCCTGAATAAAGGCCTTATAAATACTATAAGGGCTGCATAACTTTAAACACTCCTTATAATGAGTTTATGAATAAGGCTGTTATAGTTTATTTATTTTTATTTACCTGATCTCTTGTATTTACTTATAGCTTTAAAATGGCACAAAGCAACCATAGTTTTGTGTAACAGGACCTAAACCTAAGGGCCCAGTTAAAGCTATCATTTAAAAACATCATTGGGCCTTTTCTTTTACTTCGTGAGTTTTTTTTTATATATTCAATCATTGGCGAGTTGGTGTCAAAACAAAGCTTATGCATTTTAGAACATGATTATCCAAACAGATTTTAATTTTTAATTGTAGTTACCACAGAAAATCACTTTTTATTTTTCACTAATCATGATTTAGTTTTGTGAAGTAATGTTTGTCGTTCAACCGAAATGAAACGGAATTTTCCTACGATTCCTATAAGCAGCTATATGGAGGTAAAATTTCAATTCCATTATGTTAGCCTTTAATACTACGTTCTCACTGAGCAAAAAAGCTCATTTCGGAAATCAATTTACAAATACGATTAAATTTCCCATACAAAATCAAATTTCCGTAATGTGATAATACCATCACATTTGTGGGAAATGTGGTTTCTAATATGAAAAAATAAGAGGTCAAACAAACGAACAAACCTTTTTTCATTGGAATGGAACAGCTAAAATGTCAAATTCGATGGGATTCATGTGACAAAAAAGGAAGGGTTGATTGTAAAAATGTAAACATTGGAAACTTTCTCCCTCTGTTTTCAAACGCCAGTTGTCAAACGCAATTCGAAAACTTAGTGAGAACACTTTTTTGGTGAAATTGGAAATAATCTCATTTGAACCCCAGTGAGAACGTAGTATAAGGCTCAGTTATAGCTACCTATTATTGAACAACTTCATTGGAACACAAAACATGATGGAATTGAAATTTAGGATTAATTGGAAAATTCCGTTTCATTTCGGTGGAACGACAAACATTACTTCACAGAAATAAACCTTGATCAGTGAAAAATAAAAAGTGATTTTCTGCGATAACTAGAATTAAAAATTAAAATATTTTTGGATAGTCATGTTCTAAAATTCATAAGCTTTGTTTTGACACCAACTCACCAATGATTGAATTTATAAAAAAAACCGCAAGAAGTAAAAGAAAATTTCCAATGATAGCTATACTGGACCCTAAGCATCGTAAATTCACCCATATTTTCGATAACATTCATATCGATAACTTATTGTAGTCACTTTTTGCCTACTGAACGCAAACCATGACTATGACATTTCTGTCGGCGACCTGCAGTCATACAAATATACAAATTGAAAACATTTTTTTTGCAAAACAACATTTAAAATATGGTCCGTCTATTATCGTGCTTTGGGGAAATAAATGAACCGTCTTCAAGAGCATTTTGGGATGATTTTGATGATGAAGAATTAGAGGCAACCGAACACACACAGTGAGTATTTTCGACACTTCTAAAAAATCCGCTAACAAACAATTTGCACATCAGATTAGTATGGGACAGTCCTTCCAATGCAGAACAGACTCCAGACTCTATTGAGCTGTTGCTTCTCATTGAGGGTCTCAATGTTGCTGATTTTGTAAAACAAACACTTTTGTTAAACTCCACCGAGCTGTGCAAAATAACCAATAAATCCGTATCTCTGCACAAAGTCAACGGCAAGAGCCATATCATTGGATTACTAGAAGAAAATCTTTCAAATAGTGGTGAGATTGCAACGTTGCTATTGCCATACGCAGAATTAGCAAAGAAAGTGGTCACAATAACTATCCAGCCGAAAGTAGAGTATAAAAGCGAAAATATGGCTGAAGTTAGGGAAGCGATAACCTTCGTTCGTGGTGTTAACTCTGGAATTAAAAGTATACCGGAATTGGAAGCACCGAACTTTATTGCTGGCGCTGCAGCTGGAAGTAAGTAGGCATTTAAAATTGTAAGTGCATAGTGGTTCATTTTATTTTCTTATAGTATGTTCATATGGAGAGGTGAAGGGAATGCCAGTGAGTTCATATATTGCCTACACTGATAAATCTGATTTAGACACACTGTCCACGGAGCCTATATTGAAGCTGCTGCGAGAAATCGGAATAGACTGTCCCACCAAATATGTACCAAAGTTAAGAGATCAATCGTATTTGTATATGTAAAACTGGTCGTGAGTAGATGGTTTATGGGTTTAATTGGTCAAATAAACGGGTGAGAAACATGTACACATGTGCTTAGCATTTCACTATTCTGAAGGGAAGATTACAGTAGTAGAGATGTAGTCGGCACACTATTTATTTTATGCATTTCCTAATTGGATTTAACTGTGATAAATAATTCGAGTTGGAGGAACATGCTGAGCTTCTGACTGACAATAGGACAAAACACGATAACTCTTTCAGTCATCCAACCAATTTAAAGGTTTGTAAAGGTCTGTTTCCGTACAATACTATTTTTACTGCATGTGACGAACGCTGTACGCCTATCATCTTGACCGTATATTGAGTTTAAGCCCCATCAGTAGATGGGAGCAGAACTTCTTCTAAGGTTCTAAGGTACCTATTCCTTTTCTCAGACGACAAGGAATAATTCTCAAGATGGCGCCAATGGCGTTGTCTACAGTTCATATGATCTTCTAAATTAAATCTCGGCCTCCACATTAGACTTTGTACCATGGGTTAACTTCCCAATCAAATAATTATGAAGCAACTAAAAGCCTGAGAAATAAATGATCTTACTGTCGGTGACCAACAAAAAAAATGCACAACAACGTGTATATCTGCAACAGTAACGCGATAAGGCTTAGCAGGGAAAGATTCAGCCGAACAACTCGCGCGAATCATTGCGAGTGTCCAAAAAATACAAAGATTCTGTACATTTTTGGATGTTCGTACATTCCGAGTGGCTAATATTGGCTTGGATCGTTGCCCTGTTCAGGCAAGAACGCTATATACAAAAGGCCACAAGATAAATAAGTTCGGTCGCAATTGATGCGGTGGTTTTCTCCACCCCACCACCAATAAAGCCCTGGGAACCCGATGAATGTCGACGGATAAATGCCATCATCTAGATGAAGACGAGACGTGTCAAAGAAAGGAATACAAGGCCGGGTTTGTCTGCGAGTCTATCATTTATAAATGACTGCAGCTTATCCAATTCATTACTTCGCTGATGGTATTACCCGCTAAGATTTTCTTAGTTGGGCACTTAAAATTGATTTAGGTCGGTTTTTACTCCTGCGCGCAACTTCAGGTCAGGTCTTCCTCCATAGCGTCTTCCATCTGTTGAAGTCTCTTTGGGCAAGAGCATCGTTGTTCATTAGCTCTACATGTCTGGTAGTTGAATCTTCATCCCTATAGTGAAACTATGTTTATTTTTATGAAGGATTTCTTCATCCGCTTTTGATACAATCCATGCTTCAACGCCGTTATGTAGGGCTAAGATGATCAAGGGCCTATGTATCATCTTCCTAACAGTACCAGTAAGGATAATGAACCCGCATATTGCCTTCTATCCAATAGAAACAGTGGTGGGCAAGAATTACCCGTTGTTTGATTTCTGACAATATATCAGAATTAGTAGAGCAGAGGTTTACAAGGTCAATCACTACCTCTATGTTGCATCTGTCTGTAGTTCTTATGGTACTTAATCCAATCAACGTTTGGAGGGAAAGAGTGAAAGTAGTATTCATACACAAATCTGGTAAAATATCTCACGTCAATTCGAAAGGCCTGAGACTGATAAGCTTATCATCATTCTTTCTTAAAACAATGGAAAGATTGATTGATATTCATCACCGAAGCAGCAGGATCGACCCAAGTGTGACTTTTTAATCAGTTGCGGACTTTATTTGTTGGTTGAGGACTAGTTTGATTCACATCAGACTGTAGAGCCACTTAAATAGGAAGGATTACCCGAAAGGGCAACGACAGCGCATAAGCACAATCTAAACGCTAAGCTTCCAGATTGGAAGCTTAGCGTTAACCACCCAATCTCCTACAAAATAACTTTTTAGGAAGCCACGGAAACCCTGTCCAATCCCTTTAAAATGTCAAAAGCAACCACCATCGAGTGATTGGTTCCATTTTTTGATCAGATAAGTCATCAAATCACCGGTAGATCTGTTGTTTCGAAAAGCATGCTAACGGTGCACTATTCGTGATTCGAAAAATTCCATAAGATGAAGATTTGGCAGAGTTTCCATGAAGAGACGTAAGTGCAATTGGTCAGCAACTGGAGGAACAAGAGGATTCGCGATTTTTTGGTACAAGCGTACAAAGGCGGCTTTATATTTCCTCGCGACTAAGACAGATAGAATAGCTTACGAAGTGTAATGGAATTATTTATACACTTCTCTCAGCTTAGTAAGCCTGTGACGCTAACGCAGGCCCCCGAGATGCTAGCAAGGCTAAGTGATCCAATTGATATTCAGAACTTTATCTCTAGTGCCAACTACAATACTCTACACGAACAAACACAAGCATAGCTCTGTAATCTTTGAATGTGTATGGCAGACCTACATATGTCTCTTCACTTAGTGTATACAATGTTGGAGGAAACCGTCCATTTATAAAAAAAAATCCAATATCCTGAATACAAAAATAAAAAAAAAACGCACATAAAGGATTAAAAAGAAGTTTTGGTACAAATAAAAAAAATAACTTAGAATTTACGAACAACACAATCGATTTCAAGCTTTTAGCTTTTCAATAATTTGTTTGTAATCAGTTTCAACCTTTTCGTACTCCAGCTGCAATTGCGACAAACGCTCTTCTAATGTTGGAAGTGTAGCTCGCATCCACTGTGTGTCCACATTGGCCTTTTCCATTTTCTTAATGTCGCTTAACTGCTTGTGATATACAGCATTGAGTCGTTTCTTAACATCCAAACGATAGGATTTATAATCCTCATCGTCGTAAATGTTGGTATGATATAAGCGAAGGATCTCGTAAATTTTGCGACACTGCTTGGGATTAATCTAGAAAATACAATTTTTCTATATCTAGTGGAACAGACCGAATGAATGCTCAGTCAATTTACCTGTAGCTTTTCTCGTGCTTCCTTGACCATTTCTTTTGTGAAACCATCCTTGACGACATCTTTTTTAAAGCTATCCAACATCAGGCAAAAACGAGAATCAACAAAATTCCGCAATCTCTGGAAATCCTCAGATGGATCCTCAACAGTAATATCGATGACATTTTTCTGTCCTTGATAGTGCTTGTAGATGGTCTCAATGAATTTCGTGCCAATCTGCATCTTTTGAAAGGGTGGTAAAACCAACATTTGACTGATTCGTGGACGAATATTCTGTGGATAGGCATAATATTCGTAAACAGTTGTGTATCCAGTACTGGCATACTGGTAGTTGCCGTTTTGATTTTTATATTTCTCATAGCTGCGGGGAGAAAGAAATTCGATAATCATACAAATAATCGAGTTTAGTACTATCTTACCAAACGAAATAACTCCATTGTGGATCATCAATATCTATGTATGATGCAGCATCAACAAACCACAGTACGAATGTTTCTAATCTGACAAAGAATTTCAAGAATGCCGACGACTGGTAGTCGCAATGATAGATTTCAAAGAATCGTTCGTTTCCCTCAACATCGGCCACTACATGTTCGCTTAATTTTTCGCCAAATGGTTTGAACTTCTCTGCCTTATCCAAAGTTTTAAGGAATTCGTCCAAATTAACAAAGTAGCAACCATCGGGCAGTTTCGATGCAATTATAGCAACAACATCATCTGCTTTGATCTCACTGCCAGATAGATCTTCAACACGGTCCGTATATTCTACTCCAATGTATGTTTGTAATGGTCCAGCCGTGTACATAATTGCGATTTTTAAATCAACGTAGCCAAAGATGCTTTCGTTTTCACCAAAGATTTGATGGGTCATTAGAGGCGAAAATGATATGGAATCGTTGGTAACATCCTCTTTAGATCGAACTGAAAGTATCGACATGATAAATGATTTACAGTATTTCTGAGAAATGCATATATAACTTACCTAATTTGAATTCCACGACATCAACTGCATCGAGAACTAAATTCTGTAAACACTGAATTTGTGTCATTTCCTTTGTGTTTTTCTGCGCCATTTCGGTGATTTTGAGATATGAATCTTGGAATAGTGGGTAATGCAAAGAGATCAGTTAAGTTAAAGTTTATTGGAGACGGATTAATTGAAACAAGGAACACAAATTGGCAGCAAACTATAACAAACTGAATTTTGCCGCAAAAATTGGCATGCGCAAGTGACAGCTGGGTAGTTCTGTTGTATTTTCTGAGCGCATTTCTAATTGGCAAGATGGGTGAATTCAGTCGGCAATTTGGTGGTACATTTATTGCCAAGAAATAATGGGTATTTTGAGAGTGAAGAAATTAAATGAAAACTTGAATTCAACAGCCGTATTTTTTTATTGTTATGTAGAAACAAACAAAATTGATCTTTAATAGATGTTTATATTCAATTTATTTTGGTATAGCACTTCTAAATGAATGATCTGCGTGATATATTTAACTATGTAATTGCAGTATTTTGCAATTGGTTTAAGTATTCAACAGCTGAATAAAAAGTATATTGGGGCAATACATCATCCCCGAGCAAGCACCGGCTGGACCTCTTTCTTTTGGGATTTTTCTATGGGCGCAGTCACAGTCTATTGTTCCAATAGCTTGTGGGAACCCACGTATTTCTCGGATCCTCTTTATTTCCTTTATTTGCTCAGAAATTGTTGCTGGCTTTTCTACAAATTGCTGTCTCTTTTAGGCAAATGCTGTTGCAACTCACTGAAAAACAACACAAAGTGTAGATAGGCTAAATACATGAATGTCAGCTCCATCGTCTTGCAAAGGGAATAATGTTATTTTTAAACAATTGCATATTATACAATGTAATTTTAATAAATAATGCTAATATAATATACCACGTTTCTGTCCCAGTATATTAAATCATCTATCACTTGAAGATCAGTAGAAATCAAGATCGGATCGCACAATATTGATTAACTTTACCATAGGGCTTAGAAAATATAAACTTTTGCCTAAAATATTTATCTTCAAGTTAAATTGGATTAAATCTTGTTTTGTACATTGTTGGTCTCGTACTTGTTGGCATTTTTGAATTTATAATATTCACTAGGTACACTTAAATCACTAACAAACAAAATATAGCTTGAGTCCAAAAACTCAAATTTCATAATTACAATAGCACTCCACGCATTCAAATTTAAATATGTATCTTAAAAGCAGGCGGTTAATATGAATTAAAAAAAAAACAAGGAATAGAATACTTATGTTGGTACTGTCAAACTTTTGGGGTGTCATCCTTTGAGAGTTTTCATTTGCCCAACATTCCAACACCCAAAATTCTGTGTGGAAAATAGAGTATAGGTCTCTTAAACTTTATTTTACAATATCCTAAACTTCTTTTCAATCCTCTCTCTGCGCAATCTACCGTTGGCCAACTGATTTGGTATGGACTATGCAAATGAACGAAACTACATTTTGTCTTAGTTCATATTTATACAATTATCTTATTACGCTTCGTGAAGTTTCGCATCCAAGATTATTTAAATTTACTCATGCACTTGAGTACGCGTACGGGCCTAAGAGTTCTCCAAAAATTGCAAGATAATAGAAGCATTTTGGGCTTTGGCCCATCTGAGAGATGTTGTTAGTTACTTCCATTTATGGATTTATAGATCCCTTAGAAAACAAGGGGAAGCGAACTTTATCTTTTGGTCGAACCATCAAATATTTTGATAAACTGTCTGTACATTAGCCGTGTTTATTTTCTTAATAAACACGCTAAGATAAAAATAAGAAAAAAACGTTAATCTGTGATCTGGCTCCACTGAAACGCAAACACCTTAAGGCCTGCTCAGAATGCATAGGTATCTGTAGCTGGTATCTTGCAGCGCTGTCAAAAGACAGATACATTTCTTGCATGAAGTTGCCCTTTATTCAACTTCAAGCTACCGATTCACGAAGATACACATTGTGCAAGCGCTTATGGGTTGCCTTGTTTTTAACTTTTCACTCAACTACAGATACCAGCTACAGATATGCATTCTGAGCAGGTCTTTAATGCCAACAGGGGGCATATTGTGGTTTAATTTTCGCAGTTTCATTCTTTTTATCCACTAGAACACTAATTGTAATGTTGTGTGATGTGATATAAAAATATTTGCACATTAAATTATTTCATAAAACATTGATTTCCCACTTATTTTGCAGCGTTTTTTTTTACCATTTTTTAGCATTTTCGACAACCAATTTCGATAGCAATTGAAATAAATAGGTTTGGTTGCACATTTTCTTTCCAGGCTAGGGTGTAAGGCTTGATTATTATCCAGGGTGGGATAGGGTATTAAACGACCCGCACAGTGGATTGTAGCCTTCTCAATTTTTTTTTTTAAATTGACCTATGTTCTTTTCGTTGCCAGACTGTTCTATTTTCTTAGGGGCTCTTTGACGCAATGGAAGTGTTCTGAAGGCCTGGGCTATAATCCCAGCCCTAGCAACACCTAAATGTATTATCAACTGTCAAGAAAAGCTTATTTTAACTCAGCCATTCGGATTCGGCAAAAAACAGGAGGTCCAGCAATCGTGCAAGATGTACAATGGCAACGAAGTCACATGAATGGTTGGGAGAAAAAACTTAAAAAATGTTTTTTTTTCCGCAGGATTTACTTCTCTTCCCTTCTTCTGGCTTGATACTCTTCCTGCGACGTGCGATTTGTAGCTCCATGATATGTACCTATCACCCCTTTTTGGTACCTGCAAATATTATCAAGCTACGGGCATCGGAACATTTTTTGATTGATAATATTGCGATACTGTATCCACCGGGTGTTAATACTGGTGGAAGATGAGGGTACAGGGGGTGTCTCTTACTCAGTTCTTCCTTGTAGAATCTGGCAATTTCCCACTCACTAAGGTAAACAATGTGAAATCTATTTTTTGTACCACTCTTAGCTTCTTCTCGTTGGACAGTCGGGCTCAGCATTTAGCTGCGACGCATGGGCAAATGGTCAGACATGCCCCTCTAATTGAGTGTACATCTAGGAGGACTTGGTCGAATTGGTTAGCGTTTTAACCATCTATAGATCGACAGGTTGCTTAGTGGAATTGAAGTGAAAGTGAAACGTTATCTTGGTTAATTTGTAAGCGAATGTGATGAATAGATACAGTATGAAGGTGGTAAAGAGAGAGATTGATCTCTTTTTCGTTAGACTTTTTCGTTTTATGAAATCAAATTCATACCGACCCAAAAGAAGTTTCACTTCAAAAATCATAGCATTGACTTTTTAATTAGTTTCGATGCCTGTTCGATGCAATGTCAATGAATAAATTATTAAAATTGTTACCCATTTGATGTTCAAAACGTATCCGTCATCGCCCTGTCAATATGGATCAATATGGATATTCTAACGAATCGTAAGTCCTGTTCGTTTCGGACTTCGTAACTTCTTGCGTGATCACCCGCCGCCCGCCGGCATTTTGTCAAATCCCATCAGGATATTATGGGATCCGATTCAACACAATTTTTTGACCAATTTGTTCAATTCGTTGTTATGGTTGAAGAAACGTTTGCTATTCTCTGACAATGGCTCTCATCGTTGTCGAATCATAAGGACAACGCTGTTTAACTCCAACATCCTATAGTGCCCATGAAATAGATTTGAAAGGATTGATGGTCCGTATCCAGTGGTGGCAACGGCAACTGAGTCTCTTTAGCTTTCGAAAATTTCGGTGTTCCTACTTTGCCTTTTGTTTATTTTCCATTTTTTTAGGCGAACTAAACAAAATAATTGCATGACTTTCGCAATACGAAGATAATATTATTATTTTTTTTTAGTATGTATATAAAAAGATTTATTTTTATTAAAATGTTTGATTGCTACCATATAAACGTTAATGAATTATTTGTATTTTACCTGTATGGTTGTGCTTTGTATGAGTGTCAGTTAAACTAAATTTAAATAACTTAACATTATTAATTGTGGAAGAAATTAAGTGCACATATATATCGCAACATATACTAATCAAAACTTAAAAGTACATATATGTATACCATAAGTATTTCAAATAAACAACATAAGCACTTAGTTCTATCGTATTCGAGTATTTTGGAAGGTAAACACCTAACTACGAGTTTGTATATAGATATAAAAAAATGAGCAAATGTTACATTCGTCATTTATTCAACCAAGAAACACAAAACGCTTGGTAATTTATAATCGCAATGAGCTCTGATAATCCTAACATGATCCATATTCCTGCATCCATTTTTCAAATCGAGATACATCGTCAGGGGAAACTGACTTTTTGGTGCGCACCATTGCATCTTGAAAATCTTGAAGCGTTATCGGTAGATCTACATCCTCACGTCGAATCTTTTTGATTTCCGATGGCGATCTTCCTGTGATACGTCTACGCATCGACATCATAGCTGCATCGCGACACACATTGCTAATATCGGAACCAGAGTATCCCTTTAGTTGGTCACCAATCAAGTTGGTATCGAGTGATGGTGACAAGTTGACGTCCTTTAGACAGAGGTTTAACAAAGCTGAACGAGTTTCCTCTAAAATGAGAAAACAATTCGGTTAAAGGAATCAAATTAACAGTTTGAAAACACTTACCATTTGGCAATGCAATGTAGATACGTTTTTCGAATCTTCGACGAAAGGCTTCGTCAATATCCCAGGGGTGATTTGTTGCAGCCAATACCATTATAACCTTATCATCTGGCATTGATGCATTCAGGCCATCCATTTGGATAAGCAGTTCGGCCTTAAATCGACGACTGGCTTCATGTTCCGAGTCACTTCCACGGGATGCACACAGAGCGTCGATTTCATCAATAAAAATCGTACTCGGCGCATAGAACCGAGCCATTTCGAACAGAAGACGTACCAGTTTTTCGCTTTCCCCTCTGTATTTTGAAGTCAAGGTCGACGAGGACACGTTAAAGAATGTTGTCCCACATTCGGTTGCCACAGCCTTGGCCATCATTGTCTTGCCAGTCCCAGGTGGGCCGACCATAAGAACACCTCTCCAGGGTCTACGAATACCTTTGAAAAAGTCAGGCATGATAATTGGAAGCACAACAGCTTCCTGGAGAATAGCCTTGGCCTCATTTAGGCCAGCTACATCAATCCACTTTATGCCGGGATGCCTCTGAAGAATATCCTTTTCGAGAGCATCTACCAAGTGAGGCTCGAATCCAATAGGCGAGAAGATTTTCGATTTGGTTTTTGGTGAACTTTTCGGCGTGCTCTGAGATGTGGAGTTCTCTTCGATTGAAGTCGCTTCCTGATCATCCGAATTGGAATTATCCATGTCGATGGAGTTTTTTTTGCCCTTGTCTTTAAGTTTAATTTGAGAGGTAAGCTTTCGAGCTCTTAAACGTTCCACAGAACGACTTTTTCTTGTAGCTGCGGACACTTTGTTGCTGCGTGAACGGGATTTGTCGGCGTTACTCCCAAGACCCACATTGTTTGAGCTGCCGTGATGGCTGAGATTAATCGATGGAAGAGTTGGCTGTAATTCGGGATCTCTTCTGCGAAGCGATGAAATCCATCGATTGTCCGTCGGATTTGGAAGTGAATTTGTTGTCGGGATATTTATATTGCTGTTGTTGTTCAGTGGTGCATTGTTGTTTATGGTGAAACTTGTGGATCTCGGTTGTGGTGGAACTTCTAGAAGCAATTTAGTAATGACAATAGGTAAATAGGTTAGGGTTAATGTATGTAGGTGTTTGATAGATTTACCTTGTGTGGGTAAACGATTCTTCTGCGAATTCAGCCGCTGACCAGGTGCTGGGCCTAGGTTGCTAGTGGTTGGTGCAAGTCCTCCCAATGTTGTGGTTGTAGCAGTTTTCTTAACGGTACCAGTCCGTGTTGGCCGATGTGTGGTTGTAATTTTTGTGAATGTATATGGTGGGTATTGATCAAGAATCAGGGAATCCATCATTCTGGCCATGTGGGATAGCCCCGTGGGAGGCGTAGAGGCGCTATTCAAATGTAAACGCAAGTTATTAGTACTATTTTACTGTCAGGATTTCAAGAATTTTTCACTCATTATTCAGTTTTAAATACTAAAAGGACTAGAAATGAATCTATCGGGTTTTTCAAAAGGGATACAACAATTTTGTATTTGAATGCAAATACACCCTTAAACTTTATGATCTGTTAATATCAAAACATCAGTCAAGGATAAGGATTACATTTTTATCAAGGAAGTTACTTGGTAGTCCCTATTGAATGATCCTGTGCCAGTGAAACTATCTCTCCAGCACTGGTCAAAGGACCGAACATGGTGCTGTTCAAAAGGAACCAAATGAGTTGATTCCACGCCTTTCTGAAAAATTGGGAATCAAATTTGACGGTTGGGGTCTTCGTTAAACAAGCGGTCGCATTTTTTGTGCCAACAATATACATTCGCAGAAACAAATGAATGGAGAACCTAGGTTTGAGGCCATGTATGAGCCCTTAATCCCAAATATTCAATTTACACATCACTACAAGGAAGGATAAAACTGAGGCCTCATATCGGGCGCCAATTATTCATAATTTTCTGAATATAACGGACCAAATACAAGTTTCTTTTGAAAAATGCGATAAAATAGAGAAAATATTTTTTTTCCTTTATTAGTAAGAGCAGACATACCCATTAATGGATCATGTGGCTGCCTCGGCTGGCATCGCAGCTCCAATTTTCCAAGACCTTCTAGATGGTTTCGGGCTGTACCTCACGGAGTGCTTAGATGATATTAGCTTACTTCACGGTTCCCCACCAAAAAAAAATCCAAACTGGTCAAATCGCAGCTCCAAGGCGTCCAATTGACATCGCCAAGACGGCTGATACATGATTTGGGAGATCGATTGTGGCATTGGCTGTGTGTCATCGCGCGTCATCCTGCATGAACCAGAGGTTGTCCAAATTCTTGTCTTTCAATTTCATTAAAAAAACATATGAGACACATGGACATATGGTTCTGCCTATATTGCATAAGCAGAGAAATATAGATATTGATACTCAGCTAGCGATTCTGAATGGATCCATATACTTTGAGGTATATCTATCGAAATTATTTCTCTATGTTACAAACTTAATGTCAAGACTAATATACCCTATTGGATAGGGTACAAAAAGTCGGTTACATGGCTCTGTAACGCCCACGTTGACCGAAACGTTGTTCCAGCCTCATTTTCGAAGAAAAATGGTCCAATGATGCTACCACTCCACAATCCGCATCAAACTGTCACTCTCTGTGGATGCATCGAAAATACAAATAGGCATTTGATTTTTCGCCCAAAATCGTTGTCCCATTCAAGCTGCTCTAAGGCCCAAACTGCGAAGCGATGTAACGAAGAATGAATGTGTCTTTTGGACCTTGTAAGCGAATAATCCGAGGTCATTGTGCAGAATTCTCCTCATTCTAGTGAGTGCAATGTTGAGCCTTTAAGAGCGATGGTGAGTTGATGTTCGTGAATTGAGTCTCACACTCTCGCCTACATGAATGCTGCCGAGTGTTGTCCATTAGCATACCAGTCTCACGAGCTTTATGCATAAACTTGCGTACAGCAGGCACAGTGGGTGCTTCTTTTCGGCCAGAACTTCTTTTCAAAGAACACAATGGTTGGGGTAGACAGCACTCACTTTGTAAATAAGTTTCAATACTACCCAGCGTTGTCCAAGCGTACAGCGACTCATTTCGTTCCGCGAAGGTGTGATACCTACCGATCAGTGTCAAAATAATCTATGTTTTGAAAATAATCCACCCTTGGTTCACCCTTTAGTTATGCATGTTTCAATTAATTGTCGCTGTTGCTTTTCACTATCTGTTGGTTCATTAATCTCCAAACCTGTGTGTTTCTCGGCTTACTTTAGACCAATTATTGACAAACAGGACGGAATTAAGAGTATGGGAGTATATCATTACAGCTGATTCCTTCCTAATCCCACCATGTACAGAAAACTTACTTGAATTGGGAATCAAATTTGACGCTCGAAATTGGCATTAAGCAGGAGGCCCCATTTTTTTGTGCCACAAATATATATTCGCAAAAACAACAGAATGAAGATCCTAGGTCTGAGGCCATGTCTGGGGCGTTTATCCCAGATATTTAGTTTACACATCACTACAAGGAAGAATAAATCTGAGGCCTCATATCGGGCGCCAATTATTCATTATTCTTTGAATATAGTTACGCATATTTTAATGAAATGTTGCTATTGCTATACACTATCAGTTGATTCATTAATCTTGCCTAAGTTTACATAAAAATTATTCCCATAGAACCGTTTGTTTTAAATTAAAATAAAAACGTATAAATTGCCTTAATCGATGAGGTTGCGTGTTTCATTTGAATTAATTCCATCGATAAGTCAAGAACAAGGACACTATAAAAACAAACTATAGAATGTAAAGCAAATCTAAATGTTGCCATCTACTACAACACGCCCATTATAATTTGCAAAATTCCACTCGTTGACGAGCACTGTTCTTTGTTCATAATTCACGTAGTCCTGTGGATATAGATTATTTTTTTTATTTTTGACTCTGAACTTTATGTACATGCATATTTCAATTCTAATGGACACATCAAGTTCAATAACCTCATATTATAGAGTTTGCCGTGCGTCAATTTTATATCGTCACGACACCGCCAATGGTCAATATTAAGTGGAGGTGGAAACAGAGGCTCGAATTCATATGCAAACGAAGAAGCAGCATGGAGCATAAAGTTATTCGTGGAATTATTCGAGTTTAATTGGAGTGGTTCAGTCAAATTGTATTTAAAAGCTGACTAATTAGGTAAAACAAAGCTCGAGAATTAATTAATTCTAAATATTTGGGTGAACAAGTGCCTACATACTTTTGTATTCAATTAGCAGCATATATGTGTATGCTGATCTTTTTTTTACTTTAATGGTGATATACTATACACGAACAAATATGGAATAGCTTTCAATTCTATTTTCTATATCTTGAATATTGAAGCGGTTTGTAGGTACTATATAAGAAAGGAATTTTATACTATTTATAATAAAGGACTTACATTAAAAAGAAAACTTTTTTTTTAAGTTTGTAATATCTTTATTGTTTTCACGGCTTTTCCCCGCTTAATTTTCGGTAGGTTCTGGGCTTGTTTTCATAAGCATTTGACTTAAAATAACCCCATAGAAAGAAATCTAGTTAAGTTAAGTCACATGATCTGGGGAGCCAATTCTGGTCATTAGGTGTGTTACACTTAAGATATCTCAACGATCACCGTAAGTCGAACTGTCACTTGGTAAAGCGGGGATTTTTTGCAATATGCTGAATCTGAATTTTATTTCAACTGCAAAATGAGGTGAGGCGATGTGGAACGCAAATTCATAATGAATGGTTCAAACTATACCAACCCTTATTTTGCAATTTCGTTTTTCCAAATTTATAGATTTTTATTTACTTTTATCTATTCAGAATAATAGTTCTTCAACAAAAAAGTAAGAAATATCCTAAATAAACCCACAATATTGGGTAATGCTACTGGATTAAAAAATATCTATCTTCATGACTTGGTTACACATGTTCGTATTAATATGATCTTTTCCTTGTACTTTTAGATTTAAGTCAGATAAATGTTTTATTTTATCTGTCATGAAAGTTAAATCCTGCAACCATTCTAGATCACGAAACATACTGGTGTCTTGGTTTTTAGTTATCAAAAACTGACATAGTTCTTCTGTCGAGTCCCAAAATCGTTTGAGAACATGAGAGCACGATTACCAACGTAAACCGGAATATTCCCTTCCTAATTCACTTAACAAATCAGAGAACTGACGCTGATTAAGCCACAAGATCTTATAAAAGTACGAAGGAACACAGCTAACTGAGCTATGCCCCCAATGTCCGTACTTTCGTCACAGGCAATGGAATAAACTTCAAAACTTGCTGACTTTTCTTTGATCTGATCATTTAAATTACCAGCCAAATCAGTTACTCTTTCCGCAACAGTATTTCGAGACAAAGATATTACTTGAAAAGCCTTCAAACTTTCAGGATAAGCAATTTCTGGAGCTTTAATTAAACATTCCTTGATGAAATCCCCTTCGGTAAAAGGTTTCGACTGTTTAGCTATCAACTCCGAAAAACGTAACTTTCGTGCAAAGCCGCCGCCGCTTCACTTTCTTGAAAAACTTAAAATATGAGTTGTTGTTGTTTTTTGTTCTGACTTAAACTCTTTAAATTTTTTTGTCCTTTCACTTTCATACATGCAATATGTTTAAATCAAGTTTAGGTAAAACTGCATCGTATCCGAATTATGATCGGTGAAGTTGGAATGCCTGAATTTTACAAGTATTTGCCAGTCCGATTTGAGAACACTCGAAAATTGGCATATGAAATCATTTGCATGTTTTAAAGTACCTATCGGTGCGAGCAGTTGTTTTCAGTCAAAAGGGTAATAAGTCACCAGTTAGATCTCGAAAAACTGATATATACCTTGGGTCAGTTTTGAAAGCAATCACTGCCGACAAGATTTCTCCACAAGTAGAAAAGCTGCCATTTGGGTTACTTCAAACCACTTCTATGCCAATAAATCAGCAATATTTGATGAACTTCAGAACATCGTTGGCGAGACCAACGAATATGCCCGCGTGGTTCACAATTGGACTTCGCGGATGACCGCCGTGAATCAAAGCCATATAAGCCGTTCATATGGCCTACATAACCAGCCCTAGCGAGGTATCCGTTCGGAACAACCTCCGAATTGAAAGTCATTTCTAATCGGAACCCAGTTTGCTTTCGAGGTATCCGTTGCGGAACAATAAAAAATAAAAATTCATACAATCGCGTTCGTTTGATTCTTTATTTAAATATTCTTCTTAAGGACACTGGGTTCGATAGACTCAGGCTTCAATTCTTGATGTTTATTTGATGATCGGAAGGATATAATTATGCACACTGAGTTGAAATTCACTTTTACACTTTTTCTTAAGTTTTTGGTTGATAAATTACAAATAACGAAAAAACTTATTATATTACCACTCGTGCAAATCCCATAGCGAATGATACGGTGTGTGTCGAAACGATTGTACAAGCGGAACAGCAACCTCGTACTCCACGTGAATGTCGGGTTGTCTGTCTAAAGCTGGATTGGAATTAGAAACACTTCGCTTTCTTAAAAAGGGATGATGTGACACCATGTGTCCAGCCATAGGTGCACCATTTGATACTAAATGTTCACCCGCCCCTATCCAATTCTGTGCACTTGTACTAAACATATTTGTCACACTTTGACTACTTTGGGTGTCAGTTATCGTCATCGATGTATTTTTTTTTTAATTTATAGCATTGCTCTTCAAACTTGCTGTCTATTCGATTTTGATTTTTTATTGTTCACAATTTATGTAGAATCACTTCAACACAAACGGGCACATCCACATAACCGGAGGGTTGATTACAAACTGACCAAAGGTGTTATGACCACAAAATAAATTGGTTGGAAGTTTTACTGGTTCCGAAGGGTAATGTAACGCCAGCGGATTGTATATAATGACGCTAGTACATCAGGAAACACAATGCCATTGCTATTGGGAGCAAAAAAATGAGGTTGCTCCAAAAGGGGTGCTGAAAATGGGGGTAAGGTGACTTTTTTTCTGTGTTCAGTTTAACATTAGAGTGGTCAACGCACGCTAAGCAATCGATTTGTTTCATTCGGACGGCGCGGCGGCCGGCGGTTACGATATACAGTACGGTTCAACATTCTTTCAGGACATGGGGCTAGAAAGTCGGTTGCTATAGAACATAGCCGGCATAAGGAGTAGGAAAGTTATTATGTGAGTTTGGTGTGGGGATACACATGCAGTGTAATTGGAAAAACAGGCAACAATTGGTGATTAAGGCCAAAGAGTATATCAACGAATAGTGAGAAACTTTGCATTTATGTTGCGTGTTTTGGCTATTAAATTTTTTTATTCAGTTCTTGTTCGAGATTTTTGATAAGACTTGTAGTGGACCTTATTTGCGTGATGATAATGTCCAGTTAAGTAAAGTTATGCTGAGCGGTTTAGAACGAACGACAGTTTACACATATTTACTGGATATGTTGTGGCTCGTTTCGTCCTTTTAGAAGAAATGCTTAAGATGGGCATGTCGAATTATGCTGTGGGCTTTTGTAGTTAATTGAATTCTTTCTAAACTTGAATATAGTGCAGTCAAGGCATAGCATATGTAAATTTCTACCTACTTTTATTGACAAAATGAAAAAAAGCTATAACAGTTGTCTGCAACTAGGCCAATAAGGCCTACCTTTTCAAGCCAGAAAAAATACCATAATTTAAAACACCTTGCATTTAAAGAAGTCAACTAAAGAGCAGTGAAACCTTAAATTCAATAGTTCCTTCTCTGACGGAATGCTAAAATTAACTTTCACTTGAAGGGGAGAAGCGAAGAATGCTATATGATTACTTTCCATTCATTCACTAGGATATTAGATAATGAGTCCTACACGTCAGAAGGAAGACCGATACTATAATTTTGTGAGAAATAAAGCTCAAGTGCATGAGAATCCGATGCGAATTTTGCTTCATTACTTGAGCCTGCAACCGTACAAATTCAACTGATCCATGAGCTGAAGATAAATGACCATAAAAAACGACGTGTGTTCTGGAGCAGTTGGAAACTGACGATGAGCGATGAGGTCTACAAACAAAATTGTAGAATTTTGGACCATACCAATCCACATGAGATCCAAGAGCGTCCAATACATCCCTAAAAAGTCACAGTTTGGTGTGGATTTAAGCCTGGTGGCCTCATCGGTACATATTTCTTTGAGAACGAAGTTGACCAGGCCATCACCGTCACTGCCAAGCGCTAAAGGTCGATTATTACCAACTTCTTTTGGCCTGAATTGGATGATATGAACACCAACTACTTGTGGTTTCAACAGAATGGTGCTACGTTACACACAGCTCACGCCACACAAGAAATTCTGCATGAGAAATTCGGAGTCATGGTCATCTCACGTGGAGGTGATGTGAACTGACCCCGAGATCGTGCGATTTGACCCCGTTAGACTTTTTCTTGTGGGGTTTTCTGAAATCGTAGGTCTATGCGAATAAGCCACAAACCTCAGCCGCCCTCAAACCCAATATAATACAAGTCAGCCTGATTTAGGCGCCAGAGTCATGAAAAATTAAACATATCGGATGGTAGGGAGCATACCCCGAATAATCAACCAACTATGGGTGGAAGAAAATATGCCCGATGACTGGACTATCAGCTCCATATGCACCATCTACAAAAAAGGCAATCCTTTGTCTTGTAAGAACTATCGAGGCATATCCCTGCTTAATGTCGCATGCAAGATCCTATCCAACGTACTGTGTGAACGTCTAAACCCGTTCTGCAACACACTAATCTGCACGTACCAGTGTGGCTTCCGGCCCGACAGATCGACTTTAGATCAAATTTTCACACTGAGGTAAATCCTGGAAAAGACCAATCAATTTCAAGTATACACATGATATTATAAGACTAAGTACATGCTATCAACAAACAGACAAGCATCTGTCCACCGCCTAGGACAAAACGTCACTATTGATAGCAGCAATTTTGAGGTAGTTAAGGAGTTCACCTACCTCGGTGTTAACATCAACTCCACGAATGACACTCTTAATGGAGATCCGTCAAAGAATTACCCTAGGAAACCGTTGCTACTTCGATTTGGCGAAACAACTGGGTTCAAAACACCTAACTCGAAGGACGAAATGTGTGCTCTACAAAAACCCTTATCCTGCCAGTTCTGCTTTATGGTGCCGAGTGCTGGACGATAAGCAAGAAGGGAGAGCTGATACTGGAAAGAAAAATACTTCGGCGGATTTTTGGTCCTGTGCACGAGGAGGGCGAATGAAGGAGAAGATACGACCGCGAACTCTATGAGCTGTATCAAGATGTGGATGTAGTCCAAAAAGCCAAAACACGTCGACTACATTGGCTCAGCCACATCGAGCGAATGGAAAATAATGCTCCAGCTAAAAGGATCTTCGAATCCCAGCCCACAGGTTCGAAAAGGCAAGGAAGACCGAACCTCCGTTTCAAAGACCAAGCCATAGGGGATGCCAGAGCGCTTGGTCTAGACAACTGGAAGCAGCGAGCCAGGGATCGTAGAGGATGGAAGACTGCAGTGTCTAAGGCAGAGACTCTTCACCGGTCGGGAGTATGATAAGAAGAAGAACTTCACTATCGTATTATTTTACTTATGTAGTACGGACTTTTTTTTACATCAACGCTACTATTGCTGACATCACGTTGGAAATAAAACGAAGAAAAGAGAATTTCCTCTTTCTTGTTTGTTTTCGTATTTTTATATGTCAGTTCGGTATTTAGTTTATTGTTACCTGTTGTTGTTAGAATACTTCAACGTAAACTTGTATTATAGATATTTAGTAAAATTAGATTCCTTTCAGGAGGTAAAGGCAAAAAGCTGTAAATGTGTCTTGTGTTGCAGGAGGTTTTAAAACAAATGAGTCTGCAGCTGTAACTAAAAAGTTAGAAACAAAAAATCATCTGCTGCAAGAGCCAACGATATAAAATTTTCAAATGCTGAAAAAGTATTTGTTGTTGAAGTTGGTAAGCAGATCAAATCAAAATCGGTAAAAGTTCCACCTGCCAATGTCAATGTTTCTTTTGTTGCTGGCACAAAGCCAAATGAGCATGCTAATGTTCCCTAACCAAGAATTTCAATCTCAGTCCGTCCGGATTTATACATTTTTGCTATACATAGAAACTTTCTACAAAGCTATTTTACAAAATTTTATCAAATCTGATTTTTAACGTGACGAGTTTTCTACAATCAGAATTTTTCTGACAAATATTTAAAAAAAAATTACACACACGTAGCTATTTTCGAAATAGTCTGTACTACTATTTTTAACTTTCTATTACAAAGAGAAAGATATTGTTTTCGTGAAAATTTTCGACCTCGAGATTTTGATTGATTCTAACATTACGATGATAGCGGAACCCAAAAATGTGGCTTTTGGAATGCCGTCCGTTTCGGCATTTTTTAAATCATTTTAAGCATCAATAATCAAAATGCTTATGATTTGATCTAACGCCCAACTCGCTGTGAAATAGAAAGTTGCGTACGACCCAGTCGTACACCCACCACTCGTTTATACAGTATTCATTGACATTTCATTACGAATAGACTCACACACGAACAACGTTTGCAAATCGTTCAGTGAATGGTGTCTCGAGAGACTTGCTGAAGATCCACTGTTTTCGACCAACATTAACAACAATAAGCTAAATTGACCTATATGAGACGAAGAACGACCGGAAGAGGTTCAAGAGCTGCAGTAACATCCACTGAAAACAACCGTGTGGTGTTGTTTATGGACCGGTGGAATCATGAGGCTGGTGCCAACGTTACTCTAAATGGGACTCGTTGTCGTGCCATGATAACGGACTATTTGTTGCCATACATTGAAGCCCGAGAACATTTGTTTTAAACAAAACGGTGCAACTTGCCACACAGCCCGTGAAACAATGGACATATTGAGAGACCGCTTCGGATCAGTGATTTGGTGAGCAAGATTATGCGATATCACACCGTTAGACTTTTTCCTTTGGGACTACGTTAAGTCTCAGGTGTTTGTGGATAAGCCAGCTACGATTGAACATTGGAGCCCAACAATACCCATGTTTTTCGAAAGCGAAAAATCCACACGAGATGAAACACCATTGCATGACCAGAAAGTGATTGTTTGGGACAGGGGTTGCGCCAAAAACATCATTGGGCCATTTGTTCTTCAGAGAAAACAAAACAGCCTATGGGAATTGATATAGGTGAATGTTGGCTCAAAGCAAAAGAACTAAAGTGTTTGCCCACAAGGCTCAGACCATTAAAAAGCTCCTGGCAAATATTCCTGCCGAAATCATTGCTATATCGCCAGACATGCTTGAAAACGTGATGGAAAACGCAAAAAGGGAACATTTTACTTTGGTCAATAGAGGCGGCCACTTGATTGATTGTATTCAAAAACTAATCCAAATAAATTGTAAATTAAATAATAATACCTCTCATATATATATAGTAATTGGTTATTTTTTTAAGTTATTCAATATTAAAATATAAACATTAGAGATGGAGCACCCTACACAAAAATGGCAGGTTATTCAACCGGCTTAATCTGTTTACATTCAGTTTGTTTATATTTTTGTCAGTTGGCCAAGAGTTGTAATTATTGGCTTGTTCACAGGTAGTTCGCTAGCTGTTAATACCTCAACAAATATAAAAAGGGTTATGATTTCGCATTTGCCAAATCTGGACAATTTATCACTGGAACATCGAACTGTGCGATGTATATGCTTTGCATTTTGTTCTAAGAGAAATTTTAAGTAATGCCATTAAATGTTTATAGAAGTAAACAAAATTAAACAAACAAATATGCCAAAAAGGTCCTTTATGGAACAAATGAGTCCGAAATTTTGCCATACAACCTAAATGCTAGTCTCAACAACTTTCAATAAACCTTATTGGTTTCCATGCATGTATCTATGATTAGATGACCTTAATTGAAATCATCATATGGAACACTACATACACTTACCGACAAGCTCTTTAAATAGCAGTTATTAGTGCACATCGCTACTTCTCATATTTACATAACAAAATTACCCTAATTCGAGCTAAATAAATTGGTACTTATGAACATCAGAAATCGATTTGATGAAAGTATCTATCTATGTGTATTGTATGTTGCTCACCACCCGCACACCCACCTTTGAATAGTTGGCAGAAAAGATGTTGTTGAGTCCAAGGTCCTTATGGTGGTATTTCCTCGTATAACGAGTTTTTCCCGAGTAACTCGACGGTATGTTTCTTCACCTCGCATTTTGCTTGTTCACTCAAAATTAGCGTTTCTTTTTATTTTATATATTTCCTTTTTCTTTTCGAAAGTATTTTATGTTTCCATACAGCACTAAACTTTTGAAAATTTTCCATCGAAATGTCACATCTTTTAAGTGAGATGTCACACTCCCCCACGACGATGCTGTGCCATTGCCATCGTCATGGTGATGTGTATCAAATGCGCAAGATCTAAATTTTAAGGTTTAAACACAAGTACACGAATGAAAACCGTCTCCGACTGTTAGTAATATTTAATCAACAAATTAGTAACTGACGTCATGTTCGTGTATATTCAAAACAAACCTATTGCAGTGGTCACTGCAACTGACCACACGGCACTAGTTCCTGTTGTGGTCATGAATCCATGCGATACACTGACCGTGCAACCCTATTTACAACACGTAGATACATTATTTTTGAGTTTGCTTTAGTTTGATTAATATATTTGCAACTGAATGTCTAATGTGGTGGATATACTTTGTTGTTGGTTTCTCAAGTTTCCTTGGTATAATTTTCGTATTCTCAATTCCGATTTTATAGTAAACTTGGAATTATTCATAAGGGTTGTAGGTGTATGTATCTGATTCTCGTGGAGAATGAATAATAAAAGAAACATATGAAAGGGCTGCAATTAACAATAAAACAGGTTAAACGTCTAACAATTCTAGCCGGTCCATCTTTTAATATTAACATCAACTTTAAAAGAAAAATCATCCAAAATTAGGTGTAGCTTGATACTCATTATCATGTTTTTGGAATTTCTTTCAACTTTTGCAAGGAATCCTTGTTTTTAAAGGTTGTCACATAATTCACGCAAAATGTAATTTTAATAGAAAATTTAGATTTCTAACTAGAAAGCTTGAATGTTTTATTGATTCATAGCACATCGGATAAATTACCACCACGGCGTTGCTGTCAAGTACGTAACGCACTATTTTATTGAAATTTTCTATGACCGTTTCGTATAAATGTGGCTGAATTTCATTAATACACCGCCCAATTTCCTTTTTCAAGGCGTTGGTGGTCGTGGTCTTGTTTGCATAGACCTTTGAATTCAAAAAACCCCAAAGAAAAAACGTTCAATGGCGTTAAATTGCAAGACCTGGATGGCCATTTCTGATCGCAAAAATGGTCGATTAAACGATTAGGAAATGACTCATGCAGTAATTGAATTGTTTCTCTGGCTGTAAGGAATGTAGTTATATCCATATCTTGTAATTTAGGCACTAAAAACTGGGTCATCATATTACAAAAACGAACACCATTAATTCTTTAATTCTTCTTTTCGAAGAAGAATGGTCCGATAATGCGTCGAGCCCAAAATCCGCACCAAACAGTCATGCGTTGTGGATGCATGCATGCATCCGTTTCTCAAAAAATTACTCGTGGGCTTTCTGAACCCCCACTTGTTGTTGTTCCAAAATACATTGAACAAACTCTCTTCAGTTCTTGAGTCAATTGAACTTTGTAAGCATGAAGTTTCAAGTCTTTCGTGAGAATTCGCTGTAGAGAGCTTCTCGAAATGCCAAATTCTTGACTACGATGCCGAATTGATGTTCCTGGACTGTCAACAATACTCTCGCGAACTGCTTCGGTTTTCTGTTGAACGACTTGTGACAGGCAGTGTTGTCATTTTAGCATTTTTTATGCTAAATTTAGCATATTTGGACCGTCAATTGCATAAAAGTGTAAATAAAATATGCTATATGCAATTTAGCATATTTTCAACATTCAACATAAAACCTCATAAATCAATAAGATCATGTCATGTTTCTATTATCATTCGCTACAATTACGAACGCATCCATTAAAGTTTTCTTTTTTTGGCATTATTGAAAATGTGTATAACAATGTCAATTTGGCGTATCAAATGTCAAGCCTCATAAGAAAACGTTCAGATCACTTTCAAATGTCAACTGCCCATGAATTGCTGCTCAATTTTGTTTGAAAATGCAATGAATGAAAATCCTAATCATGAATTGGCATATTTCGCAGTTTCTTTGATGGCTTTACAATTTTCAAATGCAGAAGTGGAAAGGCTCTTTAGCAAACTGAATGTTATAAAATGCCGGCTTCGAAATAGAATGAAATCAAACATTCTTAAAAGTATTTTATACATAAGAGAAGGGTTAAGAATAGAGGATAAATGTTGCATGTCCTACGAAATACCGAAAGATGTCAGTAATAAAATAAAAGACTCTGCAAAATATCAGGACGCTGACGAAGACGGGAAAATTATGAACTACGTTCTGTTATTAATAAGCTTTCTAGTAATTTAATCTAATTTTCATTACTAAAGACTGAATTTTTGTTGATTTCTTAATAAGAAGTCATTTTGTGTTTATGTTTATGTTTTTAACTTTCTCTTACAAAGAGAAAGATATTGTTTTCGTAAAAATTTTCGACCTCGAGATTTTGATTGATTCTAACATTACGATGATAGCGGAACCCAAAAAAGTGGTTTCTGGAATTCCGTCCGTCGGTCCGTCTGTCCGTCTGCCCGTAATGGTCTCCCCAGCCTAAACGGCTTGACCGATTTTCTTCAAATTTCGTATCCTAGTTTCTTTTGGTCATTATTATATGCCATTTTTTTGTTTGCGCTTAGCCATGTTATTAACGGTACCTGATATATATGTTTATTTGTTTATTTATTTAAGTCTACAATTATTATTACAACTTACAGACTATATAAAAAACTCTTCAAGTGAGAGAAAACATATATTTTTACAAAAATTATAATAAATAATAAATTATTGAAAAAAATCTTAATTTATTGTTAAGAAAAAAACTCTTCAAGTGAAGAGAAAAAAATTAATAAAATTCTTATCTAAAAAAAATTTAAAAAAATAATAAAATGTAATTGTGGAAGAAAATTTTTAAAAATTACCCTTAGGGAAAAACTTGTGCTTTTAATAATTACATTCGTAAGTTATTCTAAGCAAAAGTGAAAAAACCCTATGAGCAATTATAAAAATTCTTTTAATCTTTTCATAAATGCAATTTTGTTGATCGAAATATCAATACTAGAATCAACGGTATTGCATATTGAATTAAAACTCCTAATGCACCTTGTTAAAGGCTCATTCTTTCCATACCTTGTTGAATGATTCGGTTCATAAAACAAGCCATGCGCACGTAACGGTATACCCGGAACGTAAAAAGAGAGATTGGACAGTAGAAACGTTGAGTTTATTCTTCCAGAAGCGATGTCTTCTATAAATGTTATGTCCTGAATATGTCTTCTCATTTCTAAGGACTTTAAATTTACTATCCGACATCTTTCTTCATAGCTGGGCATTTCTACTGACCCATTAAAGTGACGAAGCCAATATCTTGAAAAAATCTTTTGTATACGTTCAATACGATTTATATGCACCTGATAAGCTGGTGACCAAATAATAGAACAATATTATAAAATAGATTTTACTAAAGAACAATGCAAGGTTTTAAGAGTTTGTATGTTTGTAAGATCCTTGCTGTTCCTTTTAACAAACCCAAGAAGGGAATTTGCTTTAGATATTGTACTGTCTATGTGTTTATTGAAATTTAATTTCGGATCAAACGTAACGCCCAAGTCTTTAATTTTCTCAACCCTATTTATTCCGTGTCCACCAATGGAGTTACCATGGAATAAAGGCCATCTAATGTGAAAAAATGACGAAACCTTACATTTCCCATATAAAAATTACACATAACCTCAATGTTCTCAAAAACGGCTTTAACGATTTTGATTAAACTTTATATACACTATAAGCATATTAGTTCCAACAAAACTGCATACCCAGTTTTTTTTCGGGAAAATCCATATAACGGATATTGTCATTCAGGCCATATAAAGAAAATTGTTGATTTCTCGCAAACTACTATGTCAAATTGAATCAAATTTAATATATACTACTATTATAGTTTTAAACAATTCTACATAATTAGTTGTAGCCCAACTATCACTAAACGGAATTTTCAGTTTTGACCAATAACGAAAAATAATTATTATTCACATAGACACCGATTCCTTCAAATTTCGGAGTAAACGTTCGTATAATCACATTTCGACTTTATTTATATCATTTTAAGCATTATTAATCGAAAGCGAAAGAGAAAGTTGCGTACGACCCAGTCGTGCATCCACAACTGGTTTGTTATTTTTTTGTTCAACCTAATTTATTTTTAGCGCAATAAAGCTGTTATTGTAAAACATTGGCATATTTTGTTTTACTCCCCCATATAATTTAGCATATTTATTTTTTAATCTGGCATATTATTTAAGAAAATTTCTGGCAACACTGGTGACAGGACACAAAGAGTACCTAAGATCACTAATTGATCCAGTCTCTCTGAATTTTTCAATTATTCTCTTCATAGTTGATGGTTTTATATCACTATGACGGCCATATTTTGTACGAAAATGGCTGACTGTAGCTGACAAACGTTCATTATTTTTAAAATATTGCTCAACAATGAAAATGCGTAGTTCTTTCGTATAGCGCTCCATTTTTACCTACCCCGAACTGTCAGCTGTCACATTATCATCTTTTTTTACGTTCCGTTGGCAGAACAGTACTATTAAATGGTGCAAAATTCAAATTTTTAGGAACACCTCTGATTCTGAAATTAGTTTATTTTCCAAATTTCATTATTATAACTCAAAATGTATGGTCCAAAAATAGGTCAAGAACTGGACAGTGATCATCATATCAAATCGATATCGGGATCTTAAAATCTCTTTAAAAGCCGAGCTTTAACCAAGATATCTTACTAAATCTGAAATCCGGAACACGACCATTAAATTTTTCGATCCGAATGATAGATGACAGGTTATAAGTCGTTTCTAAGGGATAGTTGTGACTTCTTGTGATTTTAAGATTAGTACGGGGTAATAAAGATAAAATGGGCTTAATGATAACTAAAATTAACTAAACATTTAGTTGCAACATTAATACGTAATAAAATTAATTTGGTGTGCACCTATGTTACAACCTATTCATCGATTTCAAAATCACATACGGTAGTATTTATATGAACGTTTGTTTGTAAAGGGTCCAATCCACCTTAAGATTTTTCATCCACCAACATACGGGAAGCGTTAGTGAGATTGTATGTATATATATAGGGTGCTCCATCATTTATGTCGGTATGTGGATATTGAATGTCTTAAAAACCCCGATCTCCATATATGACGTTTTTTTTATTTTGGTCTTTTACAATTCATTTATAATAGTTTTTGAATACATCTTTAAAACGTGCCCTTTTTGTGGCACATCTTCCATCACTTTTTCAATCATCTCGGGGGGTATAGCCATGATTTCCTCACAAATGTTAACTAGGTAGTTAGTTACCTACCTAGTTACCTGTTCCCTGTTTCACCTTCTATGAAGAAAAATGATCCAATGATGGTTTTGGCGCAAATACGGGCCCAAAAAAGTCACTTTTTGCTGTGCAATGGTGTTTAATGGATATAGTGTGGATTGTCCGTTTCCGAAATTTCGGCAATTTGCCATTCACAGGAATATGCTTCACTAAAACAGGTTCAGTGTCATTCATTGAAGCAACTATTTGGCCGTATTTCAATTTTCAAGCGACGGCGACATGAACCGCCATATTCTTTGAGTCAGTTGCACATTAAACGGAAAAAAATGCAAATCATCATTCAAATTGCACGGCAAGGTGGTCCCACTGTTTCCAAAATACTGAGCGCGGAGACGATAGTACACATGTGTGTTCTCGGCAACACTCTCTCTTACCGCTTCACCCAGTTCATTGAATGAAACGTCTTGGGCGTTGAGTTCGCTAGTGTGCATTCCAAGAAGTACGGGAATTTTACTAGTTAAACTAGCCATGCAGTCAAAAATGTCCCTCATCGTCCTCGTTGATTTTTCGATCAAAATTGTGGTACTCTTCCAAACGCTCCGAAGCCCAATCAGCGAACAAACGGCAGTTTCTAGGGTGATAAACATTTGGTTCCTAGGTTAGTTGGATCTTATACGGCTGCATACCAATGTTTGACGCAAAATTTGTTAAGTATAGTAGTCTGGAAAAAGACGAGTCCTTGTGCATGGCGAGGAATCGACTTGTTCGGGTTCCCACGCAGAATTTCACGGATTTCGAAAACGCCCCCAAAAAGTGGGCGTGGCTAAAACTTTATATGGAAGCAAAATAGATATTGAGATTGTCTGAATAAATTATATTCAGACAGTTTTTCAAAATTCTTTACCGTTTGGCAAAAAAAATGTTTTAATGAAAGCATTTTGAAAATTTGTAGTTATTCTGCTTCGTTAATTTTTAAAATACTAAATTTCTTCACTCTAGCTCAAAATGTAAGCCCCGAAAATCGGTGACACACAGATGGACGGATGGACAGACAGTCATGGATCGACTCAGCTAGCGATTTTGAGAAGATCCATATACTTTTTGGTTACAGACATGTCAATACTAATATACCCCTATAGGATTGGGTATAAACAAAGGATAATAACAAGGCCACCACAGACTGTAAACATTGACCGTACCTATTGGAAAACCATTAACTAGCATACGCCGATGATATTGACATCATTGTTCGGAATCAACTAGATGTCATAGCCATACATCATCGACGTATTGGACATAATGCCACCATTGACATATATACATATACAACTTTGAGGTAGAACTTAGTCTACTTAGAAGACTTATGCTACCTCGGCAGTGATAACGACTTCTCGTCAGAAAACTAACGAAGAATTACTATGCTCACCAGGCTAATTGAAGAGGCATGTTGGTTAAGCTTCAAGTTTATGGGACTGTAGCGCAATTGTTCGACGTCTTCAATTTTATTTAGAACTTCGTGGAATAGTTCTATTTTTAAATTTTAAAAGTAGATATCTTTATAATATAATCTTAAAGGATATTCAGCATACGGATAGTTCATCGCACTTTGTATGTTAACTTCAGTCTCAAGATAATGCTCTCCGAGTTAGTAAAATATATAAAAACTAAATTCCAAATAAAAATTGATACCTATACCATTCTGTGATTTGAAGTCCCAGTAACATACTCGTATCTACCAACAAACCTCGTCAACCAAATGAACAACATATGCCTTTGCAATCTGTTAACCACTCTTTTGCTAGGCAATAGACAGCTTATGATAAATTGGGTAATTAATTGTGATTGCGATTGTTTTGTTTTGAAAAGCAGGTCCCACCATTTGGCTGGGTGGTGTTTTGATGAAATAGCCCCAAGCTGTCAGAGAGAGAAACAAACCCATTTGACGTCATTTGCATAACTACCTCCATACACGCATGATTGCCATTCATCGAATAAAACCTGATAAGAGCCAGCCTAGAGAAGGCAATAAAAGGCTAGGAAATAACTTTGGCATTTAGTTATTGCCGGTGGTATACACGCGTAGCTCCTGTTTGGAGGCAACTAATTAAGATGCAATTGCAAATTATTATCCTAGCAATAGCAATCTTTTGTCACGCTCATGGACGACCACATCCGATCGAAATGAAAATGATAAGCGCTTTGAGGGAAGAGATCCTTGCATCTGAATTGTCAAATGAATCGGCTGTACCAGACGCCATTATTGAGGAGCAAGATATTATCGGTTAGTGTGCAATGGAATCTAGTGGAAACAACAATAATTCCTTGAATATTATTTCCAGTGTATCCAGGAATCTACAATGATAATGTGTCGGGTGATAGGACTGCGTGTATAAATCTTGGCAATGACGGATGTGTCAACGGTTCTATTGTTGGATCCGGAGGTGATGGTGGCTTCTTGCTTGGTGGTAGAAATCCGGGGAAGTGACTGATATCGTGACATATGTTTTCAATGTAAAATATAAATCATATTGGGAAGATATCGTTTTAGTTAATTCACGAAAAAAAATCAATTAATTGAAGTCAAGGACGAATGCAGTTTCGAAAATGGCAGTTGGTTAAGTGGCGCTACAGTCAGAAATGAACCTGGACTTCAAACAACATCCCTATTTAACTATAGCCAAGTCTTTAGCTGAACTGGGGTCGATTTGTACTTGTGCGCGCCACTTGTACTATATCCGATATCTGAATGGTAATCGAAGACTCTGCGCCATTCGTACTACATGTCCTAGCTAATTTAAAAAAAAAATCGGAGTTTTTTTTTAGCCAGGTCTATGTCGCTGTACAGCTCCTCACGTTCTTGATTGAATATTTTTCTCTATAGCCCGTCATAGCAAACGGGAATGAAGATTTTTCCGAAGAATTTTTCGCTCAATATGACCAAGAATTTCTTCATACGCTCTTGATTCGATCCATGTTTCAGTGCCGTACTGAGATGATAAGGGTCATCGAGTGAGGAGTTCACTACCAAGATTTTTCCATGGTCCGAAAAGATAGGGGTTGGCAAGAGTTTTTCTTATTTTTATTTGTGACGAGATGTTGTTATCAAAGTAAATAGTGGAGTCGTGATAGACAAAGTCGCTAACTACCTCTAAATTATACCTGTCAATGGTGACGTTCTGTCCAATTCGTCATTGTATGTCGTTTTGTGTTGACTTGGCCTTATCCACATTTGCACCTAAACCCATTTTTGCCGCTTCCTTCTCTATATATATATATGTGATAGCACGCTGAGTCCGACCAATCTGTCCAACTACTAGTATACGCCGACGCCCAATGTCGTCGTATGCGGTTTTGAAATCGATGAATAAAGAGCTCCCTAGCCGTTGAGTGTCCCTGCCTGAGACAAAGCCGTCTTCGGTCCTGGGTATGTTGCTGTTAGTTATTCAGCCCAAGCACGCCGGCATACGCGAACGCTTGATTCCTAAACGGACTCTCGGTCTTCCCTGTCGCCTCGAACCCGAAGGCTGAGATTCGAAGATTCTATTGGCTGGAACATTATTGTTCATTCGCTCGATGTGGCCGAGCCAATGAATCTACGTGTTTTTGCCTTTTTTTGGTACACAGCTCATAAAGTTCGCCATTGTATCTTCTCATCCATTCGACTTCCTCTAATAGAAGACGAAAAGTTCGAAGAAGAATTTTCCTTTCGAAATATTTGCTCCTGCTTACCTGCTTATTGTCAAGCACTCGGCGCCGTATGTAGGACTGGTAGGATTAGGGTCCGGGTTAAAATTAATCCCATTTGTTTTGCTGAACCGATATAGCATTGGTTTCCTAGGGTCATTCGTGGGGTTGATGTTGACTCCGAGGTAGATAAACTCTATAAATACCACAAAATTGTTGCTGCCAACAGTGACATTTTGTCCAAGGTTGTGCGTCGACAGTACTTTGCTAGCATACATTTTGTCTTGCCTCCTCTTTAATGGCCCTTTTACGGCCATTACATTACAGGTGGGAGCCATTACATTACAGCGGCACGGTGGGAGCGACCAATAATGTCGATATCGTCTGCTTATGCCAGTAGCTGGACTGATTTGTTTAAGATAGTACCTTCCGTATTAAGTTCTGCCCTGCCTATTATCTGTTCCAGAACGAGATTGAAGAAATCGCATGATAGCGCATCTCCTAGTCGAAATCCGATACAAGTTTGGAAAAGTTGATATGAGCTATGTCCAAACTGAAAGTTGCATAGCATGTTCTCTAATGTTAGGTGACACAGCTGTTTTGTTGGTATTCCGTATTCTGCCACCGCATGCTGAAGAAAGATGCTGTGTTTCGACTTGAAGTTCGTTGGTCTTTTACAGGATTTGGCTTATGTAGTGCCGACCAAGGTCGATCTGCCGGGCCGGAAGCCACACTGGTACATGCCGATGAGTTTGTGACAGAAACGCTTAAGATGTTTACACAGTACGTTGGATTTAGCAGGGATATGCCTCGATAGTGGGTGCAAGTCATGGGATTGCAATTTTTGATCGCCATCTAGACTTTGTTGATGGATTGATGCATGCACACTCCTATATAGCAACACTTCCGTATTTGTTGAGTTCTGCTGGTAAACAACCGGCTGCCTTGTTGTTCTTCACTTTTTTGCGGCTGCTCTAACCGCTTCAATGCTGAGAGGGGGCATATAAGACTGCTGTTGCAAAACTTTGCTCTGATGCGGATCACAGCCAGGTGATCATTAATTGTTTTTCGGTGGCTTGTCGGGTATGCGAATTTTAACTTGGCTACAACAAGGTAGTGGTTCGAGTCGATGTTAGCCCTTCGGAGTATTTGGACATCCAAAATAGTGGATGCGAGCCCTTTGTCTATCGCAATGTGATCAATTTAATTGGCCATTTGTTATCTGCAGACCGCCATATCCCTTTATGGATATCGAGGTGAGGAAATCGTGTGATCAAAATCAATTAGCCTAATCCGCTACTAGACATGGTATCATGTAGGCGGGATTTTCGAACCATACTGCTAAGAATGCCCTATCTTCCTACATGTGTCTTAAACCGGTGGGATACAGTGATTACAATAATTTGTGACGTTAATAGTGCAATTTATAGCATCTGTCAAGTGTGATTTAATAATTTAACCACTTGCAATTATAGCTTGTAATAATACCTTATCATTCCAGAACGTTAAATCAATGTCATCAAAGTAAACTTATCAGCAAAAAAAGGAAAAATATTAGGGAAGGCTACCAATTCGAAATTTTTATCAAATTTCTCTGAGGTTTTTCAAACTAAATAATGTTATATACTCCAGCCAAGATGTATAGCAATTTTTTTCCCTCAGAAGTGGATGACGACTGACAATCTAAACACTTAATTGATGATTTTAAGAAAAATTAATATGTTATATCACTGCCCATACAGGGCCTTAAACCTAGCTTCTATATTCATTAGTGTGTGTGAAGTTTTATTTTTCCACAAAGAGTGGAACCGCCTGTTTAATGCCGATTACGAGCGACAAACATGAGAAGTTTCTCACGGCAGTTTTATATTCATGGATGCTTTCGCTAGAGGTGTAGGAGTAAAACAAAAATTAGGTATTTGACCAAGGGGCGTGCCTAGTAGTACTACGCACAAACCACTAGACAACTGTACCCACAATATTTGACAAAATGGCATTCAGATAAAGATAAGATAGTCTTAGGTTAGGTCTTAGGCTGCCAGCGATTCGCCAGCACACTTGGACCAGAAGTGAGTTCCAAGACAAAGCTCCCTTTTGTTTGATAGAGCCGGGAAGTTACAAAGAAGATGAAGTTTTGTTTTTTCTTCCTCTTTGTCCATACTGCTCCTGAAGTCCTAGCCTTTCTGCGTGCCTACCAAGGATAAGGCTTCTTTGATAGGCTCAGCTATTCGTCTTTAAGTCATCGTCTTCGTCTTAAGCTGCGATTTGCTTACCAAAAAATATCAAGGGGCAGAATGTGAAAAAGAATGCCTAGTCCTGCTGAGGGTGTTGTTGCTGAGAAGTAAGATAGTATTGTTCCCGTATAATATTATTTTTTACTCATTCTTGCTAATTTTTACTTATTTCGATCGTGTGCGCAAAAATTAGTAAAACTAGGTATATGCCTCTTCAAAAAATTTGTAGGATTATTTGTTTCCGCAGGTTTGTGGAAATCTTCGATAGACACTATGAGGGCCGTTGACGCATGCTCAATGTGGATTTAGATTTTTACTCTTTAAAACCAAACCACCACCCTTTTTAAACGCTATCCCATAGGGCTAAATTTTGAGCTGGAATAATAAAATTTGGTACACGTACTCTTTGTTTATCCCACGTACCCTATTCAGAAAAACGTAGCTTTTGCCAAAACCGTAAAGAATTTTAAAAAAGCGTCTGAACAAGATGTTTGGAGATATTTCGTTTATATAGAGTTTATTGCAATGCCCAGTTTTTGGGTCGTTTCACTACGAAATGGTTTTCGGTAAAATTTCAAGGTAATTCAAAAAAACTTCCGATGGATATATCTACTTTGATAATGATACGAACATTTGTCTTACTAAGTTACTTAAGTGGCGCTACTGTCCGGAATGAACCTGAGTCTCAACCAACATGCCTCTCCAATTAGCCCGGTCCATAGCTAAGTGCGTCCAGTTGCGCACTTCAAATTGTTTGAGGTCAGTTTTACTTGTGCGCCCTACTTAACGTGAGATCTTCCTATACTGCTTCGACATTTGGCTGGGAATCGAAGACTCTGCGAGCCGGAGTATTGGTGTCCATTTGCTCATATGTCCTAGCCATGTTAAACGTCCAATGCGGAGTTTTTTGATAAGGGGTATGTCGCTGTACAGCACTATAGCTCGTCGTTGAACCTTCGTCGCCCGTCAACACAAACGGGACCTATGATTTTTCGAAGAATTTTCCTTTCAAAGCGACCAAGGATTTCTTCATCCTCTTTTGATACGGACCATGCTCAGCGCCGTAGAGGGATGAAGTGAGGGCTTTACTACTGAATTGCCTTCCTGTACTATCTCAAAGTTATATCTGGCAATGGTGACGTTGTGTTCAATTCATCAATGTTGTATGTCCTTTCGTGTTGTCAGCATATACTTAGTCTTGCACTCATTAACTTCTGAACAAATTTTTGTCGCATAGCAGTGAGTCGCTTTGCCTGAATACCTTTTTTGGTATCGAATGTGTAGGCGAGGTCGTTTCCGATCCTGATGGAGCAGCGAGAATTCTCCATCGTCATCCTGCACGGACGGACAGTTTGGGCGGTATACCAAAACTAGACATTGTTCTGTATAGTTCGTCTCTATAAATGCTGTCGTATACGGCTTTGAAATCGATGAATAGGCGATGGGCATCGATTTGAACTTCTTGGTTTTTTTCCAGGGTCTGCCGTTGAGTGAAGATTTGATCAGTTGTGGACTTTCCAGGCCTAAAAGCACACTGATAAGGGCCGATCGGGTTGTTAATAAATGGTTTCAGGCGTTCACATATTACGGCAGATAGGATCTTGTAGGCGATGTTGAGGAGACTTATGCCTCTATAGTTGACGCAGTTTTTTGTGGGTCCGGCAAACAATGCTGAGGTTCCATTCTTCAGGCATATTTTCATCCAACCAGATTTGGCTTATGAGTTGGTGGATGTTACTTACCAACTTATCTCCGCCGGCTTTATTAAGCTCAGCGGGAAGGCCATCATTTCCGGCAGCCTTGTTAAACTTGAGTTTAGATATTGCTTTCCTCACTTCACTTAGGTCGGGTGGTTGGCAGTTTTCGCTGTCGTTGCCAATATTGAATGGATCGTTCTGCCTGACAGCGGAATGTTGTTTGTTATCTCCGTTTAACAGTCTGTAGAAGTGGGTCTCTTTCTGAAAAGTCGGTGTTCATTCCTTCTTCTCTGCCTATAGAGCCCAATGGCAGCTCTCTTCAGTCTTCACATGCAGCTTAGCCTTGTAGGACTCGTTCTTGGCTGCGAGCATCTGTCGGCATTCCTCATCAAACCAGGGGTTTCTTGCTGGTGGCCGCGAGAAACCTAGCACATAAGTTCTGGCTGATCTAATGGCTTGTTGGCATCATTGCCATTGTTCTTCGACATTAGATGCTGGTGGTATGGTGTGAACAGAGACCTTAAAGGATACGCGTTGCGGGCAGGCCTTGGCGACCTCTTGCAATTGTAGTCTTTCGACATTAAATTTTTTCACAGTATTTCTAGTTTATTGGGGCGTGGTGGATATCCGCATTCTTACCTTGGCTGCAACAAGGTAGTGGTCCGATTCGATGTTAGCCCCTCGGAATGTTCGGACATCCAAAATACTGGATGCGTGCCTCTTGTCTATTGCAATGTGATCAATTTTTTCAGCGGGAAGGACGTCATTCCGGCAGCCTTGTTAAGCTTGAGTTTGGATATTGCTATCCTTACTTCACTTAGGTCGGGTGGTTGGCAGTTTTTGCTGCCGTTGCCAATATTAAATGGTTCGTTCTGCCAGACAGCGGAATGTTGTTTGTCATCGCCGTTGAACAGTCTGCAGAAGTGGTTCTTCCATATCCTATTATCGACTGTATCTCAACTACGATATTTCCTTGTTCATTTCGACAGGATTCTGTTCGAGCCTTGTATACTTGGCTTTGACCTTTTACACTTTGGTAAAGCTTGCGAACATCGTTTCTGGAGTGGCACCTCTCTATATCCTCGATCGCGCGTTTTTCTTGCTATTTTTTCTTCTTTCTGAAAAGCCGGTGTTCTTCCCCTTGTCTCTGCCTATAGAGCTCAATGGCAGCTCTCGTCTTCACCTGCAGCTTAGCCTTTTAGGCCTTGTAGGGTCGGGTTGCTAGTTAAAAATAAAAACAATCTTGTTTCCCACTCATAACACGTTTTATTTAATAAAATCTTTTTTTTCTTTAATAAATAACATTGCAGAAATAAAAAAGAAAGGAAAACGAAATACGTATTTATTTATTCTTTAACAGGCAATTTGATTTAAATTTCAGTTTTCAGTTTGTTGTTCAAAACAAATACAACATCTATAGTTTGGTAGGCACATGTTTATTACGTTTAAACAATAGTAAGTAGAAAAATAAGGAAAACAATTTCGTATCCTTTCGCAAAAAACCCACTAGTACACTAGAGAGACCATACAACAACACTTGTTCTCTTTCCCTTGTTAAACAAAACTATAAATATACTTTCTAAAGTAAATAATTTAAGTAAATGTCATATTGAATAACGTCTAGCACATTTAGTTAATCATAGTAAAATGTCTTTAAATGTATTTTCTTGTGTGTGTGCGCGAGTTTGATTTGTATGTGTGTTTTTTTTTTAAGATTCTATCACTCCTTTTTTTTGTTTAATATATTTTCTTGTTGCTTCTCAGAATAATATTATTTACAAATAACATTTATAAAGTTAACCATCAATTCATCTTAGTTGTATGTTTGTTTTTTTTTTACTCTTTTTTAACATTTAAAACATTTAATAGAAAAAATACTTTTTTTAACTGTTGTTTCTACACTTGAGTATAATTATTTCTGTTTTGTCGGTTGGGATAGGAATTCTTCAGTATCATGTCAACAATTTCTTTATGCACGTAGACGTTTGTGTGGTGGTGGCGGTGTTGGTGGTTGAATGATGTGACAGGTGCATCGATTTGTTTTTTTCGTAGGTAACATTCTTACTGGTATTTTCGTGCTGCAGTTCTGGCTCTCCAGGCCTGAATTAGATTCCAGGCGAAATACAATGTGAATCCATGGATTTGGAAACCAATAAAACAAAAAGCGTACCAAAGCAGTCCGTAGGGCATTCCCTGAAAATGGAAAAAGAAAAAAAATGGTTAAAAGTTTTGTTTTTATTTTTGTCTACCTATTAGGCTTTAGGCTTTAGATTATATTTTGTTTAGGGTGATGATTCTAAAAAATTTGTCTGTAGATATAAAAATCTTTCAGTTGTTTCAAAAGAAGGGTCTACCCTAGAGCTAGGTCAAACTATGATTGGCGTACACATAAATTGTGCTTATTTTACCTCCAAGTGGTAACCATCGGATACTGGATAGCAAACAGCAACACTATAAACTGGTTGGCCAGAATGACTGGCACGGAATATCCGGCATGCTGTTATTAGGTGAACACATGGACTTTGCCCTCCAGGTTTGGGGTCGTTCATCGCGTTAACTACCCACTTACGTACAAAAATCATTTTAACGATACAACTCAGAGCCTCGGAAAGGACTGATTTTATAGATGACGACCATGTTAAACGAAAAAAAAGGAAAACGACGTTCTTATCTGCACCTGGAATGTCAGCAACAACAAGAGAGGTGCAGGCGCGCAACTAGCGAAAGCCCTATGCGGCTATAAAGCCAACGACAACACGTCTGGTAACGGACTTAGGCTAATTGACTTCGCTACGGAACGAAATGCCAATATAGCCAGCATTCGGTTTCCTCACCTCGATATCCATAAGGGGACATGGCGGTCTCCAGATCAACCAAATTGATCACATTGCGATAGACAAGAGGCACGCATCCAGTATTTTGGATGTCCGAACATTCCGAGGGGCTAACATCGACTCGGACCACTACCTTGTTGTAGCCAAGGTAAGGATGCGGATATCCACCACGCCACAAAAAAAACCAGAAATACTGTGAAAAAATTAATGTCGAAAGACTGCAATCGCCAGAGACCGCCAAGACCTTCGCGCAACGCGTATCCCTTAACCTCTCGACTCACAACACACCACCAGCATCTAATGTCGAAGAACAATGGCAACGATGCCATCAGCCGCAACTGATGTGCTAGGTTTCTCGCGGCCACCAGCAAGAAACCCCTGGTTTGATGAGGAATGCCGACAGATGCTCGCAGCCAAGAACGAGGCCTACAAGGCAAAGCTGCAGGTGAAGACGAGAGCTGCCATTGAGCTCTATAAGCAAAGAAGAAGGGAAGAACATCGGCTTTTCAGAAAGAAGAAAAAAGAGCAAGAAAAACACGCGATCGAGGATATAGAGAGGTGCCACTCCAGGAACGATGTTCGCAAGTTTTACCAAAGTGTAAAACGTCAAAGCCAAGGATACAAGACTCGAACAGAATCCTGTCGAGATGAACAAGGATATATCGTAGTTGAGACACAGTCGATGCTGAGGATATGGAAGAACCACTTCTGCAGACTGTTAAACGGCGATGACGAACAACATTCCGCTGTCAGTCAGAACGAATCATTTAATATTGGCAACGACAGCGAAAACTGCCAACCACCCGACCTAAGTGAAGTGAGGATAGCAATATCTAAACTCAAGCTTAATAAGGCCGCCGGAAATGACGGCCTTCCCGCTGAGCTTTATAAAGCTGGATGACTTGGTAAGTGACATCCACCAACTCATAAGCCAAATCTGGTCGTGGTTCTTCGCTCTTCAAGCAAAACCCTTAACACAAACTCTGAAAAGAAAACCCGTAAAGCTCTAAGCCAGTGATAGAAGGGCGGACAGAATCCTGCCGATATGAAGAAGGCAAATATCGTAGTTGAGATACAGTCGGAAGAACCACTACTGCAGACTGTTAAGTGGCGATGACGAGCAATATTCCGTTGTCAGGCAGAACGAACCATTCAATATCGGCGACGACAGAGAAAATTACCAACCTCCCGAAATAAGTGAAGTGAGGATAGCAATATCCAAACTTAAGCTTAACAATGCTGCTGGAAATGATGGCCATCTTGCCGAGCATTATAAACCCGGCAGATGATTTGGTAAGTAGCATCAACGATTATGAATTCTATACATATGACGCATTGAGAACAAAAAACAGAAACGTTTGCTCAGTAGCTTCATGGTACGGGCGGGCGGTGTGCATGAAAACACATGAAAAACAAGAACAAAAACTTATGGCGGACTGTGCCAGCACGACCCGCCATAGAACAATTTTTCTTATATGGAGTGCTTCATCTGTATAGAATTCATAATCTTTGGTAGCATTCACCAACTCATAAGCAAAAATTGGTCGGATGAAAGTATACCTGAAGAATGGAAACTCAGCATCGATCCACAAAAAAGGAGACCCTATGCACTGCGCCAACTACAGAGGCATAAGTGAATGCCTGAAACCGTATACCAACAACCTGATCGGCCCTTATCAGTGTGGTTTTAGACCAGGAAAGTCCAACGCACAATCTTACATAAGTCAGTCAGTGCAACTACTAGCATACGCCGACGATATAATATAGAGAAGGAAGCGGCAAAAATGTGTTAAACCGCAAATGAGGGAAAGACCAAGTATATGCTTTCAACACGAAAGGAAACACAACATCGACGAATTAAATAGAACGTCACCATTGCCAGATATAACTCTGACAACATCCCGTCAGAGTCTTGCCAACCGCTGTTTCTTCGGGCTAAGAAGGCAAGTAAAGCCCTTACTCGAACTACTAAGGAGATCCCATATAGAACCATGGACATCCCAGTCCTGCTCTACGGCGCTGAAGCGTAGACCGTATCAAAAGCGGATTAACAAATTTTTGGTCGTTTTGAGAGAAAAAATTCTTCGGAAAATCTTCATTCCCGTTTTCGTTGACGGGCTATGGGGAGGAGGATTCAACGACAAACGAGCTGAACAGCGACAACTCCTAGTCATTGGACGTTCAAGATGGCTAGGACATGTAGAGTGAATGGACTTCAATCAATCGATTTACAGCCAGACGAAGGGCGCAGAAGAGGAAGATCTCGCCTTAAGTGGCGCGCACAAGTAGAAACCGATCTCAAGCAACTTAAAGTTGGTTGAGGCCCAGGTTCATTTTGGACTGTACCGCCACTTAAGTAAGTAAGTCTGGATTGTAGGAATCCCAGTCAGCCTCATTACTTGTTCTTTAGCTCTCTCAATTTTGTGTGATAAACTACAAGATCTTTGGATCACCAGGGATGTAGCTTTTTATTATTTTCGACTTTGCGAAGCGGACCTGCTGAGATAACTGCGTTGTATATATTTCCGATTTCATTCACTGTTGAACCAATGTCAAACTGGTTGCGGCTTTCACTCTTAAAGGTGTGAGCGTAACCATCGTAGTTATTCTATAGATGCGAAACTGTCTACGTTTTGTTAAAACTTTCGATTTATTTTTAAAGTTCCCTTTCTCGTTTTCTTTTTTTCTTTCTGAATGTTAATCTGCTTTGTTTACCTTAATCCAACTCACCAACAGCTATCGTCTTCGTTTGCATCTATCAGCATTTTTTTAAGGGGTTTCTTGGTGATATGCGGTAGATACCCAACACATCAGTTGCAATACTTATTATGGTTTAATGTCTAGGCTTCGACTTTACAAGGCGGCGGTATAGGTATAATTTAATAATTAAGATATAAGAGTTACTTTCATGTAAAAGCTGTCGACAAGAAGGGACACAGAATATCGAAAAATTTCACATCAACCTGAATGTACGCACAACATTAAGATGAACACACTTTGATTCTGACCATTTGATCATCACAACAAAATTCAGAACTCCAACTTTTAAAGAAACAAAGGTTCACATGGCACAGAAAGTGAGACAATAAGGACACTTTGGAAATTTCAATATGTCCATGGTATGATGAAACAAGTTGCAGAAGAGACAAGTTAAGGCGCTATAAAGTAAAAAAAAAAAACACGATGCAAGGAGAAAAGCACAAACAGCTAGAAAATGAAGGGAAACGAGAATCCTGCGTAGAAAAAATAAAGATCACGCAGCCAACGAACTGAAGAATTTTGAGACATGAAATCATTTGGTAATTCTCCGGGACTACATGAAAGCCAATCATCGGGCAACTGACTTCAAGCTACTGCTAGGAATGGTGGCGATAAGGAAACATATCAGCATGCTGAAGGAAAGTCAGACAATTGGTTGTGATGAACTACCAAAAGATACGAAGGTTTTGCTTCGGTAGGTAGGTGCAATACCTGCTAAATTTCCAAGGTGCTGTGCCAATTTCTGATTTTTTTTTATAGGATGTTTTTTAGAGGTAAAAAACTTCCGATAGGGACAACTGTCAAATTAGCTGTCATACTAATGAAGTGTGTTTGACTTTTTTTCAGTATACTTTGGCAAATCACCATGAAAAGACTTACGTACGATACGAATTCGTATTCAATGTGCGACTGGCCTTACACCAGAACAACGTTTACAAATCGTGTAAATTTGTTTTCCAAAATTCGCTCTCTGTTTGCCAACTTATTGAGCACTTCGTCAAGTTTACGGTGCGGATCTGAGCATACGCAATACTATGGATGGATTAATGACCACATTTACTCTTTTTGATAATATTCATCCAATTCGAGTCCGAACCGTGCTTGCAGAAGAAGCTATCGCCGATGTAGACGCGAGTGTGACAGAGGATTCGAATTTATCGATCCGACAATGTTCTAATCAACTCGGTCCCTGCCCGTCCACTACTTTGATATTTCTTGTCCTACATCCATATAAGATCCAACTGGTGCAAGAATTAAAACTAGCGGACCACCAATTGCGTCGTGTGTTCGGTGAATGGGCTGAGAATCAACTGGAAGTTGAACCAGATTTGTGTCGTCAAATCATCTTCATTTCTGGCCTGATGGGTATGTAAACAAGCAGAATTGTCGTTTTTGGAGTGAGCACAATCCTCATGTAAGACTCTTGAGACTTCCCGAAAAAAACACTGTTTGGTGCGGTTTGAATGCCGAAGGTATCATCTACCCATTTGTCTTTAAATCCGAAACCGGTGACAACATTACCGTGAATGGCGAACGTCATGAAAGCAATGATTCGAGATTTTTTTATTCCTCATGTCATTGGAAATCATTTGGAGGAGAAATGGGTTCAATAAGACGTCGCAACATGTCATACAGCGTTTGTAACCATGAATATGTTGAGCCAAACTTTAGGTTACCGAATCATCTCAAGAAATGGACACCTCGTTCGTGTGATTTGACCCCTTTGGACTACTTTCGCAAAAGCGAAAGTACAATAATGCTGTCGAGAGGAAAAGCCTCCAAATGTAAGACGTATTTCGGAGCGATTGAACAGAACATCTGGAAAAGGAGTGCTGGTTATCATTAATATCAGGTAGGCAGAAACTCTCAGTGGACCTAAAGATCTTTAGAGGAATGATGGTATTTATCGCATTTTAGACACAGTACTAAATAATTGTCTCCCTCCTTATCCTATCCATCCAAAGTTCATTGGGTCGTATCAATGTCCAGGAATAAGCCTGTGAATAAGGTAGCCTATATATCTGTAGACCTTCGGATTATCTAGATACATGTACATTGTGGACCAATGGCTTAAACATAAAAATCTAAAGATACCGGTTCTCCTTTTAAAATGTCCGCCAGTGAGGCCTTTTAATTTGCTGTCACATTAGTCCCTGAAGTGCTGAAACGGAGAACGGAGTTAACTATAAGGCTTCAAGCTCGTAGTACCCCAACCCAGTCAACAGCCTCATGTAGCTACGTAAAGGTTGTAAACTTCACCCCGTCCGTTATGGCCTCGCGGGGAAAACCGTAGTCCAGGTCGTGGTTCTTCGCTCTTCAAACAAAACCCTTAACACAAACTCTGAAAAGAAAACCCGTAAAGCTCTAAGCCCAAGGCACGGACTATACTAAGTATTCTTCAGACATCGCCGTGCAGTAGCCAGAACACTTGGGGAGATCACACAGGTCCCAAAGAACTTGTGAACGGCACAACAACAGCTCCGACCAATGCCTATGAAGAGGGCAAGAACTCAACATCAAAGCGACATATATTGTTGGAGGAAACCCCTTCAATTTTCAAGCGGTTAAATATACTGAATATGAGCAATTTACCCAGGCTAACGTTATATAGAAGTCATTCAGTTCATCTTGAGTTCAGCTGCATCGATGGTATCATTCACATGAAAGTTGATGTTAGTACCTCTCAAGTTAAATGAAGGCAAAGAGGTTCCATAGGAATATGAAAGAGGCAGGGGAAGACACATTAGCAGGCATAAACAAGAGCAAGATGGGTAAAATATAGACCCCCAAATATCACCCATATTAATAAGGATTCATGCATTCCTCCGGACGAAAGTAAGATATGAACTAGCCTATCAAAACTGTTGCTTTGTGTTTATCGTTAAAAATGTTCAACTTACCCTCCATAAAAAGATACCAGCCTCTTCAGGATCCATGCCATCCTCCAGGGTAGCATAGTCCCACACATCGCCGAAATAATAAAGGAAACAATATAATAATGGCAGTACACCCAACAGTCCAATGGCCACAATATATTTCTGCATTTCACGGATCTTGTTGCCGCGTGCAGCCGAGAGTCCAATGAATGACGTTAACAGTGACAAACACCAAATATATTCCCACCATAATGGTGTGGGCACTTCGAGCTCTTCGATCTCCAAAACAAAAATATCAAACCGATCCAGAATATCGGAGGTCAGCTTTGCCAGCATTACGAAGAACAGCAGCGCATGAAAGAAAATGCAGTACTTCAGTCGAGATTTATTCAGCAAGCTGTAAGTAAAAACAACTCAATAGATCAAAAAACAAAAACAAGAAAAGCTCCAAATCGACAATATTGAAGTTTTTTTTTTATTGTCGATTCGTGTGGTGTAGTGAAGTGGACATAAGAATGTAAACAAAAACTGGCACTACGCCAGACGTTCGTCCCAGCATTATGTGTCTAGATGTGTAGGTCTAATGCTAAGTAATAGTAACATGCTAGACACAATGATTTGTGAGTGGTACGTGGAAGTAGGAATGCAAATTTTTTTTGTGTGTGATGTGTTAACCTAATTTGATGTGGAGCTGCAACTCGTTGTCTGTATTCAAAGTCTGCGCCATCAGTTCCTGTGACCATTGCTCCTCCCCGTGATGCCATTTCGATTTAAGCGTAATGTTTTAATGTTTCTACTGAATTGGAAAATATGTAAACTATCGAATTAACATTTCACTTTGATGTGAAAACCGAACAAAAAGAATTGATTCGGAGGTGCCACGGTAATCACCCACCGTCGTTGAAAAAGGGAAAATTTTCTTTCAAAATTGGGGAAAAATTGATTACTGTCAAAGCGTTGTACAGAGATGGTAGGGAGGGTGGTGAAAGTGACACATGTGAATACAGACGTGGCATGAGTAGATTTTATCGATATCGGTTTTGTGGTTATCGAAATTGGTTGGATGTGTGTCTGTAGATTTCCGTTGCTTGTTAGTTTTTTAAAGAAAAAATTCAAATTGACGACTAAAGGCAAACACCTCGTGGCATCGGTCGAGTGCTATATAGTTTAAAAGCTACCGCATATTTCTATCAAGTGAATACTCCAATTAGGTAAAAACTATCAATTTATAATAATAATTGAGTGGATTTATGCTGAATTGAATTAAATACTACAAAAAAAAAAAAACAGTTCACGCTCCATTCTTTAATTGAGGGCAAATGATACAGAAACCCTTACGGGTAAAACAAAAAAAAAAACATTCCATAATTTGAAGAAAAAAGTGCGGTATTAGGGCCCAGTTATAGCTATCATTGAAAAACATCATGGAGCACTATTCAATCACTGAAAAGTATATTTTTCAGTGATCGAAAGTGCTCCTAATGTGTAAATAAAATTACTATTTTATACATACGTAGATGTTGCAGAACGACTAATTGGGCGATCGACTTTTTTCATCATGGGATTTTAGAACTAATATAAAAGAAATATTAATTTATTTCAGAAAAATTGGTTTGCAACCTATTTTGCAGCATTTTTAGCATACCTATAGAGTCCAGTTATAGCTATAATTGAAAAGCCTCATTGAACATTTTATTTTACTCCTTGCGGCTTTTTTAAAATTCAATCATTGGTGAGTTGCTGTCAAAATACCCTTTCGACGATCACTCACCTTGTCGCGGTGAAAGGGCTTAAGTAGTTTCCAATGAACCACGGAGCGAAACCGGAAGTCTATGCTAAACATAAACTGTCAGGGCCACCCATGCCGGTAAGGTCAGTGGCGAGGAAACGAAAACCAAAAGTTGGTCTCCAAGGTAAGGCGCGCGCCGATACCTGCATGGCTGAGGGAATGCTCAGTCGCTAGCGAAAACTCTAGATACCTGGGGACCTCTAGTTTTAATTCAATTTCCCCTTTCCTGTATACAGGGGGTGAGTACAGGATGACATTCCTTCCCCCTTACTCGTGGGTCCAAAATAGACAGTAAAAAACAAAACAAAAAAGGGACGAGTGCAAAGGAATCGGGCACTCCAAACCCTATAAAAACCGATTCTCAACGACAAATGACGGAGGAGGAGGAAAGCCTCTTGCTCCGAGATCCGTCAAACTCTAAGATACTGTCAGATGAGGGAAGTGAAGGAGCAATAGACATCCAAATGGAGAAACTTCTTCTCGATGAGGATGACACTTGCTCTAACGCCAGCTCATCTAAATTGTAAATATCGTCAACTGCGTCCATCCGCAGCATAGTAAAATCATGCAAGTTGACGATCAGAAGATTAGTTAAGATAGTTACTCTAGGAGAAAAGGATCGCCTGAGACTTCAGAGAGCTCAAGAGTTTTTACAAAGTCTGACATAAGCAGAGAATGAGCCGATCGCTCGTACCTGCTCAATGAACGCACCGAGTATGAAGGAACTGATGGGAACACCTTTGATGCAGGGCGTTGGCCCGCTAAGACAAAGAATGGTCTCCTCAGACCCTGCGAAAGTCAAAGGCAAAATCATGGCTGATGATCCCTTGTATACCCCCCCAGCAGCTGACGAGCCGCTCGCTCGTCGCTCGCCGAGAGGAGATACAGGAATCGAAGCTGAAGGGGAGCTGGTGGCGCATGCCCACTAGGAATTGACATGATCCCTTCAGACTCCGAAACAAGGGACTACATTAAAACCACCCTTATTCTGAAGAATTTCACCACAGAAGAGAATGAGCCGCTCGCTCGTACCTTAGGTGGTGAGGTAACGCAGAATAAGAGTGTTTGTGAGCTGAAGAGATTGCCTCCAGTCGTGAGTGACCTTGGCCAATCCAACTGGAGAACAGTCTCTCCAGACTATACCAAGGATCAATCAGAGGACAAGACGGACACAAACGTCAACCAGAACCCGAAGGAGGAGCTGGGGATGATTGAATTCACCGGCGCTGTGATGAGTAACAACACATCAAGCAAAGGAAATCGGTCAACCTCAACGCCGCCAGGGGTCTGTGAGACACTGACGATTGGACAAGGAGAGGCTGACTCAACATTAGGTAGCTATTGTACGGTTATTACTCGCCGCAGCGATCCGAAGCATCACGACAGCTTGGAAAACTCCAACGCTGCTGTGTCTGTGGAAGAGAGTAGGCTGAGGAACGCCGTACGACCCCAACCAAAGTCAGAGGTTCAAGCTCCTCTAAAAATGAGGGCCAACGTGCAGAGGCTTCTACGTAGGTTTAAGCACCGTGATCCAGATTCCTTCACGGAAAAGGACACGACAGCACTTAATAGAGCTAGGGAAACCCTCAAAGCTACAGCCGAAGCGTGGCGGCAAAAAAGGCGCACAGGCAGGGAGCTCTCCTCTCAAAAAAGGGAAGTAGTCGTGGAAAGGATGGAGAGCTGTAAACCCTCCACCTCAGCTGCGGCCACACCTAAGGGACCATCAGCTGCTGCAGGTAAGGTTGCGACCAAGCCTGGACCAACTGCAGGTATCTCCAAGAGAGGAAGGCACGATGACACCAATCATAGGTAGCAACACGAAACCTAGGTTAGACTCTAGTCATAACCCAGTAAAAGACAAGGATAGTTTTCGGGTCGCTATTGTCGACTTTGGTAATCCAGAATGAAAACTATCTCATGACCAATGGCAACTGATAGATTTAAGAATCTTGGACGGAGTGAACGACGCTATCCTAAAAAATGCTGGGAACATCCCGCTCTTTGGACAGCTGACCACGTTCAAAGGATTCAAAATAATCCAGTGTGACAATAAGAGCACACTGAGTTGGTTGACGAAGTTCATCGACGAGACGAAAGCCCCATGGTCAAATGCAGACCTTCGCATCGTCGAAAAGAAAGAGCTTCTTAACCTGACCAGACCCAAAGGTCGCATCCTTATCCCAGGGCCATGCATCCCGAAGGATAGGATTGAGCGCAACCTACATAACCTCAAGCCAGAATTCCTCAGTAAGGACTGGGAGGTCATAGAGGCAGGAGAGCACTAAAAAACCGCCACTGAAGTCGTGGTGCTACTCAGCCATAAATCTATGCCGCTGTTACGTAAGAAAGGGTACAAAGTACGAGTCGGGATTACCCGACGCAAAGTACGACCTTTCGTAACAGTCAGACGCAATGATGGGAGGAAAGCTGACCGCCATGAAGATAATACAAATAAATCTTCACCACAGTAAGGCGGCCAGCGCCAACCTTGTCTTCCTTTTAAATAGGAACGACATTGACATTGCCCTAATACAAGAACCTAAGGTAGTATGAGGCAGTATAAAAGGGCTAAACAGCATAGATTTAGAACTGTACCATACCGGGTCATCCGACACAAACAGTAAGACAAGATCATGTATTGTAGCTAAGAAACAAATAAACCTTTTTCTCTTATCTACTCTCAGTAACAATTACCAGACCGTGGTAAAATATGAGCGGCGGGGGAAGTCCCCGATTGCAATAGCAGCCATCTATATGCCATACGACTCAATGGATGGACCTCCATCTGCCCTAATAGACTCCCTGGTGCAAATGGCCAAATGTAAGAAGTGGGACCTCATAATGGGATGCGATGCCAACTCTCATCCACACAATGGGGCAGTTCAGACACCAACACACGAGGTGAGTCCTTGTTTCAATACATTGTAGACAACAATTTGTTAGTGGCGAACAGGGGCAATGACCCCACCTTTGTCACTAAAAATAGAGAAGAGGTTCTTGACATTACCCTCTTCAACAATTCTGATAGATTCGCTGTGCGCCACTGGAAAGTTTCATCAGAAACATCATACTCTGACCACAGAATAATAGAATTTGAAATAGAGGACGACACTAAACTCCCCCTTCAACATCGAAACCCCAAGAAAGCCAACTGGGACAAGTTTATTTGTGGAAGTAGGGAGACACAGTAGCGCCCTTCCACTGCATCTGATGGAAACTCCGTTTAAAATCGATGCTGCAGCGGAACTAATAGGCAATATTTTAGTCAAAGCCTATGAAAGGATCTGCCCTCTAAAGACTATAAAACCACAAAGATCACCGACATGGTGGACGAAAGAGCTTCAAAGCATTAGAAGGGAAATCAGGAAAACCTATAACGCAGCAAGAAGCTCAAATTCGGAAACCGACTGGGATCTTTATAAGAATAATGAGCGCAAATTCAAAAGTGCGGTCAACAGTGCTAAACGCACCTCCTGGCGTAACTTCTGTTGCAGTATAGAAAGCACTACTGAATCAGCTAGACTTAGAAAAATAATTGCCAAAGAACCGGCTGTGCCAGGTTACCTCAAGCTCCCCAATGGGGACTGGACACAGTCCACCCATGAATCTTTAACACATCTACTGGAAACCCACCTTCCAGGATGTGATTCATACTCCGGTAGGACCCCAGACACAACCGTCTATAATTGCAACCCCATAACAGCAGCAATGGAGGATATGGTTAGTGTAGAGAGAATCAATTGGGCAATTGACTCCTTTCCCCCCTATAAATCCCCAGGAGTCGATGGTATTATCCCGATCATGCTACAAAAATCGAAACACCTCGTACCAGCATTCCTACATAAACTGTTTGTTAGTAGTCTAAAATGCGGTTACATCCCTAGTTGCTGGCGGGAAGTAAAGGTAGTCTTTATCCCAAAAGCCGGCAAGCCCAATCACACGACCGCGAAGGACTTTAGACCAATAAGTCTTACATCCTTCATACTAAAAACCTATGAAAAACTAATGGATATCTACATTCGTGACAAACTCGACCCCCAATACATATCCTCGGCACAGCATGCGTACACGAAAGGTAAGGGAGTCGAAACTGCCCTACATGATATCGTTAGTACAATAGAAAAACCTCTTCACGAGAAGGAATATACACTCGCTGCATTTCTCGACATTGAAGGAGCCTTCAATAATGTGAACACAAACGCAGTCGAAAGAAACCTCGCGAAGAACAACGTGGACCAACCTCTAATACATATTATTGGAAGTATGCTCAACCACAGAAATATAAATGCGAATCTGGGAGACACCCATCTCAAAGTAATAGCATCAAGAGGCACACCACAAGGAGGCGTTATCTCACCTCTGTTGTGACTTGTGGAACATAGTCATCAATGAGATACTCATAAAGCTACAGCGAAATGGGGTAAAAGTCATAGCCTACGCAGACGATGTAGCGATACTAGTTAAAGGGAAATTCATACCCATTATTAGTGAACTACTCGAACGGGCATTGAAAACTCTCAACGAGTGGAAAAAACAATGTGGGCTCGGTCAACCCCCAGAAAACGGAACTCGTTCTCTTTACGAATAAGGGGAAGATACCAATATTCGACCTACCGGCTATCGATGGGACTACCCTCAAACTAGCCGATAGTGCAAAGTATCTGGGTGTCATTCTTGATAGAAAACTCAACTGGAACCTAAATGTGCGCGAGCGAATTAAAAAGGCCACAGTCGCTTTCTATACGTGTAACCGAATATTCGGAAAAAACTGGGGTCCGAACCCCAAGATCATCCTATGGATGTACACGGCCATTGTGAGACCTATATTAACATATGGGGGGCTTGTCTGGTGGCAATCCACAAATAAAGTCACCCATCTGAAAAATATGACAAAGGTACAAAGGATAGCATGTGTGGGCACTACTGGCGCAATGAGAACCACACCAACAGCGGGACTGGAAACAATCCTTAACCCGCTACCGCTAGACCTTTACATGCAAGAATCTGCAGCCAAAAGTGCTCTAAGAATCAGCCAGCTCAACTGCTGGAAATCGAACTCAGGAGGACATGCCCAAATTCTACACAGATATCTGGGCTCAGCTGTATCCTCTGACTACATGCTGCCTCACCATGACTTTCAAAGACCATTCTCCTGCATCCTCCCAAGCAGTGAGGAATGGGAGAGGAACGAATTGGGCCCCGAAACCATATCCATCTACACTGATGGTTCAAAAATGAATGTAGGCGTTGGAGCTAGAGTGTTTTTAGAAACACTTAAGCTAAACAGCACCTTTCGTCTCCATGAGCACAGCAGTGTCTTCCAAGCCGAAATATTGGCAGTAGCAGAGGCAGCCAAAGCGACCTCAGTGCTGGCGATACCACCAGATGATATCACCATCTTTATTGACAGTCAGGCTGCAATAAAAGCTATCTTTTCTGTTTCTACGAAGTAGTTTATTGATTCTGGCTTTGTCATACTCAGGCCACTTCCTTTTGGAAGTTTCGCAGGTGGGAAGGGAGTTCCACCTGTTTTTGGCAGTGATCAGTGTTTTCTGTCCCACCCGAGATTTGAGGTCACATAGTGGCGGTTTGACAGACTGGTCTGCTTGGTCAATGCTGGAGGCAGATCCTTTTCTCGCCAGTTCGACAGCAATTTCATTGCTCTGTATGCCTCTGTGTCCGGTGACCCAGCAGAGCTTAACATTATGTTGGACGCCAAGAACCTTTAGCTCTTCACGATAACGTTTCACAAGCCGAGATTTTATTTCGACAGCAGATATAGCTTTTATTGCAGCCTGACTGTCAATAAAGATGGTGATATCATCTGGTGGTATCGCCAGCATTGAGGTCGCTTTGGCTGCCTCTGCTACTGCCAATATTTTGGCTTGGAAGACACTGCTGTGCTCAGGGAGACGAAAGGGGCTGTTTAGCTTTAGTGTTTCTGAAAACACTCCAGCTCCAACGCCTACATCCATTTTTGAACCATCAGTGTAGATGGATATGGTTTCGGGGCCAAATTCGTTCCTCTCCTACTCCTCTCTGCTTGGAAGGATGTAGGAGAATGGTCTTTGAAAGTCATGATGAGGCAGCATGTAGTCAGATGATACAGCCCAGATATCTGTGTAGAATTTGGGCATGTCCTCCTGAGCTCGATTTCCAGCAGTTGGGCTGGCTGATTCCTAGAGCACTTTTGGCTGCATATTCTTGCATGTAAAGGTCTAGCGGTAGCAGGTTAAGGATGGTTTCCAGTCACGCTGTTGGTGTGGTTCTCATTGCGCCAGTAGCGCCCACACATGCTATCCTTTGTACCTTTGTCATATTTTTCAGATGGGTGACTTTATTGGGTGACTTTATTAAGCTAATGGAGCTAACATTTCAATTCCATCATGTTTTGTGTTGCAATGAAGTTGTTCAATGATTGTTATAACTGGACCCGACAAGAGTGATTTTCCTTTTGATTTCGATAACATTTAAATCCGGAACCGAAGTCTTTGCATATCCCGCTTCCTCTGTTTTCAAAAGCCAGTTGTCAAACGTAATTCGAAAACTTAGTGAGAACACCTTTTTGGTGAAAATGCAAATAAGCTCATATGAGCCTCAGTGAGAACGTAGTATAACTCCATGCAAGAAATGTATCTGTCTTTTAACAGCGATGCACGATACAAGCTACAGATATGCATTCTTTACAGGCCTTTAACCACAGAATTATCGTGACTTTCAAACCATTTCATTTTAGCAAAAAATTCTTATTTAAAATTTGCCTTCGAGGTGTGCAGACCTCAATATCGAAACAAGACACACAAAGATGTGAGATTTATATACCCTATCCCATAGGGATATATTAGTTTTGATACATATTTTGTAACATAGAGATATAATTAAGCTACAAATTCCTCAAAGTATATGGATCGACCCAGTATGTCTGTCAGTCGGCTCTTCACCGATGTTTGGGCCTTAAATTTTGAGCTAGGATATTTAAATTGCCACCAGAACAAGTGTCAACATTTTCAAAATCCGCCCACTGATTTTAAAAAAAAAAGTTGTTCGTGGCCAAACGTTAGAGAAATTTGAAAAAGTGTCTGAAAAACATATTTCGACAATCTTAATTTCTATAATTTTGCCACGCTCACCTTGCGGGCGTTTTTTGTAAAAAAAAGTTTTTCAGTCAAATTTTAAAATATATGAAATAAACTTTTGATGCAGAATCGTTGGTTTGATTATTATAATATAAACATTTTGTCTACGGATCATTTTACTCCACGTCCACTTTTTGGAGGCGTTTTCTTACAAAAACCAACCCCATTGGCTATGCAGGAGAAAAACATTGTTTTTTGTCGTAACATAAACTATTGTGATAAACTGTATGGATATGTTGTGACAGTGTAATTTTCTATATTTCATTGCCATAAAGCCCACACTCTGGGGATGTAAATTTTAAGGATGGGATGGGATAGGGTATTCAACGATCCGAACAGCAGATTGTAGCCTTGTCATATGTTAATTTTTAGAGTTCGGCTTGTTCCAGCTGTAAACCCTGACTTCATTCCAATGACGCTTTTTTTGTTTATGCATAGCGCTCATGAGTATGAAAGTTGTTGCGTAAGGGTCCAGCTTTAGCTATAATTGAAACTCATCATTGGAACACAAAATATGATGGAACAGAAATTTTACTTTAAGAAGTGGTCTATAGCAATCATTGAGAATTCAGTCATTTGAAAATGTTTACACTCTTGTTCTGCAAGGTTCAGAAATTCTATCTATCACTGTAAGGCTGTAAGGATAATGTAATCGCATTAAAAGAAAGTGGGAGTTATAGAGGATGTAGGTGTTTCATATAATTACTACTTGCAATATTGATCCCAACATTCGAAAACATTTTGTAAATACATACAAAATTATCTGCGCATAAATACGTAAATACGAATTATGTATGTGTAAGGATAAGGGTAAATGAATTTTAACAACTAAAAACCACCCTCTGTATTACAATATTGACAGGATAATAAACAAGGACCGTGTGGCCTAATGGATAAGGCGTCGGACTTCGAATCCGAAGATTGCAGGTTCGAGTCCTGTCACGGTCGACAGAAACTACTTTTTTTTATATTTTTATCCTTGAAATAGCTATTCATTGATAAACATAACCAACACCCCGAGCAGGAATGCACGTAAAAATGTATAAACTTAGACCACGAATAGCTACACATCGTTTATTAGTACAGGGGTAGGAATATATATTTGAGGGTGGTCCTTATTTTTAAAAGTAAATGAAGTTTTTAAGTAAATTAAGTAAAAATTGACTATATAAATTGCTAAAAATTAAAGAAAACTAAATTTTAGGCGTAAGAATATACCTTTGACACACTGGTGGTATAAATACTATAGTATATAGTATTGTCAGTACAATGGTATCAAATGCCATGGTATTTATAACTACCATCAGTGTGTCAAAGGTAAAGGGTGATCCATTTCGAGGTTCCCTACTTTTTTAAAGAAAAAAAACACAGAAAATTCAAATTTAATAGAGAATATTTATTATCATTTGAAAGAACATTCTTTGGCATTTATTTTTTGAAGATTATGTCTATCAAATGTTGTACGTCGCAGATGGTCCATCCGTTGAGTCCAATTTTCGATCACTCGTTCGAGCATTTCGACTGGTAACTGGCGAATGACACGCGTGATGTTTTCCTCCAAGGCCTGCATCGAAGCGGGTTTGTCGGCATAAGCTTTTGACTTTACATATCCCCACAGGAAAAAGTCTAACGGTGTGATATCACACGATCTTGGTGGCCAATCGACCGGCCCAAAACGTGAAATTATGTGCTCACCGAAATGTTCTCTCAATAAGTCCATTGATTGATGCGATGTGTGGGAAGTGGCGCCGTCTTGCTGAAACCAAATGTCGCCGAGATCACGAGCTTCAATTTCAGGCATCAAATAGTCGGTTATCATGGTCCGACTTGCTGCGAACGGCGCGGAATCGACTCTCCACGGTCTTCGTGTACACTCTCAGCTACGGCCGCTATATTTTCTTCACAGCGTGCTGGACGTGGTCTATTCGGTCGAATATTATCCAATAATGAATGCTGGGTCTCAAAATGGGTGATGGTGTTGCGAATAGTACGCTCAGTAGGCCGATTATGTTGACCATAAGTTGAGCGAAGTGCGCGAAACACATTCCTCACAGAACGTGAATTTTCATAATAAAGTTGAACAATTTGTAAACGTTGTTCACGCGTAAGTCTTTCCATTATGAAATGCCAAACAATACTAAACAAAAATAACATGACAGCATGACACGACTCACACGTGATCTGTCAAAAAAGGCTATTGAAAAAAGTATCTCTACTTGGATCACCCGTTATAACTATGACAAAATTTCGAGGTCCAAAATGTTTTTTGTTGTTTAACAGAACCTTTCTTCGTTTTCTGACGAGATGTTTTGTCAGAGTTAATAACGCAGCCGAGGTAGACAAGGTCCCTTACTACCTTAGGCATATCTGTCAATGGTAACGTTCTGTCTAATTCGTCGATGTTGTGTTTCCCATTGAGTTTACAGCATATACTTGGTTTTAGCCTCGTTTAGAGTAAAACCAATTTTTCCGCTTGGTCTCTATAAATCTATTTATATAAAAATGAAACCCGTTTTCCGTTGTCACGACATAACATGAAAACGGCTTGACCGATTTGGCTGATTTTTTTTGTAGTTTTCTAATACTCTGTACAAGGTTCTTACGGAAAAAAATATTGAGAAAATCTCTCAGGTCAGCTTTGAGAAAATAAATACTACTAACACTAAAATACTATTACGGACCCTAAAACGAAACAGTACCCGGGCGAAGCCGGGCCGGGCAGCTAGTACTGTTATAAATGCTTCGAAATCGATGAAATGTTGAATTTGTTCAGCTTTTCCGAGGATCTGCCAAAGTGTGAAGATATGTTCAGTGGCGGACTCTTTTGGCCTAAAATCCCACTGATAAGGTCAGGTTAGCTTGTTGATAAATGGTTTCATGCATTGACATATTACAGCGGATAGGATCTTGTAGTCGATGTTAAAGGGACTATGCCTCTGTAGTTGGTGCAGTTCAGAGGATAACCTTTTTTGTGGATCGTTCAAACGATGCTGAGTTTCCAGACAGCGGCAGTTTGCTAGTCAACGCGTTTAACAGTCTTCAGAAATGGTTCTTCCATATTCTCAGCATCGAATGTTTCTCAACTACGATATTTCCTTGTTCATCTCGACAGGATTCTGTTCGTTCATCTTTTGTTCATCTCGACAGGTTTCTCTTCGTGCCGTGTATCACTGGCTTTGAGTTTTACACTTTGGTAAAACTTGCGAACATCATTCCTATAGTGACAATTCTGTATATCCTCGAGAGTGCGCTTTTTTCTTCTTTCTGAAAAGTCTCTTCTTTGTCAATGACAGCTCTCGTCTTCAGCTGCAGCTTAGCCTTTTTTGTCTGCTAGCATCATGTCGGCACTCTTCATCAAACCTAGGCGTGGTGGATATCCGCATTCTTACCTTGGCAATGAGGTAGTGGTCCGGGTCGATGTTAGCCCCTCGGGATGTTCAGACAGTGAAAATACTGGATGCGTGGCTTCGTCTATTGAAATGTGATCAATTTGATTCATTGATATAGAGACCGCCGCATGTCCCCTTATGAATATCGAGGTTTGGAAACTGTATGCTGTCTATAGTAGCATTTCGTTCCAAAGCGATGTCAATTAGCTTTATTTTATGGCGTTGGCTAATTTGCCTTTGATGCGGACTATCACAATGCGTTCGCCAATTTCTTGAAAACACAAGACTTCTTACCTAAGTCTGTCACTTATAACAAATCCGTATAACACGATCCGTAGAAGATGTCACAGTTTTTTAATCTCTTTTGTCCAGCCCATCCCATCTTATATCCGGGTGTCAGTAATTGTATTCTAGAGCCGTAATAAGTATATTTAAAATTGTCTTTTGTTTAATAATATATATAGCTCCATTGTAATTTAATCGTTTATTGATTTTGCTAGTGATTTCAAACTTAGTTACATCTATGTTCTGTTTTGTCCCACTAACAAATGCATTAAATGATGAGCCTGTGGATGCATATTATATGCTGTGGCAAATCTCTGCTCGTAGATGCTGCTTGTATTAAGCTCGCTACGACACAGATCTGATAGTGTTTAATGTCTGCTTTGTAGCAGCTACGGGGTTCCGTTAGCTGTTCACCTGCACCTCTCCTGTTTAATGTTCTCACATTCCCGGTGCAGATACGAACGTCGCTGTCTTCTTTTCGTTCAGCAGAGTCGTCAACAATCAACTCAATCCTTTCTTAGGCTCTTGGTTGCTATGTAAAAACAATTTTTTTTCAGGAGTAGGTATTTAACCCAAAGCACAACCCCCAATGTAGAAGTCCAGCTCCAATTTTTAGATACCCCTAGGACACGGGATTGAGTGCTGCCGTTGGCCTCTCAGTTCTTCCAACACCATTTCTGTTCAAGGGGCCTGACTTACCCTTGATATTCCTAGATGACCTGTTCTCCTAATATGTCGAAAAAGCTCATTTAGGTTATCCACTGTGTCCATCCTAACTGGGACCGTAGACGGCACCGTTAGCTCCATCTTGAGAGTTCTTCCGCTGCCGCCTGGAATGGAATATGTGCATTAGTGTGAGTATACGCTGTCATTTCCCTGTTCTCATCTGCTACCGCCAAGATTTTACACAGAGACTTAGACCATATCTTCGGTCAAGGTATTAGGCACTCAGCTGGGAGTCGGAGTTGGTAGGCATCTTAACACTACTTAAGTGTTTAATTTCCTGAAAAAAGTGAAGAATTTCTTATCGTGATAAATTTCGCAGATTCTGATCATCATATCACTGCTTTACTGCGTTGAATCATGGATCGAATCATAAGTGAACGAAGAAATCCTTCGTCGTTTTAACGACACCAACACTCCGGAGAGACTAAGATTCCCACCCAGATTGACGATATAAAGCAAGGCCATGAAACCGATCTCAATCAACTTGAAAAGGTTAACTGAGAGGCAAAGCCCAAATTCATCCTGGATTGCGGCAAAACTAGTTACTTATTGGTCGGAAGTAGAGAGGGCAGAGGCCTTTTGAAGTATGGACCGATGAACATCTCCAGCGGACCAGTACCATTTGGTTCAGTTGAAGATTGTTTAACATTAGTATGTCAAAGTGGTATATTTTTAAATATTTTATATATGTTTCAGAATTAATGCTATGGCACATTTGTCCATCTTGACACAAAACAATTTAAGCTAAATGCATCTGAAAAAGCTTAGTGGTGTTGATTCCAAAAACAGACATTCCATTGTCTAAATTGCTTTATCTTTTGTACTCAATGTACAATTGAGAATATGACATCAGTCCAAAGTTTAGAATTTACATGCATGTTGGAATGATGCCAATCATTTTGGTGCAAGAGTAAGCCACATGCTCATACAATGTTTCGCTAGAAAATAAATCTTCCCAAAGTATTTATATATTTCCTTTGTGAATATAAATCTTCTCTAGATTTATTTATAAAAAAATGACAACAAAATAAATATGAAATTGCAAAAAAGAAACAATTTTATGAGTAAATAGGTATTCTCAGATGAATGAAGATTGCAAGCTTATCGATTCTAAAAAGTTTGTAAGTTTTGAGTATGTTCATCGATATATATCCTGTGCCAATATTAATGACAAGATCATCGTAATCTTTTTTTCTGCAACCACCTCGAAGTCATGTTTCACCATTATAGATTCAACTCACCTGAAAGAAGTGTTTATAAAAAAAAACAAAAAGAAATCGTTGCATGTTCAAAGGCCAGTCCTCCAAATTTAATAGTTATAACATCATTTCTTTCTAAAAACTTCAACTTGCAACGGATGACAAATTTCCTCTGGCACCTCCTGTCCAACAGCTATCGACACATCACCCTGTGGACATGTAGACAGTGCAACCAATAGATTCATATCAGCAATGAATTCAATGTAGTCCCCCTTTTGAGCCGGACTTGGCTTGCAGAAATATTGTTGGGTATCCTAAATGAACAGCATGCTTATTTTAATAATGACGGTAAACAATTTAAATATACAAACACACCCTCGTAAATCCAGTGCACATGAAAATATTCCAAACATCATGCACATCTTCTTCCCTCAGTCCGCGCTCTTCAATCGCTTTAGTTAGGTAGCTATGACAGCTGCCAAATCTTTCCTTGCCGGTTATTAGTTTATAAGTGTAGTCATCACACCTTGTCCCCACAACGTCATGAAGCGAACCGCCATCTTGATCAATTCCATACTTAGCTAGTGAGTCGAATACAAATGTTGCCATAGGCCTCAAGTAAGGTAAACAACTCCACAATCGATCGTAAACTTTCAAGTGTGTGCTATGAAACTGTCTCGTCTTGCCCGAGTAGAACCTCTCCTTGGGGTTCTCCAAATTCCAAAAGTTCAGATCACCAACTTGGGATCCCTCGGATACTGTTATGCGACACAAGTCACCCTCTTGCATTGTCCATGTTTTGGCCGATCGTTTAGGCACAACTAGGGTTTCAACAACTTCGCCTAAAATTGCGTGATGACGCTTATCGTCATAATCAGATTTACACACTTTAGTAGCTGGAGGCTTATCGTAGCAGATCACTGGAGAATGTTGCTTAAAAACTCTAGGTTTAAAGTTTCGACCGCACCATGATGCATCCATTGTTTACAATAAACACGGTTGTTATACACTTGGAAACAATTTATGAAGGTAATCGAAGTACGCTGAGTCAAATTCTATCTACAATCTACACAACAACACCATGATAATCAAAACATAACACTAACTAAGCTTAGCGAGGTATATAGCTTGTATGGCTATGAGTGTAATAAAAGCTTTTGATATGATAAGCAAAATCATGTAGAGTTAGGGTTGCCAAGATACAGTTTAAAGTAAATCACTTTAACATTTTTATAGCTGTAGACTTGAATTGCTAGAAGCTTTTTTGTTTAATGAGCAGGTCCCCAGTTATAGCAATTATTAGCAGTTCCGTGATCATTAAAATTTTTTTTTTTAACTTTTGAATTCATTTCATTCTTTATTCATTTGTTCCCTATAATGACAATACAAACATACTTAAATCTAACTTATCATTAACCGGTTTACTTAATCTAACTTACTGGCCCTAGGCGGGCACACCACGTTTTTTGTTACCTACTGCCTTTCAACTGAAATTTATCTATTTATTTCTTAACTTTCAAAGTATTTTAGCTTTCAAAGAAAAAATAAAACTTTGGAACAGGATCACTGAAAAATCCATAAGTGGGACGTACTTTTCCAATTCATTGTATTCTGCTTATAGAGTGCAACTAATTATTTCTATTTCCAATTCCATTCCCTTTATTTCATCAATTGAGTAGCAAGGATATTTAGTTTTAAATTAAAATTAATCTTACATGTAATTCTAAAATTAATTTCTTTTTAAAATTATAACCATAGCTGACTAGGTACAAGGTGGGCCAAAAGAAGTCATCCGATGTTGTTTGGCTCTCATTTTTTTCTAAATGAAAAATTTCGATTCTTTTTTTTTTAATTATGTTTTTGAACCTTTAGAATTTTATTGATCAAGTCGAGAAGATGATATCGGCCAAATGGTCGCCGTCACAATCGATTACCATACATGCTCGTTTTATGACATTTTTCATCACTTCGGCAAGAACTTCGGGCGACAGATTCTCGCACTCGTGTCGAATGTTGTCCTTGAGGGCTTCTAGGGTCTCGGGCTTGAAAACACGGGACTTCAAAAAACCCCACAAAAAAAGTCTGGAACGGTTAAATCGGGCGATCTTGTGAGCCAAAATCGCTAAAACGAGAGATGAGGCGACCCGGGAACGCCGCCTTCAGAATATCGGTTGTGGCTCGCGCAGTGTGTGCCGTTGCTCCGTCCTGTTGAAACCACATGTCCTCCAGTCCTAATTCGTCCAAATGCGGCAGAAAAAAACTCGCTTAACATGGCCCTATAGCGCGAACCTTCCACTGTTATCGTTTGACCGGCGGCGTTTTCGAAAAAAAAACAGCAGCTGATGCACGGACCGGACTTTTTACGGGAACATGCGCAAGTCTTTGACCAAAATTCGCCTTAGAGACGACCGGCTGATGGCTAATTGCGAGGCACGGCGTCTGGTCGATGTTTCCGGCGACAGCTCGACATCCTTTTTTTTATAATTTGCGTCCACTCAAGGGGTTATGAATACCATTTATATGTTTAAGCACAGTGCGGGCGTTCAGGAAATTCGAGATAAGAAGAAAGAAGCACATTGGTTTTAAATGCGTGTATATCAAATTGGAAAAGGAAAACAGAGTTTGGTAGAGCATTCCACATTCGTGTTGTTCGGTTTATATACGAATCACTATATTTCAGCGTTCGTCCGAAGTTAGGGTTAAGAGTTAACTGATTTGCATTTATAGCGTAACGAGTATTGCGGCTGAATTGTGGAATGGAAGCAAAGATCATGAATTCTATAAATCTATACAGATGGCGCACCCCATATAAGAAAAATTGTTCTATTGCGGGTCGTGCTGGCACAGCCCGCCATATGTTTTTGTTCTTGTTTTTCATGTGTTTTCATGCACACCGCCCGCCCGTACCTTGAAGCTACTGAGCAAAAGTTTCTGTTTTTTGTTCTCAATGCGTCATCTGTATAGAATTCATAATCTTTGATGGAAGGAATGCAGCTGGCTATTTCATTTGAGCATTGGTTGTTAAGATAGTGATAAGACAAGGTAAGGCAGGAGATATTTCGACGATGTTCTAGCGAAACTAAAGATATCGCTATTCTAATGTCTCCTATAAGTTTTTTCGCACGCGTTTGAATCCTATCTAGGAGGTGCAATGTTGTTTTTGTGCACCCGACCACACGTGTGCGTTGATATTGTGCTTTATATATTGTGGCTAGATCAGAAGGGGTGAAATATTTCTTACATCGATTAAGAAAACCTAGACATTTCGCTGCGTTTTTAGTGATTTGAAATATGTGGTCGTTCCAACGTAAGTCGTTACTAACACACATACCTAGCATGGACAATTTTTTTGGTTTCTTCGACGTAAGTGCCATTCATGGATAATGGCTCTAGATTTTGATTTCGCTTTACCGACAGAGGGACGTTACAGTATTAGGTATGTAAACGGAATTGGAGAAAGGTTTCTACAAAAAGTGAGGCTTTGACATTTAGAAATATTCAGATGAAGGTCAGATTGACATTACAGATCTGGTATGTAAACGGAATTGGAGGAAGGTTACGACAAAAAGTGAGGCTTTGACATTTCGAAACATTCAGATGAAGGTCAGATTGACATTACAGATCTAGTATGTAAACGGAATTGGAGAAAGGTTACGACGAAAAGTGAGGCTTTGACATTTCGAAACATTCAGATGAAGGTCATTACTCTGACACCGATTCGAAAGCCTTTCCAGGTCTTCTTTCAAAAGAGTACAGTCTTGTTTTGAGTTGATAGGTCGAAATACTTTTAAATCGTCAGCAAACGTTAGACATTAGACATATTAAAAATAATTCAGAAATGTCATTTATGAACAAAAGGAAAAGTAAAGGACCAAGATGACTACCCTGTGGTACTCCAGATGTTACATAAAAAGGTACCGATAATATGTCATTAATGCGGACATACTGAATACGATCCTTTAGGTAGGAGCTTATCCATTAATGAAGGTGACTATAAAATCCAAATTTAGCCAGTTTGGAGAATACTTTAGAGAAGTCTGATGATAGATAACATCGTATTGTAACCCTCGCTCAAATCCGTTCAGAATATGGTGACACCATATGTTATCTATCATCTGACTTCTCTAAAGCATTCTCCAAACTGGCTAAATTTGGATTTTATAGTCACCTTCTTAAATGGATAAGCTCCTACCTTGAATTGAGAGATTGGTATTAGTAGACCTACCAGCGATAAAACCATGCTGGAAGGGAGGGATAGAACTTTTTAAGAAAAGTAAGTGTACGGTGTTCGCACCTCAACTTTCATGAAAAGTGTTAAAAATGTAAGATTTGTGCAAATGCAGAACTCATTAGGCATCCATCGCTTAATGAGATTGGTTATAATTGTGTAGATGTTTTGAATGATATATCTAGGAGAGACAATGCAAAAAATTGGTAAATTTTGCTATTTATTCCTTCCATTTTGAAATGATTTCTATGACCTATGTATGCATTGTTAGGTAGCCAATAAAAGTAGTTATTAGATATATTATATTAGCATTTCGTTTGAGTGAATATTTTATTATTTTTTCTTTAATTTGTTTGGGGTAAGTGTGCGCATGCAAACACTTGCTCCCAGAGCGAAAATTACCCTGAAAATAGTGGGTAGAAGTGCCAGATCCATAAGCATATTCGGGATAAAATGAAAACGTTTTGCTAAACATTTTTTTTTTTCAAACAAAAATCGACTGTGTAATGATTTTTAGTTTGAACAAACTCTACTCTACTCTAAAACTAAAAAAAATAGCCAAAGGAACATATATTGTTAAAAATGATCTAAAATTAGTTTAAATTAAGGATATGTTGAGTTGAGTAAAAACCAGCGCACACTTAACCCGTTGACTTGCTTTAGTTTTTAATAAAAGGGATATTAAATCTATTGATATTTAATGTTTTTTTATTTGTCAAAATGTACCAAAAACATGTACATTTTAAATAGAATTAAGATTTATTTTTTTGAATCTCTACCTATTCTACTTAAAATTTTACTGCAAAGGCAAAAGTGCGCACACTTGTCCCGAACGACTCTAGTACTATAGTTTTTGACATCATGTCATGACCCGGACTTATAAACTGGTGTTAGAATATTTCCACGCTTTCAGAAAATATCCGTTTTGAAGAGATGAGTTAAATACTAAACAGAGGGGTACAGAAAGCGCATAAAACATTTTTGTATATAATTGACGGGATGCCATCGGCACCGGGACTTTTATTCAACTTTAATGCGGATAGGGCTTATTTGACTTCAGTCACTTAACACTCAAAGTTACCGACATTTATATAGTTAGAAGACGAGGTGTCCGATGTAACTTCTGAATTGGGGTTACTGCAAGTATAGACAGATTGAAGTGATTAGCGAACATGTTACAAATATTTAAAAGATTGGAAGAAGATGTATTTTCAAGACGCATAGAATTAGAAATACCATTGGATTGCCTTTTACTATTGATAAAGCTCAAAAAACATTTACTATTTGACTTTAACTTAGATTCTGATTTTTCATGAGAGGAATTCATAATAATTAAGTGCTGTGACCTAAACAGATTGGTGTTTGAAAGCTAAAGATCACGTCTGATGAAAACGTTATTCCACCTGTTAAGTAACAAACTCTTCTGAAAATACTAGTTCAAATATTTGACGGGTGCCAACATGTAACTTACATATTTCAAATTGTATTTTTATTTATTCTATGACCATTTAATCCACAATGTTAATTTTTATTAATAAAAAGAGCAATCAAACTTCAAAGTTTTTTTTTTATTTCAATTCGCTCATAAAATCACTTTTCCAATTTTGATGATCGAAATCGATTTTAATAGTAATTGAAACAACAAAAGTGATTTTTATTTATAAGCATGTTCCTAAAAATAAACGTATTTTATACCCTATTAGTCAAACGCTGCAGACGTTGCTCGCCTGTGGATATTTTTTCCGTATATACAAAAATGGATGATCACTATGATGTAGAATCTAATGTAGAATGACTCAAACATAGCTAATCTATATTTTGGCGAGGACTAAATATTTTAGTCCCAGACATTTCTGTTTACACCGTACAGAACTAAGTGTAGAACTAACGATATCTATACTTCATTAGCCATCTTTGGGTAAACATAGCCAATATTAGCCCCAATATTAAGCGATCTTTTTGGTGACTTAGAAAAATCAATGTTATTAACGGGTGATTTTTTAAGAGTGAAGTTTTTCAGCTTGGCAGAACTGGTTAGTAATGGCGTCCAAACGTCATCTGTCAAAGTGAAAAGTTTTCAGTATACTCTGCCATTTAATCATGGGAAGACTTACAAACGAGCAACGATTGCAAATTATTGAAATTTATTATCAAAATTCGTGCTCGGTGAAAAATGTGCAAATCCACTGTTTTATCGAAAATTTGTGTTCAGCGATGAGGCTCATATTTCTGGCTCAACGGATACGTAAATAAGCAAAACTGTCGCATCTGGAGTGATGAACAGCCACATGCCATACAAGAATTACCGATGCATCCCGAAAAAACTACAGTTTGGTGTGGTTTATGGACTGGTGGCATCATCGGTTTATTTTTCTTTAAAGACGACTGGAAAAACTTTACCGTCAACGGCGAACAATTTCGAGGCATAATACGCGACTTTTTTTATCGACCGATTCAGAATCGCCCAACCAAACTATCGGCCGACATAAAGTTTATTTATTTATTTTCTTTTATTTTCTTTAAATAATTTGATTTGAGTTCTTTTTTGGGACAATGGATTCTAAGCAACTTTATTTAAATAACAAAAAAAAAATGAAAAGAGGAAAAAGATATGTATATCTGAGAAGTAAACACACAAATTCTGACAGATTCAGATTTCGAGAAGCAGTCGATACACCAGCTGACAGCGATACATAATAAAAACTACAGATACGCAATCTGGGCACTCCTTAATATATAGCTTATACTGATGAGATTCCATTATAAACTTATAGCGTTTTCGTTTGGGATACAAAAAGCACTCTTTTTATACTCTAGAGCATTTTTTTACTCTAGATCTATTTTTTCGTTTTCGATTGGGATACAAAAAGCACTCATATTTTACTCTAGAGTACTTTTGAAGAATCTGGATTCCAAGTCAGATTTACGCCAACATGCACCAACACAAAAACATTTAACATCTGACTTAATATGTCAATTTGAAGTTTGCATTTCGCAGTTTGATGATTAAAAAGTGATTTTCGGGGAAAACTATAATTAGAAATTAAAATATTTTTGGATAATCATGTTCTAAAATTCATAAGCTTTGTTTTGACACCAACTCGCCAATGGTTGAGTTTATAAAAAAGCCGCAATGAGTAAAAGAAAATTTCAAATGATGATTTACATTGATAGCTAATAGCTATAATTGCGGCCTAAGGATAAACAATAAGCTGTCAAATGGCACACTAACACACACAGAAAACCAGAGTTACCTCTTTAATGTTCGATTGGGACGGGTAAAATCTGAGAGTAAATCTAAAAATCCCAATCGAAAACGCTATTACAAAGAGAAATGTTTTGTTTTTGTGAAAAAAATTCTACCTCGAGATTTTGATTGATTCTAACATACGTGATAGCGGAAACCAAAAAAGTGTTTTTTTTGGAATTCTGTCCGTTGACCGATTTTATTCAAACTTCGTATCCACGTTTTTTTTTGGTCATAATTCCAGGCCCTTGTTTTTACTTTCAGCCAACCAAACCTGCCATATAAAACATAACTTCAATTTTCTTGAAACGAATTTGAATAAACTTTATATAGGTACACTATGAGCATTTTAGTTCCAATAAAACTTCATACCCAGTTTTTCCAGAGAGAAAATTGTCAATTTCTCGCAAAATATTTTGTCAAATTAAAAAGAATTTATTTTTATATACTACTACTATCTGACCTGGCAAACGTTCTTTTTCTTTCAAATGTTAGAACGTATTTTTGAACGATCATTTGTATTTTTATTCGTTTGGGGTATTTACATCTTCAATTACACTGAAACTTAAGGTGTTTTAGTTGATCAATCGATATTTAGGTAACTAATCTATATAAATAAAAATCAAAATAAATAAATACATTTTTCGATTGCTTTGCTGTGATATAATTTCATTCATTGTAATACTTTATGATATTTTGTTTTGTTATCTGGCGTGTAACCAAATAATGCTGATGGTGTTCCGACACGGAAACAGGCGACATACAATTGACCATGCGAGAAACATGGATTTTCAAGGTTAAGGGTAAAGTTATAGCCATCATTGAACAACTTTATTGGAAAACAAAACATGATAGAATTGACATTTTACTTAGGAAGATGGTTATAGAAATCATTGGAAAATTCTGTTTCTGTTCATTTGGCTGGAATCAAGGACATTATTTCGAAAAAATTAATCTTGATCATTGAAAAACAAAAAGTGGTTTTCTGCAAAAACATTAAAAATTGAAATATTTTTGGATAATCTGTTTCAAAATGCATTAGTTTTGTTTCGATATATTAAATATAAATTTCAATATTAAACATGATCGGATCGTTTAATACCCTATATCATCTAATCTTTAAAATTAATATCCCCAAAATGTGGGCCTTATGGCGATGAAATGTAGAAAATGCATTGTTACAACATATTATTCAGACAGTTTATCAAAATATTTTATGGTTCGACAAATAACAACGTTTTTCTATTGCATATGCCTTGGGGTAGGGTATACAAATGGTTTTTGTAGGAAAATGCCCCCAAAAAGTGTTCGTGGGTAAAAATGGTCTAAGGACGAAATGTTCATATTAATATTTTTAACGATTTTTTTTCGAATATTTGAAAATTTGACCAAAAAATGTTTTTTTACTAAACAGCCCCGAAAAGGTGGGCATGGCAAAAAACTTTATATGGATGAAATATAGATATTGAGATTGTCTAAATAAATTGTCTTCAGACACTTTTTCAAAATTCTTCACCGTTTGACTAAAAAAAAAGTTTTTCTCAAAAGTGGGCGTGGCAGTGGACGGATTTTGAAAATGTTTACACTTGTTCGATCACACATAGCAAATTTCATCATCCTAGCTAAAAATGTAAGGTCTGTGACTTACAGATGGACGGACGGACAGACAGACATGGCTTAATCGACTAAGCTAGCGATTCAGAGTCGACCCATATACTTTGAGGTATATCTAGCTAAATTATTTCTCTATGTTACACACTATGTATCAAAACATTTATACCCCTATGGGATAGGGTATAAAAAGTCGCAAGAAGTTAAAGAAAATTCCCAATGAGGCTTTTGAATGATAGATTTCACTGGACCTAATGCCACAAATACGCAATAATTTCCCTTGAGATTTGTTAAGTGACATTGCGAATGCAAGTCAATCCGAACGAATGAGATTCGTGGTATCAAAACGTCTTCTCCTTTGTTCTTCCCTTTAAGTATTGTTACTTCGAAAATATTGTCCATCTGGTTTTTCACCGCAAGCCTAGTGCCATTACAAAGACGTGGTTGGTTTATATTTCGTTACATTATGATTACCGACTTAAAGTTAGAGATGTGAGGTGGTGATCCAGGTAATTCCATTCCAGGGAGTTTAAAAACTCTTGGGAAGTAATGAAATCCACCGATTAACCATTTTTTTTTAAATTTGTGCAATATTTAGAAGCACTTTTCGAATTTTGATTCGGTAAGCCTACAGAAAGCGACAGGGATTTTGTCCACCAATTGCTTTAAATATACTTCTTCGACACGCATTTTCGTTTTGAGTATTTTAAAGTGTTTCCACGGACGACTTCAAACATGCATTAAGTTCATCGGCTGGCGTTGACCGTAGAATTAATGGCAATGTTTGCCAAAAATCACCCGCGAACTGAATCATCGCACTACTAAACCGTCAGTATTGTTTCGTAAATCTGGCATCGTTTTGCCTAATGCCTCCAAAGGCATTGTTCATGTACGCTCATCCCAAACGATCAGTTTTCTTTTTGCAAAACTTTCGTCATGGCACTGTTCTTGGAAATGTTGCATGTTGGATTTTCATTATTGCAACTTGTCGTTTTCTGAGGTTAGTTTGGTTATGACTTATGACTAATATTAAAAAAAATGCGCAGCCGTTCTCCGATTTTAACTAGATAAATAAAAAAAAGTGAGCGTGGTCAATTTTCCTTTCCGTAAAAATCTAAGTTGTGTTATGACCAACATTTAAAAAAAAAATTTGCGAAAACGGTCCAGCAGTTTTTCGATTATAGTCAAATCAAAAAACGTGGGTGTAAAAGTGGGCGTGGTCAGGTTTTATTTCCTTATAAACCTAAATTGGGTTACGACTAACATTCTTAAAAAAATTAGCCAAGTCGGTGCAGCCGTTCTCAAGTGATGTAACCAACGAAAGACATTTTTTTATATATATATTAGTTACTGTTTCCAAAAATTCCACATATGTAATTGTTTTGGCCCTATCACTAAAAGGAATTTTCAGTTTTGGCCAATAACGAAAAATCATTATCATTCACATAGACAACGGAATAGACGTTCGTATAATCACATTTCGACATTATTTATATAATGTTATAATCAAAATGATATTATTGTGTATTTTGGCCACACTATAAAAACCATCAAATTCTTGCATGCTTGGTATTTGAGCTAACGCCCTACTCACTGCAAAAGAAAAAGTTGCGTATGAACCAGTCGTGCACCCACCACTTGTTTTATTTGGTATCAATTGATGATTACTTTACATATCTTCTTTTGTTACTGAAGGAAGTGAACCATTCTGCTGATGCACTTGTGCTTTGACATGGGCATAACATTGTAATTGAACATTTTCGGTATTGATCAAATATATCGTGAGGGTTCAGTTCCACGTCGTATATCAACACTCGAAAATGGAATGCAACAGTTCTTGAAGTGGTCTACCAGATGCGAGACGAGGACCCATCCTCTCGTCGCTCGGTGAGATACCACGACACCTTGATACCTGCTTCGTTAAGAATTTGTTACGAAGTTTAGAAGTTTGGCAGTCGAGTCGGTCCAACAAGGTTGGAAACCAAAGTCATGATCCAGGAATAAAGACTTCCGAAGGTAAACTTGTTCCCCATTCGGATCTCCGACACCAAAACCAACACCAACATAGGTTGACTGGATAAGAACTCATCATTCACCAGCCGAACTTATCATCCTTGGTGCTTTTAAAGTTCACAACTCCAATATTGGGCACAGTACTCGAAGTCAGGCCGAAATGTTTGCCATGTTTGCTTAACGCAATTTGAAACAAGGAACCAACAGACATCGGGAATTGTCATAACAACATTATAAATATTTTAGATTTGTTGCTCACTTCAGATCTAGATAATTGTAGTAGTCTGCTCAAAAAGGAAACTCTGATCTCATTTTAATGACAGCGATTACTTAAAATATCACTGATACAAGACCATCAACGAGGTATAAAGGGTCTTTCATTAAGCGCTTCCTATCTGTAAATATAAATAAAACATAACGTGTGTAAGATATCATCAACATTTTTTATTCGATTGAATATAACAGCGTTCAAATGTTTGCCGCTGCTTCTCTGGGTGAAGTGCATCCGAAATGGCAAAATTTCCGTGACTCTCCATGACCATAAATCAGGCTGAATTTCACTGGGTTATGTTGGCTTCGATGCCGCTGTTGTTTGTGGCTTATTTGCATAGACCTGCGACTTCATAAAACCCCATAAGGAAAAGTCTAACGGGGTAAAATCGCACGATCTCTGTGGCCACCCAACTAACAATTTCGATTCGATAAAGCACTGTCGAAGCTATTTCCCCTCCAGCAATATTACTATAAGACTTCTTAGTTTGCTTATAAAAGGTCATAGTCATTCCGAAAATATTTGCAAATCTTCTCGAAGTTGAAAAAAAAACATTATTTTTTATTATTTTCTTTGTATTTTCATATTTTCTTATTATTATTCTTTACTTTTATTAATTCCAATTTCAATCTCTTATAAACCCAATTCGTTATTATGAATGTATGAAATTCAATGAAATTAATTATATAAAAACTCTCATCTTACTGGGATTCGAACTCGGGTTCTCTCGCACAGTAGTCCAACACGCTATCCACTAGGCTGTACTCTCGAACATGAAAGACGAGTAAGTACAACGAAGTAGTTTAATCGTGTTTAATCCGGTAGGTTCCCGATCTTTTCATCTTTTTTTTTTCCAATTTTTACACCTTGTCCTGATCTTTTCACCTTTTTTCGATCTTTTAACCTTAGCTTTTGAAGCCTTCTTTAGTAAGCTCTATACGTGCTATGCTTCGGATTAACTTGTGCGAAGTTCTACCGAAACATCTTAACTTATGGTACATGTGCACACATCTCCGGAAGCTTAAAAACAACCTTACAGAAGTTTCGCTATCACAATTTCGGTTATGCTTGTGAATTTTCCTGCATAATGTCTGAAACAAGCTTCTACCCAAACAATCGACTGCCAAAATGCTTAACCTCCGTGCACAACTGCACAAGTACTATATAAGGCCTATAGAAATAATTGCTTGTGGAAATTACATTTTTGTACCTTATAGAAGAATAATTGTTAGTTGGACTGTTTACATTACCTCCACTTGAGATGACCATAGCCTCGAATTGCTCGTGCAAAATTTTCTAATGTGGAATGACCTGTGTGGCACGTAGCGCCGTCCTGTTGAAACCCCATGTAGTTGGTTTCCATATCATCCAATTCAGGCCACAAGAAGTCTTGCAATGAAATAACCGTAATTTCCTTTTTTAGCAAAAAAAAAAAAAACTTTTAAATCATAGTTTTAACAAGCTCGAAATATACACAACAACAAAGTATCAATTAAGTTCAAAGCTAAAAACTGAATGGGGATGAAATATAGAAAATTACATAGTCAACACATCCTATTCAGACATTTTATCTCAATCTTTTATAGTTCGACAAAATAAAAATTTTTCTATTGCATATGCTACAATGGTTTTTATAGAAAATGTTAAAATGATCGAAAGACGAAATGTTTTTATTCATCATAATGATTTCGCATCAAAAGTTTTTTTTACCGAAAAACGTTTTTTTATTGAAAACGCCCCCAAAAAGTAGGCGTGGCAAAAAAACTTTATAAAGACGAAATATATTCAGTGGCGCGATTGTTAGTGCGATGAACTGCGGCGCAGAAGGTCTAAGTTCGATACCCAGCCGTAGCAACACCTAAATGATTTTTCACTGGCCCTCCTCTCGTGAAAATCTGACAAATCATCCGGGTAATATCAATTGTCAAGAAAAGCTTATCTCAACACAGCCGTTCGGATTCGGCATAAAACAGGAGGTCCCGCCATCGTGCAAGAAGTACACACGAATACATAAAAGGTTGTGAGAAAGCTAGGCCCTGTGTAAATTGTATTTTTGACAATTTTTCAAAAAAAACATTAGGCGGACTTCAAAAATGTTTACATTTGTTCTGCTGGGAGCAACAATCAGTAAGTGTACCAAATTTCATAATTATAACTCAAAATTTAAGGCCCAAAAATCTATTTTCAATTTTGAAGAAATCATTAAATTTGTTAACAACCATTATTTTAAAAGATAAAACTGAGTAGGTATGCATCATTAGTACACACATCTACAACATTTAAGCCTAAAATTGTAATCAAAATCGTTAGAGCCGGTTTCGATAAAATTAGCATATATAAAATTTCATCAATGTTTTTGAAAAATCCGAGTATCAAGTCATATTCATAATATTCACACTTTTCAGTGTAAAACTGATGGAAAACTTCAACCCATCGCCTTGTTATTGGTACTTTCTGATTCTTTCTACAACTTCATCAACATCTTTCCAATATGGGATTTTATTTGGATTGTACCTCCCATAACTCGATATATTCAATGGCATCAGCTAAAAGAAAAAAGAAAATTATTTTGTGTACAATTATCAATACCAAAAAATTTTAGGAAAATATTACCAAAAATCTTTGCACTTTGCAAACATGACATTTTGCAAACATGACATATTAAAATAATTATATCTGAAAACTTTGTTTTGACCATCCTTTAGAACACTAAGCAATTGTGTTTCGAGGTGTAAACAATTAAGAAATATCTTTGAAGGTGAGTTTTAAAGTGTAATGGTTAAGTTAAGGAGATGAACCTAAAATAAATTTTAAACTCTGTGAATCTTGAATAGGGAGTTGTAAGTTGAAATGATAATTTACAGAGTTTTTTTTTAGCAAAATACAGGGGTGATAAATTGGCATGTTAAAACAGGATAATTCTGCAAAATACAGGATAGATGGGAGCGTTACACATACACAGAAATTTCAGTCATATCGACAGAGTCGTTCAGGCCAAGTATCTATAACAGACTTCAGAACACAGACTCTAGACTCTGAACAACAGACATACATTTTTTAAAACTACTTTGTTGAACTCAAAGTAGGGTAAAACTTGGTAATGCCGGTCAGTCGAAAATATACCGGTCACCCTTGTATCTTCGAGAATGTGCTCGAGTATTGTTTTCACACCAGACAGTTGTTTGTTTAGTTTAGCTGTACCCCTAAGCAAAGGTGAGCAGAAAATAGAGAGTAAGTAATTTTTCTTATATGTTATAAATGCAGTGATTTTTTACATAATTTATGTAGTGTTTTATTAATAGTCCGCAACTGACCGGCATTAACTATTCATAAAAAAAGTTGACGATTGGTTTCTTTTTTATCATTTTTGGTCTGTCAGAATGGGCAAGCCTAATTCAAGAACCACTTCCAGAGGTTCGTGGTCGGAGGTGGCTATGCCACGCCAACAAAATAATTGAAAAGGGTATGTCTGCTAAAATAGCATTTTCGACATACAGTGATTTTTTACATAATTTATGTAGTGTTTTATTAATAGTCCGCAACTGACCGGCATTAACTATTCATAAAAAAAAGTTGACGATTGGTTTCTTTTTTATCATTTTTGGTCTGTCAGAATGGGCAAGCCTAATTCAAGAACCACTTCCAGAGGTTCGTGGTCGGAGGTGGCTATGCCACGCCAACAAAATAATTGAAAAGGGTATGTCTGCTAAAATAGCATTTTCGACATACAGTGATTTTTTACATAATTTATGTAGTGTTTTATTAATAGTCCGCAACTGACCGGCATTAACTATTCATAAAAAAAGTTGACGATTGGTTTCTTTTTTATCATTTTTGGTCTGTCAGAATGGGCAAGCCTAATTCAAGAACCACTTCCAGAGGTTCGTGGTCGGAGGTGGCTATGCCACGCCAACAAAATAATTGAAAAGGGTATGTCTGCTTAAATAGCATTTTCGACATTGCAAGAACGCCTAAAAAAGAAAAAAAACTTCTTTAAGCCATCTCTGGGGCGACACACCGTTTTTAAATAAGATTAGGAAAATGAAATTGCAACACTGATCAAACACCTCGCCAACATTTTTTATGGGTGCACCTGCACATCATTACAAGTAAGGCAAGTAGCTTACCAATACTTGTAAAAAAATGGCATAGCCAATAACTTCAATAATTCCTCCAAAACTGCCGGGAAGGAATGGCTTGAAAACTTCAAAAAACGAAATAAAATACCCATTCGAAAAGCCGAAGGAACAAGCCTCAGCAGAGCCACTGCATTTAATCGAAAAGACGTGGAATTATTTTACCAGTTGCTGTAGGATGTGGTGGGTAAATATAAATTTCAACCGTGAAATATATAAACCCTGGAAAAGTTCTGGCAAAAACTGGTCAAAAAAGAGTTCGATTTATAACCAGCTGGGAGGGAGGGCGCAATATTACGAAATTATGTGCTATGAGCACTACCGGTGGTTTTTTTCCACCAATGTTCATTTTTCCTCGTGCAAGGCACTCTCCTAGCCTTGAACACGGTGAGCCACCTGGATCACTTTACAAATGCTCTTTTTGCAGATTGGATAGACCACTTCGTTAAGCATGCTAAACCAACGAACGAAGAAAAAGTTCTCCTAATCCTGGACAACCATTCTAGCCACATAACGCTTCAAGCGTACGAATACTGTCGCAAGAACAATATGATAATGCTCTCGATTCCAGAAGTTATTAAATTCATCGAACCAGTTAGAGAACAAACTTCAATCCCTGTTTTGCAAGCCTCGGAAAACTTGCTCATTTCGGCCCCATCGACTTCATTTGCTGCCTTGAACGAAACCATATAAGATCTACTCCCAGTGCAAAAAATTAAACAGCGGCTAATCGGATTAGGAAATGCAGGGATAAACAACATCGATGATAACATCGACACCTATGAAACAAAATTTGGAAGAAAAAAAACTTAAAAGAGCAGCTAACAAAAAAAGAAGGCAAAAAAGTTACTGCCTGACAAAAGCGATTCGCAAGGTGACGAACAAGATTCTTCAAGAGTCAACACCCGAGTCTGATGTTAGTGCTAGAATGATTGTGGAGGATAACTCTGATGACTCTTTAGGAGATGGTAGCAACAAATGTTTAATTTGTGGGAAATTGGAACGCAAACAACGAGATGTTCTACGCTGAATGCTCAGGTTGGGACAGTCCATCTGGCTACATATGCGATTTATATGAAAACTAAAAATAAATATTAATACACTTAATGACCGCCATTACCAGAATTTTTGACCGGAGTTACCCGACCATGCGGCTAATCCCGATAATTTTAGGCCTTTTTTTAATATAACTTTTTTCCGTTCAGTTCATTTAGCTTTTTTATGTTTATAATATGTACTACCAAAAACATATGAATTTAATAAAAAGTGAAGTAAAAGTATTATTTAAAAAACGAATTTCGTTTTATTTGAGTTTTATATGAAATGACCGGTATAACCAGAACTGGGTTATACCGGTCATTTCATATAAAAAAACCCTACCTCAAAACATAAGGATAAAAATCTCAACTTCGAAATTTTGCATTACAATACTTCTCTATAGTAGACCTAAAAGTAAGTAAGTAAAAAACGTACAATTGCTGAGTAGTTACAGTTGAAACCCTCAGCATTACCAAGTTAACGGTCACTCGGGTGGCCGCGGTGTAGTTGTAATGTGTTCGCCTATTGAGCGTTAGGCTGCGTTCAATCCCAACCAAAATCCATAAAGCTTTTATTCAATAAAATAAAAAAAGTTCGGTGGCTACTCCTAAATGTATACACCAACTTGAAACTTCTGCGAATATAACGATAACAATAAAACAGTGACTTCCCGAGGTTAGCTCAGACCACCACCTATGGAATAAGTATTCACTACATCCAAAATCATTCCTATTACACTCTTCCTTCCCCTTCTCTAACGCTTGTAATAGGGTAAATCGTTAAAAGGGTATTCATAACCCCTTGAGTGCGTGCAAATTATAAAAAAATGTCTTCTTTGCCACGTCCACATATCAAACCAACCGAATGCACTTAAATCCGCTTCAAAAGTCGTTCTAATTTTTTCCAATAATTCAAACTAAAAAAATAAACACCAATCAACTCCAACGTTTACAAACAATTAAACCATCGACAACTTAATTCATCCATGACCGTCACCCACCCAAGAATATCTGAATGAAAGCAGTTTTCATTCTCAGTGCTTAGGGGTAGCTATAGCTACTATCTATAGTAAAATGTTCATCCGCTCTCTTAAATAAAAATACCACGTGAATCGTCATCTCTTCGCTGTCTTCGCTGTCTTCGCTGAGCTAAAACCAAAACGGAAAGTGAAAGAAAAATTAAAAATTTGCACTGGCAAAGTCTCTCACTCGGAAGTGCTTTCGTTGCTCAATCCGCGGCATATTGTTATTGTCCTAAAAAAAAGAAAAAGATATTCACAATTCGATTAAAACCGCATAATCATAATACCAAACCAAACCCAAACCGGCCTGGCATGTAGAGCTTTTCAGTTTAGTATCGTTGCGAACTTTGAATTGTCGTGATCGTTGCTATCGAATGCCATCAAATATTTTCGCGGTAATACGTTTCTGGTGGATTCGACTAACCGAAAAGGATCGATATTTAAAAAAACTTTTAATATAATTTAAAGGTACGTGATCAAGTAAAAATAGATAAAAAATAAAATACATCTATGTGCTCTTTGGCACGTCGGTCGTGTTTGTGAACAGAATTAACAAGACCAAGTGACAAAATTAATATATTTTTAGAGTACATACTCGTAGATTTTTTTTCGAATTCATAAATAAGTAAATGCATAATGTGTTTGGCTAAATTGAGTGCTTTCGCGATGGTCCTTACAGCTGCATTCGATCTGTTAATTTGGCTCACCTCAAGCACCTGACTCGTGTCTAGTGCAGCTACTTATGTTTAAAGCCAAAGGGTATAATGCTCTTGCACTTAAAATAGTCCAACTCGAAATAGATGCAAGAGCATAATAGGCGGTTGCGTGTGTAAATACAGTCGCATGCAAATGTAATAAAAGGTTCTTACGTTACCCATACTTAGTGCAAGAAAAATGAGAGTGGTGGGTGCACGACTGGGTCGTACATAAATGCTCATTGCGGGCTCTATTTAAAATTAGTTTTGAAAAAAAAAAATGCTGTAACGGTTTTTGAAATATATCTACTCGGTTTTTCATGTCCCGTCAATATTGAGGATACGAGTAAAAATACAAAAATTGTGTGCAGCTGTGACTAAATAATAAAATTAAGGGGGAGAGTACTATAAGTTTGGCGCTAAAAATTGATAACGGTTTTTAGTAGAGGGGTCAAAAATAAGTATTTTTTACTATGAGAGGGTTTATCTCGTCCCATTTAGGAGGTAGGGGCAATTTTAGAAAATAATAACTTAAAATGAAAAAAAAAATAAAATTAAAAAATATATTCCGTTTTTGAGAGCCAGAAACCAGTTCTTTAATCCTTAATTTAAATTTTATTATTTATGTCAATAGTTTTTGAAAAATTCGCATGCAAACTCAAAGTTATGATAAAAAAATGCCAAGAAAAAAGTTTAGACCAATTTTTTTCAAAATTGTGAAATAAAGTGCTTAATTACCTTTTTGTGGTCAATGCTTATATCAATTCTGAATCGAATACTAAAAAACCGCATAGTTTTATGTGTTCTACTTATTGAGAGAATTAAAGGTTACTAAAAATATTTTTGTATGATTTTTGGTTTTTTGGTATCTCACTTAGGCCCGGTTTTCCAGGCCTAGTAGGCATCGTAGTTTCGGGATTAAACTCAAGCTAACCACAAAAAGTATTTTTCAGTCAATTTAAATCTAACTTCGAGCTAACCAAGCAAGTTCGGTGAGTAACCTAACTCTGGGATTTAATGATCAGATGTTTTTTTGACAGACGAAAAAAAAACAAGCAAACAATTATTTTCAATTCCATTTATGTGGATATTTTATTAAATTTTTGTAAACTAAATACGTGTACGATATATTCAGATTCAGATCTTAGCAACTAGAAACTATTTTAAAAATTGAATTTGTCTGTTTAAAGAAGAAAAAAACCTTGTAAGATCGCGACAAAAGCATTTTCATTTGTTTGGGGAAAAAGAAACCAAACAGCTGATAACTGAGCTGTTGCAGATTCTATATATTTCGATAACTTTGTGACAGCAAAATCGATATAACATGAGTGCTACCAAATCAAATCTCCACACAAACTGCTTCTTCGTGAGTTAACTCTGGATTAAATTTATTCCGATGTTAGTAGATAAACTCTAGGTTAACTCAGAGTTAACTCAGCACTGAAAAACCGGGCATTAGAGGATTAATGTTCATCTTTTAAAGAAGTAAAGCAAGTCAAGTGCATTACATTTTACAACAACACACAAAAAAACCTCGCACCCATTTTTTTCCAAATTTTGAGTTTGAAACCATTTTTTTTTTTCAAAAACTATGCATAGGTTTTTTTTTTAATTTAAAAAATAACTAATAGTACAAATGTTTAAAAAAAAGATGTACTACTGTACTTCCTAAACGGGGCGATATAGCACCCTTCTCCCTCACATGGTAAAAATGCTTGTTTTTGAACATTCTACTAAAAACCGTTATCAATTTTTGGCGCCAAACTTGTAGTACTCGTGCCAAATTTAGGAAAATCAGTGAAGGCAGGAAATAGTGATTTTTAATTTTTGGCTAAATCTTTTAAATACTGTTAAGAGACATTAAGGATAAAACTAAATATGAGGAATTATAAGCCTAAAAAGCAACTCAGATATTCAATTTTAATCAACTAGACAATACATTTTGGGAGATATTGAAGTGTGTTTTTTTTTTGTAATTAAATTCGTTGCTGATGTAAAGGGTGTAAAGGACCCTGTCACCAGGCATACCGTCTCAACATACATTTTGTTTCGTGTCAAAAAACACAAATAGAGAGAAAAAACATATGAGAAGGCTACAATAAGCTGTGCGGATCGTTGGATACCCATCCCATCCTTCCGAAATTCTTCCATATCTTGTTCTAATAGTATCTAAATATTTTTTGGTTTGACCAAAACAACGTTTTCCAACGGCATCTGCTATGAACAGGGTATACAATTATACAAATGCTTTTTGTAAAAAAAGCACCCAAAAAGTGGGCGTTAAAAAAACATTATATGGATGGAATAAAAATATTAAGATTGTCTAAATATCTTGTTGAGACATTTTATCAATTTTTTTTTACCGTTTAACCAGACGGACGGACGGATGGACAGACGGACATGGCTTAATCGCCTCAGCTAGCAGTTTTGAGTCGATTCATATACATTGAGGTATATCTAGAAAAATTATTCCTATATGTTACAAACTATGTATCAAAACTAATATAACCCTATGGGAAAGGGTATAGAAAATTAAGAAAGCTACTTTACTCAGACCACAGACGAACAAAAAGGACTCTAAAAAGGCAAGAACGGAAAATAGGAAAAGTTGAAAAGAAAATATCAAATACCTATGCCAATACTACTGTGAAAGAATAGAAAAAATCATGGATTTAATTACTAGCCTAAAATAAGTCTAAAACTCTATCTTATAATATCTAAAATAAACCTTAACTAGCCTCGAAATACCCTACACACGATACACTTGATCCCACAATCTTAGAGTAATACAGGTTCGTCGCGATTTCGAACCATGCCAGATGTTGATGGCAGAGTTTGGCATTTCCATCACTTTGTGCCACTTGACACATCTATCTATTGGCTATCTTCCTTTTTTGAGAAATTCCAAGAACCGAAAACACTGTTTTTGGTAAATTTCCTGAAACTTTAATCGAAAACGTCTCGAAAACACTTCTCAGACATCATTTTTTGAAAGTTGCTGAAGCGAACTCACCTTCAATACACACGTGTGCTCCACACATTCCATTCCACGGAACAGCTGGCCAAACAAATTAATTTTTTTCGCGGGAACATTCCAGTTTTCAATTTTTGTTTTTCATATTCATATTCTATTTAGAAAACTAATGTTTTTCTAATTGACCTTAAAATTTTTAACAGGCAATTCGTGCCTTCAAGACTGTTTGAAAATTAAGTAGATGCAACATTTGTTAAACAAAGTGGATTATTATTTTGTTTGAAACGTCAAACGAAACCTGTTGGACGAATGTGTCGAAGCAACTCAAGTAGGTTGTTCACTGTGTCTATCCTAAGTGGGACTGGGACGCGCCGATTGCTCCATCTTGCCGACAAGTAAACAATTGTTTAAGTGTGTATTACCAAAATAAACAATTAAACAATTATTTAATTATTTAAACAATTGTTTAAGTGTGTATTACCAAAATATGGGAGGATTTTCATCTAAGCTAAGAGATCTCTCACTCTCTATTGATGCATCTGATTTTGATATTTATGCATTCACTGAGTCATGGCTGCATGATCACATTATGACAGAGGAACTCTTTGATTTGTCGACTTTCTCTGTATTTCGTCTCGATCGATTTGATGTTAGCAAGAAACGTGGAGGTGGAGTAATGATTGCAGTGCGTCACTTTATAACAGCATCAGCTCTTGATTTGAATGTGGTGTTAGATGTAAATTGCACTAATATTGAGCAACTTTGTGTGAGAGTGGCTTTTGCTGGCTTCAAACTTGTGTTTTTCCTAAGCTACATACCCCCTGGAAGTGCTCCTGCTATCGACAAACAACACTTAGAAAATATTGATAGGGTTGCCAACTTACCGGAAAATGAAAATGCTTATTTTTGTGTACTTGGTGATTTTAATTTGCCAAACTTAAATTGGACTAAGGTAGATGAAAACAAATTAATGCCCATATTAATAAACTCTGAAACTGAAGTTATGATGTGTGACTCACTCTTTTCTTTAAATCTAAATCAAATAAACAATGTATACAATTCTATTAATAGGCCTTTAGATTTAGTTTTTATTTCTAATGATTTGAATACAAATATTTTTGAAACACTTCCATTGCTTAATAATTCCGTTCATCATACGGCAATAAATGTTTGTATATCTATTTATGATTATGAAAATTGCAGTAAATTTAACAACTCACAGTCATATTATCGTAGACTTAATACAAATAATTTGAATTTAATTAAATCTCAACTAAATTCTATAAATTGGAAAACAGAATTCAAAAATTATGATTTATGTACAAACTTTTTAAAACTTAAACATTTTGTAAGTGAAGCTTTAAATAATAGTGTTCCTTTGATTCGTAGAAAGTTAAATTCTAGTCCAAAGTGGTACAATAGCCGACTAAAGAAATTAAAGAACGCAAAAAATACTGCGCATAAGCATTTCAAGCAATCAAATTCTATTGCTGACTATACACTTTTTTGTCGTCTGAGAAAAGAGTTTATTTTCCTATCAAAATTCTTGCATTGTAACTATGTACAGTCAATAGAGTCTAAATTGAAATCGAATCCAAATCAATTTTGGTATTACATTAATACAAAGCGGAGAAGTGTTGGATTTCCGTCAACGATGCATCTTGAAAATAAATCTTCTTCTGACCCGGAAGAAATTGCAAATATGTTTGCTGACTACTTTCAAACTATTTATGACTCAGCGAATTTACTATCGTTGAATGAAGATTATTTCGAATCTCTTCCTTCTTTATTTAATTCATGTAATTTTAAAGTTACGATTGATAATGTACTTAAGTTACTAAAAGAACTTGAACCTATAAAAAAGCCTGATATATTGGGATTTGTTCCGATTGTTTTAAAGCACTGTGCTGATGAACTCTCTACCCCGTTGACTGAATTATTTAATCAGTCTTTATCGTCAGGAATTTTCCTTGATTAGTGGAAAATTTCAATTATAAATCCCATTTTTAAATCTGGGAAAAAAGACAATATTGCGAACTATAGGCCAATATCAAAATTATCCACTATACCCAAGATGTTGGATTGTCTAGTAAAAGACCTCTTTCTCAATTTATTAAAAGGGCACGTAAGTGATTTTCAACATGGATTTTGGAAAGGTAGGTCTACGGTATCAAATCTGGTTGACTTTACAAAATTTTCAATAAATGCTTTGGAGAAAAATAGGCAAATTCATGTAGTTTATACCGATTTTACTAAGGCATTTAGCAGAGTAAACCTTAAAATTCTTCTGAAAAAACTTGAAAGCTATGGAATTTCTAACCCTCTATTGGGTTGGTTTAAATCTTATTTGTTTGGTCGGAAGCAAATGGTAATTGTGGATGATGTATGCTCTAAGGAAATATTTGTTACCTCAGGAGTTCCTGAAGGGAGTCATTTGGGCCCCCCTATTTTCCTACTTCATGTAAATGATATACCTGAAATGTTGAAATTTTGCAAATGTCTCATATTTGCAGATGATATCAAGTTCTTTGCAGTAATTTCAAATTCCGCTGATTGTTTGCTTATGCAAAACGATCTTGTTTCGTTTGTTAACTGGTGTAAACTGAATGATTTAAAGCTTAATCTCCAAAAATGCACCAGTATGTATTATAATCGTTCTTTGTATAACATTGTTCCATCGTACTCCTTAGACAATGTTAATTTAAAAATTGTCCATGAAGTTCAAGACCTTGGTGTGATATTTGATGAAAAACTCACGTTTCGTTTTCATATTAATTCCATAATTTCAAAAGCTAATTCTCTGTTGGGATTCTTGAAAAGAAATTCTTCTGAATTCTCTGATCCTTACACTTTAATTATTTAATGAAGTATACTATTGTCTTGATATTAGCATGGAAAGAAATACATTTAAAAATTTATTGTTAGCATATTTAATGCATAAATTTAATACTAATGATAACTAACGATATTATATAAAGTATCACTGTTTTATAAATTATTTTCAAATCTGTTGATATAAATCGTAGAGAATAAATAAATAAATAAATAAATAAATAAATAAATAAAAAAAAGTATTTACCTCGAAATTAAAACCCTATCTACAGGGTGCGCCATCTTTTATGTCGGTATGTGAACATTGGATTACTTTAAAAGTAAAACGATTTCTCCATGTGTAAGGTCTTTATATTAAATTCCTTCGTTTACAATTTATTTGGACCATTTTTTGAATACAACTTCAACTAAGTGGACTCATTTATTGAGCAAAGCCAAATGTGGCCTTTTTGCTGCTATTTCCATCACTTTTTCAAACATCTCGGGTGGTATAGCCATGATTTTGGGGCAAATCCTGTCCCAAACAGCCGCTTAATGGTCATGCAATGCTGTTTCATGGATCTCGTGTTCCCACTGTTCCCCAAATGTTTCAATTCTACTTGTTAATGGCGCCAGAGAGTTTAAAATGAGCCCCTAGGGTCATCAAAATTTGCTTCCAAAAATCAGGTTCAGTGCTATCTATTCGAGTTACTGTTTGGTCTTATTCCAAGTTACGTGGACGGTCAGTCGGCATTATTCTTTGAGTCAATTGCACTTTATATAAACACCGAATTATCCTTCAAAGTGATACCACCGACGCCAAAAACTTTGACGACATGCGAGTTATTTTGATAAAGCGATTCATCACTTTTTAAATTGTGATAAATAGGCGTTTAAAAAAATTTCCTGCTCATGTCAATCGGTTGACAAATGTCATAGTTATTCAATGTTTACCTAACGACATAAAAAATTTCGGTCAAAATACTAGGCACTTAGCGATCGCCACAAGTAGCTTAGTGTAGGAATTCTTAAGCATCAGCTGGATGAAAACTCAAGGTTTCACATATTCGCCTTGCCTACCATTGGACCGCCAATTCCACCAGTTGCAAATCCACCTAAACCTTGTTATAATGGTGCATTGACCTACTAAACATCTCTTATTATTGTGAATTTATGGTAGGCCGTCCACACATCTTTTTGTACGAACAGTATCTACAATTATACTGTTTGTCGTGGATAAACTGCGATGTTGATACATTTTTGTTTACCCCATTAGAGTTAATCATTCTCACTTAGATATAAATAGCCACAAAAGCGTGAGAGTAAAGGCGTTCCCTATTGTTTTGAACATATTGAGGCGAAATCAATTAATGGTGTCTGCAGCCAATTGCCAACTTAATTTGTCGGCATTTCAAATATTTTTAATTAAATTTTAATATAATTCAAGTATCTGCATGTTGTAAGATCCGGTTTTTCGTTGTTTGTCACTTTTGTATATGAAGTGTGTCACATGGTTTTTTTTATTAGGTACTTGTTTAAGTGTAAGTGTGTTTTTTTGGCTTAGATATATTTATTAGCATTAGCAATATCCTCATCATTTGCATATCAAAACTTCGAGTTATTGTACTGTTTAATTTTTTTTACCAATTATTTGTTAATTTTAAATCTGGCGCCTTGTTTTTATCATAAACCATATTTTTTGTACATTGAATTCGGCATAAACTGGTGTATATATTCCCATTCTCCTTAGGCACAGTTTTATACTCAAACCCTTAGCGGAAATCTGCTAGTTTTGTCCTTTCCATTTTTCTTTTTCGCTCGCTACACTTTTAAATTCTTCTTTCGGTTTTGCAATTCAATTGTTTGCAACCGTTGATATAGCTAAACGAATCAACCAGGATCTTCCTATCCTTCGCAAAAAGGAAATCATAGAGATCCCACGGTTAATGGTTGACGCTACAGTCTGATATGAACCTTGACGACCTCAACCAACATGCTTCACCAATTAGCGAGGTCGCTACAATTGCGAACTTCCAAGTTGGTTAAGGTCGGTTTAATTGAGGGGCACTACAGTCCGAAATGATCCTGGGCCTCAACAAACATGCCTCTCCAATTAGCCCTTCAAGTTGGTTTGCGCTCTAATATCACCCCGAAAAGGGGAGAACTCCCCATCATAGTATATTTCCTTGCCATTATGATGCGTCCGAAACAGCTATGTAGCATCCAGCATTTGATTTATTTGACTAGATTCTCCATTTTGATTTGCAGAACAGTGGACTTGTTCCTTCTTGTGAGAACTTTATACTGCATGTTAGGACTTTATACTGGATATCAAGGCCTATGCTGTAAACTTGCCTAACAAATCTTTGCGCCAAACTTAATCAAAAGCTTTTACATATCCAAGGCAACAGCTCTCGATTCCCAATATTGGTCTATCTCAGGTGTTCAAAAATGTTTCGAATAATTTTCCTCTCCAAACGACCAAGGATTTCTGTATCCCCTTTTGATACGATCCATGCTTCAGCGACTTAGAGAAGGACTGGGATGATCCACGTCTTGTATAGGATCTCCTTCGTAGTCCGAGTAAGGGCTTTACTTATAAATTGTCTTCTTAGATCAAAGAAACAGCGGTTGGCAAGAGTCGCTACATCTGTCAATGGTGACGTTCTGTCTAATTCGTTGATGTTGTGTGTCCTTTCGAATTGACAGCATATATTTGGTCTTACCATCATTCACAGTTAAACCCATTGTTGCAGCTTCCCTCTATATACTAAGAAACGTGGCTATCACAGTCCATAATTTCAAAAGCTAATTCTCTGTTGGGATTCTTGAAAAGAAATTCTTCTGAATTCTCTGATCCTTACACTTTAAAATCACTATATTATAGCATTGTAAGACCTTCTTTGGAATACGCTTCTGTTGTCTGGAATCCATCAACTCAAAGTGATATAATAAAGATTGAAAGAGTTCAGAAAAACTTCTTGCGGTTTGCTTTGAGAAAATTTTTCGGTTGCGTTGATACTGTACATTTTTCTTATCGTTCAAAATGCCTTTTGTTAGGAATGCAATCTCTTGAATCGCGTAGAGAAATGTATAGCGTAATGTTTGTTCGGGATGTTTTGTGTAGCTATATTAATTGCTCTAGCTTGCTTTTTAATATAAATATTTATGCTCCTTCTCGAGGTTTAAGATCGAGGCCTTTATTATTTGAAGTTTCACATAGAATAATTATGGTTTACGAGAACCTTTAAGTCATTGCAGTAAATTATTTAATGAAGTATACTATTGTCTTGATATTAGCATGGAAAGAAATACATTTAAAAATTTATTGTTAGCATATTTAATGCATAAATTTAATACTAATGATAACTAACGATATTATATAAAGTATCACTGTTTTATAAATTATTTTCAAATCTGTTGATATAAATCGTAGAGAATAAATAAATAAATAAATAAATAAATAAATAAATAAAAAAAAGTATTTACCTCGAAATTAAAACCCTATCTACAGGGTGCGCCATCTTTTATGTCGGTATGTGAACATTGGATTACTTTAAAAGTAAAACGATTTCTCCATGTGTAAGGTCTTTATATTAAATTCCTTCGTTTACAATTTATTTGGACCATTTTTTGAATACAACTTCAACTAAGTGGACTCATTTATTGAGCAAAGCCAAATGTGGCCTTTTTGCTGCTATTTCCATCACTTTTTCAAACATCTCGGGTGGTATAGCCATGATTTTGGGGCAAATCCTGTCCCAAACAGCCGCTTAATGGTCATGCAATGCTGTTTCATGGATCTCGTGTTCCCACTGTTCCCCAAATGTTTCAATTCTACTTGTTAATGGCGCCAGAGAGTTTAAAATGAGCCCCTAGGGTCATCAAAATTTGCTTCCAAAAATCAGGTTCAGTGCTATCTATTCGAGTTACTGTTTGGTCTTATTCCAAGTTACGTGGACGGTCAGTCGGCATTATTCTTTGAGTCAATTGCACTTTATATAAACACCGAATTATCCTTCAAAGTGATACCACCGACGCCAAAAACTTTGACGACATGCGAGTTATTTTGATAAAGCGATTCATCACTTTTTAAATTGTGATAAATAGGCGTTTAAAAAAATTTCCTGCTCATGTCAATCGGTTGACAAATGTCATAGTTATTCAATGTTTACCTAACGACATAAAAAAATTCGGTCAAAATACTAGGCACTTAGCGATCGCCACAAGTAGCTTAGGGTAGGAATTCTTAAGCATCAGCTGGATGAAAACTCAAGGTTTCACATATTCGCCTTGCCTACCATTGGACCGCCAATTCCACCAGTTGCAAATCCACCTAAACCTTGTTATAATGGTGCATTGACCTACTAAACATCTCTTATTATTGTGAATTTATGGTAGGCCGTCCACACATCTTTTTGTACGAACAGTATCTACAATTATACTGTTTGTCGTGGATAAACTGCGATGTTGATACATTTTTGTTTACCCCATTAGAGTTAATCATTCTCACTTAGATATAAATAGCCACAAAAGCGTGAGAGTAAAGGCGTTCCCTATTGTTTTGAACATATTGAGGCGAAATCAATTAATGGTGTCTGCAGCCAATTGCCAACTTAATTTGTCGGCATTTCAAATATTTTTAATTAAATTTTAATATAATTCAAGTATCTGCATGTTGTAAGATCCGGTTTTTCGTTGTTTGTCACTTTTGTATATGAAGTGTGTCACATGGTTTTTTTTATTAGGTACTTGTTTAAGTGTAAGTGTGTTTTTTTGGCTTAGATATATTTATTAGCATTAGCAATATCCTCATCATTTGCATATCAAAACTTCGAGTTATTGTACTGTTTAATTTTTTTTACCAATTATTTGTTAATTTTAAATCTGGCGCCTTGTTTTTATCATAAACCATATTTTTTGTACATTGAATTCGGCATAAACTGGTGTATATATTCCCATTCTCCTTAGGCACAGTTTTATACTCAAACCCTTAGCGGAAATCTGCTAGTTTTGTCCTTTCCATTTTTCTTTTTCGCTCGCTACACTTTTAAATTCTTCTTTCGGTTTTGCAATTCAATTGTTTGCAACCGTTGATATAGCTAAACGAATCAACCAGGATCTTCCTATCCTTCGCAAAAAGGAAATCATAGAGATCCCACGGTTAATGGTTGACGCTACAGTCTGATATGAACCTTGACGACCTCAACCAACATGCTTCACCAATTAGCGAGGTCGCTACAATTGCGAACTTCCAAGTTGGTTAAGGTCGGTTTAATTGAGGGGCACTACAGTCCGAAATGATCCTGGGCCTCAACAAACATGCCTCTCCAATTAGCCCTTCAAGTTGGTTTGCGCTCTAATATCACCCCGAAAAGGGGAGAACTCCCCATCATAGTATATTTCCTTGCCATTATGATGCGTCCGAAACAGCTATGTAGCATCCAGCATTTGATTTATTTGACTAGATTCTCCATTTTGATTTGCAGAACAGTGGACTTGTTCCTTCTTGTGAGAACTTTATACTGCATGTTAGGACTTTATACTGCATATCAAGGCCTATGCTGTAAACTTGCCTAACAAATCTTTGCGCCAAACTTAATCAAAAGCTTTTACATATCCAAGGCAACAGCTCTCGATTCCCAATATTGGTCTATCTCAGGTGTTCAAAAATGTTTCGAATAATTTTCCTCTCCAAACGACCAAGGATTTCTGTATCCCCTTTTGATACGATCCATGCTTCAGCGACTTAGAGAAGGACTGGGATGATCCACGTCTTGTATAGGATCTCCTTCGTAGTCCGAGTAAGGGCTTTACTTATAAATTGTCTTCTTAGATCAAAGAAACAGCGGTTGGCAAGAGTCGCTACATCTGTCAATGGTGACGTTCTGTCTAATTCGTTGATGTTGTGTGTCCTTTCGAATTGACAGCATATATTTGGTCTTACCATCATTCACAGTTAAACCCATTGTTGCAGCTTCCCTCTATATACTAAGAAACGTGGCTATCACAGTCCGACCAATAATGTCAATATCTTCAGCGTATGCTAGCACTTACACTGATTTATGGAAGATTGTACCTCTGGTGTTGGCTCGAGAGTTTTGAACAAAGTTCTCCAGATCGATGTTGAAGAAGTCGCCTTGCTTAAATCCATTTTTTATATCGAATGTGTCGGTGTGATCGTGTCCGACTCTGGTGGAGCAGCAAGAACTCCCCATCGTCATCCTGCACAGACGGACGAGTTTGGACGGTATACCAAAACTAAAGATGGCTCTGTATAGTTCGTCTCTATAAATTCTGTCATGTGCGGCTTTTAAATCGATAAAAAGGTGGTGGGTATCGATTTGGACTTTTTTGCAGGATCTGCAGAAGTGTGAAAATTTGAAAGTCCACAGACTTTCCTGGCCTAAAACCACACTGATAAGGGCCGATCAGGTTGTTGGTAAACGGTTTCAAGCTTTCACATATAGGATCTTGTAGCCGATGTTGAGGAGACTTATGCCTTTGTAGTTGGCTCAGTTCAGAGGGTCTCCTTTTTGACACATTGGTCATTTCAAAATTAATGAAAAATATTATCGAAACACCATTTTGAATGGCAAATTCAGAGGCGAAAATGTTGTGCTGAAACGCATTCCAATGATTCCCACAGACGTGCCAATTGAATTCAAATGAATACAATTTACCTACTATTATATTGCGACTTAGATTTAGGCGTATAATTTTTACACACGGACAATTTTATCTTTTTATCATAGATCCCATCGAAACATATCCGATTCAGCTTCATCAAGGAATAGACCGTCATTATAATCGGGCTCTGGAAAACCATTTTCTCGAGGCGCAACGCCAAATATAGTCATATCAACGGGGTATGCACGATATCCATTTGAAATTTAATCTCAATGGCTAATAAGTTGTGTCCACTGTCGTCGTACTTGAGGTAGCCGGGTCAAGGAAATTCTTAGAACAGAACTGCGACACACAACAACAGCACACTTTCAGTTTAAAATTTAATATTTCACTTATATGTATAGTTAAGTTCGATTTCTTTGAGATAGATATACGATCATTCTCTTTTATCGATCATATTCAATCTATTTTATCGATCTTTAAAAATTTCAAACACATTTACCCCCTTATTAAACGCTGATTAGCTAAACAGTGACTAACTTTTGACATTTGCGCGAGTATTTTTTATAGGGGAAACTGTCAAGTTAGTCATTGATTACCTAATCAGCGTTTATTAATACGGGGGTTACAATTTCAAAGATTTTGATGGACTGTCTGAGCAATATATTGTGAAAATTTCATTTTTTACGTACCATCTAAAGATTTTAGCCACGCTTACTCTCCTATGATTTTTTTATATTTAGAAAACAAAAATATTCACTAAAAAATAATTTATATGGAAAAACAACATTTGCCGGGTCAGCTAGTATGTATGTATGTTATGTCTTTATTGAAAAAAAAATCCATTATAAAACTATCAATTAAACTTCTAACCTTACTTTAACATTACATTTTTATTGTTCTTCCAGGTTACTAAAAAGTGATCTGAACAAGTACTGTTCACTTGTGAAATATGTCTACTGCACAAGAACGACGAACATCATTCGCTAGAAGAGCGGAGAGTCTGTTGGAGAGGGTGAGAATAATGAACACAATATACGAGGTATCGGATGACCAATCTGGAGATAATAATTAATTTGTTTGGTTTTTTTTATTTGTTTCTTTAAATTTAAACCCTGATTTATTTGTTTTTATAATAAAACAGCTATTTACCTGCAGTAGTTACTTATCCCTTTGTATGATATGAACCAAATATTCATAACTCTTTAAACTCTCTAATTCGTCCTGCAAATCACTATAAAATTCTAATTATCTATTACTATTAGGAAAATTCTAAAACAATAACGTTCCACAGCACACTCTAAGCGCAGGTAGTTCCTTGATTAAAGCACAAGTGCTACTCAAAGTATGTCGAAGGTTACCCAAGTCGTGTAATAAACTTGTCAGATGCGTAAAGGTGATTGGATGTTCTGTGTGAACTGCACTCAATAATTCAAGAGGGGGGTGTTCACATTCTCATAAACCATCGCATATGCATGATATTTCATTGATAAACTGACTGACCAGGGTTGCCATTAGTACAAAGCAATTACTCGTGTTATCTTCATTAAATTAATGCACATAATTTATGTACACAAAATTGATTTTAAATTTTACCTCCGTGACGGCCGGTCGGCTTATTAGATACACCAATGCATAACAGATTTTATTGATAGGCGGCGTTACTTATAATCATTTTTAACAACAACTTTAACGATAATCTCCACACTTTCCAAAAATCCATTTCCAATTAATAAATTTACATCACAGACTATCGCTAGTCATAGAGCTTGCGATTTGTCTAAAAGTACTCCAGGTAATTGTCAATTTCGAAATAAAAATAAAATGGGTTTCATGTACACAATTTGTTCTGCCGGCATAATCCATCTCGTGTGCGCTGGAGTACCTTATAGAATGAAACCGGTCCGTGTGCGAAGGCCCAATCTCTTACGCGGTGTTCTTATGCGGTCCTTCATTTAAGTACTAACCACGCCCGGCGCTGCTTGGTTTTGGTGATCAGACGAGAGTATATCTTTTTCGTTACCAATTTACGTATCATAAAATTAAATTCACATCGTCCCAAAAGAATTTGAACTTCAAAAAGGCAAATTTGTAAAGAGATGCTCTCTTCCACCTCGAGAAACACAAACATTCGAAAGGAAATTTTAGCCAAAACCTGACTACGTCATCCGATCCGAAACAATCACACTACATACTAATTTCATCTTCACCTTGCAGCCTCTCTTGTCCAATATGTCCTTAACAAAGTACCGTCACATCTATTTACCAGCACAAACCTCAGAGGAGTTTCAAAAGCATTTCGTTTTAAAAATCTTGGCATATGTAATTTCTGGTGGTAGCACGTCAATTTAAAAATGCATCTTCATTATTACTAACCACACTTTGAAAACTCAATTATATCTACCTGTTTAGATTCAAGCTTCAATTACAGACTCCAGACGTCTTCTCAAATGCCCAAACACATTTATGACAAACCAAAGAAAAGCCAGTACCATCGATCAGCTGTCATTTCAACATTCAGAGGAAAATAACCATTTTAGTCACCTACCCTCTTACCTCCCCGAGAAAAAAATCTTTTTCCGAACATGTTACCAAATATCGCATTCATATGAATATCAACATTTGTTTGATTCCTTACAACGGAGAATATCGCTTACTTGGACTCACCCAAGAGTTTCATAATTTGAACTTGCTCACACACAAACCCACGTACCCAAATTTACTTATTGACAACATTGTACCTACTTCACACCACCACACATCCTTGGGGTGGCGGTGCACCAACGTCCTTTATGCAATATTACATACAGTACGCTCACCATCTTCCTCCATCTCCAACCTACATGCCAACACGAAACCGTCAACGTCACGAGACGACATCGCACATCTAGGTTCAATGACATACCATCTGCTCACTTCCGACAACAGATCCATATTTTTGCACACCACAGTAGGTGTTGACAAAGATATAAGCACACACGTTCACTCGATCAAACGCCACAACACTCCAGAACCAGCTACGGATTTTTAACTTTCTCTTACAAAGAGAAAGATATTGTTTTCGTGAAAATTTTCGACCTCGAGAATTTGATTGATTCTAACATTATGATGATAGCGGAACCCAAAAAAGTGGTTTTTGGAATTCCGTCCGTCGGTCCGTCGGTCCGTCGCACAGTGGGGCAAGATACCCCAAAAACCGGAAACAATTCATGTGATGGGCTAGCTATACTGAAAAAATATTTTTATATGTAAGAATCTCTTATTAGTGCATAGAAAGACCATATTTGACTTTTTAAAGTTATTTTTATTGTTTTAAAGTTATATTTATTGACAAGCCAAACTGCAATGCACTGGGATTGTAGGGTTTTAACAGCAGCTCTTCAATATTATTAAAGTCCTTGGAACATGCACCGCAGATATAACAACGCTGAGATGAGACGGTATCTGTCAAAGCGTTACAATCTTTTCCGTCCACCATTGTAACTTTTGAATGGCAAAGACTCTGAATTGGAGCATCTATTCTGAGCTTTTCAGATACCGAAACTTGAGCTGATTCTTTCGTATATACAAATTTTATTGGACGGCAGTACCTGGTTGAAGAAGGTCTAGGATTTTGCCATATTACAGCTTTTTCTTCTGAGCTCTCACAAACCAATTGGAGGGGTACCACAGAACTTATAAATACACTAGAATCATCAGCATCCTTTCCAACATATTTCTGCTTATATGAACTGTGCCCAGAACTACCATCAAAGCCCCACTTAGAAATCAAACACAAATTGCTTAATTGCTCATCTTTCAAAGAAAATATTATATCTTTTTGAGCTAATATCAAACGTTCCACAGTATGATTCATCAAAGCTTGAACTGTCACTTCAGCTGATGTATCTGTTACAGTCATGACTTCTCTTTTCGGATAGCACGTTTTTTTTGCAGTTTGAACAACTTTGTATGAAGGAAATCTTTCAGGGTCTTTGGCTCTAATAATATCATATTGGTGTCTTGTGAGCTTGGCCTCGACTACGGTTGACAGTGCTTCTTCCCCTGACATCTGTCGAGTTCGTTGTTGTTATTTATGGAACACATTTTTATAATTAATTGCATGCTGAGGTGAACGCACTAGGTCCTCTACTAATTTTGATGCAACTGGATGACCTGCTGCTCGTAGATTTACCTTTGTCGCAAATCCTAATTGCGAAGTTGACAGCTCCTTTCGCATTGCTTCTGTTTTGAATCGTTTGCTTCTATCGCTGCGTTCTTCAAACGGCTTTTCTGGGCGGCCGCCTCGCTGTTTTGGCGGAGTTGCTTTATCCAAGAGTTTGAAGGCTATTGATGTATGCAACCAAATCTCATTTGCTTTTTTAAAACGAATTTCATTCCTAGCAGATTTAAACCACTTTTCTCTAAATCTTATTCTAAATTGCGAAATTGTATGCTGGAGTTCTTTAACATTTATATTGTGGTGGGCTTCAAGGTGTATCTCCAAAAAACTAAATTTTTGTTCTAGGGTTTGAAGCCCCGATTCCTTCATAAGGTTAAACAACTCCATCCTTGTATAAAACACAACATTTGAATGCGAACCTACACGAAAATAAGAACTTTTTAAGAATATGTGTGAATTAATACACCACATTTGTTGAAGTGGTGGATTAGGAAAAACTGAATTTAAAAAAATGGTGTACATATGAGCACCCGTTTTATTTTGTATTGTATACACAAGAAGTCAAGCTATATTGATAAATAAATATCTCCGTGTGGAAACGTGTGGAAATCTACTTTTGCTTTAGCTATTTACGAAATTATCTTTAATATTTTTGAAATTTGAATGCATATACAAAAACAAAAAAACAAAAATTGCTTTTATAGTTTTTGCATACAACTAAATCCACATAGTGAGTACATACTTGAAGCTATCGATTCCATATTATTTTTTAACTTTCACGAGATTAAAAGAAAAAATACAGCTACGCAAACACGCGCCAATTGAACTACTTGTTAAGACACACGGTGCAAGAAGAATTGAAGTGTTACTTTCAATTAGCTCGTTCTAAGTGACAAAGCAAGAAAAAAATATAACTGTTTTTGCAAAAAATGCACTGGAATGTATTATAACAGAAAAACAACTTTGTGTACTCATCTCACTCAATTCATTTTTTGAGTTTATTCCGACTCCATCATATGAGCTGCCCCACTGTGCGTCGGTCCGTCGGTCCGTCTGTCCGTAATGGTCTCCCCAGCCTAAACGGCTTGACCGATTTTCTTCAAACTTCGTATCCAAGTTTGTTCTGGTCATAATTCTAGCCCATTTTTTTGTTTGCTTTTAGCCATGTTAATAATGGTACCTGCCATATAAAAATTACACATAACCTCAATTTTCTCGAAAACGGCTCTAACGATTTTGATTAAACTTTATATATACTATAAGCATATTAGTTCCAACAAAACTGCATACCCAGTTTTTGCGAGAAAATCCATATAACGGATTTTGTCATTTGGGCCATATAAAGAAAATTGTTAATTTCTCGCAAACTGCTATGTGAAATTGAATGAAATTTAATATATATACTACTATTATAGTTTGAAACAATTCCACATAAGTTTTAGCCCAACTATCACTAAACGGAATTTTAAGTTTTGGCCAATAACGGAAAATCATTATTATTCACATAGACACCGATTCCTTCAAATTTCGGAGTAAACGTTCGTATAATCACATTTCGACATTTTTTATATCATTTTTAGCATCAATAATCAAAATGCGTACTTACTATTTGATCTTACGCCCAACTCGCTGTGAAAGAGAAAGTTGCGTACGACCCAGTCGTGCACCCACCACTCGTTTTTTTCATTTTCGTGACGTATTTTCGTTTCATAAAATCCAATCCAAACCGTCACGAAATATGTTTCACTTCAAAAAATTGTTTTGACAGTTTGTTTGATTGAAAATGTAATAGAGGAGTCGAGTTTACTTAGTTAGTTATGGGTTTTAATTATTGGTAGAATTTCATAATAAACTAAGTTGATTTATTTGGCTAGATTCTCCATTTTGATTTGCAGATTTGCAAATCCGAAGATTTTTCGAATAATTTTTCTCTTAAAACGATCAAGGATTTCTGTATCCCCTTTTGATACGGTCCATGCTTCAGCGACTTAGAGCAGGACTTGGATGATCCAGGTCTTGTATAGGATCACTTTCGTAGTCCGATGAAGGGCTTTACTTATAATTTGTCTTCTTAGACCAAAGAAACAGCGGTTGGCAAGAGTCGCTACATGTGTCAATGGTGACGTTCTGTCTAATTCGTCGATGTTGTGTGTCCTTTCGAACTGACAGTATATATTTGGTCTTACCACCATTGACCTTCTATATACTAGGAAACGTAGTTATGACATTGCGTTGAGTCCGACCAATGATGTCAATTTCACTGAAAACGATATTGTTGTTAGTAATTGGTTTCAGACGATCACATATTACGGCAAATAGGATTATGTAAACGATGTTGAGGAGACTTATGCCTCTATAGTGGGCGAATTTCAGAGGGTCTCCTTTTTTGTGGATCGGGCGAATGATGCTGAGTTACTATACTTTATGTATACTTTCATCCGAATAAATTTTGGTTATGAGTTGATGAATGTTTCTTACCAAATCATTTCTGCGGGCTTTTTTCCGGCAGCCTTCGTTGCACAGCGAAGTCAATTAGGCTAAATGCGTTGCAAGACCTGTTTTCGTGTAGGCTGTGTCTTTTCTTCTAATTTTTCCGTTAAAGTCTCCCACGTTTAAACGTCGTACTACGGTAGTCGCTCATAAGTTTTGTCCAGAAGCTCGTAGAAGGAGTCCATCTATTCCTAGTCGGGGCCTGAGAGCATATAGTACTTATTTTGGCAAATTTGGCCTGATGATGATTACAATGCGTTTGCCAATGTCTTGAAAGTATAAGACTTCTTGCTTAAGTCTGGCCCTTATAGCAAATCCTCATCCGAAAAGACGCTGTTTCTGCTCACTATAACATGGTCCGTAGTAGATTTCCCAGCTTTTTATCATCCTTTTGCCCAGCCCACCCGATCGTATTTCCTGGATGGCAGTAATGTCTGCAGCTTAGGGCTTCCGCTAGTTGTTCGCCTGCACACCTCCTGTTTAATGTTCTCACATTCTAGGTTCAGATACGAACGTAGTTGTCAGTTTTTCTTTTAGCATGGTCGTCAACAATAAAATTAGTCCTTTCCGAGTCTCTTGGTTACTTCAACAACAACTTTTTCCATGGGTAGGTGCAAAGTGCAACCCCCAACCTGGAAAACCATTTTCAATTTATTAGATCTTCCTGGGACACTGGGGTTCAGAATCCACAACGGGATTTAATGCCACCGTTGGCCTCTCAGCTCTTCCGCTACCATCTGTGATCAAAGGACCTGACTAATCATTAATATTCCTAGATGACCTGTTGCTCGAATATTTCAAAGCAGCTCAAATAGGTTGTTTACTTTGTCCATCATACCTGGGACTGTAGATGCAACCGCTGACTCCTTCTAGGGAATTCTTTCGCTGCCATCTGGGGAGGTTTTTTGTTAGGGGACCTTACCCCTAGACAGTTTTGGTCCACGAGTGGTATTTTATTAATCACCTAACCCGCGTATTTCTATCCGCCACCTGACGCGCTAATCAATGGAATTTTGCTGCACACAATTGATTGACAACATTTCAGGTTCTCTATGGTTCGGTTAGTGGGTGATATTTTTCTACTTCTTTGTTATATGACACTTACACTTCAGCTCATTTACAGCATTGTTAAATCTTCGCCTAAATGGACTACTCAATGGATTACTTCATCCGCATTTATTGTAGTAGATGCTTTATCATCGTAAAGAAGGAAGGTCGGGGATTTTTATTTTCTTCCTATGTTACTCCCTCGGCTTTCTATTAAACCGCTTATATGGCCAGAAAATGCAGTTGGCAATGGTTACTCCTCGTTATCGATCCTACCTAACTCCCCCAATAAAATAGGAACACCCTCAGTAGGGAAAAAGTGTCCGTCTCCATGCGTTCAAAAATGACCTATAAGTGAAGCGGTAACCCTATACATGTGCAGTGCACCCATCAATAACATCGGCCTTTTTGCCCTCGCTCTTATTAATCAATTGACATAATAAATTAAAAGAACCTCTAGAATATATCTAAAGAGAATATGATCGAATTTATGGTGCCAGTCTGTCCTCTGTCAGTCGGGGTACTCTTTCTTATGATTAAGTGTGTTTACTCAGACGTAACTCGTAAACTCATATCAACGGCATTATGAGCTTTACCATGCCTACAGAAGAGATTGCTTAGAACGCATACTGATGGATCTTTTTGAGGGTCAAGCGCAGCAGTTTTATTCGAGGCGATTAACTCGACAATGCAGGCTATTTTCGTATTCGAATATGTTTTCGAGATATTTTCGTATTTATTCCAATTTCGTTGTTGTTTTAATTTTTTTTACGTTGTACGAATATTATTTATTGTTGTTCGCCGCATCGCATTCTGTGTGTGTGCATATGCTGATGACGTAAGCGATGCCAGAGTTGGGTGTGTCAGAGCTAAAAAGAAAATTTTTAAAATAAATTCGCAATTCGATTTAAATACGTCTAATGAAGCAATTTGAAAGTCTTATCAATTAGATAATCCCATGAATGTAATTTCCAATTTGTTACTCGCTTGTAACGATGCATAGCGTTGCATGAACTGGATCATGTAACAAATAAGTGAGGATGACTAATTATTAAAAAAACAAAAGTCATCTTCTATTTACAATCTGAACACAGGCTTAGGATTATATCACCTGATACATTTCTTGCATGAAGATGCCCTCTATTCAACTTCAAACAAAGATTCACATTGTGTAACTTTTACTCAGCTACTAGCATCAGTTACATTTACGCATTTTGGGCGGCCCTTTATGGGGAAAACTGTCAAGTGAGCCACTGATTAGCTAATCAGCGTTTATTAATACGGAGGTATATCAGCTGGTCCCTTTTCCGGGGAGAACTTTTCATCGAAGGATTTCATTGGGAACATTTATAAAAATGTTCTTAAATTGATTCAAACTTCTACTTAAGAGGCGGTACAGTCAGTAATAAACCTGGGCCTCAACTAACCTGACTCTCCGATTAACCTGATCCCAAGCTGTCCCCAGTTGCGCACTTCATGTTGGTTGAGGTAGATTTTTGCTTGTGCGAGTCACTTAATACGAGGTCTTGCTCTAATCCGACTGATGTCTGGTTGGGAATCGAATACATTGCTGGACCACTTGGGTTCCTTTTCTCTACATGCCCATTTTTTTTGCTTCATTCTATATACTAAGAAACGTGTCTATGACATCACGTTGAGTCCGACCAATGATGTCAATATCATCGCTATATGCTAGAAGTTGCACCAAATTATGGAAAATTGTGCCTCTGATGTTGGCTCGGGAGTTTTGCAGAATCCTCTAAAGACCCAAATTAAAGAAGTCGCATGACACCGCATAGCCTTGCCTAAATCCTTTTTTTTGTATCTAATGTATCGGTGAGGTCGTTTCCGATCCTGATGGAGCAGCGAGAATTTTTCATCGTCATTCCACACAAACGGACTAGTTTGGGAGTTATACCAAAACTAGACATCGCTCTGTATAGTTCGTCTCTATAAATGCTGTCATATGCGGCTTTAAAATCGATAAATAGGTGGTGGGTATCGATTTGGACTCTTGGGTTTTTTCCAGGATGTGCCAAAGTGTGTAAATTTGATCGGTTGTGAACTTTCCTTGCCTAAAACCACTCTGATAAGGGCCGAACAGGTTGTTGGTAAACGGTTTCAGGCGTTCACATAATCCGGCAGATAGGATCCTGTAGGCGATGTTGAGGAGATTTTTGCCTCTGTAGTTGGCGCAGTTCAGAGGGTCTCCTTTTGTTCTCGATCGGGCAAACGACGATTCTTCAGGCATAGTTTCATCCGACCAGATTTGGCTTATGAGTTGGTGGATGCTACTTACCAAGTCACCTCCGCCGGCTTTATAATGCTCAGCGGGTAGGCTGTCATTTTCGGTGGCCTTATTAAGCTTGAGTTTAGATATTACTATCATCACTTAACTAAGGTCGGGTGGTTGAATGTTTTCGCTGTCGTTGCCAATATTTAATGGTTCGCTCAGCCTGACAGCGGAATGTTGTTCGTCATAGCCGTTTAACCGTCTGCAGAAGTGTTTCTTCTATATCCTCAGCATTGACTATATTACCTTGTTCATCTCTACAGGATTCTCTTCGAGCCTTTTATCCTTGGCTTTGACGTTTTACACTTTGGTAAAACTTGCGAACATCGTTCCGACATCAGTTGCGGCTGATCTGATGTCTTTTTGGCACCGTTGCGTTCCGACATCAGTTGCGGGTGATCTGATGTCTTTTTGGCACCGTTGCGTTGCCATTGTTCTTCGACATTTGATGCTGGTGGTATGGTGTAATCGAGATGTTAAGGGATACGCTTTGCGCGAATTCCTCGGCGGTTTCTTGCGATTGCAGTCTTTCAACATGGTATAGTGGTCCGAGTCGATGTTCTCCCCTCGGAATGTTTGGATGTCCAAAGACTGGATGCGTGCCCCTTGTTTATCGCAATGTGATCAATTTCGTTGACCGTTCGTTGATCTAGAGACCGTCATGTCCCCTTATAAGTAGGCGAGGAAACCGTGTACTGGCTATAGTGGCAAGACTGTATTTCCTGGATGGCAGTAATGTCTGCTTTTTAGCAGCTTAGGGCTTCCGCTAGTTGTATGCTTGCACCTCTCCTGTTTAATATTCTCACATTCCAGGTGCAGATACGAACGTCGTTGTCCTTTTTTCGTTTAACGGGGTTGTCAACAGCAAAATCAGTCCTTTCGGGAGCTATTGGTTATTTCGAAATAATACTTTTTTTTCCCTGGGTGTGTAGTTAACCCAAAACACAAACCCCAACCTGAAGGGACAGTTGCAATTTATTATCAGTTATCAGTATCCACTACGAGATTGAGCGCTGCTGTTGGCGTTTCGGTTCATGCGCCAACATCTCTGTTCAAGGTGCCTGACTAACCTTTAAAATTCCTAAATAACCTCCGAATATGTCGAAGTAGCTCATGTAGGTTTGCCTGGGGCAGCAGGACGCCATTCTGACCATGCTGTTGTTTTTCGTCCTGTTAATAACACTCGTACTTATCGTTTATCAATTCAAATCAGGTTGGATGGTAACCACCAAATGGTTTCTGCCCGTCTGTCGGTTCACGAAGCTGTAGCCTAAACGGATTTGCCTCAAATTTGATATATAGGGTTTTTGTATTAATACTCAGCAGTCAGCGGTATTTTTGAAATTGTCAATATGGGCCCAAAACTAATGCCACCTGCCATATAACAAAATTTTAAAATGTAAAGGCAACACCAAATACAAATTAGTTGACACCGTCATTATATCTTAATTTTAAATTTAAATCAATTCAACGCACATCATAATAATTTTAAATATTAAAAACTTTTTATCGAAACATAATAAGAATAGCGAGAAATGTGCAGTGAATCTCTATTAAACATTCGTATTGCAAGTGAAAATATGTCAACTGCGTCTATTCATAGATTTTTTTTGGTATGCTTGAAAAGATTTTTAGACGTGTTTTTTGTTTAATTAGTCGTGTGTCTTTGAATTCGATTACGGTAAATAAATTGATAACAAAAACATATTTCGAAGTATTTTATAATTAAAATTAAAATATCGTATCTGTAGGTTTTTTTTCTCGATTTCTATTCCGAATAATATTTTATAAAAACACGATGGAATCACGTGTTCAGTTTGGCGTGCGTTGCGTCGCGTGTCTTACAAAAATATCATCTATGAATGAATCGAAGAGAAGTCACTGAATGATGTAATGTATCTATGAGAATGATTGCGGGTGTATATAGTTAATTACGTATTTCATATAAAATAATACACTTTGTGTAACCCATAGATGGTTTTGTATTGCGTGCAAATGCCGTTGTCATTTCCGTATTAGTCTGCTTTTGATTTCCGTGACATATTGATATTTTTCTGGCTTTTTAACTTTCTCTTACAAAGAGAAAGATATTGTTTTCGTGAAAATTTTCGACCTCGAGATTTTGATTGATTCTAACATTACGATGATAGCGGAGCCTTAAAAAGTGGTTTTTGGAATTCCGTCCGTCGGTCCGTCGGTCCGTCTGTCCGTAATGGTCTCCCCAGCCTAAACGGCTTGACCGATTTTCTTCAAACTTCGTATCCAAGCTTGTTTTGGTCATAATTCTAGGCCATTTTTTTTGTTTGCTTTTAGCCATGTTAATAACGGTACCTGCCATATAAAAATTACACATAACCTCAATTTTCTCGAAACCGGCTCTAACGATTTTGATTAAACTTTATAGATACTATAAGCATATTAGTTACAACAAAACTGCATACCCAGTTTTTTCCAGAAAATCCATATAACGGATTTTGTCATTTATAGCCCGATTCTCCCCATCATCACTGATACCTCACAAGTCACAAGGAGAGGTGAAATTGATTTTGTGACTTTTTCGTATTCTCCCCCACAGTCACAACTTGTGAGAGTCACAAAAACAATCGAAATTGTGATCTCCTTCAGAGCAGGTCACAACTAGCAAATTATTTGAGATTTGATATTTTGATTGTTGAGTAGTGTAAAACATGGAAGTTGAAATGAGTATGGCGCATATTATTGACGAAGTTTCTCCGTAAATGAAAAGTAAATGAAATTTGTAACAAACTAATAACATTGATACGATTGCAGCGAAGACGGCTTTTAACTCCCAACTTCCTTGCCTTTTGTACTTCGAGTATAACATTTTGTTCTTAGTAAGTTCTCATTGCAGTTTTATTATATTTGTTTTGAATAGTTTCTTTCAGTGCTATATTTCCTTGCACATGGCTGTTATCAGAAGTGAATACCAAATAACTATACAATACCTCTCAGCCAAGTCACAATTTGCAGAAACGTTGCTTATATATATTCACCTTTGCTGTGGTGAGTTTCGTTGTGACTTTTCTTGTGAGGATTATGGGAGAATCCGACAAATGTTATCGAGTCACAATAATCCTCACAATGAATAGTCACAAGAGGTTGTGACTTTTGTTTCCTCACAAGGCGGAGAATCGGGCTGTTAGGCCATATAAAGAAAATTGTTAATTTCTCGCAAACTACTATGACAAATTGAATGAAATTTAATATATATACTACTATTACAGTTTTAAACAATAAACACATAATTAGTTGTAGCCCAACTATCACTTAACGGAATTTTCAGGTTTGGCCAATAACGAAAAATAATTATTATTCACATAAAAACCGATTCCTTCAAATTTCTGAGTAAACGTTCGTATAATCACATTTTGACATTATTTATATCATTTTAAGCATAAATAATCAAAATGCGTACTATTTGATCTAACGCCTAACTCGCTGTGAAAGAGAAAGTTGCGTACGACCCAGTCGTGCACCCACCACTCGTTTGTAAATATTTTGGATTTTTGTACTTTGTTTCGAACAGGGGAATAACTTTTTACAAAGAGCAATTTGGTACACATTGTAGGATTTTATTATTATTTTATAAGTATTTCGTGCTATAATTTTTGATAAATCAAAAATGTGTTAATCGTCTGTATGAGAAAGATATCAAAAAATCAAAAGGCGAGTAAAGGACTTATTATCAACAATGCATGAGTACTACTGTTTTAGCACCGAACTTATAATGAGTTTTTAACAATAGTTATTCGGAAAATACTTACCGCTTTTACACCAAACACCGACCAGGTTTCGTTTGACGTTTTATCTTTATTTTTTCCCAGTAAAAATAAGCAAAATTATATTTTTCCATGTAATATGGCTTTATTAGGAAGACCAGACATTCCAATTAGTTATGGAACACAACGTCGTTCAAGTGTCTGCCTGGACTGGCTTCGCAGTAGCGGATTCTTCCACTCAAATTTTCCAAGTCCTTGTTGATGATTTCGGGCTGTAGCCCGGATAATAAAATAAATAAAATAAAATAAAATTGCTTTTTGGATTGTTGGCATAACATCGGTCCTTCACGGTTCCCGGTCAAAACGTAGTTTCGAGGCGGGCAATTGACATCGCCAAGACGGCTGATAACACGATTTGGGAATTTGGTGCGAAAATGATCGCTTGTGGCATGGGCTGTGTGCCATGGATATCCGGCATTTGGAGGTCGTCCAAAATCATTTCTTCTATTTCAGTAAAGACAAAGTCGGTTAACACGGCTCCGTAATGCCCACCGTTGACCGAAACGTTGTACCCAGCCACATTTCAGAAGAAAAATAGTCCAATGATGCCACCTCTCCACAATTCGCACCAAACTGTCAACCCAGATGCGGAAATTTTGTTTGTTAACTTAGCCGCGGAGATGAAAATGCCCCTCATCCGAAAAGATGATTTTTCGCCCAAAATCGTTGTCCAATTCAAGCTGCTCTAAGGCCCAATTTGCGAATCGATAACGAAGCAGATGGTCTTACGCCTTTAATTGCTGAGCCAATTGGACCTTGTAAGCGAATCATCCGCGATCTTTATGCAGAATTCTTCGCAGGCTAGTGCGTGAAAAGTTGAGCTGTTGAGATCGCAGGCGAATTGATGTTCGTGAATTGAGTCCAAAGAGTATAGAACTACATAAAGTACGCATCACAGCTAAAAATTGTGTAGCCATTTCAGACGCGGGCGGTAAGTGCGAAGGACAATTTTCGTCGTTCGTATGCGTCGACTATGCTCATTTTTGATGCTGTGGTACCAATGTGAACACTGGGGTATCAATATCAGTGCCCCACATCGTTGCATGAGCTGCGCACTCTATGTAGTTATACCGCAGGGGCGGTGGGTGCTTTATTTCAGCCAGAGCTTCTTTTCAGATAACGCACTGTTTGGGCACTCACTTTGGAAATAAAAAAATACAAATTTTCGGCACAACAGGATCGTTAGTACCCAGAGCCGAGCTTTCTCACAACCATTCATGTGTGCGTGTGTACTTCTTGCACGATGATGGGACCTCCTGTTTTATGCCGAATCCGAACGGCTATGTTGAGATAAGCTTTTCTTGTCAATTGACACTACTCGGACGATTTGTCACTTTGGAAATAAGTTTTCGATATTTCCCAACGTTGTTTAAGCGTAAAGCGACTCATTTCGTTCCGCGAGGAAACAGCTGCCAGTCAGGGTAAATAAAACGTATGATTTTAAAAAGAAACCACTAGAAACTGATGACCCACCCTGTACATACTACGTAAAGGGAAGTATTGTGACGACGCGAAAATTCGAAGTTGAGATTTTTATAAATTCTTATAAATTCGAGTCCGAAAAAGTATTTTATGATAGTCTGGAGTCTATGATGGAGACTGTTATTGATACGGGCGCCTAAATTCGTTCGACCGATTTGACTGAAATTTCAGGTGTATATGTGTTGTTGGTAGTCCTACAGTGGTATTTATACCCTATCCCATAGGGGGGTATATTAGTTTTGATACTTAGTTTGTAACATAGAGAAATAATTTTGCTACATATACCTCAAAGTATATGGATCGACTCAGAATCGCTAGCTGAGTCGAATTAGCCATGTCTGTCTGTCCGTCCGTCCGTCCGTCCGTCCGTCCGTCCGTCCGTCTGTCTGTTCGTCACCGATTTTTGGGCCTTAAATTTTGAGCTAGGATAATGAAATTTGGTATATAGGATCCTCGTCCGTGCCACCAGAACAAGTGTAAAAATTTTTGAAATCCGCCCACTGCCACGCCCCCTTTTTAGAAAAACTCATTTTTTGGCCAAACCGTAAGGAATTTCAAAAAAGTGTCTGAGCAGGATATTTAGACAACCCTAATATCTATATTTCGTTCATACAAAGTTTTTTGCCACGCCCACTTTTTGGGGGCGTTTTTAGTAAAAAACGCTTTTTGTCCAAGTTTTAAAACTTTCGAAAAAATTTTTGATGCAAATACTTCCGCAATGGTAATATAAATATTTGGTCCATAGATCATTTTCACCTACGCCCACATTTTGGGGGCGTTTTCTTACAAAAACCATTTGTATACCCAATCCCAAGGCATTAGCAGTAGAAATACGTTGTTTTTTTGGCGAACCACAAAAGATTTTGATAAACTGTCTGAGCAATATATTGTGACAATGTCATTTTCTGTATTTCATCGCCATAAGGCCTATATTTTGAGGATATTTATAATAACGATGTGATGGGATAGGGTATCCAACGATCCGCACAGCGGATTGTAGCCTCTCATATGTTTTTTTTTTGGAATTGGACTGCTAGCACTAAAATTTATGATACCATTCGTAAAGGGTGCCCCATAATTCACACAAATTTGAATTTTGCGCCATTTAATAGCTTAGTGTTGCCAACGAATAAAAAAAACAAATCATGTGACAGCTGACAGTTCGGGTTAGTAAAAATGGAGCGCTATACGAAAGAACAACGCATTTTCGTTGTTGAGCAATATTACAAAATAATTAATGTTTGTCAGCTACATTCTGCAATTTTCGTACCAAATATGGCCGTCATAGTGATTTAAAGCCATACACTGTTAAGAGAATAATTAAAAAGTTCAGGGAGATTGGATAAATTAGTGATAACAGACACTCTGGGTGTTTTGTCACAACTCGTTCAATAAAAGACATCGAAGCATTTCGCCATAGAATCGCTGATAGTCCAGAAACATCAATTCGGCACCGTAGTCAAGAATTGAGCATTGCAAGAAGCTCTATACAGCTAATTCTCGCGAAAGACTTGAAACTTTGTGCTTACAGAGTGTATTTGACTCAAGAACTAAAGGCTATTGACCATGCAGCACGAAGAGAGTTCGTTGCATGGATTTTGGTACAAAAACAAGTGGATGCTGATTTTTCGAACAAAATCATCTTCAGGAAGAGAGCTATGCGATCTTAGCTAAGCAATAAACTCCAAGCTCAAGTTCATAGAGCGACGTTAGTGGAACACTCAGTTCAACATTTTCATCTATTTTGTTCCAAAAGCCTTCCCAGTTAGTTGATCTACTAATTAATCTCGCTGGGTCCAGGTTATAGAATAGTTTAACGTGCACTGTCAAATTATCTATGGAATGATAAGACTGCACATCGAAGTTCTCTCCAACATTTATGTGGTTGGAAGATATTCTTATCTCTTTGTTCAGACGCCGCTGCAGATGATTGAATTCTTCAAATTCGATTTCGATTTGCGGAACTGGAAATTTGTTCTTTCTTCGTTTATATAGCATTAATAGATGCTTCAGTTATATTAGACGGTATAGTAGTACCGTCATATGCAATACTAAAAATAAGATTATCTATATTAGTTGTTACCAAAAGATCATTAATGTGCATCAGAAGTAGAGTGGGTGAGAGAATTCATCTTTGTGGCAATCCAGCGTTTATAGAGAATCTATCTGATCTACAATTCCTTGTTCTGATCTGTCTTTAAGAAAATTTGCTCATCCAGCAACACAGTATTTGAGAAAGTCATTATGCTATCAAATCATAAAAATATATGGATGAGTTGGGAAATATATTAACTGCTAGTTGCTACGTCAATAGTATTGGGGTTCAGTGTGGGTTCGATTCCCAGCCGTAGCAACATCTAAATGATTTTTCATTGAAACTCGTGACAAGTGAACCTTCTGACAACCTTCTGACAAAAGTTACCTTTGAGTATCTAATCCAGGCAGTAATTTTCTTGACACATTACCCACTAGTTAGGTTTTATAAATAACTGTTAGGACTAAATAACTGTTATTTGTCTCTAAATTGTAAACGCAGCTGCAGGGTATAAGGAGACAACAACTGCCATTTGTGTGGATATGGATATTTTATGATCAGTTGTCTTTGTATTGGTTCAGTTAGTTGTGGCTTGTGTGATTCGTGTTTCTTATTTCGTTTTGTGTGTAAAATAAGTTCAGTTCGTATCTACATAATGGCACCTAAACAGAAATTGCATCGATTTTTATCGATTAAAGATAAGTGCAAAATTTTACGCGAACTAGATGCTGGGCATCCTGGATTTGCATTTTTGCATTTTTGCATTTACGAAGTCACTCCAGCTGCTCCCAAAATAGCTAACTCGCAAGCAATCCAGTGTACAAATACGCTTCTTGAGTACGCCGATCAAAATGAATTGGACGCAGAAACGATTTCCAGTTTGCTGAAATTAAGGGCAAAAGCAATAGAAAGATCAACTCAAGCTATTTGTCAGTCCAAAATAACAAAATATTTTACCAAACATTAAGAATACCAATATCGGAATGTTTTTACTTTTGTTTTTTTTTTTTAAATGAATAAAATTTTCTTCTAAAATAATAAATATTGAAACTGTAATTTTAAAAATCATTTGGTGTTGTTTTTAATGGATTTGAAAATCGTTTCAATCAGTTTAGTAAGCACTGAAAAAATGTTCCAGTAATGTGAATCCCTCTAAAATCCGAAAACGCATTGTTTTAATTAGTTCACATTATCGAGGGACTACTGTAATTTAGCTACATATACCTCAAAGTATATGGATCGACTCAGAATCGCTAGCTGAGTCGATTAAGCCATGTCTGTATGTCCGTCCGTCCGTCTGTACGTCACCGATTTTTAGGCCTTAAATTTTGGCCTAGGATAATCAAATTTGGTTTATAGGATCCTCGCCCTTCCCTACAGAACAAGTGTAAACATTTTTGAAATCCGCCCACTGCCACACCCCCTTTAAAGAAAAACTCAGTTTTTGGCCAAACCGTAAGGAATTTTGAAAAAGTGTCTGAAAAGCATATTTAGAGAATCGTAATATCTATATTTCGTCAATACAAAGTTTTTTGCCACGCCCACTTTTTGGGGGCGTTTTCTATAAAAAATCATTTGTATGCCCTACCTCAAGGCATATGCAATACAAAAACGTTGTTTTTTGTCGAACCACAAAAGGTTTTGATAAACTCTCTGAGCAATATATTGTGACAATTTCATTTTCTGTATTTTATCGCCATAAAGCCCACATTTTGAGGATATTATTTTAAAGATGGGATGGAATAGGGTATTCAACGATCCGCACAGTGGATTGTAGCCTTCTCATATGTTTTTATACCCTATCCCATAGGGGGGTATATTAGTTTTGATACTTATTTTGTAAAATAGAGAAATAATTTTGCTACATATACCTCAAAGTATATGGATCGACTCAGAATCGCAAGCTGAGTCGAATTAGCCATGTCTGTCTGTCCGTCCGTCCGTCTGTCTGTTCGTCACCGATTTTTGGGCCTTAAATTTTGAGCTAGGATAATGAAATTTGGTATATAGGATCCTCGTCCGTGCCACCAGAACAAGTGTAAAAATTTTTGAAATCCGCCCACTGCCACGCCCCCTTTTTAAGAAAACTCATTTTTTGGCCAAACCGTAAGGAATTTCAAAAAAGTGTCTGAGCAGCATATATAGACAATCCTAATATCTATATTTCGTTTATACAAAGTTTTTTGCCACGCCCACTTTTTGGGGGCGTTTTTAGTAAAAAACGCTTTTTGTCCAAATTTTAAAACTTACGAAAAAATTTTTGATGCAAATACTTCCGCAATGGTATTATAAACATTTTGTCCATAGATCATTTTCACCTACGCCCACATTTTGGGGGCGTTTTCTTACAAAAACCATTTGTATACCCCATCCCAAGGAATTAGCAATAGAAATACGTTGTTTTTTGTCGAACCACAAAAGATTTTGAGAAACTGTCTGGGCAATATATTGTGACAATGTCATTTTCTGTATTTCATCGCCATAAGGCCTATATTTTGAGGATATTAATTTAAAGGATGGGATGGGATAGGGTATTCAACGATCCGCATAGCGGATTGTAGCCTCTCATATGTTTTATTTTGTAATTCCTTCGTTTAAATTAACATACCACTTGATAATGTGGAACATCAACTTTCAAGCCATGCGACCAAAATGTTCTCCAACTAATATCCATTAATTCTATCGTATGTACGCACAGCTCGTAGCACTCTTTTTTGTAATTTATAACGTCCGTTGCGAACAGTTTTCACGCAATCAAGGTAAAGTATCTAGGTTCCCATAAATAAATTAGTCGTTCACCAGTTTGTTGGGCGAACTTTTCGTCCATTGACACCATTCGCATAAATTGCGTACCAACCGAAAATCCCAAAACATTGGGGATACATTGTCTGTGACTTAATTCGCCTTTACCATTATGTACGCACCAGTGAATCTTATCAAAGCCCCACTGCACGAGTGTATTGAAAGATACGCGACAAAGCTTTTGCAATTGTTTACACGAAAAGCGAAAATCTCGACCAAAATAATGGAAAAAAGAAAATACCATCGGGGCATCGGACAGCTGCAACCGTCCAACCAAAGTCTTATGTTTATCTAAGGCTGGCTGGCAGTTGGGTCTTGGGTGTTTACCTTATTCGTTGATGGGGGCATTTGAGTTGATGGGGGTATTTCTACCACTCAATGGGAAAATGGGATACAGAATGAATGTTTATGCTTGTCAAAGCTTTGCGTCTGAGAGCTTATTTATCCACCCGACATCATGCTTATGGTGGCACTGTCTGTGTGTTTGTACATTTCGCTGAGTGCGTATTTTTGTTTGGTGGAGGCAAACAAGTGTGTTTTTGTTTTCTGACTCGTTGTAGATAGTATTTAAATTTTAAAACGCAAAAGATTGAAATACATTTGTTTTGTTTGCTAGCCACATACGTTAACTGCGTTCAATTCTAAAAGAAGAAGGGCGAATGAATTGCATTAGAGCTGCTATATTTGGATATAGGCAACACTGTAATTTGAAAGAAAAATGGCCTTAGTACGTAATTAGAGCTGGTTATAGCGATACATTGTTATAGCTTCAATGCTTAACGATTATTGGTCACGTACGGCACGACTATGGGCTGAATTATTTCGTCAGCGAAAATGACACAATAAGGTAGACCGAAATTAAGTCTTACATTTCCGATCCATTAACCCTTCCCTACACAAACTTATATTATGGGGTACTATGTTTATTAAGTAGCTCGCTTAATATCCAATAAAAGGGAATTTATGAGGGCTAGCATATAAGTGGTATAACGCTATTTTTCTATTCCAAATGGTTTGTAAGGGTTTTCTCAACATGTCCTGTATAATAAATAAGTGAATGGATAGCAACGGTAATATTACTTACATAGTAACTTAAGTGGCGCTACAGTCTGGAATGAACATGGACCTCTCCAATTAGCTTAGTCCCTAGCTTACTACCTAGTTGCGTACTTCAAGTTGGTTGAGGTCAGTTTCTTCTTGTGTGCGCCACTTAGGGCGAGGTCTGCCTCTACTGCGTCAGACTTCTGGCTGGGACTCTGCGAACGGGGGTATTGGTGTCTATTCGAAGTACATGTCATCGCCATCATAAACGTCAAATGCGGAGTTTTTTTTGACCAGATCTATGCGCTGTACAACTCGTAAAGTTTTTGAATGAATCTTCGTCTCCATAGCCCTTCAGCTCAAACAGGACTGAAGATTTTCCGAAAAATGCTTCGCTCAAAACAACCAAGGATTTCTTCATCCGCTTTTGATAGGGTCCATGCTTCAGCGCCGTAGAGCGCATGACAGTGATGATCAGGGTTGTATATATATATGATCCCCTTAGTAGTAGGTTATGCCATTTAACCATCTGCGTTTTGCTTTCTTGATTGCATCTTGCTTGATAAGTAATTTACATGTAGCAAGGGGCATAAATAACTGCTAGAATGCCAAGGGTAGTGTCCTGTCTGGCAAGCTCATCTGCCTTGCAATTCCCTGCTTTTGTCTCTGTGGCCCGGCAAAAGAGGTGAATGGTAAAATGCTCCGCCATCTCGTTAAGAGACAGTCGGCATGCGTGGGCTGATTTTGAATTGAACGAGATTACTTCCAGGGATTTGATTGCCGCTTGACTGTCGCTGAAGATGCTAATATTCTTCGTGGATATTACATTCCTTTTCAGCCAGGACAAGGCTTCTTTGATTGCCATGATTTCTGCCTGGAAAATGCTACAATGATCGGGAGGGCGAAAGGACATGCTTAGGTTAAGCATCTCGGAGAAAACTCCTCCACTCACTCCAGATTCGGTTTTAGACCCACCTGTGAACATGTGAATAGAGTTATTGGTTTCGATCGAATCCGACTCCCATTCAAGGCAACTTGACAATTATTGACAAGTGTAATTCTTCATTCAATTACTGACGTTGTCAGAGTTAATAGCGGAGCGGAGATAGACAACGTCCCGTACTACCTCAAAGTTATATGTTGTGTCAATGGTGACGTTCTGTCCAATTCATTGATCTTGTGTGTCCTTTCGTGTTGGCAGCATACACTTGCTCTTATCCTCATTTACTCCTAAACCCATTTTTGCAGCTTTTTTTCTATACCAGCAAACATAGCCAATGATGTCAATATCATCGGCGTATGGTAGTAGTTGCAACAATTTATGGATGTTTGTGCCTCTGCTGTTGGCTCGGGAGTTCTGCACAATCTTCTCCAGAATGATGTTAAAGAAGTCAAATGACAGTGCGTCGCCTTGACTAAATCTTTCATGAATGTGTCTGTGTATTCGTCTCCCAGCAGCGAGAATTCGCCATCTTCATCCTGCACAAATGGACGATTTTGGGCGGTAAACGAAAACTAGACATGACGCTGTAAAGTTCGTCTCTGTCGTATGCAGCTTTGAAATCATTGAATAGGTGGTGGGTATCGAGACTTGTTGAGTTTTTTTTCCAGGATTTGCCGAAGTTGTGTACTTTTCTAGTCTGAAACCACACCTGGTAAACCGTTTCAGGCGTTCACATGTTAAGGCAGATAGGATGTTGTAGGTGATGTTAAGGATACATATGCCTCTGTAGTTGGCGCAGTTCAAAGGGTCTTCTTTTTCGTTGGTCGGGCAAACGATGCTGAGGTTCTATTCTTCAGGCATACTTTCATCCCACCAAATTTTTTTTATAAGTTGGTGAATGGTACTTACCAAATCATTTCAACCGGCTAGGTCTATCGCTATCGTTAAATTTAAGTTTAGATATTGCTATCCTAACTTTACTTAGGTATTTTGGTTGGTAGTTTTCACTATCATCGCCAATATTGAATGTTTTATTCTGCCTGACAGCGGGAGACTGTTCATCATTGCCGTTTAGCAGTCTGCAGAAGTGCTTCTTCAGCATAAACTGTGTCTCAACTACGATCTTCCCTTGTTCATCTCGAAAGGTCTCTGTTCATGCCTTGTATCCCTAGCTTTGACGGTTTACACTTTAATAAGTCTTATGAAAACCATTTCTTGATTGTCATCTCTCTATATTCTCAATCGAGCGCTTTGCTTGCTCTTTTTTTTCTTCTTTCTGAAAAGCCGGTGTTCTTCCCTCGTTCGTTGCCTTTAAAACTCAATAGCGGCTCTCATTTTCATCTGCAGCTTTAGTTATTTTTGTCAGCGAGCACCTGCCGGCCTTCTTTATCAAACCAGGGGTTTCTTGCAGGTGGGAGCAAGAACCCTAGCACATTAGTTGCGGACGATCTTATGGCTTGTTGACATCTTCGAAGTTGGTTTCCGACATTAGATGCTGGTGGTACTGTGTTAATCGAAAGGTTAAGGGATAGACATCTTAGAAACGGCGGTGTCTTGCGATTGCAATCATTCGACATACTTACCTTGGTTACTAAAGGGTAATGATCCAACTCAGCCCCTCGGAATATTCTGTCATCCAAAATACTGGATGCGTTCCTCTGGAATACCGGCATGTGATTATAGACCGCCATGTCCCTTTATGGATATTGACGTGAAGAAATTGTCTAGTGACATTTCGTTCCGCAGCGAAGTCAATCAGCCTTAGTCCGTTGTCAGACGGTGGTGTCATGTAGGCTGTGTTTTGCGACAATTCTGCTAAATATGTCACCTCTTCCTACCTTAACGTTAAAATATTTCAGCACAACTTTAAAATTGTACCTCGGTAGTCACTTATACTTTTTGCCCAGAAGCTTGTAGAAACAATCTTTCGCAATGTCATCTATTTCATCTGTCGGACCATGAGCGCATATAAAGATGTTGGCGAATTAGGCATTGATTCGGATTGTTACAATACGTAGTTTAATGTTATTAAAGCGTAAGACGTCTTGCCTAAGTCTTGCGCTTTTAACAAATCCACATCCGAAAAATCGTTGTTTCTGCTTACTATAACTCGCAGCTAAAACAAAATCGACCCATTTCTGAAGCGGATGGTGACTGGTCATGAAAAGTGGATAATTAACGATAACCTCAAGAAAAATCGGTAGTGGTCGAATCGCTGTGGGCCGGCGCAAACAGTGGCCGAGCCAGAATTGGTGGTCAGAAAGATTTGGCTTAGTGTTTGGTGGAATGAGCAGAAAATCATCTACTCTGAGCTGCTCCCCTTCAGCAAAACTCTTAATATCGACCTATAGTATCAGCAATTGGACCGTCTGAAGGAACCATTCACCCAGACGCGCCCATCTATAGCCAATAGGAGAGAAAAATGTGTTTCATCATGACAACTCATATTGATAGTTACTCGTCAGAAGCTCCGGGTGGGTGGTTCCAAGTGATTACCACTCTTTTCCTGTCCATTTGCTGGTGAAAAATTATCAAGAGAGGACTGAGAAAATCAACGGTCTTAGTTTTTTCAATAGGGACGAGGGCTTATTTTTTTTATAATTTGCGCGCACTAAAGGAGTTATGAATGACCTTTATATATGTTTTAGCGCATTGTATTAAGGAAATTCGGGATGAGAAGAAAGCAGGTTTGGTAGAGCATTTCACATTCGTGGTGTTTCGGTTTATGTACGAATCTCTATGTTTCTACGTTCGTCCGAAGATAGGGTTGAGGGTAAACTGGCATTTACAGCGTTGACAGCCATTCAACAATTCATGTAGCTAGCTATTTCATTTGAGCATTGGTTGTTAAAATATTCATAAAACAAGGTAAGGCAGTAGATATTTCGACGATGTTCAAGCGAAACTAAAAATTTCGCAACTTATGTCTCCTACAAGTTTTTTTTCGCACGCGTTTAAGTGCTATCTAGGAGATCCAATGTTGTTTTTGGTGCACGCGACCAGACGTGGGCGTTGAACTCAAGTTTGGGGCGTATAAACGCTTTATATATTATGGCCAGATCAGAAGGGGTGAAATATGTCATACATCGATTAAGGAAACGTAGACATTTCACTGCGTCCTTAGCGACTTGGAATATATGGTCGTTCCAACGTAAGTCGTACATACCGAGCATGGGATGCTTTTCGGCTTCTTCGACGTAAGTGATGCCAAACCGTGAAATATCTTTGAACTATCAAGTGCAACAACCTTGCTTTCTCCATGGTGGATAAATTGGTTCCAATTTTTTGTCATCAAATTATCACCAGTGGACCTGTTGGTGCGAAAACCATACTACGGGTTATTTAGCAATTTTTGTGTTTTGAGATAATTGATAAGCTGACGATTAATCAGCGTTTCCATTACCTTGGAAAGAGGGGCGTTAGTGCATTTGGTCGGTAACTGGATGAAGAAGAAGATTCGCCTTATTTTTGGTACAGGCTGGACAAATGCAGTTTTTCATCTACTCGGCCTGATGAGTAGAATAGATAGAAAATGTTTTTTGCGCATAGTAGAACATCTCTTCAGAATAATGGGGGATATATCATCTGGACCAGCGGATTTATGATTGCCGAGATCAAATAAAACTCTTGCAACTGTGGGGGTACGAAGGTGAATTATCTTTGAGAAAATCATGGAATAACCGTCAAAATAATAACAACTTACAGGAGCTGTATAAATTATTAGGAAGAAGAAATAATAATTCATCTTGTTTGTAATTGCCCAGCCCTATCCAACAAAAGGAAGCTTCATCTTGGAGCTTACTTCTTTTAAAATCTCAGCGATTTGACAAAAATGTAAGTTTTTGATTGGTTTGGTCAGATTGGTTTTATTTTTACAGGTAACAAGGAGAATGGACGAAATCCATGTGGTTTCACAATAGACCAAAAACTGGTCTAAGTGTACTGGCGAATCCATGGAAGCCACTCTAATCTAACTTATCAAACAAAACGGTGCATATTTGACCTTTACCGGATTATTTTAGCTACGCTAACTAAAGCCTTCAATTTCATAATGGATTCCATTGTAACGGGTGATTTTTTAAGAGGTTTAGAACTTTTTAAAAAAAAAAAAACACAAAAAATTCAAAAAAAATGAATGAAATATTTATTTGAATCGATAGTTTGAACCTTGCAATTTAATGTTTAAAGATAATTTCATGCAAATGTTGACCGCGGCTGCGTCTCAGGTAGTCCATCCGCTGAGTCCAATTTTGGCATACTCTTTCACACATATCGGCCGGTATCTCACGAATGAATGCATGGATGTTGGCTTCGAGTGCGTCAATCGAAGCGGGCTTGTCCCTATAGACATTAGCCTTGACATACCCCTACAAAAAATAATCTAATGGTGTCAAATCGCACGATCTAGGCGGCCAATTGACCGGCCCGAAACGTGAAATTAACTGTTCACCAAACTCGCCTCGCAATTGCGCCATTGTTTCGCGTGCTGTGTGGCATGTGGCACCGTCTTGTTGAAACCACATATCATGCAAGTCAAGAACTTCCATTTCGGGCAAAAAAAAGTTTGTTATCATCGCTCGGTAGCGTTCACCATTGACAGTAACGCTGCGATTCGCATCATCTTTGAAGAAATATGGCCCAATAATGCCGCCGGCCCATAAACCGCACCAAACAGTGGCTTTTTTCGGGATGCATTGGTAGCTGTTGCAATGCTTCTGGCTGATCTTCACTCCAAATGCGGCAATTTTGCTTATTTACGTACCCATTCAACCAAAAATGAGCCTCATCGCTGAACACAATTTTTCGATAAAAAAGCGGATCCTCGGCCAGCTTTCCAAGAGCCCATTCACCGAAAATTCGGCGTTGTGGTAGGTCGGCTGGCTTTAGTTCTTGCACCAGCTGTATCTTAAAAGGCTTTACGCCCAAATCCTTCCGCAAAATTTTCCACGTAGTGCTGTAACAAAGGCCTAACTGCTGGGAACGGCGCCGATTCGACATTTCGCGGTCTTCTGTCACACTAGCTGATACGGCCGCAATATTTTCTTCACTACGCACAGTACGTAAACGTGTTGGTGGTTTAATGTCCAACAAAGTAAATTTGGTGCGAAATTTGGTCACAATCTTCCGAATAGACTGCTCAGAAGGTCGAGAATGCCGATCATAAAATGGAAGCAGCGCGCGATGAACATTTCGAACCGAGCACGAATTTTGATAGTAAAATTCAATAATTTGCAAGCGTTGTTCATTTGTAAGACGAGCCATGGTTAAATTGCAAACCAAACTGAAGCTGTTTGACAGTGACACAAGGTACTAAACACACGTCAGCTGTCAAAACCAGTGTTGCCAAAACCAAACCAGCTAAAAAATCACCCGTTACTAATGAAATATCTGGCATTTACGGACCATACAAATCCTTAAAACGAACTTCTGCTTTCATTTGTATGTGCGAAGAAAAGGACATCTTGTTTAACCGCGATTCTGAACGGCAATTTTGAGAAGTCTCTCATGATAGTCTTACTGTTGGATGTTTGTTAGACTTTCGCAAGATAAAAAAAAAATCGGTGTTGTTAATTAAACCTGGGACCCAGCGCATTAACCACTAGGCCACTGCTCCCATACCAAACGATATTTCAAAACCCAAAACAAAAATGCCCCCTTCACAGTGACTTCTGCCGAACGCGCGTGCCCCAAACAAGCACAATCCTTTTAAACCTTTCAAGCTATTATTTCAATGAAACTACCCCATTCTGCACAGCTTTCCTACAGCTGTTCAATGCTCATTTGAGTGCTGTAATGATGTAAAACGTTCCGAATAGAAAACCAAGCCTGGAGAAAGGTATCGCCAGTGTGAAAAGCATCACTCCGAAAAAGCTTGACACACTACAATTGCAACTCCTTCTATGATACCGGTATCATGGCATTTTCATTAAATGATAGCCGCCAGTTTAAGACAAGTATCCACATCGTTCATAAACTGTCGCTCCGCGGTTTTTCAATTCAAATACGCAATAGTGGTGTCTGCAAAATAACTGTTTGTCCTCAACTATCAGAGAAGTTCACTTAATCCAATTAACACGTATCTCTGTGTGTGTGTGTGTGTGAAAATTTGTTCGCTAATCGCTTTCAAGGACATTATCCATTCATTATGTTGTCAGTGGACAAACCTCACATTCAACATCATGCATCTAACGACAAATCCAGTGTAAGTAAATCCACAAATGAATGGACTAGTTTGACTTTTGTTCTGTGCAAGTGTTGTATCCTATCTGTCCTCCACCTGGAGTGGTCATGTACTATAGTTCATTTGGAAATCCTTTGTGCCCGCTCTGCTTCAAATGCACCCATAGTACGCGATACGATCCATTTTGCACTTACAATGTAGATAAAGGATGAATGATACAATGGCGGTGAGAGGCGGCGAACCGGTCTACTGCACATCCTGCTGATGGAAATGATGATGTAGCTGGTGTGGTAATGATGATGGTGGAATCTAAACTCATTGACCTCAATTGTGCGCATTTCTTTCCTTCGTGCGAGTTTTTTTTTGTTGCATGTATGAGTATTGCGAGATGTCAACTGCAGGGTGTATGCTATCCTTAATTTATGTTGAATCATGAATGAGAAAGCTTACAGCGTACCCTTTAAGAATGCAAACTTTAAATAGTGATAGTAACATGTATAGTTATTCCAATGGGATACATTCCTTTACACATATACTCTATGCCGTGTGGGTTGAGTGTGTGCCTCCAAGAACTAGCTGCGAAAGTATTTCATCGGTAATGGAACAATTTCCCTAATGGAAACCACTGTGGTCGTTTTAATTAAGCGACTTACACACAATGCAGCAACTGATGGGCTATACTCTAAATAATTGAAGATTGACTTATAGCGGGTTTTAAATGATCCGCGAACTTGGTCCTGAAGCGAGAAAATGATTAAGAAAAGGATTACATAAGTAAGCAATTCAGAGGAATTTCCTATGGAGGAAAATCCTTTGCCTCGAGTGTTGTTTATGGGTTATGATGCCAATACTTCTCCCATGCATGGTCCAAATTTTAAAGGATTATTGAGAGTTTATTTTTTTTTTGGAGGATGAACATAAAAATCGTCTGTACGATGGCTTTTGTTCGGTTGGAGTGGGGATATTTAGTTTTTTTTTGTCTGATTTGGTACAAAAGTAGGCTTAACTCGTTTACCGCTTGGGGTTAAATAGTAACGAGGAATAGGCTAACGATTTATTTTTCTTTGAATGCTAATTTGCAGCATAGAAGGACATTTCGCGTGAAGGTTTTCGAAATTCAGCAGAGAGTGGTTGCATATTCCACTTATATACGGTTTATACAAAATTAGCCCGTCAAGCACAAGAGAAGATTAAGAGATTTGTGAAATACCTACACACTAAAAAATATCCTTTTTAACTGCCAAGAACCTTGACATAATTAATTCAAGAGCTGAAAGCTCAAGAGAATAATAAATCGAGTTCCTTGCTAACTTTGGAAAACGCAGTAGATCGCCTAATTGGGTCTCCGTAAATATTAGATAAAGTTGTTTATTTTTCAATTACTTGTTGTTTTGACATTGACTGGGTTTTTGATCACAAAAAACTGACAGGGGCTTAGAATCAAATCTTCAGAGTTCAAAATGAATAAAAGTTGCCGTTTTGTCAAAATTATGAAATTGTTGGATAATGGATGGAAGAAGGATATCCTCACAAGCATAAGGTAAAAATATAAGTTACTTACTTACATAAGTGACGCTACAGTCTGGCTGCCAGAATTAGGGAAAAAAATCTTATACTTCGAAGACATTAGCGAACGCATTGTAACAATTCGCATCAAGGCCAAACTCGCGAACATTAACCTTATATGCGCTCTCGATCCGACGGAGGAAAAGATGATACTGGGTAAGACTGAGCTCCTCCCCAAAACTTATGAACTTATGAAAACTAATAAGATCTTGTCTGCCGTATACCAGCAATCGCTTACAAACTACCTGATCGACCCTTATCAGTGTGATTTTAGGTCACGAAAATCCAAAACAGATCAGATTGAGTGGATCCTGCAAAAAACTCAAGTATGTAGTCCAAATCGGTGCGCCACCACCTATTTAGAGACGAATTATACAGCTCCATGCCTGGTATTGCTATTACGCCCAAACTCGCCCGTCTGTGCAGGATGAGGATGGAGAACTCTCGCCGCCGCATCAGAGTCGAAAAAGAACTCACTGAAACATTCGATACCAAAAAAGGATTTAGGCAAGGCGACGCACTGTCATGTGACTTCTTTAATCTGATTCTTGAGAGGATTGTACAAGACTCCCGAGCCAATACCAGAGGCGCAATCTTTCAAAAATCGGTACAACTACTAGCATACGCCGATGATATTAACATCAAAAATTGGTTCAGGTGTAAATGAGGGTAAAGCCAAGTATATCCTGTCAACACGAAAGGACACACAATATCCGTCGAATTGGACAGAACGTCACCATTGACAGATATAAGTTTGAGGTACTATGTGACTTTGTATACCTCGGCTCCGTTATTAGCTCTGACAACAACATCACGTCAGAAATTAAACGAAAAATTACTCTTGCTAACCGATGTTTCTTCAGGCTAAGAAGGCAATTAGTTAACCTCTCACTCGAACTACTATGTTGGCGAAGGAAATATGTCCCAAACGAATTATACACCCGATAGGGTGATACGTTTTGGGCCACCCTAAATGATATTACTACAAAGGATAATACAGGGATCCTGAATCTACAAATATTGTAAAAACCTATTTTCCTAGGCTATAATTTCGAATGGAATAAACAAGATCCTAGGGGATATAATTTTCAAAATATGGTAAAGAAAAAAATTCAATGGAGCGCACTAATTTTGCTCCTATTACATTATAGCCCAAGAAAATACGATCATTCATAAATGGTTCAACCTGTAGTACTAGTAGGCTACTGATTTTTTTTTTTGAGATATTCTTCATTACCTTGACACAAGAGTTTTAGACAAAAACCTTTTGAAAACTTCTTGACGTTATCATACCAAACACCAGTTTCCATTTGTCGTTTTAAAGCATAAAAATAACACACCATTTATACAGATCTCAGTTTCCACCTATTTTAAATCGGACTTAATTGTAATTGTAAATACCAAACATTTAAAATTAGCTGAAAGATTCCCCAGAAAAAAATTGATTTGATAGATTTGATTAGTATGCCAGCTGTTCTGTGCGACGTGTGGAATGTATCAAAATGTGTGCTTGTTCTTAAAGTCTTCAATAAAATGGCTTTTGCGAAAGACTTTTACGTCGTGCTATCCTCATTCCATCAAGGTCTAATTGCTGAAAAGATTCGCTGTCATCGCCAATATTTGAATGGTTCAGTCTGCGGATAGCCGTTTAACAGTCTGCAGAAGCGGTTCTTCCATATCTCAGCATATTTTATCCACAAAAGAGTAAACCACCCTAAGTCCTTTACCAGCTGTGATGTGGTGTAGATTGTGTTTTCCGTCAATACTGCATAAAATCACCTCACTTCTTTCCCTGACATTAAAGCCACTAAGCACGATCTTAACACCATACTTCGGCAGTCGCTCATAAGATTTGTCGAAATCTTTTTAGAAGCAGTGACCAGGAAGTCCTCTTTTTCTTCCATCGGGGGATGAGCTAAAAAAAAACTCAGTTTTGTGTAATTTGAACATGATGCCGATTGTAATATTTGCATAATTAAGGAAGGTAAACCAAAATCTCCAAATCTATTATCACTTGTTTGGTGATTGTTGGATATTCCCAAAAGGCGAGTAATTTATTTTCGTTGGCAAAATTAAATAAGCGGAATAAGTCGGAATAAGACCTACAAAGGCTCCAAGAGCAAGGACGTTCCTAATGTTTAACTCCTGACCATTATAAAAATGAAAACAGAACATTCCTTTTGTTACAATTGGAATGTCTCTCCATTGCCATCAACATTCAAGGCCTAATAAGCGAAATAATTTCACATTATTTGGGACAGGAATGGACGAATAAATGTACCTGAATATTCGTTTCCTTAATGTTAATAACACCCTACTTAGGGGAGGATTGGAGTGTCCCATTAGGGGTCATTTAGATACGATTGGGACTGAGTTGTGAATTTTAAATTAATTCACGATATCAAAATGGATAACGCAGACGGTTGTTCCTTGAAGACTAAATGGATAAGGCCAGTTTTACAATTGCATGACAATCTCGTTTGTTGGTTTCAGTATGCAACATTTTGTTGTACTATTTTTCAGGATTTATGCAACTATCGTGTTTTGTTCGAGATAAATAAATTCTTTATTCGAAATATAGCTTAACAAATACAATAATAACATTTTCGTAACCAACATTTTCCGTTTATTTTAAAAAATTGCCTTATATTCAAAAAAAATGTACATCCTTTTTATTTAATAGTCGCGACGATATGTTGTTTTCCCGAGACATGTATATCTACTTACAGTGAGTGGGGACACTCTCCATACACATGCAACTCGTACTACATAGTAGAAATAAAAAGATTTAGTTATGGATCTTCAATATAAACGTTTCATTGCAGAATATACATTTTTGCATATCTTTTACTTCTTTATATATCATATTGTTGCCTCCTGTTCCATCGCTTGGTTCTCCGGGCATACCCTGATATGCTGGCGACATGGCTAAGCTCGCCGGAAAATAGGGTGGTTCTTTGCCCTTCAAACCAAAACAAAACAACAAAATATAACCTACTTAATGTCGAGGGTTTTAACACTAACAGAACTAATCGTCTTTTTAAAACTAAAGCTTCTCCTTCGTTGCTGGACCTTGTGAACACAAGTTCCTTCACGTACATATATTCTCACTTAAAAAAAAAAAAAAATCGTGCTGGGAGATTTTAACGCAACGGTAGGAAGATAAGACATCTTTAGCAGTACTGTCGGAAAATATAGCCTACACGACAACACGTCTGGTAACGGACTTAGGCTAATTGACTTCGCTACGGAACGAAATGCCACTATAGCCAGCACACGGTTTCCTCACCTCGATATCCATAAGGGGACATGGCGGTCTCCAGATCAACGAACAGTCAACCAAATTGATCACATTGCGATAGACAAGAGGCACGCATCCAGTATTTTGGATGTCCGAACATTCCGAGGGGCTAACATCGACTCGGACCACTACCTTGTTGTAGCCAAGGTAAGGATGCGGATATCCACCACGCTACAAAAAACCAGAAATATTGTGAAAAAATTTAATGTCGAAAGACTGCAATCGCCAGAGACCGCCAAGACCTTCGCGCAACGCGTATCCCTAAACCTCTCGACTCACAACTCACCACCAGCATATAATGTCTAAGAACAATGGCATCGATGCCAACAAGTTATTAGATCAGCCGCAACTGATGTGCTAGGTTTCTCGCGGCCACCAGAAAGAAACCCCTGGTTTGATGAGGAATGCCGACAGATGCTCGCAGCCAAGAACGAGGCCTACAAGGCTAAGCTGCAGGTGAAGACGAGAGCTGCCATTGAGCTCTATAGGCAAAAAAGAAGGGAAGAACATCGGCTTTTCAGAAAGAAGAAAAAAGAGCAAGAAAAGCGCGCGATCGACGATATAGAGAGGTGCCACTCCAGGAACGATGTTCGCAAGTTTTACCGAAGTGTAAAACGTCAAAGCCAAGGATATAAGACTCGAACAGAATCCTGTCGAGATGAACAAGGAAATATCGTAGTTGAGACACAGTCGATGCTGAGGATATGGAAGAACCACTTCTGCAGACTGTTAAACGGCGATGACGAACAACATTCCGCTGTCAGTCAGAACGAACCATTTAATATTGGCAAAGACAGCGAAAACTGCCAACCACCCGACCTAAGTGAAGTGATGATAGCAATATAAACTCAAGCTTAATAAAGCCGCCGGAAATGACGGCCTTCCCGCTGAGCTTTATAAAGCGTTTACCAACAATCTGATCGGCCCTTATCAGTGTGGTTTTAGGCCAGGAAAGTCCACAATCGATCAAATTTTCACACTTCGGCAGATCCTGGAAAAAGCTCAAGAAGTACAAATCGATACCCACCACCTATTTATCGATTTCAAGGCCGCTTACGACAGCATTTATAGAGACGAACTATACAGAGCCATGTCTAGTTTTGGTATACCGCCCACACTCGTCCGTTAGTGTAGGATGACGATGGAGAATTCTCGCTGCAACATCAGGGTCGGAAACGACCTCACCGAAACATTCGGTACCAAAAAAGGATTTAGGCAAGGCGATGCGCTGTCATGTGACTTTTTCAATTAGATTCTTGAGAGGATTGTGCCATGCTCCCGAGCCAACACCAGAGGCACAATTTTCCAAAAATTGGTGCAACTACTAGCATACGCCGACGATATTGACATCATTGGTAGGACTCAACGTTTCGTAACCACGTTTGCTAGTATAGAGAAGGAAGCAGAAAAAATGGGTTTAGCAGTAAATGAGGGTAAGACTAAGTATATGCTGTCAACACGAAAGGACACACAACATCGACGAATTGGACAGAACGTCATCATTGATAGATATAACTTTGAGGTAGTACGGGACTTTATCTACCTCGGCTCCGCTATTAACTTTGACAACACCAAGGAAGAATTACTCTTGCCAATCGCTGTTTCTTCGGGCTAAGAAGGCAATTTAGTAGTAAAGCCCTCACTCGAACTACTAAGGAGATCCTATATAAGACCCTGATCATCCCAGTGCTGCTCTACGGCGCTGAAGCATGGACCGTATAAAAAGCGGATGAAGAAATCCTTGGTCGATTCGAGACGAAAATTCTTCGAAAAATCTTCGGTCCCGTTTGCGTTGACATACCCCTAGTCAAAAAACTCCGCATTGGACGTTTAAGATGGCTTGGACCATCCCAGCGCAACCATGGACACGACCAAAAGTTTAACATCCTTCTTCAACGTAAACAGGAACGAAAAGCAAACTTTCTTTTCAAATTATCTTCCCGGATTTTTTCCAATTAGAAACTTTTTTTAAAGTCCCCCTACATGAAATGAGTTTATAAGCCTATTTATAATCAATTGGTTTGAATTGTACTGCATCAGAGGTGCTGTATCTTCGTAAATAGGTTTAGCAAATTTAAGAAAAAGCCAACTCTCAGCTACGTGTGGGGTGTGTGTAATATTGATTTACTTTTTTAAGGACATGAATGTATTTCCACGTCATCATCATCAATATTGCAAATGATGACATTAGGGAGCACATTTTTTTTTTAAATTAATAAACTCTACATCATATCGTTGTCTGCGTCCTGTCGATTCATGGAGATCCGTGATAAGATAATAGCTTAACGATCCCAAACCATGGAATATGTAACACTCAGTATCAAGATGTTTTGATTTTCAATTTGCCTCCTCATCTGCTCGAGGGACTGATTGCCTTTAAAAAGCAATTTGTACGAGCGAAGTGATTTGCATTTTCCATGTAATAAAGGGCACACACACATTCATATACCAGTCTAGCGTGTGATATCGATGAATATATCTTTGGTTTTCAATTAAATGCATACGGCACCACCTTCAATTGAACTTAATTAAAATGAATGACAATGAGGTTCAACATCGATCATCACATCTGCTGCTACAGAGCATTCTCTCAGGCAAAGATATCTTAACCGCAAAGCGTTTTATAAGAATGTATCTTTTGGAATAGAACTAAACAATAACTCGATTGTTTTTTTGTTCGATGCTTCAGCGAGTATATCCACATCCCTATTTTATATTGTGTCTGCAGGCGGTCCTTTCAACTGCAAACGAAAATAAGCTCTATTCCTTAAATATTGTTATGTATCTAGATGTTAACCGGAGCAAAACGTGACCTCGAGTGATGTTGACAACTTTCAGTTTTAGAATTCATTCAAGTTCCCTTGTATTCTGCCAAAAGGCTTGCAACTGAGGGAAGGTTATTGTGTTGCTTTAAATATTCATCAGATGTATTTTGTGCTCGGAACTTGGTGAATATCCGATTCTTAATTATTCATCATCACCCATCATCTATCGACTATCGTTCATTGACCAATTGATTTGTTGTACTTGTTGTGAATAAATAAAGATCCACAAGTTGTCGCACTGAATGATTCAATTGCGGTCAATTGAGCACTGAATGCGTTGTTGGTTGCTGTTTGTTTATGAAATGTATCTTTGGGTTATATAAGTATGAATCGATTATTGAGGATGTAAGTATACGTCTGTTGCGTATGTGGACTTATATCCGTCTCATACTCCCACTTTCTATTCTGTTTGAGGACTACGTATTTAAGGAAAAACGTCTGGTACGAGTGAATATAAGACAGAAACACTTAATGTAATATGCAGCCCGTAACGTGATCCTTTCTGTAATCACTATACCCTGGCGGTTAACGAATTTTACTCAATTTTACGCAAAATTTCTGCAGACTCTTCTGTGATAAATTAGAAGAGACTTCCGAGGCTAGAGTCCGAAAAATCCTATCCCCTAGTCCACCTGTTCTAAACAGATAGCACTTGGACGAATTCAAGCTACTAATGGACACCCATTTCCCGGGTAGCTCACAGAGAATGTTGATTAATTTACTATTAAATAGTCGGATTATCAACACAAAACAGGATGGTGCTTCGACCAGAAGATATGTCAGTAGACGGACGCCTCACAAGGTTCCCGTGTTCTCTGGAACTTAGCTTTTACTCACCCTGAAAGCAGAGGGATGCCACCTGATTGCCTACCGGATGACGTTGCTATCGCAGTCTCAGGGAAGCACCTGAATATACTCAAGAAACTTCTCCAAAACGCACTACACAAACTTTACAAATGTGCAGTAAGCTGTGGTCTGAGAACTGTGAGTCAACCCCCATAAGACTGAACTGGTCGAAATCGCTGGCATCCATTCTAACCTTACTTACCTTCATTTAAAATGGACAATCAAGAATAAAGCTACAGGCTTAACGAAGGTATGATGTGGAGCTTAACTTTGGATCTGATAAGATATTTTAATAGAAACATTATAGCAACCACCCATGGGGCTACAGTTTTTGGCGCAACAGGCTCTTTAGTCACAGGGCCAAGCATTTTTTCACAACCATTCATGTCTGCGTGTGTACTTCTAGTACGATGACGGGACTCTCTGGTTTATGCCGAGCATGTCTAAGGTTTCTCATCGCTATGGGGGTGAGGTCCCTTAACGGTGCGTTGGACTTAAGAGCGGTGTCTCTAGTTTGAATTCCGAAAGTAACAACACCTGAGTTTGTTCACTGCCCTACTTCAGCCTTTCACATATTACGGCAGATAGGATCTTGTAGCGATGTTAAGGAGACTTATCATCTCCGCCGGCTTTATGAAGCTTGGCGGGAAGGCGGTCACTTCCGTCAGCCTTGTTAAGCTTATGTTTAGATATTCCTATCCGCCAAAATTGATTCGTTCGTTCGTTGTTCATCATCACCGTTTAAAAGTCTGCATAAGTAGTTCGTCCATATCCTCAGAATCGATTGTGTTTCTACTACGATATTTCCTTGTTCATCTCGAAAGGATTCTGTTCGCGCCTTGAATCCCTTGCTATACTTTTTTCTTTCTGAAAATTTGTTGTTCTTACCACTTTCTTTACCTATAAAGCTCAATGGCAGCTCTCATCTTCACCTGCACCAAGTGTTTCTTGCTGGTGGGCACGAGAAACCTAGCATATCAGTTGCGGCTGATCTAATGGCTTTTTGACATGGTTTCCATTTTTTGTCGACATTAGATGATTCGGTATTCGCTATTAAGTTTTGTCCAGAAGTTCATAGAAACAGCCTGCTGCAATGAGCTCTTTTTCCTCCATCGAATAGTGATTGCATATAAGGCTTATTTTGGCAAATTTGGCCTCGATAGGGTTACAATCTGCAACTTATAACAAATTCACATCCGATTAGACGTAGTTTCCGCTCACTACAAAACTGGCCCATTCCATTGTATTTCCTGGATGCCTGTAATGTCTATGAGATTAAAGCTTCCGCTTAGCTAAGGAGAGGTGTAGGCAAATAGCCCCTCTCCTGTTTAATGTTTTCACAGATACGAAGGTCTTTGTACTTTTTTTTCGTTTAGCATGGTCGTCAGCAAAAAATCAGTCCAAAAAATGTTTTTTTCCATGCGGGTTTACCAAAAGCACATTTCCCAATCTGGAGGGCCAGGCCCAATTGTGTTCACATGAGGACAGCAGGCCATATATTTCATGCCAGACATTCTGACCAGGCTATTCATAATGTTGCTGTTTTTGTTTTGTTATCGATATTTTCTCTTAGTTAAGCAAGTAAAATCCAGTTGGATGAAGCCAGTATCCGACGGTTACCATTACATTTGATGTGTAGTCAAAGTTAAAACGACTGGCTATCGTCAAGTTTATGCCAATCAGAGTTTGGTATATAAGCTCTTTATTTATGAACTATCAACCAGGACCGACTTCGCCCGGGTACAATGGTAATGACGAAAAATTTGATTTCACTTAGACCTTGAATACTCCTCGAATGCTCAGCTCAGAGCAATTTTGAATACACTATAGCACTCCCAGTGAAATGCAGACCATAACAGTGAAAACCACATCGAAATTCGATAACCAGCTCTCGAGATTAGAGCATTCATACACGTTTGGGGACTTTATTTTATACTATGTATAGATTCACTATAGAAACAAATATTTAAATTTGAATTTAAAAATCCGCCCACAATCATACCTACTTATTAAAAAACACATATATCGATTTTGGCCAATTTCATCCATATAAAGTGTTTAGACACACTCAGTTTTTTAAGGATGAATTTCGATAGGGTATTACTCGATTCGCACAACGGATTGTAGCCTTCTCATATATTTTTTGTACAAAATCTTATCTTTCCAACTGTATTTAGTGTAGGACGTATACAGCCATCTATTGGAAACATTATGTATTTATTACTGCTACACCTTTATACGTCAAAAACTTGTATAGATACTCAAATACAATGAGCTAAACTTTAATTAGATACAAGCTACACAAAAAAATGATACTTACAGATGAAGAAGATAAGCGTTAAATATAGAACACGTAAACCTATATTGTCACACGCTCCATACCGACAACTATAAAAAAGGACATTTCTTCAAAATTCTGCATCTTTTGTAGGTCTTCTTTGTGTAACCATAGTCCACACATTCTATTCAACCCTTTATGGACAAAACAAATATATTGACTCACCTATATATAGGTATGCTGCAACTCAAGAGACACTTTTTTTATGAAACCTAACTTCTTGTGTCGTTAACCTCAAAAGTCGACACATATGTACGTTATCATGAATGTTAGCTTCTATAGCACGTCCTAAAAAAGATAAAAAGTCATTTAGCAAATGTAAAAGGCTCTTTCTGCGCACATGATTTCAGAGAATTTTATATAGGTTCTTCTCTAGGGAGAGTAGTAATCCTTTGCCATTCAGTTTTCCATTCAGGAAAAGTATGGTTGTGTACAACAGTTTGTTATGTGGCTTGAAGAAGACCTTCACTAAATGGATGTTTTTATGTCGGGATTTGGATAATGCCTGCGTACAAAAGTGTGCATTCCTGTAATAACATGGGGGTAAATATGAAAAGGAATCCATTTGCTCTTGGTCAAGCATAATTGTTACCCCATTGGAGTTTTTCCATCGACCGTTGCTAGTGGATGGTGGTATTGTTCTGGAGTTATATAAATATTTGGATTCATAGTAAGTCGTCAATTGTGTTTCAATTTTAAAGGATCTGAAATTTTAAAAAATCAATTTTAAAAAATCAGATGCTTAAGTTTTGGTATTATTGAAAGGTGTTTCATATATAACTTAAGTCTAAGGAAATATAAGAAGATAGATTTTGGGATTAGTCTTCTGAAATTTAGTCAGTATATTAGACATCACTTACTTACTTACTTAAGTGGCGCTATAGTCCGGGATAAACCTGGGCCTCCAACCAACATGCCTCTCCAATAAGTGCGGTCCTTAGCTTACTGCCTCCAGTTTTTTCAAGTTGGTTGAGGTTGGTTTCTACTTGTGCGCGTCACTTAAGGCGAGGTCGTCCGACGTCTGGCTGGGAATCGAAGACTCTGCGAACCGGAGTATTGGTGCCCATTCGTTCTACATATCCTAGCCATCTTAAACGTCCAATGCGGAGTTTTTTTTACCAGGGGTATGTCGCTGTACAGCTCGTATAGTTCGTGGTTGAATAATAGTCTCCATAGCACGTCAACGTAAGCGGGACCGAAGATTTTTCGAAGAATTTTTCTCTCGAATTTCTTCATCCGCTATTGAAACGCTCCATGCCTAAGCGCCGTAGAGCAGGACTGGGATGATCAGGGTCTTATATATAATCTCCTTAGTAGTTCGAGTGAGGGCTTTACTACTAAATGCCTTCTTAGCCCAAGGAAACAGGGGTTTGCAAGAGTAATTCTTCGTTTGATTTCTGACGAGATGATGTTGTCAGAGTTAATAGCGTAGCCGAGGTAGACAAAGTCCCGTACTACCACAATGTTATATTTATCAATAGTGACGTTTTGTCCTAGGCGGTGGAAAGATGCTTGTTTGTTTGTTGATTGCATGTACTTAGTCTTGTCATCAGTTATCACCATCCAACACCTACCTGGGAAACAAGAACAAACAGGTTCCCAGCCGAGTCAGCATTCCTCCATTGGCCCGAGGTCAACCACACTCATTTGCTGGACATTCGACACCTCCCATTGGCCATGAACATATTCCCAGCTGAATCAGCAGTTCATTGGCCCGGATGCATTGGCATGCATTGGCTGGTCACCCGACACCCCCCATTGGTCAGCGGATGCACGCGCGAACATGATTGGTGCTAAGTCAGCACTAATTGGTGTGAACCTATGCTTCATGCGAGGTTTATGTTCCACGCCTGAGTTAGTTCTTGTCGGAACCTGAAGACTTTCGGTTATTGAAATAAAATTACTTTTTATAACGTTTTAATTCTTTTCTTTTATTAATACGTAAGTCGAACAGTCGGGCCAACCCCTCGGTTGGCGTTCGCATTTTTTTGATATCCTCGCGAAGGATATCTTTAACTGGCGCCCGAGCAGGGACCGGCCTTAAAAAAATTGTTTCATTTTTTTCATTGTTCGATTGTTCGTGGGTCCTTTAATACAGGATAGACGAATTGGTACGCTCTATTTGAGTGCACGTCTCTGTTCCCGTGAGAACACAGTTGACTATTCCAATTCTGAAGCGACAAATTCCAGCATATCCATGAGAACATGCTTGGAGATCGTTCAGATAAGTGATTCAATAGTGGAGTGATTCGTGCCATTAGTAGGACACTTGCAATCTCAACGCTTGTGTCTAAACGGGAACAACACGAACCTTCCTAGGCCGGTGCCCATAAAATTCGAAAAACGTTTACAAAAATAACTTGTTTTTTTTATCTCGGTTTTTAGATTTTGATTCGAGATTTTGGAATAAGAATGATGCAGTATTACCCATTGTAAGGATACTCATCAACCTACGAATTTCAACAAATCAGTGCTGGCAAATTAATGCTAGACTAAACTCAGGGAAAAAAATCCTGAACATCAATTGATCATAGCATAGTAATTCGAAGACAGATTACGAAATCTGTTCTGTCGAATATATAAAAAAATCATATGGTGAAAATTTTGTGAAAAAGAAAAGCTTTATTTGGAAATAATAGCTAAAATTTTGATAAGTGATTGTGAAAAAATATATATAAGAGAAAATTAAAAGAAAGAAAAAATAAGAAATATTAAAAAAAAAAAAAAATATATATACAAAAGAAATTTATTCGCTTATTTTTGAATATATATAAAAAAGAAAAAATAGTATATATAATTATACGAACCAATTATTAATAATAGTTCGATAAGTGCTAGTGAAAAATACTGCAACTGATTAAAATCTGGGAGTAATAAGGTAAGGTGCACTGTCCTGTTTTAAAAAGAAAAAATTATTTATCATACATCCTCCAATCCCTTTTTTTAAATTTTTTATATAATATCAAATACGACAAAATATTATTTCTCTCTCCCTCAAGTCCTTTTATTTAACATAAAAAGGGATGGATCAGATTGCTAAATCCGTCACCGAGTTGACTGGAGCTGTCAACGCTATCATAGAACAGCTCAAGGGAATTGATGGAAGGCTGCAGTTGTTGGAAAATTCCCAACAGCCTTCACCTGTGTGCAGTACTTCTGCAATCCCTCTACAGGAGCCGCGGTCAGAGCAGGATCTTCGTGAGATCAGCAAACTGCCCGACTGTGTAAAGGAGCTCCAAGTTTTTGAGGGCAATCCAACGACATATGTATCTTGGATACATAGCGTTGAGGGAATACTGAAGGATTTCAGTATTGTGAGGAGTAAGCCCCTGTATAGGGCTATTCTCAAACATATACGCCAAAAAATTCGAGGCGGTGCAGACTCTGCGCTTGTCTCTTACAACATCTTTGATGATGACTGGGAGTCCATGAAGAGGATCCTGTCTCTGCACTACGCTGACAAGAGAGACATCAGGACTCTCGAACATCAATTGAACCAACTAACGCAAGGTGGTTCTAAGGTGGACGAGTTTTACGCAGCAGTGAACCACCAATTTTCACTGATTATAAATAAAATTAAAACGGAATCCCATAGTGAGGAAACCGTTAACGTATTGGTAGAAACATACCGAAACCGAGCTCTCGACATATTCACGAGAGGCCTTAACGGCGAAATGGCAAGAATGGTTATTCTTCAAAGACCAACGACCCTGCCCGAAGCCTACTCCATGTGTTTAGAAATGCAGAACCTAAATTATAGGAACCATGCTATTCATAGGGGTAACTTCCCGAACACTGTCACAGCTCCGATTAACAATAATTTCAGGAGGGAGAATAGACCTTTCCTTGCGCAGCCAAAACCATTCCCTCCGAAGCAACACTTCTCTAACTACCAACACCGTCATCCCTCAGAGCGCGCAGTACCTCCTCGCCCATTAGGTCCAAAACCACATGAAAGGATGGATGTTGACCGAAGCATTCAAACCCGTCAGGTCAATTACATGAATCGACCAAATAATACCAATGCGTTTAAGCGAAAGGCCATGTCGGACAACTTCCCTAACAATAAGAACCAACGGATGTTTCACGCACAGGTCGAGGACGAGAGTAATGATGAGTACGCTGCGGCAGCTGAAGAGGCCTCTGAGGAGGTAAATTTTATGTCGAGCGGCCATCCAGCGTACCATTTATAGAGTACAAAACGGGGGATGGCTCCGTTCTAAAGTTTCTTGTTGATACAGGGGCCAACAAGAACTTTATTAGCGAAAGCGTTAAGCAAGTCACTCTCCCCCTTAAAAAAACCTTCACGGTTACGTCTGCCGGTGGAAATATCCCAATCACAGAATACGTGGTTGGGAAATTCTTCAAAAATGTTGGAAACAACACTATAACAAAATTCTTTGTCTTACCAGGACTCAAGTCTTTCGACGGCATTATCGGTGATGACACGTTGAAAGAACTCGAGGCGGTAATCGATCGCAAGAACAATACACTTGCATTAAAATCCAATATAAAACTACCATTGAAAAATAAGATCTCAAAGGAGATCAATATTATCTCGGATGATAATATCCCCGAGGATATTAGATCCAAACTTAACCTCTTGATCAAAGGTTATGCTAACCTCTTCGATCCAATCAGTGACGAAGAGCTGATCAAGACCTGTGTTAGAGCCGAAATTCGTACAAGGACCGACGAGCCCATATATACAAAAAGCTATCCATATCCAGCTTGTATGAGGGAGGTAGTCGAAGAAGAAATACGGAAACTGTTGGAAGAAGGAGTGATCCAACCATCCAAGAGCCCGTATAACTCACCCATTTGGATAGTGCCGAAGAAACCTAAACCCAACGGCGAAAAACGATACCGGATGGTCATCGATTACAAACGGCTCAATTCAGTCACTATCTCAGATACCTACCCCATACCGGATATAAATTCGACTCTAGCTAGCCTTGGTAAGGCAAAATTCTTCACCACCCTAGATTTAACTTCGGGATTTCACCAAATTCCCATGAAACCCTCTGACATACCCAAAACGGCATTCTCAACCCTTAACGGGAAATATGAATTCCTGAGACTGCCGTTCGGCCTGAAAAATGCCCCAGCGATATTCCAAAGGATGATCGATGACGTTTTGAAAGAGTACATTGGCAAAATATGCTATGTATATATCGATGACGTCATCGTATTTGGAGATAGCGTCGAGTCTCACCTTAGGAATATTGACACTATATTCTCCAGGTTGCAAGAAGTAAACCTTAAGGTTAATTTTGAAAAAACGAACTTCATGAGAACTGAAGTTGAGTTTTTGGGTTATGTCATTACATCGGAAGGCATAAAACCCAATATGAATAGAGTCGCTGCCATCGAAAGACTCCAGCCCCCAAGAAACTTAAAAGAACTTAAAAGCTTCCTAGGCATGACCTCCTATTATAGGAAATTTATGTGCGACTATGCAAAGGTCGCTAAACCTCTGACTAACCTAACAAGGGGAGCGAACGCACGAGTAAAAGCGAACCAGTCAAAGAATGTTACGATTACTCTTGACGAGGAAGCGATGGAAGCCTTCAGGAATCTGGTAACGCTATTAACATCGGCAGAGGTTCTAGCCTTCCCCGATTTTAAATTGGCATTCAATCTTACGACAGATGCATCCAATACTGCAATTGGAGCCGTCTTATCACAAGGGGAATTGGGTAGCGACAAACCCATTTCCTATATTTCACGGTCCCTCAATAAAACCGAGGAAAACTATGCCACTAACGAAAAAGAAATGTTGGCTATAGTTTGGGCCCTAGATAACCTTCGCTCATATTTATATGGGGCGAAGAAAATCAGGATATACACTGATCACCAGCCGCTGACATTTGCCTTGGGAAATCGAAATTTCAATGCTAAGTTGAAACGATGGAAGGCAAGGATAGAGGAGTACAACTACGAGCTCATTTACAGGCCAGGTAAATCCAACGTAGTTGCGGATGCTCTATCAAGGCTCAAGACAAAGAAAAGAGACTTGACAAGCTCAGTGAAAGCTGAGGATGAATACCAAGTCAATGCTTTGCATGACAACTCGTCAACGGAAACTGCTTCCAGAAGTGGCTCTTCTACAGAAACCGCTGATGAAAACGCGAGTGATACCGAGTCGGCAAACGAAACAGTCCACAGCGCAGAACAAGACTCTTCAGACTTGATTCCACATGTGGAGGTGCCGCTTAACGTATTTCGGAACCAGTTGGTGATTAGGATCGCTAAAGGTGTCTATGCCTACGAAGAACCACATCCTGGCTATTCGAGACACTACATCGCAATAGAACACCTTGATAAGAAAACACTTATCGAAGTCCTGAAGACAAGACTTAATCCAAGTCTGATAAATGGTATTAAAATCCCTGAAACCTACATGCAACTTCTGCAGGAAATCTACTTAGAGAGCTTTGTGAACTACAAGATTCGTATTACACAAAAGCTGGTGGAGGATGTCGCAAATGAGAATCGAGTGTGGAACCTTATAAGTAAGGAACACAGAAGAGCCCATCGAAACCCCAGGGAGAACAAGGAGCAGCTGTTGGAAAAATACTATTTTCCAAAAATGAACAGCCTGATTGCCAAGTATGCGAAATCATGCGACGTCTGCTTGGCAAACAAATACGACAGACATCCACCAACTCCCGAATTTCAGCCTACCCCAATACCATCTTATCCATGTGAGATACTTCACATCGATATCATGGAGATTCAAGGAGAAAAATTTATCTCATGTATCGATAAATTTTCTAAATTCGCGAAGTTGTTTCACATAAAAAACAAATCGTCCCTCCATCTAAGAGAAAGAATTATAAAAGTTCTCCATTATTTTTCTGTCCCAAAGATGCTTGTTACCGACAATGAGAGGGGTTTCCTAAGTCCAATTGTGGTGAATTTCATTAAGATGCTTGATATTCAGATGTATCAGACTCCGGTAAATCGTAGCGAAGTGAATGGCCAAATAGAACGATTCCACTCTACGATTCTGGAAATCTATAGATGTCTCAAAGCAGAACTTAAGGATTTGAAATTCAAGGAAATCCTTAACATTGCAGTTGACCGCTATAACAGCACTGTACATTCGGTGACGGGCAAAAAGCCATCTGACATTTTCTTCAATAGAAGTTCTCGGATCAATTTCCAGAACTTAGGTAATTTCCGAATTAAAGTGAATCAGGAGTTGAGGAAGAGATTAAACCAAGTACAAGTAAAAAAGAATTCATGGTTTAATAAGAGGAAGTCACCACCTAACAAATTTAAGAAAGGTGATATAATTTACACCTCATTGAAACGAATACAGGGCAAACACAAGCCCTTGTATCGCAAAGAAGTGGTGGCTAAAGATAATAACGTCACAATCGTGACAAGTACAGGCCGTAAGGTTCATAAAGCACAAATAAAAAAATAAGTAAATTAATAAAAGAAGAAAAGGAATTATGGGGTGTATGAATAAATGGTAAACAGTGCATCTTCCATATAATACTTGCCTTATATTTCGAAAAAAAAAAAAAAAAAAAAAAAAAAAAAAAAAAAAAAATGTTAATTTTTTTTGGGAATTATTAATATTCTATATACATTTCTATTAAGAAACTAACCTTAGGATATAAGTAGCTCTTAATCTAGTTATAAGTATTAACAGGTTAATTAAAAGCTCCAATTATAACATGAAAAAGGAAAAAAGTCTTTTTTTGTTCTGTTGGTAGGAGTTTCATCCCTGCATCACAGAGGATATAATTATGAATATATTTATCTACTTCTAACAAAACACGAGAGAAATCTCTTTTTCTTACAAATATCCCACAGATTTATATTCTTAGTGGTCGCCGAAAGTTTCCAGATCTTCAACTATAAAGCTCCCATAGTCTCACTGAAGGAAGGCAGAGGATGGATTGTTGACGGAAGTTTCAAACTTGTTCATACCATCGACCTGATGCAATTTGAAGTTCTCCTAGACGGTGTGTCGAATGCAATATGTACGAATATAAAAGACGAAGACAGGAAGCGCGTAATAGAGTTCCATGTACGACAATCAAAAGAACGCCTTAGTCATTTAAAAGGCAAAGCATCCAGGAAAAGCAGATCTATCAATTGGATAGGGTCGGCCTGGAAGTGGGTAGCAGGAAATCCAGACGCCACAGACTGGAACGAAGTCCTCCGAAGTGAGCAGACAATAATTCAAAATAATAACCAGCAGTATAAAATCAACGAAAAACTTTTGAGTATAACACGGGAGATAACAAGAAAAATCAATTCCATCATCACAAGATATGAAGGCGGAATTAATGATGTCATCTCTGGAAGATTCGAGCAAGACGCTCTGGATGAAATCATGGTCATCAAAGGAGAAATAAACGAGATCGTTCGAGCCTGCCAAATGGCAAAGAACGGTCTAATCAACACAAACCTACTAGACACAGAAGAGATCAGCAAAGTCATTAACGAACTAGAAACATTACCATACGTTAATGAAATCGAAGCCATTGAATACGGAACACCATCAATCTTCACCAATGGCTCAATGTTGCTCTATGTCATTTCAATGCCCAAGGTGGGGAAAGAAGAATTCAACTTGCTGATAACAAGGCCGTCGATAATAGATGGAAAACAGATAGACCTAAGTTATAAAAAGGTGTTGATAAACTACAGAGCGACATATGGTATAAAGGGCAATTGTCTCTCAATCAACAACTCGACGATCTGCGAGGACAAGTCGCTAGAAAGAATCCCCGAAGACACCTGCATCCCCAGACTTTTGAAGGGAGGTCCTGCAGCATGCACCTTTCAGACAAACAAGGAAGAAGTTATTGAACTTATTAAGGAGGACACAATTTTTGTCACAAATTTTAAGGGTGATCTAACCTCCAACAATGTTTCAAGATTTCTTACAGGTACATACGTCATCCAGATGTACAACGAAACTATACAACTGAAAAACAGGACGTTCTTCAGTCTTACAAGCTCTACTGTGCAGGCTCTTCCTCCGGCTTTGATGAACATCACCAACCAGGACCACAAGATTGACCTGGGATACATCCATGAACTTAGCGTTCGAAACATAGAACGCTTGGGTAATTTAACAAAAGAAGTTAAAATTTCTATACTTTCAGAAGCTGCAATCATCATACTTGTGGCTTATGTAGTCTATCGGATTTGGCGAAAAATACATGCTAAACACAGCATCCCGCCAATCCTACCATCAGTAACGGCTTGACCTAGCGGTCACCTAGGATCTACGGGCCGTAGATTTTTGAAGGGGGAGGAGTTATCACCATCCAACACCTACCTGGGAAACAAGAACAAACAGGTTCCCAGCCGAGTCAGCATTCCTCCATTGGCCCGAGGTCAACCACACTCATTTGCTGGACATTCGACACCTCCCATTGGCCATGAACATATTCCCAGCTGAATCAGCAGTTCATTGGCCCGGATGCATTGGCATGCATTGGCTGGTCACCCGACACCCCCCATTGGTCAGCGGATGCACGCGCGAACATGATTGGTGCTAAGTCAGCACTAATTGGTGTGAACCTATGCTTCATGCGAGGTTTATGTTCCACGCCTGAGTTAGTTCTTGTCGGAACCTGAAGACTTTCGGTTATTGAAATAAAATTACTTTTTATAACGTTTTAATTCTTTTCTTTTATTAATACGTAAGTCGAACAGTCGGGCCAACCCCTCGGTTGGCGTTCGCATTTTTTTGATATCCTCGCGAAGGATATCTTTAACTTCATCATTTACTTCAAGGCCAACGGATTTCGCCTGTTTTTCATTCGCCATGAACGCTTTCATCACGGCACGTTGGGAACGTATAGCCCCGCAGTTGGACGGATCTGTTAATGATAGTGCCTTCCGTGTTGACACCTGCCCTACGCACTATTTGCTCCAGTACGAGATTGAAAAAGTCGCATGATAGCGGGTCCCATTGCCGAAATCCGTTGGATGTTTGGAATAATTCGGAGGATGCCACACCGCCACACCTCGATTTCAAAGGCGCATACATTTATGGAGACGAGCTATATAGAGCCATGTCTAGTTTCGATATACCGCCCAAACTCGTCCGTCTCTGCAGGATGACGATGGAGAATTCTCGCTGCTCCATCAGGGTCGGAAACTCCTCGCTGACACATTCGATATCAAAAATGGACTTCTTCAATCTGATTCTTGAGAGGATTCTGCAAAATTCCCCAGTCAATACCAGAGGCAGAATCTTTTAAAAATCGGTGCAACTAACAACATACGCCGACGATATTGACATAATTGGTAGGACTCAACGTGATGTCATAGCCACGTTTGCTAGTATAGAAAAGGAAGCGGCAAAATTGGGTTTAACAGAAAATCAGGGTAGGACTAAGTACATATATGCTCTCAACACGAAAGAACACACAACACGACGAAGTAGACAGAACGTTACCATTGACAGATATAACTTTGAGGTAGTACGGGACTTTGTCTAACTCGTCTCTGCTACTTACTCTGACAGCAACATCTCGTTGAAAATAACACGAAGAACTTATCATAACAACCGCTGCTTCTTTGGGCTAAGAGGCATTCCGTTAGTAAAGCCCTCACTCGAACTACTGAGGAGATCATTTATAAGACTCTGATCATCCCAGTCCTGCTCAACGGCGCTGAAGCATGGATCGTATCAAAAGCGGATGAAGAAATCCTTGGTCGATTTAAAAGGAAAGTTCTTCGAAAAATCTTCGGTCCTGTTTGCGTTTGTGGGCTATGGAGACGAAGATTCAACCAAGAACTATACGAGCTGAACAGCGACATACCCCTTGTCAAAAAACTTCGCATTGGACGTTTAAGATGGCTAGCAGAGTCTTCGATTCCCAGCCAAACGTCGGAAGCAGTATGTAGGGCGCAGAAGTAGAAACCGACCTCAACCAACTTGGAGTGCGCAAATGGAGGCAGTTAACTAAGGACCGGACTAATTGGAGATGCATATTGGTTGAGGCCCAGGTTCATTCCGGACTGTAGCGCCACTTATTTAAGTAAGTTCGTAAGTATAGTAAGTATAAGGATCTACTTATATATTTAACTGTGAGGTTTTCTTGTTCTTTTGTCCTTTTTCTTAAAACAGGGGTCCTCTCTGATACTTGTCAGAGCACTCCTTGCAAATTGTAGCCAAATTTAGTCACCCTATATTACCTATTTAACTCTCCGCTTTTCATCCACCTATTGGCCGGCCAAACCCTTCACATATAAGTAGTGTTTTTGAGGCAGATATTTCACCGGAATGTCCTGCATACCCATACTCTCTAATTACCTTCTTAACAAGTGAACTAGTTCCTTTAAGTTTCAAGGCTAAACTTATAAATCAATGGCACTTCGTTAACACCTGGCCACAATCAAAAGATCCAATACCAAGGCTTCACTAATTGCATTCCACTTACCCAAACTATTCTGACAAATTGGCTTACTAAATTCCTTTGAGAAAAAAAAGCGACCACAAGTCTCAGGTTGAAACATTTACCAATACATGTATGCATGTAAGTACCCTATTAATAGTTCTGCTTAAAATGGAACATCGATTCCCCATTGATCGACTTCGGTAACTTCTTCACCAGACTACTTCATAAAATTTACTTTGTATGCCATCATCTACAATCAAAATGACATCTACATAAACAAATGCTTGTCTAAACGTCGTCATAGTCGTTGACGTGGTTTCTTACACTATAACGGGATTATATCGATCGTAATATTACGACTGTTTTCTGGATATAGGAAACTTTTATAGTTTCATTAAGTGGCAGATACACAATTCCTTAGCTTTACCAATGAAGGTGTATAATTCTGCTGAGACGCACAAAAACTAATTGCCTATCAATTCACCTAAAGGAGTAGTATCCCCCCCCCCCCCCCCAACCCAAGATTAAATAAATAAGATACAACCAAACTAATTATGTTCCAATGACGTATTAAATGCTTTATCACATGTTGGTCATTTCATACCATCCGCCTTTACAAGCTTTTGATTCCCCAAGCTATAATTCTTAGTCTTATTACGTATGCATATCTTTTATCTTTCGATGTTGGTCATCTATCTATTTCAACTAACGACAATTTGTTTGGATTCTTCTTAGAAATATATCGTGAATACAGATAAAAGTGGAGAGCTTACTGTCACAGTTCAGGCAAGTATACCTTATCAGCTCTGGAGCACATTCTCATGGGTTTCAGCTCTGTGTGATGCTGCTCCGTGATGTGTGTAAACGGTTTTTGTTGATTCTTACAGGGTGATTTGTCACAACAAGAAAAGCGGGCGGTATTCATCACAGTCCACGATTTGGGATGTAACCGTAAGTTGCGACCAAGCGTATTCAATTATTCAAAGTGTGGCCTGGTTGTCCTTCCATTCCGACACACACGACTAAACTTTGTTCACTCTTTTATATGAACGCGTTTTCTCTGTTTTAGATAATTCCTTTCAGGAGTTCGTCAATAGTCCTTGCATGACGGAAATTAAGGAAAGATCATGTTTCATTCATATCGATGTTCCAGGACACGCTGATGGAGCTGACGCACTACCAGATTCGTAAGTTTTTATTGAATGTCCTTGATACGTGTAATCATTTTTTGGTGAAGGTTCCAGTTTCCATCGCTTAAAACCCTAGGCGAAGACCTAGTAACGGTATTGGACTTTTTACATGTAAAGTATGTTATAGGCTTGGGTGAGGGTGCTGGAGCTAATGTGTTGGCCAGATTTGGATTGGCTCACCCGACTAAGCTGTTGGGCTTGATTCTCATCAATTGCACAGGAAGTGCTGCATCGGTGTTGCAGTCATTCAAAACTAAGGTAGTATTGAGGGCGAGGGTGATTGGAACTGTTTTTTTGATTCCATTTTTTCATTTTAGTTCATCACTTGGAAGAATGATGAGGTGGCTCAATCAGCTGAAAGCTTTCTGATGTACCACAAATTTGGACACGTAAGTTGAGAAGAGAAATTGTTTAAGGGGATGCATAGTTCTTGAATTGGTGGTTAATTTCTTTAATGGCATGATATAACGGGTGATTTTTTAAGAGGTTTAGAACTTTTTTTAAAAAAAAACACAAAAAATTCGAAAAAATGAATGAAATATTTATTTGAATCGATAGTTTGAACCTTGCAATTTAATGTTTAAAGATAATTTCATGCAAATGTTGACCGCGGCTGCATCTCAGGTAGCCCATCCGCTGAGTCCAATTTTGGCATACTCTTTCACACATATCGGCCGGTATCTCACGAATGAATGCATGGATGTTGGCTTCCAGTGCGTCAATCGAAGCGGGCTTGTCCCTATAGACATTAGCCTTGACATACCCCCACAAAAAATAATGTAATGGTGTCAAATCGCACGATCTAGGCGGCCAATTGACCGGCCCGAAACGTGAAATTAACTGTTCACCAAACTCGCCTCGCAATTATCTGTAGCCTCGCTGTATCTTAAAAGGCTTTACCCCAAATCCTTCCGCAAAATTTTCCACGTAGTGCTGTAACAAAGGCCTAACTGCTGGGAACGGCGCCTAATCGACATTTCGCGGTCTTCTGTCACACTAGCTGATACGGCCGCAATATTTTCTTCACTACGCACAGTACGTAAACGTGTTGGTGGTTTAATGCCCAACAAAGTAAATTTGGTGCGAAATTTGGTCACAATCTTCCGAATAGACTGCTCAGAAGGTCGAGAATGCCGATCATAAAATGGAAGCAGCGCGCGATGTACATTTCGAACCGAGCACGAATTTTGATAGTAAAATTCAATAATTTGCAAGCGTTGTTCATTTGTAAGACGATCCATGGTTAAATTGCAAACCAAACTGAAGCTGTTTGATAGTGACACAAGGTACTAAACACACGTCAGCTGTCAAAACCAGTGTTGCCAAAACCAAACCAGCTAAAAAATCACCCGTTATAAGAAGGCTGAGGGTCGCCAATATACTGACCTATCGAGGTATCCGTCGGAGCGGGAAATTCTCCGATTTCGTACGATTCGGAGGATTTTCGCTTCGAGGTATTCTTCGGAAAAGCTGTTCGGAATATTTCTCCGACATTTTGTAACGCATCGCGGCGATTTGCATTAAAGTGCGTTGAGATGCATTTTTCGTGCAATTTTTGACAGCTAAGTTCCATTCTTTTGTGTGGAGAAAATCGACCTCCGACACAAATTCTTCGCGGAATTTATATACGAATTTAAGTGAAATGAAGCCGTCGCGTCTGTGTAGTATTTTTTTCGATCATACATATGTACCTCGAATGGGATTTGAACCTCCGGCGAAGTATGCGTTGCGGAAAATAGTCCGCTCCGACGGATCTATCGATATAGTGTTGATTACAGTTATATATATTCAGTTATTGTCTACTGAATATATATGACGTTTCTGTTCAGGATGAATTGCACATTCCGATTTCAGTATGGGCACGAGCACGATAAGTTTTGCGCCAAAAATTGAAAACGGTTTTCAGAAGAGGGGTTAAAAACAAGCATTTTTTACTATGGGAGGGGGAGGGGCCTATCTCGCCCCGTTTATGAGGTAGGGGCAATTTTAGAAAAAAATGACTTAATATGAACAAAAATATATTAAACGAGTGGTGGGTGCACGACTGGGTCGTACGCAACTTTCTCTTTCACAGCGAGTTGGCGTTAGATCAAGGCTGGGGAGACCATTACGGACAGACGGACCGACGGACGGAATTCCAAAAACCACTTTTTTGGGTTCCGCTATCATCGTAATGTTAGAATCAATCAAAATCTCGAGGTCGAAAATTTTCGCGAAAACAATATCATTCTCTTTGTAAGAGAAGGTTAAAAATAACTGTAATACTCACAACTAAATAGGATACTTTTTTTTTTAAAGCCAATACTTTGTTCTATTAGTTATTTTTTAAATCAAAATATAAAATTATGCATAGTTTTAAAAAAAAAACGGGTTTTAAACTCAAAATTTAGGAAAAAAAATAATATTAAAAAAAGTTGTAAGTGTAATTTTTCAAAACTGTAAAATTATATATAATTTTATTTTCTAAAGTTCGTTGCCCTAATAAATTCTTAATCAAAAACTGAAAACTAGATGATTTTATATCTTCTAGTTTTTGAGAAAAATGAATATTACTAAAATGAATTAGATGTATAAACAGTGAGATGCCTATGCCCCATGCAACCCCCCTGCTTGGGCTTTGTGTGTTATTGTTAAATGTAATGCACTTGATTTGCTGTATTTTATTTACAAAGATGAACAATAATCCTCTAAGTAAGATACCAAAAAACAAAAATCATACAAAAAAAGTTTTAGTAGTCTTTAATTTTGTCAATGACTAGAAAACATAAAACTATTCGGTTTTTTTGTGTTCGATTCAGAATAGATATAAGCGTTGACCACAAAAAGCCAACTAAGCATTTCATTTCACAATTTTGAAAAAAATTGGTCTAAACTTTTTTTTTTGCATTTTTTTTTATCATAATTTTGAGTTTGCCTTCAAAAACTATTAACTTAAATATTTAAATTTAAATTGAGGATTAAAGAACGGAATAGTAGTATAGTACCTCATTGTAAGTGTTGCCGTTGTTTTTTAATATATATATATTTTTCATTTTAAGTATTTTTTTTTCTAAAATTGTCCCTACCTCCTAAACGGGGCGAGAAAGACCCTCCTGCCATAGTAAAAAATGCTTTAAAATGCTTTACTAAAAACCATTATCAATTTTTGGCGCCAAACTTATCGTACTCTCCCCTCAGTATGCATTGCACATCACGGGACCGAAGATTTTTTCTCTTGAAATGACCAAGGATTTCTTTATCCGGTCCATGTTTCAGCTCCATAGAGCAGGACTGGGATGATCAGGGTCTTATATAGGATCCTTAGTAGTTGGAGTGAGGGCTTTATAACTGAATTGCCTTCTTAGCCCGAAGAAACAGCGGTTGGCAAAAGTAATTCTTCATTTGATTTCAGACGAGATGTTGTTGTCAGAGTTAAAAGCGAAGCCGATGTAGACAAAGTCCCGTACTATCTCAAAGTTATATCTGTCAATGGTGACGTTCTGTCCAATTCGTCGATGTTGTGTGTCTTTTCGTGTTGACAGCATATACTTAGTTTTACCCTCATTTACTGCTAAACGTATTTTTGCCGCTTCCTTCTCTATACCAGCAAACGTGGCTATGACATCACGTTGAGTCGTACCAATGATGTCAATATCGTCGGCGTAAGTAGTTGCACCGATTTTTGGAAAATTGTGCCTCTGGTGTTGGCTCGAGAGTTTTGCAAAATCCTCTCAAGAATCAAATTGAAGAAGTCATATTGCAGCGCATCGCCCTGCCTTTTTTGGTATCGAATGTGTCGGTGAGGTCATTTTCGACCCTGATGGAGCAGCGAGAATTCTCTATCGTCATCCTACACAAACGGACGAGTTTGGGCGGTATACCAAAACTAGACATGGCTCTGTATTGTTCGTTTCTATAAATGCTGTCGTATGCAGCTTTGAAATCGATAAATAGGTGGTGGATATCGGTTTGGACTTCTCGGGTTTTCTCCAGGATCTGCCGAAGTGTGAAAATTTTAACGGTTGTGGACTTTCCTGGCATAAAACAACACTGATAAAGGCCGAATAGGTTGTTGGTAAACGGTTTCAGGCGTTCACATATTACGGCAGATTCTTCTAGGCGATGTTGAGGAGACTTACCAATATGAGGAAATCGTGTGCAGGCTATAGTGGTACGTCATAGCAAAGAGTATAGAACTATATAGAGTACGCATCACAGCTAAAAATTGTGTAGCCGTTTCAGATGCGTGCGTTGAGTGCGAAGGGGCATCGGAGGTATGCATCGGCTGTGCTGTTGTTTGATGCTGGGGTACCAATGTTAAAACTGGGGTATCAATATCTATCAGTACCCCACATAGTAAATTTTCGTTGTATGAGATGCGCACTATATGAAGTTCTAAACTCTTTCGTCATTGCGAAGTCAATTAGCCTAAGTACGAAATACTGCTTTAGATGTCCTCTCTACCTAGCTTTGCTTTGCCATCTCTCAGTACGATTTAAGCATCGTAATTCGGCAATCACTTATAAGTTGCGTCAAGGAGCACGAAAAAAAAAATCCTTCGCAATGTCTTCTTTTTCCTCCATCGCGTCGGAGTATGAGGGCGAATAAAACTTATATTGGCGAATTTGGCCTTGACCCGAGTCCGAATACTCGCTGTATCTGCTCACTATAACACGGTCCAGACCTATTTACTTACTTATCGGGCTCCCGATCCGTAAAGAGTCTCTGCCTGAGACACTGAAGTCTTCCATCCTCTACGATCCCTGGCTCGCTGCTTCCATTTGTCTAGACCAAGCGCTCTGGCATCCGCGATGGCTTGGTCTTTGAATGGGAGGTTCGGTCCTACTTGCCTTCTCGAATCTGGGGGCTGGGATTCAAAGATCCTCTTAGCTGGAGCATTATTGTCCATTCGCTCGATGTGGCCGAGCCAATGTAGTCGACGCGTTTTTGGCTTTTTGGACTACAGCTCACAGAGTTCGCGGTTGTATCTTCTCCTCCATTCGCCCGCCTCGTGCACAGGACCAAAAATCCGCCGAAGTATTTTCTTTCAAAGGAGCCCAGTATAAGCTCTCCCTTCTTGCTTATCGTCCAGCACTCGGCATCATGAAGCAGAACTGGCAGGATAAGGGTTTTGTAGAGTACACATTTCGTCCTTCGAGTTAGGAGTTTTGAACCCAGTTGTTTTGCCAAACCGAAGTAGCAACGGTTTCCTAGGGTAATTCTTCGACGGATCTCCACTAGGTTGTCATTCGTGGAGTTTATATTAACTTCGAGGGAGGTGAACTCCTTAACTGCCTCGAAATTGCTGCTATCAATAGTGACGTTTTGTCCTAGGCGGTGGACAGATGCTTGTTTGTTGATAGCTATACTAAGTCTTGTCCTCATTTACTCAAGGCCTGTTCTTCAATCTCCGTGAACGCTTTTATCACGGCATGTTGGGAGCGACTGATGATGTCAATATCGTCCTCATAGCCCAGCAGCTGGACGGATCTGTTGAAAATAGTGTCTTCCGTGTTAACACCTGCCCTGCGCACTATCTGCTCCAGTAAGAGATTGAAGAAGTCACATGATAGCTCGTCTCATTGCCGAAATCCGGTGCATGTTTGGTATAGTTTGGAGGAGCTACCAAGCTGCACGTTGCAGCGAGTGTTTTCCAGCGTCACGCGACACAGCTGAATCAGTTTTGCGGGGATTCCGAATTCCGAATTTTGCCCAGACCATCACAACGTATTTCATGGATGGCAGTAATGTCGGCTTTGTATCAGCTTACCTACGGCTTTTGATAGTTGTTAATTGCTTTTATAATTCCGTATCTGCACCTGAAATGCAGATACGGACGTTTACGTCCTTTTTTTGGTTAAGCATGCTTGTGATCACTGTAATCACTTCTTTCCGAGGTTTTGAATCGCTTCGTTACGTTACACTGTACCCAGTGTTGCTACTTATTTTAGTGATTATATAGTTAACCCAGAGAAAAACTCCCTACCTATAAAGCCAGTTCCAATTTATTAGATACCCTTAGGATATTGGGCGATCAGTATCTGCTACGGGATTGAGCGTTGGCGTTGGCCTTTCGCCTCATCTAGAGATTTCTAGATGACCTGTTATCCGAATTGTCGAGTTACCTCATATTGGTTGTTCGAATGCCCATTCTAACTGGGAATATAGACGCGCATTGTGTATCACATATTTCATTTTATATCAAGAGCCCTTAGCATGAATGTCATTTAATATTTTCGTAAAGCATAGCTTCCTGTTCTTTAAGATGGCTTTGCTGTACCAAGTGTTGCCACAATACCTGAATAGTATCTATGTTGCGGTTATAAAATCAAGACCCATTGTTGTTGTAAAACAATACATCATGCCATTAACAGAAACATATTTTTTTGAATTGCTAAAAATATTGTTCCAATAACTCCAATAACTCTAATTTAGTACGTTTAACTAATTGTTAATAAAATTGTATTTATTTTTTCTTTTAAATCTTGTACGTGCTTTCCATCTAACAAACACTAAACCCGTTAACACTCATGTTACAAATAAACAAATTATACACACAACACACACTTTTTATGTATGCACGCCAACAGTTCATCGAGGTATTGTATAAACAATTTTTTTTTTTGTAATTCAATTGTTTTAACGTGTTTTTATGGTGATTTTGACAAAATGACTACAAGAATTGAAAATTTATTCACTGTCTGGTTGTAAAATGTATTTTAATGTGACTGTCAAAAAGTTTAATCCTGGAAATAATTTATTTAAATATTTATTTTGTATTATCACATCTATACCTACTCATGCACACACGCACACAAACAAATCGTTGAACATATTTCATTCATCATACAAACAAATTCTTTTACGTTCACAATGTCAAACAATAGCAATTGGTTGGTGATAACCCTGACAAGGATAAGATTGTAAACGAGTACCAGAAGAGGCTAAGAAGTTCGCTGAACAGCAAGAATGTGGGTCTTTATGTCAAAGCGTTTATGAAGTAATTTTTATGATCATACATAACAATGTATTGGTGATTGATTGTGTTTTTGTTTTTATTTGCAGCCGTAAGGATTTGTCATTGAAGGGATCCAAAGTGGATATGATTCTTATAACTGGAATGCTTAGTCCTTATGCACAGATGGTGGAGAAACTTCATCGGGATGTTGAAAAGGAAAAGGTTACAATGTTGAAGATTGAACGCGCTGGTGATGTCCTGGCTGATGCAGTAAGTAAAAAGGGTTTTGCGTCTTTTAGTCAGTTCTCGGACTTGTCTGAGGTGGGCCTTTTATTCCTAACGATAAGACCCATTCATTAAAAAAAATTAGCAACAGGCAATTTCATATCAAGGTAGTCTGTTATATATTTATTAGGGTAAAGTTTGGACTCACCCAAGACATACCTCCGGAGCACATTCCCTTGCTAACTTATGGTACAGGGTGTTTTTTAGAGGCATAGAACTTTTTATATAAAACACAAAAAATTCAATGGCATGACCAAAATGTTGGTTTTATTAGCTCAAGAATTTCATGACATTTAATCTTTGAAAATAATTTGGTATATGGCCTCCGCAACTCCGCCGTATAAACGTCATCCTGCAGCTCAAATTTTGCACCACTTTTTCGAGTAATTGGTTTTATTTGTGAATAGTACGTCGAATGTTGGATTCTAAGTAATCAATCGTTGCTGGTTTATCAACATGGACCAGAGATTTGACCTACTCCCACAAAAAGTTGTTCAAAGTTGTCAAATCACACGAACGGGGTGGCCAATTCACAGGTCTATTTCTTGAGATGATTCGGTCACCAAACGTTTGGCTCAACAAAGGTCATGGTTGCACGCGCTGTATTGCATGTTGTGCCGTCTTGTTGAAACAATTTCCCCTCCAAATGATTTTCACTGACAAGAGGAATAAAAAAATCACAAATCATTTGCCTGTAGCGTTCGCCATTCATGGCACCGGTTTCGGATTTTAAGACAAATGGGCCGATGTAAACCGCACCGAACACTGCTTTTTTCAGGATGTAATGGAGTCTCAAGAGTCTCATGAGGATTGTACTAACTCCAAAAACGACAATTCTTCTCGTTTACATACCTGTCAAGTCAGAAATGACTAAAGATGATTCTCAGCCCATTCACCGGACACACGACGCGATTGATGGCTTTAATTCCTGTACCAGTTGAATCTTATATGGATGTAGGCCAAGATTTTTCAAGAAGTGGACGGGCAGAGACCGTGATGCAGTGAACGGCGTCGGATCGATAAATTCGGGTCGATTTGGATGAATGGTATCAAAAACGATTAAATGTGGTCATGAATCGATGCCCACCGTAAACTTCACGAAGTGCTCTTTAAGTTTGGCGAACAGGACGCGAATTTTTGAAATAAATTTCCACAATTTGTAAACGTTGTTCCGGTGTAAGTCTTTCAATGGTGATTTGCAAAGTGTGCTGAAAAAAGGTTAAACATGCTTTCGTATGATAGCTAGTTTGACTGTTATCTATATCTGAAGGTCTATACTTCTAAACAACAAACACGCTATATTTTGAGGTTAAAGTGAGTCGCCAAGCTTGCATAGTAGCACGGATACCTTTTTAATTGGTGTACCTGAAGATATTGAGGAATGGAATTAAGACTTAAGTGGCAGAGCAACTTTTAATTTCAATCAGAATGCTTCTCCAGTTACGCCCTTTTTTATAATACTTCTCTCTCGTGAAGCTATTACGTTCAAAGGATTTCCGAGATTTGTTGAAGGAATGTCTCTTTCAGGACTTTCTTAGTATTTCGAGTAAGGGCATTACTACTAAATAGCTTGCTTAGTCCGGAGAAATAGTTGTTTGCAATAGTAATTCCTCGTTTTATTCTTGATGAGATGTGGATTTCGGAGTTTATAGGGGAACAGGGGTAGAAAAAGCCCTTTTTTTAGCGCTTTAGGGGTGAAATCCTTTATATGGATACTTTATGTGGCTAATGCTACCAGCTATGCCGGACTCCATGCTAGAACATGTACACGTAGCTAAAACACCCCCTATTATGTCCTTTAAATCCCTACGGTACCGCCTGTCAAGGCATTCCCTCATAGGGCAGGTTTTAACATCAAGTGTTTTCCTCTTATTGTCCTCTTGTGGTCTCGTTTGGTTTTCGCGCCTCAGATCTTTCATTATATTTGCTGTTGATGCTGTTGTCAATGTTGTCTAATGCTTCCTTTGACGATAGTATCTTACCAACATTATGAAACTTCCTGGGGTTACTGTCTTGCCTTTTTCGCTTTCAAGTGCGTTTCTCGCAGCTTCACACTTTCGGCATTTCAGCAGCACGTGCTCGGCATTTTGGACTTTAACGATGACAACAGAATGGGTCATCAGCAAGTCTAAGCCTGTATAGGTATTCCCGGAAGCCGTTACTACCTTCAATTTCTATGTCTCAATGATAGGGTTCTGTACAATTCGTCGATGTTATGTGTCCTTTCCTGATGATTTGATCGGTTGTGAACTTTCTTGGCCTCAAACCACATTGATCTGTTTTAGGCGTTTGTATATTACTGCTGATAGGATTTTGTGGGTGGTGTTGAGGATACATCTTTGGGGGATGCTCTGGGGATACATCCACACTGATAGTACTAGAAATCACATCAGACGGGATGTAAAACTTTGAATTATCTACAGAAATCCGTTTGAAATTCTTTTTCAGAAATTCGAAAATGTTCTTCGGTTTCGAAGTTAAGGCGGATTTTCGTGACGGCTTGGGTGATTCAGCTGTCATGGGGGCGGTGGGGATGTGGGTACAACAGGCGGTGGTTCGCCATCGTTTGTTGTATTCACTTTTATTTTGCTCTCGATCACTTCGACGCGGGCTATAAGGAAGTTCGGCTTTTCAAAAGAAGGCGAACCATGGCGGCCTAGCACCGGACTTAGGGGTGAAGTATTTGAGATATCACCACAAGTCAACTTGAATACGTCCACGTTTGTTTTATGCAACGTCTGCGTTTCTTTTGTGCAACCATGAGGTTGTTGTAGACGGAGTCGATGGACGGCCCAGCACTGGGCTTAGAGGTGGAGTATTTAGGATATCATTACAAGTCAACTTGAGTACGTCCGTGGCTATTGGCTATGCTTTCACGCTGTTTCGTGTGAGGAGACTGCCCGCCGCAAATGACATGGATGCAGGGAGTGCGAATGAATTTCGGATCGGGCAGGTCTTTAACGTCGACTTTCGAACATGGAACGACGGTTTCCTGGCAAATAAAGCTATCAGAATTGAATTGATTTGATTATTCTTCACAGATAGGTTGTGCTGCATGAGAAAGTTTAGCAGCCAAGAACGATTGCAAAATGTCTACACAACTTTCAATTGGAAGAGGACTGGGCTGAGTTATTCGGACTTTAGAGGTAGCATCTATCTTTTCAGTAAAAGGAGATTCCACATGATTAGAGGCAACATGTTCGCTAACACTTTGTGGAACATTTTCAACAGCAATTGCTTCAGAACTTTGTTTCGGTTGGCACGCCTCAATATCGTCGATGTCAAGAGAATCCAAAAACCCATTGAAAGCATTTTGTTGAAAGTCTTTAGTCTGAACGCCTGCCCTTATATTCTTTTCTTTTGTAACCGGTTTAATACCTCTGGGTAAGACTTCTGGTGACTTCCGTTTTGTTGACATGCCATTCAAGTTAAATATCTCGACACAACCATTATTTGGCGGTGTGGATGTCTTTTTCAGACCTACAGGAGGGACATTTTCATAGATTGGAGTCTTTTGAGGACTCTCCACCGCTGCAGTCGATGGAACAGGTATCATTGACTTTTTGTTACTATTTTCGATATTTAAGATTAAATTTGAGACTAAGTCGTGTGGTTTGGCTCCGTATCTGCTGTTGATAGGGGACATTTTTAAAATATTTTGGGTTTCCGTAGTTGGAGATTTTGAAGAGCTTTCTTTGTTATTCTGAGTCTAATTGAGACTAAATCATTAGGCTTAGCAGCGTTCTTGGGGGAGACAGTATTAAATTTGTGATTTGACAGTTCTATTTTTTTTGTTTCAACTTTTGGTGTGGGTATTTCAGATTCCGAGATTTTTGTATACTTTTCATTGATATTATGAGAGTTCTTCTTTAACTTATTGTAGATATTTTGAAGAGATTTGGTATGATTTTTGCAAATATCATTCTTTAAAATATCCTCAACTGAATTGACCTTCTCAAAAACAGACGTTTTCGATGCGATACCAAGCGACTTCTTGGCATTTTCAACCCTATTATTTCCAATTTTCAATTCACCACCCGTTTTTGATGCTTCGATTATGGATTTCTTGACAATGTCTGTGATTTATTTATCAGAGTGGATTTCTATCTCGACCTTATTTGTCTTCGTTGGACAAACTTCTACCTTGGATACACCCTGAGGTATTTTATATATTCACGTTAGACGGCGCTTTACGCCATGGCACAGTGGTATCTTTAACGATAGCCTGACTATCTTGAGTTTTCTGATTCGTCTCACTATCTATAACTTGGCTCTCCTCGACCACGACATCACCATCTTCATCAAAAGCCAATTTGGACATTTTTAATAAATTCTGCGCATAATTGACTTCTTCATTCTTATCACCGACACCATCAACATCAATAACAGCGGGCTTATATACCAAACTAACTACAGTTGGAGTGTTCAGAGATTTTAACTGCAAAAGACTTACACTAGAATCAAATTCTCCTTGAAAATCATTAGCACTAGCTGAAGGTGGTCGTGCATTTAGTTCTTCTCGTCGACATTTGTCTCCTGTTCTTCATCATCTTCGTCTTCTGTCGTTGCTGGGTAGTGATCAATCTTTTCGTCGGTTGTATTGATACCACTATCATCGGATGGTGCCTTCCCTACAACATCATCCTTGCTCGTATCTAGTTCTAGCTGCCTTCTGGCCAAATCTTCGTTTTTCAGTTGATACTCATCGACCAGGACAATAAGCTGGACAGTCGATCCTTAAGTGATGGTACTGCCACCGCAACGACTTTGGGTTGACTTTGGTTCAGGCAGTTTAGAGCGTCTCCTTTCGTGTGGGTTGAGGTTCCATTCTTCGCGTATAAGTTTAAGTTTAGGTAATGCTAACCTCACTTCACTTAGATCGGGTGTCAACATTGAATGGTCCGTTGTCCCTGATAGCGATAGATTGTTCGTCATCGCCCATTAACAATCTGCAGAAATGGTTTAACCATATTCTCAGCATCAACCATGTCTCAACTTTGGTTTTTCCTTGTTTATCTCGACAGCATTCTTCTGTTCGTGCATTGGTTTGCTGTCAATGACGTGTTACGCTATAGTAAACCTTACAAATGTTACAAAGTGGCACTTCTCTATATCTAACTATCGTGCGCTTCCTTACATTTTTCTTTTTTTTTGAGTAGCTGTTGTTCTTCCCTCCTTTTTTCCCTATAAAATTAAATTGCAGCTCTCATCTTCAATTGCAGCTTTGCCTTGTATGCTTTTTTTTGGCTGCGAGCATCTGTCGACCAATAACGATTACATGCGCATGTTGAAGAATTTGGGCTTGGAGAAGTAACAGCTTGTATACCCAATCCAATCGGGGCTTATTAGTTTTGACACATAGTTTATACTACTGCTCCAAATCGGTTAAGGGTCTCTGTCTGAGACAATGTATCCTTCCATCTTTTTCGATCCTGAGCACATTGCTTATTCAGTCCAATCGCTCTGTCACCCCCCATTTCGCGTGATCCTTTAACCAGAGGCCTTCCTTGTCGCCATTACTGTTTCCTTGGACCTTGGACCATTACTGTTCATACGCTCAACGAGAAATTGGTCACAGCCTATGTTGTCCCTCTGAATGTGTTGGATGCGTGCCCGCATCTATCACCACATGATCTATTTGGTTGGTGGTTAGACCTGGAAATCGCCAGGTTGCTTTGTGGATTTAAAGCCGTAGAAACTTAGTTCTACTGATCATTGTATTACACGCTGTTGTAAATGTCTGGAGATGGAAAAGCTCTCAATAATGATATTCACATCGTATTTCGGACAGGTTACAAAGGTTTCGTGACCTACTCAGTGGTCCGATGGTCAGTGCGATGAACTGCCGCGTAGAAGATCTGGTTTCAATTCGCAGTTCCTAAATGATTTTTCACTGGCCCTCTTCTCGCGATGATCTGACAAATCATTCGCGTCTGATATAAAACAGGAGGACCTGCCATCGTCCAAAAACTAAACACGCTCACATGAATGGTTGTGAGAAAGAAGGTAGGCCCTGGGTACTAACAATGTTGTTGCGTCAACAATTTATATTTTCAGGAAGTCGGAAAATTCCTCCTTGACAGGGTCTTCAGTCTCATTGGTAGGAGCGTATGCACATATAAGGCTGATGTTGTAAACAGTTGCCCTGATGCGATGACTAACCGACTAAGATTTGATTAATCGTGGGCTCCCCACAACGAGACCATTTCTTAATAAATGATGCCTTTAATGACAGTTGCATTCCTAATGCTGTCTAAACGTATTTCCTGAATCGTTGTTATTTATATATATACCTTATATACCACGCGTGGCCAGATTGATGTTTTCATGTAGCACCCGGGAAAAGTACACCTCGCATACGGTTCAAGTGTATACTCGTCACTCCTTGTGCTTGGTCGTTTCGGGTCTGTGACCCACTTCCTCTCTCATAGCCGGCTGTTTGTTTTATGTGGTAACAAAAGTGCCCGCACTGCTCAACCACCAAACAGAAGAGCCAATTCTAATTTATTAGATAACCATAGGGCACGTGGTCATGGGTATGCGGGACAGGATTGAGTGCTGCTACTGGTCTTTCAGATCATCCGCCACCATCTCTGTTCAAGGTAAATGATCTGTTGTTCGAATATATCGAAGCATTTTGTCATCCTGGGAGTGTAGACGACAGCGTTGAACCCATCTGGGGAATTCTTCCGCTGCCGCCTTAGAAAAGGGGTTTTTACCTTAGTGTGAGGACACATTTGATCTACAATGAATTTGAATTTGGAAGTAAGTACGAAGACTTTCGGAATAGTGTTAAGTTAACGTGGGAATTTATTTAGTGAGGACGCGCACAAGTTTTATATTTCAAGTTTTATATTTCAAAGCCCTTTTTCAAGCTACAATAGTACACAAAAATAATGACAAAGATCAGACTTATTTACTCAAAATATGTTCTTTACTATTTATATCTCGAATATATATTTAAATTTAAATTTATTAACGTTTCTACTTTTATTAATATTTTTCTTCCAGCCTGCCAAAGTAGCCCAATCGATTTTATTATTTTGCAAGGGACAGGGTCTACTTACGTCTGTCATTATGCCCGGCGTGGATCGGTCGAGAGCATTTTCTACTAGCTCTGGAGGATCCAGTGATGGCACAAATGGCAACCGTAAGTTAGTTCGTGGTATCTCAATGGAGGAATACGATAAACCAAACATTCGTCGTCTAAGCATCACAGTTAACAATGAAGTTGCACCAGTTCGAAAGTAAAATTAAGAAGGATCAATAAAAAAAAAATTTAAAAAAAATATATATATATATATCATTTAAAGTTTAAGAATTGTCGTAAAACAGGATTGTTGCCAAATTTACAATTCAAACTTTTGAAATACAGAAATCTATAATTAATTCTATAAAAAAGAAAAGTACCAATATTTAGTAGTAGCTTCAAAATTATTACCTCCGACTTATCCGGTGTACCTTTCCCACATATGTGCATAAAGTAGCTTATACAATACAAAATAAATCCTTTATACGCTACTACTGTTATAAAAAAAAGAAAAAGAATCAAAAAGAGAATCAATTTACAATATTTATATGAACTATCAAAACTATACAACAACAATAAATTAACAACTGTAAATTATACAACAGAAATCCATCTTTTTAAGCGATTTAATTATACATACATATATATATATATTATACCTATATACTAGTGATTAAATGCACAAACTGTAGCACTATTGTCAAGGAGTTTTGTGCAAAGCATACCCAATGTAAACGAATATTTAGAAATTATTTCTATAAGAGAAGTGTTTCCTTTTCATTGTTATATTTTCGAAAATGAAATAAAAAAATTGATTAATCATTTATATATACATGTTCATATTGAATTGTATTTTTATTTAACAATTTTATCGTGCTTTACCTACATGTTATGACTAATTAGTAATGTTGTGCAGAGTAAAAATCAATATTAACGATTCATAAAGCGTTTTGTTCTATCATCTGGATAAAACCTATATGAGTAGTTACATAACTCGATCTTGAAATCATTTTGGATAATTTCAACTTGTAAATATATCTTAAGCAGAAATATAGAAAAACACAGCTCTCTCAGCGGAACGAACTGCCACTATACTCAGAACACAGATCCCTCACTTTAACATCTTTCAAGCTGCATGCCGCTTGGTTCGTGATGGGCTCCTAAACATATACCCTTATCGTAGAAACCCGCAAGGCGAACATTCATGAAAAACTTCTTCTTGTCATAGTAGAATATGTAAAGAGATTGAAAAGGGAACATTTCACTTGTCGGTAATGTATGTGTTTATCTACTTACTTACTTACATCAGTGGCGCTACAGTCCGGGATGAACCTGGGTCTCAAGCAACATGCCTCTCCAATTAGCCCGGTCCGTAGCTGCCTCCAATGGCGCACTCCAAGTTAATTGAGGTCGGTTTCTACTTGTGCGCGCCACTAAAGGCGAGGTCTTCCTCTACTGCGTCCAACCGACGTTTGGCTGGGAATCGAAGACTCTGCGAACCGGAGTATTGGTGTCCATTCGTTCTACATGTCCTAGCCATCTTAAACGTCCAATGCTGAGTTTTTTTTACCAGGGGTATGTCGCTGTACAGCTCGTATAGTTCGTGGTTGAATATTAGTCTCCATAGCCCGTCAACGCAAGCGGGATCGAAGATTTTTCGAAGATTTTTTCTCTCGAATTTCTTCATCCGCTCCATGCGCTCCATGCCTCAGCGCCGTAAAGCAGGACTGGGATGATCAGGGTCTTACATATAATCTCCTTAGTTGTTCTAGTGAGGGTTTTACTACTAAATTCCCTCTTAGCCCGAAGAAAAAGCGGGTTGCAAGAGTAATTCTTCGTTTAATTTCTGAAGAGATGTTGTTGTCAGAGTTAATAGCGGAGCCGAGGTAGACAAAGTCCCGTACTACCTCAATGTTATATCTGTCAATGGTGATGTTTTGTCCAATTTGTCGATGTTGTGTGTCCTTTCGTGTTGACAGCATATACTTAGTCTTTCCCCTTATTTACTGCTAAACCTATTTTTGCCGCTTCCTTCTTTAAACTAGCAAACGTGGCTATGGCATCACATTGAGTCCTACCAATGATGCCAATAACGTCGGCGTATGCTAGTAGATTTTTGGAAAATTGGGCCTCTGGTGTTGGCTCGGGAGTTTTGCACAATCCTCTCAAGAATCAAGTTGAAGAAGTCACATGACAGCGCATCGCCTTGCCTAAATCTTGGGTTTTTTTCCAGAATCTGCCGAAGTGTGTAAATTTAATCGATTGTGGACTTTCCTGGCCTAAAACTACACTGATAAGGGCCGATCTGGTTGTTGGTAAACGATTTCAGGCGTTCACATATTCCGGCAGATAGGATCTTGTAGGCGAGGTTGAGGAGACTTATGCCTCTGTAATTGGCTCAGTTCAGAGGGTCTCCTTTTTTGTGGATCGGGCAAACGATGCTGAGGTTCCATTCTTCAGGCATGCTTTCATCCGACCAGATATAGGCCTTGGCGGTCTCTTTTTTTTGTTTTGTTTTAATTTATTTTTTCAAAACGTTATAAATTGATTTGGCCACCTGCGAAGCATGTAGCTTATCTGCAGGTGGTTAAAAAGTTATAATTGTTCATTATTTATAAGTTTCTATTTAAATTTAAAGATACGATATCTAGTGGTGTGATTTAAATTTTTCGAATTCTATGTTTTAGTTAACATGGCTTATATTTAGAAAGTGTAATTTCATTTTTTCTTTCTAGATTTGAAGTTTGTAGCGGATACCTTGAAAATATTTTTTTTAATAATTTTTTTTTTGGTAATTTTCAAATAAATCCTTACTCCGAAAATACTTCCTATAATTTCTCATAAAGAACGATGGCAATACCACCTTAGTTTATGTTCCACAAAACATAAACCTACCACATGTAAAAAGGAAACATACCATATTATTACCACAACCATTTCACCAAACGGTTTAGCGTTGCGTATTTAACGCTCGCACGGTCAAAGCTTGACCTTTCTTTTCTTCCGACTGTGACAGTGGCCATTAGAAGTCGTGACGGACCGTGTCATTTAAGTAACTTTTATTCGGTCGCAATGTGCTTTTTATAAAAAAAAAAGAAAATCCCTAAGTTTTGAGTAGGTATGTGTGATCGTTTGCTTTTCTGCTAGTACGCAATTTAAAGTTACATTGCTTTTCTTTAGTGCAACGCTCGTGGATATTTTTATATAGGTATATAGATATATGTATATTTTCTGCAACAGTTTTATTGGATTTTTCATAAAATTGTGACCATTAAGTGATCACGAAACAACCTTAAAGGTATGTACTAGGATGTTTTAAATTTTCAATAAACAAAAGTGATATCCATTTCGTATATATAGGCATATTTCGTGATTTTCGTAAGACGCGAGTGATTATCTTTGGCGAAAGCACGAGGCCACACAGTGCGATATTTAACCTGTAATTAGGCTGGTGCCATCAAGTGTGCTAAGAAATCACTCGTGCACATAAAAAGGAACATTTTTATCCTTTCTTCAAATCCGGTATTACCATTTTATACCACACGAAATTTCATGGAGCATGTGTTACATCATAAGTGAAATATAAAATCCTACATAACCGCAAGTCTTATATCCACGAGTACATATATACATTCATGCATTCGTTCATCTATACGATCATATCTATTCATCATCATCAAGACGAGCCATCGTGCCTAGCCTAATCAACTTTGATAATAACCGATCCAGACGATTCGACAAATCTACCCAGACGTCCAAAAACCTATCCCAGAAATTCCATATATTTTCCCCAGTTTTAGTAAACTAAAAACAAAAAAAAAATAATTACATGTACAAAAAAATAAGTATAACCTAATTAGAAAATGCAATGCATGTAGATAAGTTCATATGTATAAAGTTAATGTATATAAAAAAAGGTAAGAAAAAGCCAACAAGACATTTTACATAATATAAATTCTATTCCATAATTAATAATATAACATCCTAGAGTAGGTACATAACCCAGCAATCTACACCAGGCTTCATGTGCGCACATCACGTCTGCAGTCGATACAAAAAATAATAAGGACATTAAAACACATTAATATAAACGATCAAATATAAAACAAAGTAAGTTTTTTTTGGCTTTTTGGTTTACATATATATATACAACATTTCATATTCCAATACATTTATAACAGAACATATGATTTTAATTCTACTTATCTAAACTTATCTAATCTAACTTATCTAAATTATATATATACATCCATTTGGAATTAAAATACCTAAAATTGAACTAAGTAAAGCTAAACATACAATTTATAACTTACATATTTAAACAATCATTCACTCATGCACATGCATTCATTTAAATAATCATACACGCAATCATACATTATATACTTATACTATATTATCTAATTACTATAAACTTAAAAAAAACTTATACTTAAACTTTATTAAAAAACCCCATTTGAATACCTATTAGATACCCCTCCTAAGTAATTATATTCTCTACAATACTTACTAAGATCAGTATATTCTGAATAATTTACCGAATATGAGTATTCCTAATAATAATAATTTGATCCTATTAAGCGAATCGATTAAGAGTACCGAATTCAGCCTCTTTCGTTGATAATTGTGAAATTTCCCTTTTTTTATTCAATGGCAATAAATTGTTACCATTTTTTTTATAAAATAACACTCTCTTTTATTATGTGGTAAACATAATTTTGATTGGCAAAATGGGGTGATGAGAGTAAGCTGAAAGTGATGGTGAAAGAAGTGTGACCATTTGTGTAGAAATTGGTAAGGGACTATTGGAAACATACAGGTAGCAATAGTCAAGGTGACATTAATGAACTAGGTCATTGATGTTGGGAGGGTATGCCTAAGAGAACATAACATCTACGTTTTCCTTCTCTTCTTTTAAATTCACTCGTGAGGTGATATCAATCTCTTTTGACGGCAAGGTCAAGCAAGTGCATGCAACATTTTTTTTAGGCACGTAATAATTTTTATTTGAATTAGGTGAATGTGTAGTAGAAAGATCCCACCCCTCCGACGAGCTGTCGCCGTGCAATGACAAGCGTGTCAATTCTGCTACCGGGTACAAAACACCTCCACCCACACCTTACAAGTTTGCAATATTTTTTAAAGTTAATGGTAGTGTATTATATATTTTTGGAATGACGTATTTCAGTTGTCTCTTTCCATATGTATTAAACGTTTCAGGGATTTCTAAGAGTCCTTGGGCTCGTCTTCTTGTGTTGTCATTGTGTTGAATAGGCTGTTGAAATCTTAAGTCGTCATAATACTCCAACATACTTGTCATCTTAAAAACGCCAACCTAAAAATTTATATTAGAGATATTGATTATTTTAACTATTCTATGCTGCAGACGGATTATTTTGTCTAAAAGTGTCTTTGAAGCATTTCCCCACGATAATATTCCGTATCGTATATGCGATTCAACTAGTGAATAATAAACCTGCTTCTGGACATCGACGTTGGTGTATTTATTCAGATGAACCATCGCGAAAACAGCACTTCTTAGTTGGATTTGCAAATTATTAATTTGGGCGTGCCAATAAAGTGATCATCAATTATTACACCTAGATATTTTATGGTTTTAACAACATCGATTAATGTTACTGAGCTGTTGTTGGGCAGCCATCGTTTCTGTGGTAGATATTTATAATAGCTTCGTGTTGATATGGTGTTCGTATATGCATAAGCTTAATTTTTTCGGCGTTTATTACTAATCCATTGTCATGGCACCATCTGGAAACTCTGTCGAATTCATCCTGCATTATTGCTGTTGCAGTGTTCAAGCATCTATGTTTTACAACAATTGCAATGTCATCAACGTATGCAAATGTAGTACTTCTTTGAAATACTCTTAAAAGTTCATTGGTGAAGAGAATGAATAAGATTGGTCCCAATTTCGAGCCTTGTGGTACCCCAAACTCAGTGGTTGTTTCTTTACTTATTTCATTCCCTACTTTCACCTTCATAGTTCTTTCTGATAGGTAATTCGTTATTCATTTAGCTAAAGCCCCTCTAATTCCAATTCTATATATGCTTTCTACTAGCTTTTTGTGGCTAAGTGTGTCAAAGGCTTTACTGAAGTCTATAAACATAACTAGCACATGATGGTTTTTATTTAGGCTAGTAGTCACTGCATTCGAAAGCTCACCCAGCAACTTTCCAGTACTCTTACCTTTTTGGAAACCGTACTGATTTTTTTGGATTATTTTGTGTTTTTTAATGAATTTGGTTAATCGCGTTATGTACTACAATTTCCTCCAAACATTTTTCTACAACTGGCAAAATTGCAATCGGTCTATAATTTCCAGTATCTTTTTTAGATTCGCCTTTGTATACAGGTGGAATTAAGGAAGTTTTAAGTACCTTTGGGATTGAGCGTTCAATGATGCTTCGATTAATGATCATTGCGATTACAGGTGCTAGATACAGCATTCATTTTAAGGTCCATTGGTCTAATGTTGTCTGCTCCTGGTCCCTTTGTGGTATTTAAACTACTCAGCATACAAGAAACTTCAGAAACGCTTGCTTCTTCCATATATATAGAGGATGCAACGTACATATTCACGTGATTGGATGTTATATGGTTACATTGGTGTATTATTTTCTGTACCTGGTTCGAAAATTGATCAGCAAATTGATTAACAGTGGTCGATAGGTTGTTGGCTGAGAAATTGTTTATAATAATTTCATCAATTGTTTGCTAATTTCGTCCCATAAGTTCATTTAACACATTCCATGTTTTTCGTGGGTCATTTTTGGCATTTGTGAATTGTTGTTTGTAGAAATTTGATTTCATATTCAAAATAGATTTATTTACTAAGTTTCGATACGACTTGTTCTCTTGTTGGTATCTTATATTAAGTGGATTATTTTTCCACCTTCTATAAAGCTCGTCTCGCTTTTTACACATTTTTAAAATATCATCTGTTATCCACGGTTTTTTCGTTCTAGTTCTTTTATTTGTTATATTAGTTCCATTTGACTGCGTATACATATATATTATTCATTTTACTCCCAAAGTTGTTGTAAATTTCCTCGACTCCAGGTACTTCACAACAGCTCTGCCAGTCGGTTTGCGCAGTCAATTGATTAACCATGTTTTGATTAATTTTACTATAAACTGACTTTTTTTTTGGTGCTGTCAGTGGCTCAGTGGCGCGATGGTTAGTGCGATGAACTGCCGCGCAGGAGGTCTGGGTTCGATTCCCAGCCGTTGCAACACCTAAATGATTTTTCACTGGCCCTCCTCTCGTGATGATCTGACAAATCATCCGAGTAGTATCAATTGTCAAGAATAGCTTATCTCAACTTAGCCGTTCGGAGTCGGCATAAAACAGGAGGTCCCGCCATCGTGCAAGAAGTACACACGCACACATGAATGGTTGTGAGAAAGCTAGGCCCTGGGTACTAACGGGCCTGTTGCGCCAAAAATTTGTATTTTTTTTTTGTTTTGTCATCTACTTCATTCCTTGTAGCATACATGGTCATATAGTGATCGGATATATCGGTTTCAACCGTATCTAATACGATATATAATTTGGTGATACTTACAAATATATGGTCTATTAGTGTTGATGTGTTTGAAGCTATATCGACTCTTGTAGATCCTTTTATCACACTAGTCAATCCTTTAGATTCCATCGTTTCCAAATATCGAATGACATGAGACTCACCAATGTGTTTAATATTTTATATTTATATCATCATTATATCATATTTATATCACCTAGTACAATTATTTCACATTAACTTTGCAGGTTATTGTCCAATTCATAAATAAACTCAGTAATACTGGACTTTGGTGGTCTATAAATAGCGTAAATATATACTTTTCTACTTCCAGATTCAACCTCTACTTGAATATTTTCATATGAATAAGAATTTACAAATATTCTTTCATATCTAATGTTGTTTTTAATAAAAATTGCAATTCCTCCACCTTTACTTTCTTTTCTATTGTTAAATTCAGCATTAAATCCATCAATGTTTTATAAATCATTTTATTCTTTTTAACTTTCTCTTAAAAAAAATACAAATTTTTGGCGCTACAGGCTCGTTAGTACCCAGGGCCAAGCTTTCTCACAACCATTCATGTGTGCGTGTGTACTTCTTGCACGATGGCGGGACCTCCTGTTTTATGCCGACTCCGAACGGCTAAGTTGAGATAAGCTATTCTTGACAATTGATACTACTCGGACGATTTGTCAGATCATCACGAGAGGAGGGCCAGTGAAAAATCATTTAGGTGTTGCTACGGCTGGGAATCGAACCCAGACCTTCTGCGCGGCAGTTCATCGCACTAACCATCGTGCCACTGAGCCCTCATTTAACTTTCTCTTACAAAGAGAAAGATATTGTTTTCGTGAAAATTTTCGACCTCGAGATTTTGATTGATTCTAACATTACGATGATAGCGGAGTCTAAAAAAGTGGTTTTTGGAATTCCGTCCGTCGGTCCGTCGGTCCGTCTGTCCGTAATAGTCTCCCCAGCCTAAACGGCTTGACCGATCTTCTTCAAACTTCGTATCCAAGTTTGTTTTGGTCATAATTCTAGGCCATTTTTTTTGTTTGCTTTTAACCATGTTAATAACGGTACCTGCCATATAAAAATTACACATAACCTCAATTTTCTCGAAAACGGCTCTAACGATTTTGATTAAACTTTATATATACTATAAGCATATTAGTTCCAACAAAACTGCATACCCAGTTTTTGCGAGAAAATCCATATAACGGATTTTGTCATTTAGGCCATATAAAGAAAATTGTTAATTTCTCGCAAACTGCTGTGCCAAATTGAATGAAATTAATAGCCCGATTCTCCCCATCATCACTGACACCTCACAAGTCACAAGAAGAGGTGAAATCGATTTTGTGACTTTTTCGTATTCTCCCCCACAGTCACAACTTGTGAGAGTCACAAAAACAATCGAAATTGTGATCTCCTTCAGAGCAGGTCACAACTAGCAAATTATTTCAGATTTGATATTTTGATTGTTGAGTAGTGTAGAACATGCAAGTTGAAATGAATGGCGCATATTATTGACGAAGTTTCCTCCGTAAATGAAAAGTAAGAATTTTACAAAAGCACATCATTTGTAACAAACTAATAATATTGATACGATTGCAGCGAAGACGGCTTTAACTTCCAACTTCCTTGCCTCTTGTACTTCGAGTATAAAATTTTGTTCTTCTCAAGTTCTCATTGCAGTTTTATTAAATTTGTTTTGAATAGTTTCTTTCAGTGCTATATTTCCTTGCACATGGCTGTTATCAGAACAATACAATACCTCTCAGCCAAGTCACAATTTGCAGAAACGTTGCTTATATATATTCACCTTTGCTGTGGTGAGTTTCGTTGTGACTCTTCTTGTGAGGATTATCGGAGAATCCGACAAATGTTATCGAGTCACAATAATCCTCACAAAGAATAGTCACAAGATGTTGTGACTTTTGTTTCCTCACAAGGGGGAGAATTGGGCTGTAAATATATATACTACTATTATAGTTTGAAACAATTCCTCATAATTAGTTTTAGCCCAACTATCACTAAACGGAATTTTAAGTTTTGGCCAATAACGGAAAATCATTATTATTCACATAGACACCGAAACTTCAAATTTCGGAGTAAACGTTCGTATAATCACATTTCGACATTTTTTATATCATTTTTAGCATCAATAATCAAAACGCATACTTACTATTTGATCTAACACCCAACTCGCTGTGAAAGAGAAAGTTGCGTACGACCCAGTCGTGCACCCACCACTCGTTTTATGTTGATTTCATTTAAAACTTTGACGTCAATATGACATAAAACATTCTTAATTTCTGCTATGAACATGTTCCAATTTTTTAACTTTCTCTTACAAAGAGAAAGATATTGTTTTCGTGAAAATTTTCGACCTCGAGATTTTGATTGATTCTAACATTACGATGATAGCGGAGCCTAAAATAGTGGTTTTTGGAATTCCGTCCGTCGGTCCGTCTGTCCGTGATGGTCTCCCCAGCCTAAACGGCTAGACCGATTTTCTTCAAACTTCGTATACAAGCTAGTTTTAGTCATAATTCTAGGCCATTTTTTTTGTTTGCTTTTAGCCATGTTAATAATGGTACCTGCCATATAAAAATTACACATAACCTCAATTTTCTCGAAAACGACTCTAACGATTTTGATTAAACTTTATATATACTTAAACCATATTAGCTTCAAAAAACTGCATACCCAGTTTTTTCGAGAAAATCCATATAACGGATTTAGTCATTTAGGCCATATAAGGAAAATTGATAATTTCTCGCAAACTATTATGTCAAATGTTTTGGCCAATAACGGAAAATCATTATTATTCACATTGACATCGATTTCTTCAAATATCGGAGTAAACGTTCGTATAAACTCATTTCGACATTATTTATATCATTAATCAAAATGCGTACTATTTGATCTAACGCCTAACTCGCTGTGAAAGAGAAAGTTGCGTACGACCCAGTCGTGCACCCACCACTCGTTTCTTATTGATCTGATGTTAAAACAAACACAACAAAAATTCAAATTTTTAAAGAAGTCTGCATCGATGCCGATAATGCCATGCATTACCCTAAAGTCAATGTCAGCTTCACCGTACTCGTTTTCTATCATTGTTTTTTTTTTCAACTTTCCTTTTTGATTGTTTTGTTCTGCATAATTAGGGTTACAAGGACATTTAGGTCTGTTCCCGTACTTTTTCAGTAAAAATAAGTAAATTCTCAAATTTCTTGGAGTGGGGGTATGTTATCTCAGAAAGAGACAAAATTACCAAAAAGTACGGGAATGCGTTTAAGTAAAAAACAGTAAAATTATATATTTTGTATGCCTTTTAAAGAACAAATGACATAAATCACCTGTCAAAACAAGCGAGTTGTCACTTTTAGATACCAACTGACAGTTTACTGATTTTTACATACAGAAATTTCTGCAGTAAATTTTTTTTACAGATTATTATGGAGGGGTAGTTTTTTGCTCTCTCGTGAGCTGTCTCTTTTACTTATTTTTGCGTACGGGAACGGCAATAAGTAAAAATCAGTAAGAATCAGTAAATATTATTTTGTACGGGAACAGACCTTTGTTAACATCATTGACAGAGCCAATGTGTATGGATTCACCATTTTCATTTTTTCCTGCAAGCACTTTACTTGATGTCTCCCACACAAATCTCCAGTTGCACTCTCTGGCTTTGTTCTTAGCGAGCCAAAGTAAATGTCCATGCGCATCACTCTCTTGATCTTTGTTTTGGTTGTTGTTTGTGTTCTGCCTAATTTTGGTTAATGCAATTGTGCGACTGAATTTAGCTTTTGTTATCATTTCGGTTTTGCGAGCATAGTTTGCAAATGGTGCGATAATATTTGTGTTTTTTTGGGTTTCGTTTGTTTGTTCTGTAAATTAAACTAATTTATATTAGTTTTACTTAAAAAAAACTTTATTTACTAATCGCTCGCTACACCGCTCGCTACGCTAATTACTTACAAACTAAACAAACAATATTTCAATACTTAAAATCTAACCTATGCAAATGTAATGAAAATGCTGACGACTGCATCGTTCCCACGCTGCAGTGTCGCGATTCCAAGTAACGGCAATCTGCTGACGATACGTCTGGAGCTGAACCTGATCCAGGTGCATGTTTTTGTTGCGCGTGTCGCTGGTTGATATTTGATGGGAACTTGATTCGCGTTAACTCCTCCACCCTTAAATTCGGACGTCCTCGTTCGATGACGTAGATGTTATTAGATGTGGAATGTCCTTTAGACCTATGGTTGTTGTTGCAGTCTGAACGTTGTTCGTGGTAAGTTGTCCTTGAGTATCGGCTTTGGTATTTTTTCTTATTCTGCATGCGAATGCGATGATGACCAAGAGGATCAGTGCCAGGACGATGTTAATTGATAGGTTAATTTTGTGTTTAGCTTCCAATAGGCTAATTTTGGTTGTTCTGTTGACGTACAATCCTTTGATCATTTCAAGTGAAAGGACTTCTTCTATTTGGTCTAGTTTGTGCGATGGTTGGAGTATTGCTGGTAATGGTTGGAACTTAGTGATTTCGATTGTTCTTATAACCTTCCCTTTGACTTCGATGGTACTATTAACATGCTTGATGATGAATGTTCCGTTGAGTATCATAGTTTCGTTGTTCATTACAATAGGACCGTTGAACTGGTTTAACAGCAGAATACCTGGTGAGATTTCGTCTACTTCTGGAATGTGTTCATTATTGATGATAGTGCAATTTGCCTTTTTACTACGTATAAGTTTAGGAATACAAGAACTATTTCTTAAATCTACAAGGTTATTCTTATTACAAATTGTTAAGCTATTATAAGATCTACATTTACTGGTTATGCCATATATATCTTCCTTACATTCTAATATTGATTCATAATCGATTTTATTTATAATTTTATTAATTTTTACTGCTTTTACAATTGACAGATTACATATTTCTTTTGTTATTTTAGGAAAGCTTAAAATATATATTGTAACACCCACATATATTTATTCTTTTGAAGTATTTTTTTTTAACAAACAATGTGAATAGAATTAATTATAAACAACCAAAATATGAATTGTATTAAAATGTAAACTTGGCATCACTTAAATTAAGTAATCATTTGAAAACCACTGATACTCCTGTCAGCCATTATTAAAAACATTTTGGAAGCTATGCTTCACTTTAATATAAAAGGCCCTCCAAATTTCAAATAATTTGAGTTATGTTTGATAATTCATAGTCGAAGGTTCTCCTACCGTCACTAAAAATTGTCACACGTGATTCGCTTTCGCTAATAAATGCATACTATTGCACCCTTGAGTTATGTTTGATAATTCATAGTCGAAGGTTCTCCTACCGTCACTAGAAATTATCACACGTGATTCGCTTTCGCTGAAAACGCATACTATTGCACCCTTGTGTTTGTGATTGATAGGTTGACTAGTCGAAGGTACACACTACCGTCACTTTTCAAAATATCACACACAAAATAATATTTTCCATTTAAATTTGCCAATCGTGGTCTAACTTTTTAGTTACATTTTTTGAACATAGAAATTGAATAAAGCTGTTTATTTTTCTCAAAATACAACACGCCGTTTCTTTCTTTTTTCTTGGCATTCCACTCGTAGATTATATACCTTTGTTTCTATCTCATCCTTACGTTTACTGCCTAGCTGCATTCACGTTGTTGAGAGCGAACCAAAAGGGTCGGGACAGGTATACGCACATACAGACATCTACACACACTTACGGACGTTTGCACAGCTTTGTCTCGTGGATATTGAGAAGTCGCGAACTCATCGAAAGAGCGTGAGTATAGACTGCATCACCACCAGCCGTCATATTACCAGACAGGAATACCACCATCTGTCACTACAACGCTCGTCCCCAACAGGCATCGATCGAAGCGTCTGCTATAAAAGACGCCCAAATTCGTCGCCCGTTACAATTGGCGCCCAACGTGGGGCCGATTTCTCCCACAAACAAAAAGTCAACACGGACAACGAAGTACGTAGAAGTGAACGCATAGCGTCATTGAGAGACAAATCACGTCTATCTGTCGATACGATGGCACAGTTCTCCGATGAACAGCTTAAGCTACTGCTTGCAGCAATTCAGCCACCGACGGTTAAAGGTAGTTTTAGCCACTGCACAGCCAGATTTAATGGTGAGCGCGATGAAAAAGCTGTTGAAGCATTTATTGAGACTATCAAAGTCTATAAAGATGTCGAACGCATCAATGAAGAAGACGCTATTAAAGGTTTTCCACTGCTTTTAACTGGAAATGCTGTTAATTGGTGGCAAGGCGTTAAAAAAGATGTCACGACATGGAATGAAATCCTCACATTGCTACGTAACGCATATGCTCCTGCAATGCCAGCGTACCGCATTTACATGGATGTTTTCAAACAGAAGCAAAAACCAACAGAGTCAACGGATGATTTTATATGCGCAAAGAGGGCATTACTCTCAAAATTGCCTGCTCCAATGCCAGTGGAATCTATGATGATTGATCTCGTGTATGGGTTGCTAAATATACATATTAGAGACAGCATCCCCAGAGAATGTATCAATACATTTCAGGATCTCTTAAACAAGGCACGGTTAGTTGAACTTTCACGTTTTGAAAGGGATGCTCAACAAGAACCTAAAATGATTGAACCGAAGAGATGCAACTACTGCAAAAAACGCGGACATCTCATTAACGAATGTCTGAAGAAGAAGAAAGATGAATCGCAAAGTACATCTAATGCTCCAGCTAAGACCGAGTCAAAACTTCATTGCTATAACTGCAAAGCACCTGGTTTTGTACGATCAAACTGTCCCACTTGCAAAGATATGCCAAAAGGACCTTCCACGGTAACATTTAACTGCATTAAGACGACATTGGGCACAGATTTGCCCACAATTCCAATTGCTTCGCATGGTGAAACTGGAATAGCGTACATCGACACAGCAGCAAGAACTAGCGTTGCCGGTAGAGAATTATTCCTACATCTTCTCCGCAACGGAACTAAGTTTCACAAAGTCGATGCTACAGTTACACTTGCCGACGGAAATTCTGCGTCGCAAGAAATTTGTATGGCTGATACCTCTATAATATTTGGTAATCGCCTACGACCCATAAGATTTATTGCGTTACCAAGAGCAACCGATAATCGAACATTGATAGGAATAGACTTTCTTGAAGAAAATGGAATAGTGCTAGATCTTGGACAAAGATTTTGGTATTTCGCCGATGAAGCAGATCGTAAATTTGATTTTTATGATACAAATCACACATCAATAAGAAACAATCCAACAATCAAAGAAGCCAACACACTCCCTTCCATTCCCGAAACACAAAAATCAAACATAGGAAACAGTACGGTACTCAATTCATTAGATCAGAACACCTCTGCTTTCTTATCCTGGTACGCACCAATCATGAAATATATACCAATTTCTCCACTTCCTCGAACTCCAAGTTTAAAGGAACAATCTGGTCAAACGCAACATTTAAAAGGGAAGAGCTCTCCAGTGTCGAATCAAAACAACGACTACTCGCCGAACTCGATTCAAAACATTTTTAGTGATTGTCTAAGAAGCACAGACGTCACACCTGAACGAAAGCGTGAAAAGGAAAATATGTCAACGAACCTAGTTTACACTCAGGAAGACATTGATCCAGACTCCTACTTTACGGAAATCAATTCAATAGATGTGTCACTTCGAAATGATGAAGCTGTTGAACTTGACGGGAACGAGAAACATAAGCTAAACTTGTTACTTGAAAAACAAAAAAGCTCTTTCGGTTCTTTATCCGAACCAACACCATTTGCCATGCATAAAATCGATACGGGAAATCATAGTCCAATTGCTGTACCTCCATATAGACTATCGCCAAATCGAACAAATCAGCTAAAAACTGAACTAAAGAAAATGCTTGAAGATGGTATTATTGAAGAAAGTGATTCTCCTTGGGCTGCACCAGTCGTACTTGTACCCAAGAAAGATGGAGATATACGTGTCTGCATTGATTACAGGAAGCTTAATCATATCACTGTTCCAGACAGATATCCACTTCCTCGAATCGACGACCTACTTCATTCTACGAAAAACACTATATACAAAAGCACACTAGATCTACAATCAGGATACTACCAGATAGAAATAGTTGATGAAGATCGTGATAAAACTGCTTTTATTACACCATTCGGAATGTTTCGCTTCAAACGAATGCCATTCGGTTTGCGAAATGCCCCAGCGACGTTTCAAAGGCTGATGGATCGATTTCGAACTGGATTGATGGATATTCTTATCCTTATTTACATTGATGACATCATAGTATGTTCCAGTTCTTTTGAACAACACTTGCTTGACCTTGATCGTATTTTTCAACACTTGATGGATTTCAAACTCAAAGTGAACAGAAGAAAGTCAAAGTTCTGTTGTTCAAACGTCAAATATCTTGGTCATCTCATTACGAACCAAGGAATTGAAGTTGACCCAGAAAAAGTTGCATCCATTACAAATCGCCAAGCACCGAAGAATGCAAAGGAAGTTGTATCATTTTTACAAACCTGTTCATGGTACCGGCGTTTCATTCAAAATTTTGCAAACGTATCAAAACCTCTTAGCCAACTCACCAAGAAGAATTCCACATGGAATTGGGGTAGTGAAGAACAGAAGTCATTTGATACACTCAAAACTCGACTTACAACCGCACCTATTCTTCAACAAGCGTGCGATGGTAAACCATTTTGTCTTAAGACAGATGCCAGCAATTATGCTATCGGCGCAGTTTTAATCCAGGGGGAGAGGGAGGACGAACACCCAATTGAATATGCCTCAAGACTTCTGACTGCAGCTGAACGCAATTATTCGACCACAGAGCGAGAAGCTCTTGCCATAGTATGGGCGGTGAATAAATTTCGAGGATACATTGAAGGAGGAGAAGTTACTCTTATAACGGATCATCAACCTTTGAAATGGCTTATGAGCCTTAAATCACCAACCGGCAGACTAGCTCGATGGGCTCTACAATTGCAGCCCTACAACTTTAAAATCGAATATACTCCAGGACGGACGAACGTCATAGCGGATATGCTATCAAGACCACCGTGTTTAAACAACGAACACTCTGAAACTACATGTGAAGTTTGTAATTTTTACATTGATTTTCCTTCGAGAAGACCAAACGAAATTCGAGAAGCACAACTTCAAGATGTTCAATTAAAGTCTATCATTGAATCATTCGAAAACAATGATGAAAATTTAACTCGATTCACATCCCGCGGATATCTTTTAAACGATGGTATTCTATACAAGTACTCATCTGAATCCGACTCTGAAAACGCACAACTAGTCATACCGACTAACGAACGAGAAACAATTCTACGTCATTATCATGACAATGAAACCGCAGGACACTACGGAATTGACCGCACGATTTCCAGAATTGCTGCCAGATACTATTGGCAAGGTATGAGAAATGACATTACTAAGCACATAGGTAATTGTCTTGCTTGTTTGAGATACAAACCGAGTAATATGAAACCAGTAGGATTAATGCAAACCGTTTCCAGTAACAAAAGGTTTGAAGTTGTAGCAGTTGACCTATTTGGACCACTCCCAACTACTCAAGATGGATATCAATGGATTCTCATAGCTGAAGATATTGCTAGCAGATGGATTGAAGTATTTCCTCTTAAGGATGCAACCGCAGAGAATTGTGCGCTGACGCTACTTAATGAAGTATTCCTTCGTTACGGAATACCCCGACGATTGCTGAGTGATAACGGCTCACAGTTTATTTCAGCGTTAATGCAACAACTCACACATTGCCTTGGAATACAGCAAACATTAACTCCAGTCTACCATCCTGAAGCCAATCCGGTAGAACGTAAAAACCGAGATATGAAAACGCAACTTGCTATCATGGTGGGCAACAATCATACGACTTGGAACGAGAACTTACATTCTTTACGATTTGCCATGAATACTGCACTATGCCAAAGCACCGGCTATACCGCAGCATACCTTACATTTGGTCGTGAACTTAGAACCATCGATGACGTTAATCATGATCTACGCTCTATAATAGAATCAGAAAACTTCATACCTCAGATAACTCCAAAACTTCTGAGTATAGCTGAAACAATGAAAAACGCTAAAGAAGCCACTGAAAAGAGACAAGACCATAACAAACTTTACGTTGACAAAAAACGACGACCACAACCTACGCTTAACTTGGGTGACCAAATCTTAGTAACCTCCCATGTTCTCAGCAATACAACTAAGAACATCACATCCAAATTTGTGCCAAGACGAGATGGACCATATGTCATCACACGCAAAGTCGGCGCTTCAACATATCAAGTTGCCTCTAAAGATGACCTAACCACACCATTGGGCACGTATCATGTTTCTTCACTAACGAAATATGATGAGACTTCAAATCATTCTGACGATGAACCAATCAGACCTCTCCGAAGACGTGGACGACCAAAGAAGACACCTTAATCTGTCGCATCATCGAGACGATCTCTACGCCAGAGGGGGAGAATGTAACACCCACATATATTTATTCTTTTGAAGTATTTTTTTTTAACAAACAATGTGAATAGAATTAATTATAAACAACCAAAATATGAATTGTATTAAAATGTAAACTTGGCATCACTTAAATTAAGTAATCATTTGAAAACCACTGATACTCCTGTCAGCCATTATTAAAAACATTTTGGAAGCTATGCTTCACTTTAATATAAAAGGCCCTCCAAATTTCAAATAATTTGAGTTATGTTTGATAATTCATAGTCGAAGGTTCTCCTACCGTCACTAAAAATTGTCACACGTGATTCGCTTTCGCTAATAAATGCATACTATTGCACCCTTGAGTTATGTTTGATAATTCATAGTCGAAGGTTCTCCTACCGTCACTAGAAATTATCACACGTGATTCGCTTTCGCTGAAAACGCATACTATTGCACCCTTGTGTTTGTGATTGATAGGTTGACTAGTCGAAGGTACACACTACCGTCACTTTTCAAAATATCACACACAAAATAATATTTTCCATTTAAATTTGCCAATCGTGGTCTAACTTTTTAGTTACATTTTTTGAACATAGAAATTGAATAAAGCTGTTTATTTTTCTCAAAATACAACACGCCGTTTCTTTCTTTTTTCTTGGCATTCCACTCGTAGATTATATACCTTTGTTTCTATCTCATCCTTACGTTTACTGCCTAGCTGCATTCACGTTGTTGAGAGCGAACCAAAAGGGTCGGGACAGGTATACGCACATACAGACATCTACACACACTTACGGACGTTTGCACAGCTTTGTCTCGTGGATATTGAGAAGTCGCGAACTCATCGAAAGAGCGTGAGTATAGACTGCATCACCACCAGCCGTCATATTACCAGACAGGAATACCACCATCTGTCACTACAACGCTCGTCCCCAACAGGCATCGATCGAAGCGTCTGCTATAAAAGACGCCCAAATTCGTCGCCCGTTACAATATTAAATTCTTATCATTAGAGGCTATTTTAATTTGAGCAAATTCTAATGCTTCATCAATGTTTACATACGGTATATTTTCAATGTTTAGAAAGTTTTCGGTTATATTTAATTCTGTATCGGATAATATAAAAGAATTAACAAGATTAGCTTTAGTCCAATGAATAGCATATGCTATATTTGTAATTTCATCTTTGATTACATCTAATTTATATTTGATCTTCATTACAATTTCATTTTCGTTATTTTCTTTTTCCTTGAATACTTTTAATAAGTTGTTTGTAATATTTGTTATTTCATCTATTTTCTCTAAAGTGACTTTATTAATGACCATTTGGTTATTGTTATTCTGTAAAACATTATTCATTTTTTCTGTGAGTATTTCGTAATCGTGGTGGTCGGGGCTACCCGCGATCCATTTCCACGTGGTTCCTAGAAAGTCTAGTGACCGTTTTACTTTATTTATTTTTAATCTGTTTAAACTGTTTCTAATTCTTTGGGTTTCAAAAAGAAGGATGGAATGGAAAGGATGACTTGGTTTAATGTATTTGACCACTGAACCTTCGATGCTGGTGATCAGGTCTTCATATCCATTGATGTTAATCACATGAATAATTTTGAATGCACCATTTTGAATTGCTGCATTTTCTGCATGAATTTTAATTAGTTTTGAACCGGAGTAATCGAGAATTTGTAGGTTTGCTGCGCATAACGGCACTAATAGTAAGCTAGTTGTCAGGAGAGGGGGAAAGAGAAATAAAAAAAATTAGTTCTTAATAAGACTTTTATGTACTGTTTTTCCTGATTGTGTTATAATCGTGGAGTTTCTATTTTCTGCTACTTTTTCATCTTTATACCTAGGTGTAAGTTTGTTCCCTGTTCTTTTGTTAATCTTGACGTATACTGTTTCTCCTACAGTATAATTTTTAAGGGGACTCTTTCTTTTGTTATGATACCTTAAGTCGTTTTCCTGTTTATTTTTAATTTTTTGAATATTTTCTTGCCTTACTCTCTCTAGTTCTATTGGATTATTGAAAAGTTGTCTACTAAAGAACATATCTATGGGTTTCTTGCAAGTGGTGGAATGAATGGATCTGTTATATTCGTAAATCGATTTGTCTAAGAGTTCTGGAAATGTGAAATGGGGGTTTTCTGTTTTCATACATCGAATTAATTCTGAAAGGGTTGAATGCAACCTTTCCACTTGTCCATTTGCAGAACTAGTATATGGAGGTACTTTGAATACTGTTATATTAAACATATTTTCTAACATGAAAGTTATGGAATTTGAATTAAAAGATTTCTCATTATCCATTATGACAGTCTGTGGAACTCCAAAAGATAGTATAACTTCCCTGAGAGTATCTTTAATGTCTTCTGCTGCTCTTGATTTTAAGATTCTAGCAAGAGCATATTTAGAGAACTTGTCTATTGCAGTTAAGATTACTTTTTTGTTCGTAAAATATATATCGATGTGAATTATTTGACCAGGATATTCGGGAATGGGGATGGTTGTATTTCAGGATTGTTTGGGTGTCTATTGTATTTGTGCTGCTTGCATATTTTGCAGGCTCTTGTGACTTTTGCTATTTTTGCGCTCATTTGTGGGAAATAATAACTTTGCAAAATTTGGATTTTGTTTTCTCTATCGTTTCGGTGTGCACGTTTATGTTCGTTTATAATCTCGGTTTCTTGGTGATCGGGATTAGTTAGATCAGTAACAATTTTTCTAGCAAACCGAACTTTATATAGGTTAAAATGAGATGGGTAAATTTGTTGAATTATTCCTAGAATTCTTTCTTCAGTTTTGAGTCCATTGACAACCGACGGGTTTAAGTATTGTTTAAGAATGCTGGTTAGTTTTTGTTCAGTGTATACAGGTTCAGTTACAATATGGCGGTGGTAGGTAGGAAAGATTATTTTAAATTCATAGGAGGATGTGTCGCCTAAATTGAGAATAATTTGATTCTTGAAAACATTAATTGGTGTATCAACAATTGGGATGAGACCTTGTCCAGAACTTTCATCGCTATGTTGAGAGATTGTAAGTGAATTTATCTGAGAGTTTCTAGGTGGTCTTGATAAGGCGTCCGCAACAACATTTGATCTTCCAGGCTTGTACTTTATCTCGTAATTGTATTCTTCGAGTATCGCCTTCCAACGCTTCATTTTGCTGTTGCTATTTTTATGGCTTAGAGCATATGTTAGCGGTTGGTGATCAGTGAATATCTTGAATTTGGTAGTGCCATATAGATAATTTCTTAATGATGTTAAGGCCCACACTATAGCAAGCATTTCTTTCTCATTTGCTGCATAGTGTTCTTCAGTCTTAGTGAGTGTTCTGGAAATAAAAGTTATTGGCCTATCGTCTTGCGACAATACAGCACCCAGAGCATAATTTGATGCGTTGATGTAGTTAAGTGGAATTCTTTTGTAAAATTTGGATGATGGAGAATAACATCTTCCGAAATCAAAGAACTTTTGATTTTTTCTAATGCCTCTTCTGCATCTGAATTTAGGTGTATTGCTTTTTTACTTGATGTATGTCTGGACGTACGTACGTCCATCCTCCCCCCTTAAGTTTTGCCAACTTGGCATAGTCCTTGATAAATCTGCGATAGAAACCTGACAGACCAAGGAATGACCGTAGATCTTTCAAAGTCTGCGGGTGAGGAAATTCAGCAATTGCTTTCACCTTAGATGGATTAGCTTTTATGCCTTCAGACGAAATTATGAAGCCGAGGAATTCAACCTCTGATTTGAGAAATTCGCACTTGTCCAATTGAATTTTGAGATTGGCCTCTTGAAGAGTCTTGAATATCTTTTCCAAATTATGGAAGTGAGTGTCCACATCTTTGCTAAAAACTACTATATCATCGATATAAACGTAGCAAATTTTACCAATGTGTTCTCTCAATATGTCGTCTAGTGCTCTTTGGAATATTGAAGGAGCATTTTTTAATCCGAAAGGGAGTCTTACGAATTCATATTTTCCATTATTGATGGAAAATGAAGTTTTTTCAACATCATCCTCGTGTAGAGGTATTTGATGGAAACCGCTCTTAAGATCAAGAACCGAAAACCATTTTTTTTCTCCTAATTGAGATAATACTTCATTAGTTTCTGGGATGGGGTAACGATCAGGTACTGTTACTGAATTTAATTTTCTATAGTCAATTACCATGCGGTATTTTTTTTCACCAGAGGCGTCTGACTTCTTTGGAACAATCCATACCGGGGAATTGTATGGTGACCGTGAAGGTCTAATTATTCCGTCATTTAGTAACTGACTTATTTGTTTATCGATCTCTTGTTTTAGCGCCATTGGATACGGGTAATATTTGGAATAAACGGGTTCTGTGGTAGTCGTACGGATTCTTCCTTTGACTGTTGTCGTAAATGTTAATTTTTCATTCGGTTCGCAAAATAGACTGGGATATTTTATAGTTAGAGAATTTTTGTTCTTCTGTCATATGATCTGTTCTGATATTTATGTTGTGAATTGTTTCGGAAACTTGTTGTCTTAATCTGATTTTGACGTTATTGTTTACAAGCATAAAGTTTTCTTTAGCGAAAATAACGGCAGATAATTCTTTTAGGCTGTCATTACCAAGAATTGCGTCAAATGTCTTAAGGGATGGTAATAGAAAGAATTTTATATTTGTATTTGGGTCGAACATATTAATAATGGTATGATGGGTAATTTCAATATTACCGCAAACCGAATTTACGAGTACTCGAAGAGTTGTGTTTTTATTCGTCCTACACTCAAAATAGGGTAAGGACGAATTCATTATTCTAAAAAATGTACATCAATAAAGTCTGTACATGTTTCAGTTCCATAATTGTTTTGTGATTCTAAATATTCTGTAAATGTTTGATTATTGTCTGATTGGTTATTCAAGTTAGAAACCATTGCACTATAACCGTTCATTTCTATCTGAGGATAGTCTGTGTTATAAACTTCTGGTGTGGGTGCTTGGTAATCAGGCTGAGGGCCGATTGCAGAAGCTTCGATATTAAAATTTCTTTGCATCTTATTTGGGTGTATTAACTGTTGTTGGTGGACCATTGGTCGTTTGGGAGCAGGTGGCCAGTTTCTACCTTGTGGTGTCGGCCTATTCATATAGTTAATGTTGTTTGTCCTCATGGTGCTTGTGTCCATGGGTTCTCCTCTTGGTGCAGGTCTCTGTTGGAAGTTATTATTATGTTGAAGATTTCGTTGGACATTAAGTGGATTATTAGTTTGGAAATTTGGTCTTTGATTCTGTTGATACGAGTAATTCATTGGAAACGGTTGCTGTTGAAAATAGTGTTGAGGACGTGGAGGTGGACGTGGTGGAAGGTTCATTGGGCGTTGTGGCAGATATGCCAATTGAGGGTAAAATGGTTGATTATTATTCCGTGTAGGAATGGGTGGAGCTGGTGGTGGAGGTTTTCGCATTCCTCCCATATTATGGTTTGCATAATTTGACCTGAATTGTTGGTTTTCTAACTTTTGACATAGATTGAGCGCAGTGGGTAGATCCACTGGTTCACGCATTGCTAGTAATCTGGGCAGGTCTCCTTTGAGACCTCTTATAAAGGTATCTAATGCCTTCACCCTGTACGATTCAGATAAATGATGCAGTGCATCGGGTGGCAGTTCCATGCTCGAAATCTTATTTTGTATAAGGGAAAGATGATTATACACTGTTTGGTAATAAGTTTCTATGTTGTAGTTTCCTTGGACGAGAGTCGACATCTGGTATTCGAGGGTACCAATATCGCGTCTGTCCGCATAGTGCAACGTTAAGCACTTTGAAATACACTCCCAGTTTAGGGGAGTATTATAGGATTCTAGTATAGCATCAGCATTTGCTACAATCTTATTACGAATAACATTTAATATACCAAAATATTTTGGCGTGCCCCTAGTTTGTTGGTAGATATTCAGTATTCTCTCGACGCTTTTGCGCCAGGAGCTGAATTCACCCGGAGTTCCGGAGAACTCCCTGAGACCTTTGACAACGTCTGGAACTTTGTCCAGGTCTGTTAAATTGTTCCTATGTTGATCATTAATAGTCTCATCAGTGGCACTTTGAAATCGTGTGTTCGGGTTGATTATTGCGTTGACTACATTTCTACATTCGGACACACAGACTCGACTTGCAATTCCTGCAATCAGAGCCTCTAATTCGGGTGAAGCATAAACTGCTGCATTGTGTACCGGTTGCCTTGGAGCTGAGGGTACCAGATTCGGATTTTCGGGATTTAGTATAGACGGGCGAATAATTGGTTCAGTCATTGTGAAAGTAAGATTGAAAGAAGATTGATACGGTAAAAGAAGATGGAAATTGAATTAGGAGTTCAGTTAATTTCTATATTAATCTATTTATTCTATGCTGTTTCTTTAATACGCTATTTATCTAAAGTACACTTAAATTCACTTTCACTAAATTAAATTTCTAAGGATTATTATTTAACTATATTTCACTCTTAATGATATGTTTTCTAATTAAATTTCACGATTCTTATTTTCTAAAATTTTAATTTTAATATGGCATATTCACTTGGATTATTTATATGAACTTAAAATCTATCTTACATTAACAACATATCCAGCGCTGATAAAAGGGGCTCGTTCCGTTTGTGATGACTACTAGGATTCCTTTCTTTTATACTCCCTCGCTGGCGACTCAGTCTATCGACGTAGTCCTTTAGTGTGGGTGGCCCAGTAGATGGTTTCCTTGGAGCTGCTTGAGGTCCTTTTTGTCTCACTGATACGCGTGCTTCTAATGGAGCTACTTTAGGTCCTTATATTTTTCACACGCGACGCGAATTTACGTTTTGGAGCTACTTGAGGTCCTTTGTACTTTTCACTCGCGAATTACCAGTGGTTAGTTTAAACGAAAACTTTACAGACTTTACCACTACTGGGCCCCACGTTGGGCGCCAATTAAACTAATTTATATTAGTTTTACTTAAAAAAAACTTTATTTACTAATCGCTCGCTACACCGCTCGCTACGCTAATTACTTACAAACTAAACAAACAATATTTCAATACTTAAAATCTAACCTATGCAAATGTAATGAAAATGCTGACGACTGCATCGTTCCCACGCTGCAGTGTCGCGATTCCAAGTAACGGCAATCTGCTGACGATACGTCTGGAGCTGAACCTGATCCAGGTGCATGTTTTTGTTGCGCGTGTCGCTGGTTGATATTTGATGGGAACTTGATTCGCGTTAACTTGTATACGTCAGTAATATCAGTGTCGTTTATTTCGCAGTTTATAGTTTTACCCACTCCTTTTATTATGTCGATTAAGTTTTCGCCGGTTGTAATTGGAATGTTTTTTTTTATTTCTATGTTGTTTTTAAGTAGTTGTTGCTCCAGTGTATTGATTTTTGTTTCCATAAAATAAATTTGTGCATCTTTCTTAATGTTGTTTTCTTTCAATTCTTTTATTTCTGTCGATAGTTTTTGAAGAATGATGTTGTTAAGTGTCATATGCTGATTTATTTGTTCATATTTGTTTGCAACAAATTCACAGCTGGTCTTAATTTCTGACATTTCATTCCGCATTCTTTTCATCTCCTCAAGAATGGAAAAGCTATTGTCGGTGTTTAACAGACTTGTAGTTTGTATGCCGTTGATATCGGGGGAACTTCTAGTTCTCTTCGGTGGGGGGTGAGTTGGTGTCGTTTCCACAGGTGTTAGTTGTGGGTTTTCTGCGACAGCATTTACAGCCTCCCTTCTACATGTTGTACATCTCCATTCTTCCTTTTTTGTCATTTTCATTTTTCTGTAGGTTTATTCGGATATCGAGGTACAATGAAAATGCATTTTCCGATTGCACCTATAGCATGTAACAAAGGCTCCTTCATCGGGGAGCATATCTAAACACTCACTACATGTATTCATTGTGATTATATGTGTATGAGTACTTTTTATTATAGGGAGAGAGAATAAAAGAATAAATGACTTCCCACTGATTTTAATTTCGAAAATAAAAACTTATTTTTTAACTATTTTTACAAGTGCACAATTCACAAATTATGTTTTGGGTTGATGTCTCTGTCTTTTATTTTAGCACTTTTACAATTTTTATTATTTATATGTATGTTAAAAAAACTTTAAACTTTAATCTCAAGGGGTATAATTAAAACACAACTGATCATTTCTAAACACTTTTACAGTATTTCTGGTTTATTATGGTGTGGTGGATATCCGCATTTTTACCTTGGCTGCAACATGGTAGTGGTCCAAGTCGAAGTTAGCCCCTCGGAATGTTCGGACATCCGAAATACTGGATGCGTGCCTCTTGTCTATCGCAATTTGATCAATTTGGTTGACTGTTTGTTGATTTGGAGACCGTCATGTCCCCTTATTGATATCGTGGTGAGGAGACCATGTGCTGGCTATAGTGGTTTTTCGTTCCATAGCAAATTTAATAAGCCCAAGTCCGTTACCAGACGTGTTGACGTGTAGGCTATATTTTCCGACAATACTGCTAAAGATGTCTTCTCTTCCTACCTTTACGTTAAAATCTCCCAGTACGATTTTAACATCGTACTTTGGTAGTCGCCCATAGGTTTTCTCAAGGAGCTCGTAGAAGCAATCCTTAGTTATATCATCTTTTTCCTCCGTCGGGGCGTTAGCGCATATAAGGGTTATGTTGGCGAATTTGGCCTTGATGCGGATTGTTACATGGCGTTCGCTTATGTCTTGGAAACATAAGACTTCTTGCCTAAGTCTGGCACTTATAACAAATCCGCATCCGAATAGTCGCTGTTTCTGTTCACTATAACACGGTCCATTGTAGATGGCACAGTTTTTCATCGTCTTTTTGCCAGGCCCATCTAATCTTTTTCCAGGACTGCAGTAATGTTTGCTTTGTAGCAGTTTAGAGCTTCCACTAGTTGTTCGCCTACACCTCTCCTGTTTAATATTCTCACATTCCAGGTGCAGATACAAACGTCGGTGTCCTTTTATCGTTTAGCAGGGTCGTCAACAATAATATATGTAACATATGGTTTTTTTTCAAGGGTAGTTAACCCAAATCACAACATCCAACCTGGATGGCCAGTTCCAATTTATTAGATACCCCTAGGACACGGGACCATCAGTATCCACTACGAGATTGAGCGCTGCCATTGAACTTTCGGTTTATCCGCTAGTTCATTGTAAATTGATACAAGACCCTTAAAATAACGTCTATTACCAAAGGTAGAGTTAGAATCGTTTTTACCAGCATACTGAAGACAGAGAAAAAAATAGGAACAAAGAACAGAAAAAACAACAACTAAATATGTCGAAAAAATGCTAGTTGTCGGTTCAATTGAACAATTCGACTCTCCTCAAACTAAGACCTCAGTGGCGCAAGTGGTAGGCACTTGGCTCACTAGGTAAGGTATTACAAGTTCAATCTCTGGTCAAGGAAAAAGTTGTTTCAATAATTATACAGAGAACTGAACGTTCAATAATAGGCGACACTTGGTAATGCCCGAAATAGCTATTATTATTATTATTAGAAGCTTTTATTATAGCCATACATACTAATTCTACATTACAATTACTTTTTTCATTTTTACAATCTTGTGTTTACATATATAAGTTAAATAATTGTTGCGATCTTATGTTTTACAATTAATTCTTCTTAATTAATTTGAATGTTCCGTTAATAATTGTCTTTTATATTTAATATTTTCTAGTCGTTGTTTCGGTTGGCATAAGCCCCCCCATTGTTGTCCATAGATTCCTGTTCTTTGCGTCGTTGTACCAGTTGCGATTGAATTTAAGTAGGTCATCATTCCATCTTTTCTTTGGTCGTCCTACTGGTCTATTATCATCCGGTATCCATTTTGTTGTTATTTTCGTCCATCTTTGGTCCTGTATTCTTGATGTGTCCTGCCCAGCTCCATTTTAATTGTTTTATTTTTGTGATTACGTCTGTTATATTTGTGCGTCTCCTTATTTCATCATTTCTGACTCGTTCTATTTGTCTAATATTTAATAAGTGTCTTTCAATTTTCGTCTGGCAAATTCGAATCTTCTCGGCTATGTTTGTTGTCATTGCTAATGTCTGTAGTCCATATGTCATAACAGGTAGGATCGTCGAGTCGAATATATATCTTCTCGTGTCTGCTCCTATATTACAAACCAGTATTTGTTTAGTACTCCAGTATTGTTTCCAGCTATTTGTGATTCGTCTGTTGATCTCTTTTTCCTCCTGATTTGAAAATGATTTTATTTGTCCTAGATATAAGTAGTCTTCAACATATTCAATGGCATTATTAGATAATATTATTGGATATTTTATATGATTAGTCATAGCTATAGTTTTTGTCATATTTATACTTAGTCCATGAATTTTACATGTTACTGAAAGTTGGTTAAGCATTGTCTGGATGTTGTCAGATTTATTTGATATAAGAACGATATCGTCAGCGAATCTTAAATTGTTCAAACGTTGTCCATGTATTTTTACTCCATACTTATTGGTCCAATTCATTTGCATAAATATATCTTCTAATACAGCTGCGAATAGTGGAGGCGATATTGGATCTCCTTGTCTAACTCCTCTGTTAATTTTGAATTCTCGTCCCGTTTTGTCAGTTTTAATTCTTGCTGTACTGTTGGAATAAATATTTTTAAATGTTGTTATGAAGGTGGGGTCAATGTTATGGTTCTCCAACGCCGTCCAAATACTTTTGTGTTCTACCATGTCAAAAGCCTTACTGAAGTCAATAAATAGAAAATAGAGAAATAGCTATAATTCTAACCAAATAGTGTTGTGTTGTTGTTGTAATTTCAATCAACCAATAATCCTTATCGTTTGTATCAGACAAGCCGTTCTTTAAATATTCGTTTCGCACTTTTGGTGACTCTGACAAAAATCATAACCCTATGACACTGGATTTAGTAAACACATTTTCTTTATTTGTATACTAATTAACATTTCGTATATATATATATTTTTATGTATATAGGTGTTAAAAAATCTAAAATATTAAACTAATATTTTTCTCATTTAAATATTCTTCTCTTCTTTCGTATAACATTGATGGGTCAAAAGCAAGTAATAATGAAAATAATTAAACAGATCGCGCCGAAATGATGCCTTTAAAGTCTGATTATACAAAGAAACAAACAAAAGGGATAATATATATGTATGGGTACATATTGAAATAAATATCAGCAACACATTCGAAATGTAGCTCTTGCATTTAAATAATAAAATAGACATGTTGTTGGCCATTTCGTTTTTTGGTGATAAGAAGTGTAAATAAAATTTTATGTATGTATGTTAAAGGAATGAATTATGTAACGGATGTGTTGTTGTGTAGCGACGTCCATCCATTGTCGTCGTCTCCATCGTCATTATCTCACGGCATTCCCGCGCCAACGTGCAAAACGCCAAAGCAAACACTGCAAACTCGAACGGGCTTATTGAGGCCAAACTTAAGAATCGGTATATCGTTGTTGGAGCATTTTGAACAGAGTACTCTGCCACAGTGGCGACTGAAAACGAGACAGAAAGGTTTATTACTACATGTTGACTAAACGAACTCTGAAAATGACCCTCTCCCATACTATAATAACCCACAACTTACCAATGATGTTTGCGCATCGTGAGTGAAAACTTCGATCCGCACTCCTGGCACAAGTCCGCCTCAGCCCATGGTGAGTCCTGTGGCAGCTGATCGAGCAATTTGTGCAACAACTGGTCGGTGGCTAATTTAAAGTTGAATATGGTCACACCATCGCGATTCTCTGTACCCATACACGCTCCGTTTTTAACCAGTACCTTGCAAAGCGGAGCCTGGCCACGCATAAATGCCAACAACAGCGGTGTATTGCCGTCCATATCAGGCGCGTTAATTGGATACTTAGGCATGCATTCAATGAAAAGCTCACATATTGCTGCTGCGGTATTGTCTTTACCGGTGCGGCACAGCTCATGCAATGGATTTCTTCCCTTTAAGTTTACTGCCTCCGCGTTTATTCTAGACTCTGTCAAAAGCTCCCGAACGACCGTCAAATGTCCCTCCCGGACGGCAATGTGCAGCGCGTTGTTGCCATCCCCATCGGTTGCATCAAAATCGGCGCCGTTCTGAATCAAAGCTGACACCGCAGGTAGATTGCCTCGCTCGGCAGCGATATGCAGTGCTGTTTTCTGAGTTGCATCTCGATCATTGATCCGGGCTCCGGCTAGAATGAGATTTCTGATAATCATCTCGTTTTGAGATGCGGCCGCTAGGTGAAGAGGTGGTGTTTGGTTTACATCTTGAACTCTGCTGTTTACATCGACTTGGATGGCTAGTAGGAAGAGCACACTCTCTAGGTCGTCCTTCATGATTGCTGTATGAAGGAAGTTCCTTCCTCTTTGGTCCATTTGTTCGGCGGCATTCGGGAGACGCTCTAAAATGCTTTGAGCGGCTTTATGCTTGCGAATTGTTAGAGCGGCCGCAAAGGGGGTGTTACCACTTTTGTCGCGGATCTTAAGATCAATTCCTGGATGACAGAGAAGGACCATTATGATGTCGTTGTGTTGGTTCTCGATGGCAATGTGCAACGGAGTCTTGTTATCACAATCAAGCATGTTGACGTTGGCCCCGTGGTCGATTAAGGTCTGCAGAACCTTAGTGAGCCCCCATTGCGAGCAGAGATGTAGAGGAGAAGCTTTGTCTTTTGCCTCGTCACCACCCTCGCCATTCATACCTGGATGACGCGGAGAGTCTAGATCGCAGCCGGCTTTGATCAAGAAAATTGCAGCAGCTTCCTTGTTCTCGTCTATGGCGCGGTGGAGCAATGTCTGCTGACATCCATCTGGGCCAGCGCCCCAACAGTCGGTATCAACTCCATGACGAACGAGCACCTGAGCCACATCATTGTACTCGAGTTCTAAAGCCGTCCATAGTGGTGGATCGCCTTTGTTGTCGGGAGCACTCAAGGCAACTCCCCTTGTGCAAAGAGTGTCAACAACTTGAGCCAGGTGACAATGTATAGCCAGCTGGAGTGGTGACTCTTGTTCCCCGGTAAGAGCATTCATGTCAGCTCCCTGCTGAAGTAGAAATATTGCAGTTTCAGAATCGTGATTCAAAATTGCTTGATGGAGTAACGTCATATCCTGGCCATTGCGGGCATTTACGTCAGCACCGCCACGAATCAATATTGGTACCAGATCTGTCCGGTTTAAGGAGAGACCTAAGCTTAGCGGTGAGTCTCCAGAAGCGTTTTTACAATTAAAATCCGGCACTTCACCTTCGGCATTCCCGCGCTCCTTGAAGTCAGCGAATTCCGTTATAACTTCAGGGCAGTTCGCCTCCACAGCTAAATGCAATGCCGACTTTAGTTCCGCAACACTCGACTGAAGGTTTGGAGAAGCTCCAGCGTCGAGGAGCTTTCTCACCAGTTTTGGTAGATTCTTTTCACATGCAATGTGGAGAGCTGTAAAACCCTGGCCGTTGACGTGGTTTAAATTTGCATGATCCGCTAGAAAAACAGCGGCTTCCTCTAGGCCCTGCAATGCAAGCAACTGCAGCAGACTGTCATGAGTCTCTGATTTCACCTGATTTGGACGGGCGCCTTTTTTTAAAAGCTTATCAGCCAACTCGAAAGGACCACCCTCAACTTGTGGCGGAGTCAAACTCAACAGCAATGCACATTTCTCATCATTAGTTCGAAGATTTATATCAATCCCAGGGACATTCAAAAGCAAATCTACCATTTCTGTGTGGCCTGAGATAATTGCCGAGTGGAGGGCGCTCTGCCCACGTAAGTTCTGCAGGTTGATGTCAGCTTTAAGAGCTAGAATCTTTTTTCCCACTCCCAGCATGTTGTTATATGTCTCCGAATCGATATTTTTTGACGAATAGTTGCAGACGAGATGCAATGCTGTATCAGAACTTAATCTATAGGAAGACAAACGGACATGACTTGAAAATGTTTTTTTTTATGAAAAGCATACACCTACCGATGTGGAAGATTAACTTCGCAATTTCGATCAAGAAGAAAGTTTGCAGCGAAATCATCAGCACGTTTTATAGCGTCGATTAGAAGTGTGGAGCCCTGCAAGTAGATATGATTCATTGAAAATTCATCTGTGTTTGAAAGGACAAAACTTACCTCAGCATCATAGGCGTTTATATTGGCTCCACCATTCTTAACGAGTTGTTCGGAAATCGCGGAGTTTCGAGCTAGCAGAGCCATTTGCAATGGCAATTGGCCTTGCAGCGATAAACTGTTTACCAGTTCCGGAAGCTGAAATTCAAAATAGAGATAGAATATCAAATTATATTTAGCATATGCAATATGGTGTTAGGAGCGAAGGAATATATAATGAAGATCCTTTGGGAGTCTCTGGACCACATTCACTATTTTATAAGTCGGTACATTCCTGGTATCTAACATCTACGCGGACTATTTCTTTGTAGTGTCACGAATCAGCAAAGGCGAAAAATTCAATTTCGAAAGGCTCCAACTGCAAGAGGCCGCCATATTAATGCTATAAGAACGGCCACAACTACAACGATATAAACCAGGACAATTTTTGCTAGAGTCACAGTCGTTGCTAAAAATATAAAAGAACTACCTCTCCACTCGGTTTTACCAAGATGACAAGCAATCTCCGTCTGTAAAGCAGAGCGACCTATTGAATATAGGGGACGACAGCTAAAAAGACCTAAAAGAAGTGAGGATTGCAATTTATTAGCCCGTCAGAATCCAATACCGTATTAAGCTCTGTCGCCGTTGTCAGATTATGAAGAGAAACTCAAGTAGATATTTCACTTCTTCCAGAAAACTGTGAGCGCAAACGTGAATGTTGGTTCCACCTTGAGAATTCTTCTGCTGAAGTTCCAAGACTTGAGGAGTCTTAGATTCGGAATTGTTATGTGGACACGGCTGTGTTTTAAGGTAACCGAATTGCCTTCCATATGACTTACCCAAAAAAAAAAACAGTTACGCCTCTAAACAGCGTCAATTACAGTGGCACATGCCTTCTAAACATCTGTCTTCATATCTGAAGCCTTCAAGCTCTCATCAACAAATTGATCAGACCCTGTCAGTTTGGCTTTAGGGCAGAAAGCCAAGCTAATCCATCTGGCTAGTATTAAATAGGCAGAAAAAAGGAACTACCGAAGTACGATGCTGGGAGATTTTCACGCAAAGGTAGGAAGAGAAGACATCTTTAGCAGTATTGTCGGTAAATAAAGCCTACACGACAACTCGTCTGCTAACGGACTTGGGCTAATTGATTTTGCTAAGAAATGAAATGCCACTATAGCCAGCACACGGTTTCCTCACCTCGATATCCATAAGGGGACATGGCGGTCTCCAGATCAATGAACAGTCAACCAAATTGATCACAATGCGACAGACAAGAGGCACATTTTGAAGGGCCAACATCGAATCGGACCACTACCTTTCTGCAGCGAAGGTAAGAATGCAGATATCCACTACGCCACAACAAACCAGAAATATTGTGAAAAAATTGAATGCCAAAAGACTGCAATCGTAAGAGACCGCCAAGGCCTTCGCGCAACACGTATCTCTTAACCTGTCGATTAACACTATATAACAATGGCAAGGATGTCAACAAGCCATTATATCAGCCGCAAATGATGTGCTAGGTTTCTCCACCTACCAGCAAGAAACAGATGCTTGCAGCCAAGAACGAGAGCTAAATTTAAACTGCAGGTGAAGACGAGAGCTGCCATTGAGGCAGAGAAGAAGGGAAAAACACCGGTTATTCAGAAAGAAGAAACAAAAAACAGGAAAAGATCGCTACGAGGATATAAAGAGGTATCACTCCAGAAACGATTTTCGCAAGTTTTACCAAAGTGTAAAACGACAAAGCCAATGATACAAGGCTCGAAATATCGTAGTTGACACAGCCGATGCTGAGGAGATGACGAAAAACATTATGCTGTCAGGCAGAACGAACCATTTAATATTGGTGACGACAGCGAAAACTACCAACTACCCGATCTAAGTGATGTGAGGATAGCAATATCTAAACTCAAGCTTAATAAGGCGGCCGGAAATGACGGCCTTCCCGCTGAGCTTTATAAAGCTGGCGGAGATGACTTGGTAAGTAACATCCACCTACTCATAAGCCAAATCTGGTTGGATGAAAGTATACCTGAGGAATGGATCCTCAGCATCGTTTGCCGGATCCAAAAAAAGGACTCCCTCTGAACTGCGCCAACTACAAGAACCTTTCTGCCGTAATATGTGAACGTCTGAAACCGCTTAACAACAACCTGATCGGTCCTTGGTGGTTTTAGGCCAGGAAAGTCCATAATTTCACACTTCGCAGATCCTGAAAAAAAATCCCAAGAAGTCCAATTCGATCACACAACCTATTCAACGATTTTAAAGCCGCATACGACAGCATTTTAAGAGACGAGCTATACAGAGCCATGTCTAGTTTTGGCATGCGCTGTCATGTGACTTCTTTAATCTGATTCTTGAGAGGATTGTGCAAAACTGCCGAGCCAATACCAAAGGCACAATCTTTCAAAAACCGGTGGTTGGACTCAACGTGATGTCACAGCCATGTTTCCTAGTATAAAGAAGAAAGCGGCAAAAATGGGTTTAGGTGGAAATGAGGGTAAAACCAAGTATATGCTGTCAACACGAAAGGAAACACACAACATCGACGAATTGGACCGAACGTCACCATTGACAGATATAACTTTGAGGTAGTACGGAACTTTGTCTACAGTGGCTTCGCTATTAACTCTGACAACAACATCTCGTCAGAAATTAAACGAAGAATTACTCTTGCCTGTAGAAGTATCTTGGTTCAGTGTTTGTCATATTATGGTCATAGCTTTCATGATATACCACAGCTGGTAAATGGCTTTCACTTGGTATTAGATTTCATTTAGACTCTTTACTCCATTCGTTATCTGAGATTTAAGAGCGGTGGAAGTCTTTAAATTAGCTGATCATGATCTTTTACAGATTCGTTTATACCCCTTTGACCATGAACCAATAAAGTTTGACATTAAGCTGTGAGCCAAGAGCTTTCCGTTCTTCGAAATAGCTGCGAATCAGAATGGATTTTATTTCAGTACTATATACTGATTTCGTTGTAGAATGGCTGTTGATAAATATGGCATCAGAGATGAGATTGACACCAAATCCGCTTGAAATACACAACTGTGATCAAGTGGCTTGATTGATCTGTGCATTACCATAGTTTCTCTATAAATATGCCAGAACCTGTTACACAGTCTATATGTGAAGGGTTCATTCTTGTAATTGGAGTTTACGCTGTTGACTTTGTATTTTCCTAGGACCGATGTATGTCTACAAAGACCCGGAATCCGGCTGTTTGCTTGGCTGATCCTCAAGGCACTTTAAGCAACTACGGATTGGACGTTTAAGATGGCTATACAGGAAACGGAAGTATAGAGCGAATGGCCATTAATTCTCCGGTATGTAGTCTTCGATTCATCTCCACAACATAAACAAACCATCTACACACTATCACTGACCCATTAATGTGCAACTTGAGATGCATCAAGTGTCAGGTGTCTAAGTACGACCCACTTAGTATCAATATGCATTGGGAATACATTGGTATTGGCATATAGGACTGAAATTTTTGAAATAAATTCAGATTCAGTTTGACTGTTCAAGTTATTTCTCATCAACGTGCCCTGCCATATGCTTAGGACCTTTGCTCTGACAGGACTCTATGGCATTCGTGCCCTGCTCAGCATACACCCTTACTTTAATATATCTAACATCCTTACACCCTGATGGTTGAGCCAGAAGGGAAAGAACTTGTAACCTTGAGAACTGTAGGTAGTGCCACCTAACTAAGAAGTAGAGTCTGCATTGCACAGCATGGAGTTCAAATACCAAATGACATGTAGGTTGTAGGTCCAATAATCGATAGAAAGACGGCCATGTAAAATGTGAGCAAAAGTAATGCCATGTAATAATGTGAATTAGTTGCCATTTTATGGGGATCTCCACATTCCTTTTTATTGTCCAGCACTAACCGCCTTCAAGTAGGATTGGTTTGATAAGGGCAAACTTTTGGACTTTCGAGTTAGGAGTTTTGATCCCATTTATCTCGCTAAACCGAAGTGATATCGGTTTCCTAGAGTCATTCTTCTCCACTAAGGTATCATTCGTGGGGTTGATGTTGACTCAGAGGTATAGATGAACTTTTTAACTGTAGCTATCAAACGCTGCCTTAAATTAGATGAAAAGAATATGTGGCTTGACTTGAAATTCGTTGTTCTGCTGGGCAGGAAGCCACAACAGAAAAGAAAGGCTTAAGACTTTCACAAAGTTTTTTGGTAAGTTCTGATATGCGAAATGGGATCACCTTCCTTGAAGATGGGACATATCGGACATATGGGACATAGTCATCGGCCATCCAGATTTTATTGTCAATTTGGCAGCCATATGATATGGTTTGCCTTTCTTGATATAGAAGGAGCTATTAACAATGTCATAGCAGAAGCCATTAATATTGCCCTTTCGGATTTGAATGTTGATGGCTCAATGGGAGTAGCTAATAAATCAGCTACTCACAGGCAGAACTATTAACACAAATCTTGGGGTCCCATCCACAAGGAGGCGTCCTGTCTCCTCTTCGGAATCTAGTGGTCAACGAGCTACTAATAAACCTAGAAAGAGATGGATGCTCAGTGATTGCCTACGCGGATGAAATGGCAATAGCTGTATCAGAGAAATACTTTAATACACTCAAAGAACTATTACAAAATGGTCTCTCTGTGTTCTCAAAATGGGCCGCCAAATGTGGACTCGGAGCGAGTCCTCAAAAAACCGAATTGGTCCTTCTCAGCAGGAAATACAAAGTCCGCACATTGACCCTCCCAAACTTAATGGCGTCAGTCCCAAACTCCCAAGTTCGTAGAATTAGCCAAATACCTGGGTCTGGTTTTGGATAAGAAACTGAAGTGAAAAGCCTATATGTGGAGGAAAGTATTCCTCACCTTTTCTGCTCTTGTCGAGCTCTCTCCGACAAAAAAAAAACTCCATCTGGGAAACTTTCTTTGATATTCTAGGTGATCTTGCTAAATGTAAATTTCAGAAACCTCCTACACTATATAGTCAGGTCTGAATGGCTCAGTTAGGGAAAGTCGACAGATCCATGTGGTACCACAACCGACCTTTATGGTCTTAGTGTGCAGCCACTACAAGCCAACCTAAGCTAGTACCTAGTACAATTTTCACACCGTATTTCGGACAGGATTCCTCCTCCCACAACATGTGGCCATCAGTATCCGCTGCTAGATTGAGCGCTGCCGACACCATATCTATTCAAAGGGCCTGACTAGACCTGAAATTCCTAAATAATCTGTGTTCGAATTCGTCGAAGCAGGTCATGTAAGTTGTTTACTTTGTCTATCCTAACTGGGACTGTAGACGTCATCGTTGACTCTATGAGGGGAATTATTCCGCTTTGGTCTTTGAAAAGAAATATGTGCGGACACGTTTTCTCCCCGCTCTCATCTGCTGAGACCCTTTACACAGCGGTTCATAACTTCATACCGTCAAGGTACAACAAACCCAGCGGTCGCCAAGAGGAGGCTGATTTGATGGGGGCGTGTGTGTATTTGCATGTAATAGCATTCCTACCATTTCACCCGCCAAATAAGCAGTTATATGTCTACAACATAAACGGCAAAGATAAATGGCATTTGACTCCATTTGCAAAAAAACGATTCCACATTATAACATTACTTTATGTACTTCATTTGATTATTTCTCTATGATCTCCCAAACCAGATACTCGTACATGACCATTTGGAATCAATTTATTTCACATCCGACGTGAGTGACGTCTTGAAATTCCAAAATGTTCATATCTTTCAACATGTGTTTCTTATTGATTTCTCGCCCAGTGACTATCTAATATGCTAATCTAATAAATTCAATTTAATTAATGTTGGCGCACCCATTCAGAACTACCGTCCAGCGTTGTTATTAATAAGTCCATCCACGAGTACCGAAATAATTTCATTCGGACATCCATTAGATAATTGCCAACCCACTGGAGTATGAGTATTGCTATCGAGTACATCGTAAAACATAATACCATCGCGCTTTACCGAATACGCAACTAACCCATTCGCCGGTAAAAGATACAATTTCAGAATCTTTGATTGGCGTGCTGAGCTATAGTGTCGTTATATTTGCTAATACCTTCTATTGTTAGCGGAGGGTATAGTGGGTACCGGTTACCAAAAACCCGGAAATGTTCTACTCGTACACCTTAGTAAGGGAGCGCAACAGACAGTGCAAGTATCTACGAGTATTACGGCATTTTCATGACTTTTCCTCGCATTTCCAAAGGGGAGGCCATTTCAAAAGATAACAAGAAAAGATATATAAACAAACGGGAAAAGTATAATGGATGAATGAATATGAACATTAGCTATGTGTGGATGACCATGTATGAACTATCCAAATGGGCGACAAGAGTGCCAATCAATTTTATTGCTATTCGTCAGAACATTATCGTGAACATGTTGAAAAATTTAACATACGAAAAAAATTAAAAAAAAAAAGTTTTCTTTCTGTTTGTAGGCATGTACTTTGTGAGTGATGGTTGATGTCGTCATCAATATGCTGACCAAATCATTAGATTCAACATAATCCCATTAGAATGATTGTGGAAAGATACGCGATAAGCTATAGAAACATAATAACGATAACATTTCTATAGTAATGTTGTTCTATGGATGTTGGGATTATGTTTGCGCTCTCAAAGAGATGATGCTCTTACGAATAGCAGGTTCTCTTAAAAACAAAGTAACAGTGTTGCCTTTGTTGAAATTCAATAATTTTGTTACGCGCCCGGTAGTTGAAATGTGGTATTATTGTCCAATCGCCCAATTTGGAAATAAAGGGTGGTACAAACATAATGCACGATGTTAATTGTGAGTCACACCTTGTTGAGCATGACCATGCTAATCGAAAAGGATTACGACGTTCGAATCTGCAAAGCCTTTTAGCGGAAGCGCTAAGCTGCTGCAAAGCAGACATTACTAGCATCCAGGAAATACGATGGGTTGACCCGGGCAACAGGAGGGTGATAAACTGTGACATCTACTACGGTCCGTGCTATAATAGCAGAAACAGTGACTATTCGGATGTAGATAACAAGTTTATAACACGCTACAGACTTAGGCAAGAAGTCTTAAGTTAAAAAATGTTAGGCCTTTTATTCTACTTGCCCAATAAGTTAGGCAAAGCATCAATGAAGTTGTTGAGTTATTCAATGATGTGTTTCAATCGATTATTATGGACAAATATTGAGTTCCCATTTTAGGTTACTTAAACACAGGCTATATCGAGGTTCCTTGTTTCTTCTCGAATTCATTGTGCCGGAATAAGTTTTGAATGTGTTGTATTGAGAAAATGTTCTATTTACAGGGTAATGGGTTATTTTGACTCTTACAGCTGTTTCCCATTCGAAATTTTTTATACCTCCGCGGAACGAAATGAGTCGCTTTACGCTTGAACAACATTGGAAAGTATTGAAAACGTATTTCCAAAGTGAGTGCTGTGTAGCCCAGACAGTGTGTTATTTTAAAATGAGTTTTGGCCAAAATGAACCACCCAACCCGCATGCTGTACCCAAGTTTGTGCAAAAAGTTCGTAAGACTGATATGCTAGTCGACAAAACTCATGGTCCCCGTCGGCGAGAGTGTGAGACTCAATTAACGAACATCAACTCGTTAATTAAGCTCAACATTTCACGCACTAGCCTGAGGAGAAATCTGCACAAAGATCTCAGATTATTCCTTACAAGGTCCAATTGCATCAGCATTTGAAGGCGCATGGCCACCTGCTCGTTATCGCTTTTCAGTTTGAGCCTTAGAGCAGCTTGAATTGGACAACGATTTTTGGCGAAAACTCATCTTTTCTAACGTATTTTTATATCGGCGGATACGTTAACAAACAAAATTTTCACATCTGGGGCTTGGAAAACCCGCACATTATTGTCGAGAAGCCGATGCATCCAAAGAGAGTGACAGTTTGGTGCAGATTGTGGAGTAGTGGCATTATTGGACCATTTTTTCTTCGAAAATGAGGCTAGGAACAACGTTTCGGTCAATGGTGAGCGTTACAGAGCCATGTTAACCGACTTTTTTTTTACTGAAAATGAAGACATGAATTTGGACGATCTCTGGTTCATGCAGGATGGAACGTCATGCAACGTCCATACCACAATCAATCATTTGCGCACCAATTGCCCAAATCGTGTTGTCAGCCGTCTTGGCGATGTCGAAGCAGCGATTTGACCCCTTTGGACTTTTTTTTGTAGGAAACAGTGAAGGACCAATGTTATGCCAACAATCCGGAAACAATTCAAGCACTTAAGGCCAATCATCCAAGCAATCCATGAGCTACAGCCCAAAACCATAAACAAGGTCTTGGAAAACTGGAGTGACAAGATGCGCTACTGTGAAGCTTGCCGATGCAGCAACTTGAACGACGTTGTGTTCCATAATTAATGATCGAGAGTATAGAGAGCTGTCAAGTTTTACCAAAGTATAACAATTCAAACCCAGTGATGCAAGGCGCGAATAGAATCCTGTCGAGATGAAGAAGGAAATACCGTAGTTGAGACACCGTCGATGCTGAGGATATGAAAGGACCACTTGTGCAGACCGTTGCACGACGATGACGAAAAATATCTCGCTGTCAGGCAGAACGAACCATTCAATAATGGCGACGATAGCGAAAACTACTAACCACCCGATATAAGTCAAGTGAGGATAGCAATATCTAAACTTAATCTTTACTAAGCTGCTGGCAATGACGGCTTTCCCGCCGACATAAGACTCCTCAACATCGCCCCAAGATCCTATTTGTTCGTAATATCAGAACGCCTGAAACCATTTACCAAAACCCTGATCGGCGTGGTTTTAGGACAGGATCCACAACTTCACACTTCGGCAGATCCTGGAAAAAAACCCAAGAAGTGCAAATCGATACCCACAATCTATTCATTGATTTCAAACCGCATACGACAGTATTTATAGAGACGACTATACAGAACCATGTCTAGTTTTGGTATACCGCCCAAACTAGTCCGTTTGTGTAGGATGACAATGGAGAATTCTTGCTGCTCCATCCGGGTCGGAAACGACCTCATTGAAACATTTAATACTAAAAATCACACTGCCATGCGACTTCTTTGATCTCATTCTGCAGAGGATTGTGCAAAACTCCCGAGCCAACACCAGAGGCACAATCATCCATAAATCGCTGCAACTACTAGCTATACCGACGATATTGACATCATTAGTCGGACTCAACGTGATGTCATAGCCACGTTTGCTAGTATAGAGAAGAAAGCGGCAAAACTGGGTTAAGCAGTAAATGAGGGTAAGGCTAAGTAAACATCAACGAATTGGAAAGAACGTCACCATTGATAGATATAACTTTGAGATAGTACTGGACTTTGTCCACGTCGGTTCCGCTATTAACTCTGACAGCAACATTTCGTCAGAAATTAAACGAAGAATTACTCTTGCCAACCGCTGTTTCTCCGGGCTCGAACTACTAAGGAGATCCTATATAAGACGTTGATCTTCCCAGTCCTGCTCCACGGCGCTAAAACATTGATCGTATCAAAAGTGGATGAAGAAATCCTTGGTCGATTTGAGAGGAAAATTCTTCGAAAAATCTTCGGTCCCGTTTGCGTTGACAGGCTATGGAGACGAAAATTTAACCAAACTCCGGCTAGGACAAGTAGAACGAATTTACACCAATATCCCGGCTCGAAGAGTCTTCGATACCCAGCCAGACGTAGGACGCAGTAGAGGAAGACCTCGCCTTAAGTGGCGCGCACAATTATAAACCGAGCTCAACCAACTGTGTGTGCAACTAGAACCGGGCTAATAGGAGAGGCATGTTGGTTGGGGTCCAGGTTCATTCCGGGCTGTAGCGCCACTTAAGTAAAAAAGTATTTTGCATAAAGTAAGTGCAGAATCGAACAAAAGCCTCCCAGTGGTTATTTTAATGTATGGTCAACAGATTGGGCTTGCAGTATAACAAATGCCAGAGGAAATCTTCATCTTTTGGAAGCATTTGCACTAAAACTGGTTGACAGTAAAACGAAAGACATATTTAGGTTGGATTTAGCACGATAAATTTTAAAGAAGCCATCATTATCCTTGGCGTGATGATAGGCAACAGATTGAAACGTGTAGAAATTATAAGGAATAAACCCTGGGTCGCAACCCTCTCTCGGATTCTTTTAAATGTCGGGCTAATGGTATCTTGAGAAGATTCCCCACCTCCCTGGAGCAATCCGAAAAAAAAATACAAACAATCATTTGTTAATTTATCAAACATGGAAGTTTGACAAAATTGGAATTTCTTATTTTCGCGCGATAACAAAACTAAAATGTCGGAAGGTTCTGAGGTGCCGTGACAAAGTGTCATAAAGCCATATATCGGGGTATGTCGCTTTCGAAAAGCGACATAAGACCATTATGGCTATATGTCACTTTCAAATGGATTTTTAGCTCTTACCTGGATGACGTGAAATAAGGCCAAATGAAATGAAGCCAAAATTTATAGTTTGGCTTTACTTCTTTTTCGAAAGCTACATAGGGCCATATTTCGCTTTGTAAAAGCATCATAGTCATATTTTGAAATATGGCTAGGAATCGGACTGGCCTTTGTAAAAGCCTCATAAGGTCATATTTCAAAATATGGCTGGGAATCGGACTGCCCTTTGTAAAATCGTCATAAGGTCATATTTTGAGACATGGCCTTGTGTCATGGCACTGGCTCTTTTATGTTCAATGATCATCCAGCTAGTAGATCTCTCTGCAAATTTACTCACAGAGAGTATCTATCCCCTTATGCTTAGATATAGGGTGAAGTGCAAAAAATATTTTACTATTTCGTTTGCTACCGTATTAGTGGCGCTTAAAGCCCACACATCACGACTACACTGGCATAGTAGCGTACTTTATTCCAATTGCTTGTGTGTGCCAGTGAATATTGCGATGGTAGTTGATTCTAGTCGTTTTAATTATCATTGGCCGTCAAGAGAATGTGTACGAATACGAGCAACAAACAACACAGCTGTGAACCGCTGGTTGTATCTTCAGTAGCCAGTTCAGTTCTTTTTCTATCCTCGAAGCGATAGCAAGCGTTTACGAGGAGAGGGTGTACATCACATACACTACGTGTTCCATTATATTCTTCATTTCCATTCGGTGCTAGTAGTAACTTTATTTTTTTTTTTAATTCGAAAAACAACAACCAAAAAACGTTAAAGAAGAATCGTGCCTTTACCAACAACTAGTTTGTTCGCTTTTGTGACGCGTATCTGTGTTTGTTTAGAGAAAAGATACTTGCGAAAAAAGATACAGATACGTAAATGGAATACGTTTTTACAAAAATCGAATTTTTTCGTTGACACTCATGCTGGAACTGTGATGTGTGTTGTCGTTGTTATTAACTGACAGTTGAAGTTTAAACAACATATTCTTAGTTCTTGCCAAAAGGTGGAGATTACTCTGATCTCCCACCGAGTTAATAAAAATATGCAAGTCGTGTGCTAGTGATTAAAAAACAAAAAAAAAGACTTTTTAGCAACAGATACTTAGCAAATTCCTGTTTTTCTTTATATTATTTGTTACAATGAAGTGGTATTTTAGAACAAAGAGCACAAGTTCCTTAGCGCTTATTTTTGCCGTCTTTCTGATACTCATAGGTTTGTAAAAAATGCGAATATACCTTGTTTATGTTTGGGCAACAGGTGATTGTCAAATGGTCAGCAGAAAATTGGGATAAATTGAATGAGTGCATGTTGTCGATGTCCACGAATCGGGGGCGTCATAGCATGTAATTAGTTCCACATGGCGCGGCGGTTTGTATGGCAGATGATAATTTGTTTAAGATAATTATCATGTCGATGTGACACATGCTTTTTGTTCGTTATTTTGCAACATCTCCAACACAGTCTTGAGAACATCATTGACCTGAAAAAAAATACCGACTCGAGCAGAGATGATGATGATGGAGGTCGCGGGGGGATATGAAATGAAGGGGATATTTCGAAAGTTTCGTCAAACAATACACACTAAACACAGACTTAACTGTAGTTTTAACAGCAAAGTGTTAACACTTTTTTGAAAGTCGTAACGTACACTCGTAGATTTTATGATCGGCCAGGGCAAACTTGTGTATGTCACGTCACGTAGTTGTATGTAGTGAACTATAGCGATGGGTAGAAGGTACATAAATTGGATCACCGCCACATGAGACATGCCTCGTACTCGTACACAAGAAGTCTTTGCACTCTATGGACGATGACGAAGAGAGATTTCCCAACGCGAAAACGAATTTAAATGCCGCCAAGAGCCGGTTGCTTTGCGAGTGAGTCATACGAGCAATCATCGATATAGTCGATGGATTAAAGACTAATATCCGCAAAATTGTTTCCTGGAATGTGAATGTGTTTTCATTGAACTTTTTGAGCGGAGTGATTTATTTATATTTTGCAAGTGAATTTTAGGTTGTCATGTTCATGAGAGTGGATTTGAAGTGAATCAACTTCAAGATTGAGAATTCTTTAGTCTAGACAATAGACTGGTCGATTGTTTGTGTTATTTGTTAGAATTATCAATGAGGAAGTGACAAATTGAATCACTGCGTGTGGAGGGATACTTTTCGTGACAGACATATTAACCTGGCACGGATGTTCAGGCATCAGGTATGGCGACCAGGAAATCTACTAAAACAATACGAGGGACAGGAAACATACATTTAATTTAGCCTTCCGATAGCAACAGATTTAGAATTTATGACAACAGGAGTGATGCATCACCGCAGCTAGGATTTTATGCAAAAATCAAAAAACATTTATTGAAACAAATAGTAATTATCGAATATAGAAAAGGCCCGGTTTTTCAATGCGAAACCATCCTAGCTTCGGGATTAAACTCGAGAAATTTGTTTAATTTTTTTTTTTTTTAAGAGTTAACCCATCAAGTTTTCTGGGTAACCCTGCATCCTATGTTTTTGATCATGATGAATGAAGAACATACCTAGCAAGGAAACAATTATTTCACATTCTATTTATGTGACCATTTTATTTAAGGCACGAACCACGAAGGCTTTTGTGCAAGAGTACATTTTAACAAACTTGGTTGTTCATTTTCAAAAAGCCGTACACGTACTGAGAAAATTGTGAAAAAATAGTTTCGTTAATTTTTTTTCTTTACCCAGAATTTTGCCTGTTTATGGTGTTTTCTATTCGTAAAAATTATACCCTATCCCATAAAGGTATGTATATTAGTTTTGATACATAGTTTGTAACAGAGAAATAATTTAGCTACATATACCTCAAAGTATATGGATCGACTCATAATCGCCAGCTGAGTCGATTTAGCCATGTCTGTCCGTCCGTCCGTCCGTACGTCGCCAGTTTTTGGGCTTTAAATTTTGAGCTAGAAGGATGAAATTTGGTACACGTGCTCTTTGTTGGTCCCAGCAGAACAAGTGCCCACTGCCACGCCCCCTTTTTAGAAAAACGTATTTTTTGGCCAAACCGTAAGGAATTTTAAAAAAGTGTATGAGCAGCATATTTAGAGAATCGTAATATCTATATTTCGTTCATAAAAAGTTTTTTACCACGCCCACTTTTTGTGGGCGTTTTTAATAAAAAACGTTTTTCGGTCAAATTTTAAATATTTCGAAAAAAAATTTTGATGCAGAATCATTAGTTATTTTAATATGAACTGAACATTTCGTCTATAGACCACTTTAACCCACGCCAGCTTTTTGGGGGCGTTTTCTTACAAAAACCGTTTGTATACCCTACCCCATAGCATTTGCTGGAGAAAAACGATGTTTTTTGTCAAACAACAAAAGACTCTGATAAACTGTTTGAACAATATGTTGTGACAATGTCATTTTCTATATTATAGGCCCATAAAGCCCACTTTTTGGAGATATTAATTTTAAGGATGGATGGGATAGGGTATTCAACGATCCGCACAGCGGATTGTAGCCTTCTCATATGTTTTTTTATATAGAACTGTCAAAAGACCGATTTTTACAGTTGTTGTGTTCCATTGGCAAAAAAAATGATTTTTTTTTAATCTCAGATCAATTATGCATATCTGGATTTTTCGGCAGATTTACCCATCCTTGCACACTAATACAAATGATAGCTGTCAGTTTGACTCGAGTGATTTGATTTATTATTTCGGTTGTTAAAAACTTTTATTTATCATAGCAGTTCTAGTGAAATATAAATTAAATAAAAAACAAATACCTTTGTGACTTGAAACTTGACAGTTACACCAGAACTAACAATACAAAGAGAAAAAAATCAATCTGAAATCGTGTTCCATTGGTAACAAAAAAGATCAAATTTCAAAATCTAGATTTGCCAGTTAACTTTGCCGATGCACTGTTTTTATTGGTCAATCGACCATTTTAGTCACATGACATTAGAGGGGAAATGACTGTCGAAACAAGTCGAAAATTTACACATGGACACAGCTGATTTTTCTTGGACATGTTTTTTTTTAACACTATCAGACCTGTGTCGTAGCGAGCATAATTCAAGCAGCATTTACGAGCAGAGATTTGCCACAGCATTATAATATACATCTACAGGCTCATCATTTTGTGCATTTGTTAGTGGGAGATCCTGCTACCATGGCTACTTACCATCATAACCAGTTGTCTACTGTTAGTACATATCCCTTAAACATGGACGAAAGTAGAAGTTGTATTTATCCCCAAAGCATGAAAGAGCTCTCACATAGATCCGAAGGATCTCCTTTTTTCTGCTAAATACCATGAAACGATTAATTTATCTACACCTCCTTACCAGTATAGAACCGACAGTCCCCAACTCCCAACATGCATATTGCAAGGGTAAGTCGGTTGAAACAGCGCTTCACTCACTCACAGCGCAAAGTGATTATCTACGCGGATGACTTGCCAAAAGCTGTATCAGCGAAATACCTTCATACCTCAGAGATTTATTACAAAATGGCCTCTCTGTGCTCTCTAATAAGGCCACCAAATGTGGGGTCGGAGCGAACTCTGAAAAAAACGAATTGGTCCTTTTCAGCAGGAAATACAAAGTCCCGCCCATTGAACCTCCCAAACTTAATGATGTCAGTCCCAAGTTTCTTGGTCTAGTTTTGGATAAGAAACTGAACTGGAAAGCCTACATCCAAGATCGCGTTAAGAAAGCCACCGTTGCCATATACTCCTGTAAGAAATGGGGTATGCAACCACATATCTCTTTCTGGCTTAACGTGTCTATGAGTAGACCCATATTCCTGTATGGTGTCTTAGTCTGGTGGACGGCTTTAGAAACAGCCTCCAACCGCAACTGTGAGACTGAGAGCCTAGTCACAATGGACACCCAATCTGGGTGAACACACAAATATTCTAAATCACCTTAACATTACAGAAAACAACGACCACACCACTACCCAACTCAGTATTGAGCATAACTTCAGGACTACCATTCACAGTCGCCTTGAATGGGGTTCGGATTCGATCGGACCAATAACTCTATTCACATCTACACGGATGGGTCTAAAAAAGAATCTGGAGTGGGTGGAGGTGTTTTCTCCAAGATGCTTAGCCTCTAAGCCTATCTTTTCCCCTTCCTGATCACTGTAGTCTTTTCCAGGCGAAAATCATGGCAATTAAAGAAGCCTTGTCCTGGCTGAAAATTAATGTAATATCCAAGAAGTATGTATATTAACTGCTTCAGTGACAGCCAAGCGGCAATCAAATCCATGGAATCCACCTCGTTCAAATTGAAATCAGCCCACGATTGCCGACAATTTCTAATCAGATGGCAGAGCATTTCACCATTCACCTCATCTGAGTGCCGGGCCACAGAGACATTCCAGGGAACTGCAAGGCGGATGATCTTGCCAGACCAAGCACCACCCTTGATATTCTACCGCCAATAGATATGTTAGGTATGCCCCTCGCTACATGTAAATTACAGATCAAAGTGGATGCGATCAAGAAACCAAACTGCAGATGGATGTACGAGACAACGCAAAAAGACTAGACATTTTCAGCAATGACTTCTGTAGAAGCTTCTTAGACGAGGAAGTGGAGGAAAGTATTACTGATCTTCTATGCTCTTGTCCAGCTCTCTCAGAAAAAATGAAGCTTCATCTGGGAAACTACTTCTTCGATAAACTTGGTGAGCTGACTAGTATCACTCACTAGTTAGCCCCGAATGGTTCAATTAGGTGTACGTATATAGTAAGTCGACGGATTAATGTGGTACCACAACGGACCTTTATAGTCTAGTTGTGCAGTCATTACAACCTTACCTAACCAAGTGGGACATAACAGAACATAAAAATTATTAAGTTTTACATCACTAACAAAATCAATAAACGATGAAATTCAACAAATTTAGCTATACATATATTATTAAACAAGAAACAAACATTTACATACAGTTATTACTGATTTAGCATATAGTTTCGCATACAAGATTTGATACAAAGGCCTAGTGGTAAGTGCGTTGGAATACTAAGCACGGTGCCCCTGGTTCAAATGGCAAAATTAACAACCTTTTTTTTTTTGGCAGCCCCACCTCTAGCGAAAGTCTGACAAACATTCAAAGATATAAAACTGTCATGAAAAGCTTCTTCAATTTGCCGTTCTTCGCCAGCACAAATCTATGGAGATGCTAAGTTTGATGCCCTGTATGGGTCGTTAATGACAGATATTGCATTTTCTAATTAATACGACAGTCAGTGTTTATGAATACAGGGGTAAGACTATTTTTGTGACTCGTTTGTTGCCCCTAAAATTTATCATATGGCGCTTCCTGATTTCAACACACAAAACCGTAGATACCTCACAATTTTTCGACGGTCATTTCATCACAACGACGTCTTTTTTTATTTTGAAATACATGCTTACAAATTAAAAATATTGACTAATCTTAAAAAAAAAACATTTCATTAAGATTTACCATTTCCTTAAGCGAACAGATTTGGTCGATATTTCACCTTTTATGGAGACACAAGCTAATATCGAAACATGACAAAAAATCCTTTAGTTTGACAAAATTTCATTAATCACAAAAATAAACTACAAATACGTCCAAAAAATCACATTCGGCATCACAGTTCACTATTGCGAATATTAAATTTGACTTTTTAAAACGAAAATACAAAAGCCCGGCGGTCTCCGATTCAGAGACTATTCCGTGCTTTGATACCTTTTATGGTAAGAGAAATCGTTATAAGATATTTATCAATCTGCCACTAAAGGTGCTAATGTACAATTAAAATGAATTCATTATGTTGGTGTTAATAGATGTGTGCTGTCCGTCTATACTAAATTCATATTCCAATTTTTCGGTTAGGATATGTGTCGTATTTTGTTCCTAATATGGTTGGTTTTGAATTTAACCCACGCAAGTGATAAATTATATCTGCTGTCTTTCATAAAATGATACTAGATAGACACTAGATACAGTATTGCAATTAAAAATTAAAATAACCCCAACAAAAGCTGGTTGAATCAAAATCAAACTCAACCATATAATCAAAAAAGTGCAACCATTACAGACATCCAATCATAGACGGAATTTCTTGTACATCGTCTGTGTTTTTTTTATTGTATACAGGAAATAATTCTTGTGAGGTCATCTTAAAGAGTTCTCCTCTTATCAATATTCAAGTGAACGCGACTAGATAGCGAACTCTTACTTTGCCCCAACTGCATTTACATTAAATACACTCGACATAATCACTTGGAATATATGACTCATTAGGCCGTGCAGTCTTTGCTTTCTATCCAAGAGAAACGACAATGCTGGAGACTTTCGCCGCTTTGGGAGGATCTCTATGAATGTACTAGAGAAACCGGAAAGAGCCCATATAATGTAATGTACATGAAACATACTCAATCACACACTCTAAACTCACAATCTACTCATAAAGTACTACATAAAAACTTGACGAGTTGATGGACTTTATATGTGATGAGAACTAGAGATAGATGGGCGCGCGAACAATTGGGGAGCCTCTTGTAAATTGGGGTGGTCACTTATGAGCTTATATCATGGTGACCTAGAAATGAAAAGTTGTGAAAAACAAATCAAGTGGTATTTCTATGAAATGTGTAGGGAAATTGATGGCAAAATGAAATTGAGAAAATGTGTGTATCCACCCTACACACATCGCGTAATTAAAGTGCGTAGATACTGTATATTTGTGGGAGTTGTTTCTCGATTTGGTTGGGTTAAGTGACAAGACAGCGTTATAATGAAGTGGGCCGCATACGTCTGTCAGCATTAAGATTGACAGATGCAAAACTAACTGAATAGATAGATACAAAAAGTATGGTCATATGCAAAATAATTGTTGTTGACCTACAAGTAGGTGTGTAATTCTGCAAAATATGGAGAATAGTTTCTTTGGCGTTAAAAAAATATGTAATGGTCATTGATCACCATCACGAACTTAGTATATCTTGTATGACTAATGTACAAAGTTGTCCTCGTAAATGTCATGCGTAAAATTGACACGCCTTTCAGAAGTTGATTCTTTGTAGGGTAACAATTTGGAAAATTGATTTTTTTATTAGTTCCAATAAACCAATTTAGAAGATAACCCTATACAAATCGTCAAATACCCTATCGCATTCCATAATTATATCGAACGTTCCCAAGGAGCTAGATTATTTTTTTAGATGGAATCTATAGGAACAATTCTTACGAATTTCTATTAACATTTTCAAAATTATTTTGTTTTTTTAAGAAATTGTCTTTAAAAAGATTTAGCGAAATTTAAAGTTATAGGCGTGTTCGACTTCTGAATCCATCCGATATCTTCTTAAGCCACTTGGCAAAGTGGAGATTTTGTGAAATATGCTGAGACTAAATGTTTTTGGAGTCGTCTCCTCACCCATTCCTCTAAAAAATTGCAGCTGGTTATTTATTATTTATCATGAAGGAAATGCATCATTGTTATAAGCTGCCCAGTAAGAAAACTTTTTTTTTTTTACAAAATAATGCCCGAAACACATGTGCGAGGATCTATAATATGGATGCAGTGCAGCAAGCAGAACACACGAGCAGAATTTTTTTGTTTGAGATACATGCCGTGAAGTGTCTCCTGTCATGACATTCAGCTTACTGTGGTGGTGTGTGTTGATATTTATTTGATATTGGATATGTCACTACTTTGCATTTTTGAATTTTAACGGGTTGTGGTTCGTTATAGCGGCATTCGTAATTAATTTCACCGCAAAGTAAAAGTTTTGGTTGATACTTAATACTTTTGTTTTGATGAAATGTCGACTCTTATAAAGTCGATTTTAAAAGTTTCGACAAGTAAAAGATCGACATGTATGCGGTGCCTCATGTATGTGAATATCATTTACTTTGCCAATGTGTATCAACAAGCCACTTTCGGATAATAATTGTTAGGGAAACGACAAAATGTTTATCGATTTTTAAAAACATTGAAAGTTTAAATTTTCGACTATACATAGTTTTCGAATGTCGGTCAAATTGTCGACAAATTTGCATATGTGTAACATGTTGTTCATGAAATATTTTCTTGCAAAGGTCGAGTAAGCTCTGCTTTTGCAAACATCAAACACATTGTTTGCAAAAGCCCTTCGATTCATTTCCATGACGAAGGGCTTTTGCAAAGAATGTGTTTCGATTCATTCCCATGACGAAGGGCTGTTGCAAACAATGTGTTTGATGTTTGCAATAGAAGAGCTTACTTGAACTTTGCAAAACAATTTCTTTTTTGTTTTTACGGCACCACCGATGTACATATTAACCACATTGTTTTTTTCCAAACAGTATACGACGCCATCCATCACCAATTTATTTTTATTTTTATTCGATATTACACAGCTGATATATTCATTACGTGTCAAATTTAGGTATACTGTTATGAGGTGCTATAGAATCACCTAAGCAAAACTCCGAGTTAAAAATTAATGTCATCTATGTTATCAACAGCATAATAAAAATGCAATAGTTAGCCAAACACATTATCAAGTAGAGTTCAATAGTTAGCGTAGACTTTTTTGTCTTTTAAAATCGATATTTTAAAATATCGACATATTCACAATCGACTTTTTGATCAGTCGACAATTTAAATAATCGATATTTTTTTGCTCGATTTTTTGCAATCGGTATTTTTAAAAGCGGTCAATCGTACCCAACCCAGATAAAAATCGACATTTTTACCGACAACTTTTCAATCGACATTATAATGGTGTGGATTATAAATTGTCAACTCTTATTTTTGTTGATCAAACTCCAGTGGACATTTTAACAGTCGATGAAATTTATGTTTGTCCAGTCGACATTTTGTTTGTCGACCATTCGTACGCTTCCCACTATTTCTATGCCCATTACTTGCTCTTTTAACAAACAACTTGGTAATTGCAAATACAAATTTTATCGCTTTTTTTGATGCCAAACTTAAAAGTTAAACATTAGGGTGTGTCAACCTTTATGTCGGTATGAAAGCATTAAATAACTTTGACATTGCCTTCACTAGATATGTTTTTGAATCGTCAATTCAGTCAACATAAGCCATGTTTTAGTTGTTAACTCAGTGTGCGTATCATCGAAAAATTCATGGTACCGTCTGACAACACTATTCGTTCTTTGGTGTCGAATTTTACTGAGTAGAGGACAGCGGGAGATTGTCGACATGCCGTTCATCAACGCCCAAGAAGTTGTTGAAGCAGTAATGCCTAACACTTTGCGGCGCATTTTAAAGGATAATTTGCATTTTTTTTTCGTATAAAGTGCAATTGACTCAAATAATATTGCTGACAGACCATCCACGTCGCTTGGAATACGGCTTAACAGTTGCTCGAATGGTTGACACGGAACCTGATTTTTAAAGAGTAAATTTTGATGACCGACGAGGTCAATATCAGACTCTCTGGCGCCGTTAACAACAAAGTTAGTTTGAGAAACAGAGAATCCACGTGTGATCCATGAAACAAAAAAATTACTGTTTGATCTGGCGTTTGCGCCAAAACTTTCATTGGGCCATTCAGTGAAGGCGAAAGAGTCAATGGAAATCGATATCGATAGATGTTGCCTCAATTTTACTGCAAATATAAATGTCTGGAGGGTAACTGGTTTCCACAAGACGTTGCGCCATGCAAAAAATTAAACAATTGAGGGGTTGAATTACCACATCAGTTATCGAGTGAGTGAAATGCATACGTTATCGAATGATCGATGACCACATCTTACATTTTCTCTCAGAAAAATCAAACCACTCGACACCACAAACCTGCGGTAGGGTTTGTGGTGAAAATATACTCGATCACTGATGACAGAATACCAAAATTCGATACTCGATACTCGAATCTCATATGCGATAATACCAAATCAAAATTTATCAGTCACGTATGACTCGATAATTGATATGGTAATTCGACCCCAGTTTCTGCATTGAAAATTCCATTGATGTGCCGTCAAAAAATAGCAACAGATCTCCAGTCCTTCCGATTTCTTTTTGTGGGGTTATTTGGAAAGTTTATGCAGCCAAGCCTCAGACCATTGACGAGCTCAAGGCAAACATTCCGGCCGAAATCATCGCTTTACCGGAGAGATGCTCGATAAGATGATGGAAAATGTAGCAAAGGGGATACATTTAGCTTTTGGCAATAGAGCAACCACTTGACTGATGTTATATTCAGAAAATAGTCAATATAAATTGCAAAGAATAAAATTAAATAAAAATACCTCATTATATGAAAATCGGTTGATTTTTTTTAAATTATTCAATATACACCTATCGACAGAAAAGATGGCGCACCCTGTACTTTTGTCAAATTTTGGAATTTAAATTGAGACTATAATAGAGTAGGTACTTCGCGACAACGACAATCTGTCAGCCATATCATTTGTATGAAGGCAAGAGGCTCAGGGGGTATTTTTTCGTACGAATTTGGCTTCATACAAATGATATGGCTGTCAAATTGACGTTGTCGCGAAGTAGAAGTACTATATTTATTGAACAGATAATAATGGAGATACCAATGCATACCTTGGAGCTGAATTTCATAATTATTTTTTAAATACACAAACGCTTTTAAAACAAGTTTACTTGACCGATGTTTTCGTGAGTGGTTGATTTTAAAAATGACCAACAAGTAGCGCAGACAAACTTTTCCAGTCGCCAATAAAGATACGCACAACTTGAGGTAATAAATTAAGTCGACAAACTATTTTGACAAATTTAAACATACCCCCAGATTATGTTACATTTTCTTACATCCAACAAAAGTTTTACGTCCTTCCATTATTCGCTTGCCTAGGATATTACCTATTTAATTAGCTTAATGGCAAAATGATTTCTATGGTTTCACATGGATTCTAATTTCGTGTTCATATGGCCCACATTCTCGCGTTAATTTTGTGCGCGCAATCTAAATATAAAAAAATAATCAAGTGTTTACATTCCTCCGCGTATGGTTAGCTAATGTTTTCACCTCTCTGTGCGCATTTTTTACGAGCATTTTCCGAAGTGAAATTCGTTTTTTTTAACCAATTTTATGACAGATACAGGTGAGTGTGCACTAACTACACTGACAAGTGCGAGTGCCTACAAATGTATTATGTTAGTGATTTAGATATCTACACTGAAGTAAGTAATTAGATGAAATTAGAGCAAAGAGAGTGGTGTAATGACACACAAAGAGAATTGGAGCATTTGTTTACACTAAAGAGATAGAGGGAGGGGGGTAATGTCAAACTTAAGAGAATACAATTGGATTTCCAACGAGTTCAAGGTTGAATTGTTTTTTTTTGTGTTTTCACGTGTAAGTCCGTTTCTGTACTCATAAAAGCGAAGATTATTGTGAATGTCCTGGATAATTCTGTCATGTCTTACTTTTATTTGATCCTAGGTGGTCGATTCAAGGATCTTCATTAAATGTCCGTTAAACAGGAACAAGAACTTACTCCAGCGACCCTTACACATCTGACCTTACTCTACAAGAACAGAATATTGATTTTTTTAAAGGACATAGTCAAATGTACACATGTAGATGTAGGTATCATACATGTGGGCTTATTTAAATTTATGCATTTCAAAACTTTATTATGCTTTCATTCAGAGTGCATCACTTATGTGAGACTTTGGCTTTTATGACCTTGACCTTCACACCCAAAACCTACGACAGAGTTATCGATTGAATGTCCTCCATTCAGTCCGAGATTCTTTTGTGCGCTTTTAGTTGCCGGCATTTTAATTGTTGTATGCATTATAAAATCAAAAACAAAATTGTTTCGCCTTTTGTTGTACAATTTCTTATGGCGAATAATATTTTCAGATTTTTTTTCTCTTGAAAGTTGTTTGGTGAAAGTTTCATAGGCTATGTATTCAGACCAAGGGAAATGCTTTTAAATAGCTCATAGTCGTAGTCGTGACTCGTGCCTATACAATACAAGTAGAACGCTATTAGTTTTTTGTGTCTTATTGGAATTTCTTTTCGCATAGAGAATGCAATACCTTTTCGGTTCGTTTCATAATAAGTTGCTTACAAATATGTATTCCAACACTCGTGGTAAGGGTGGTCATGGTGAATGACTCGGTAATATACATATTTACCCAGCCAGAGGCTTGATATTTTTATTCGTATTCCTGTTGGCTACATTGACAATTTTTGTAAAAACTCTTTTATTTGAACATATGATAAGCCTACAATCCAATAAACGAATCGTTTAATACCCTATCCCATCCTCAAAATAAAATTCCCCAAAAAGTGGGTGCGGTTCGAATTAGTCTACAAACGAAAGAAAACAACTCAAAAAAGTGGGCGTTGTTAAAAACACTGTATAGGTAGATAAAATATAGAAAATTGCACTGTCTAAATATTTTTTCAAAATTCTTTACTGTTTAACCAGAAAACGACGTTTTTCTGAAAAATGTGCGTGGCGGTGGTTGGACTTTCAAAATGTTTAATTTTGTACGGGGGTTAGGTCAAAGAGTTTACATACCAAATGTCCTTATGATATCTCAACATTTTAGGACTTATATACCCTGTTTACTATGGCTATGGCATATGTATGCTATGGGAAAGGATATAAGAATTGATGTATTTTTTAAGAAAAACGCTCAAAAAAAGTTAATATGGGTTAAAATGATCTAAAAACGAAATATGTATACAAATATTAGGGGAAATATGTTCATTAACATTTTTTTCGAATTTCCTTCAACTTCTACCGAAAATTGTTAACACTTAATATCACGTTCAAACACTCAAAATTATCCTTGCTTAACATTTTCGGACGGACTTATATGCCCCTATGATAGGGTATAGTATTCGTGGCAAAAACCTTTATATAGATGAAATATAGATAATGTAGGTACGGTTTGACCAAAAACTGAACTGAACTGAAAAGCGGATTTTAAAATTTAGCTCCTTTAGCTCAATATCTCAAAATTTAAAACGACCGACTTTTTATGGAATAAATATGACATGGTTTAGACAATTAATGTCAAAACCCGTCGTTTTTTTGGGACGTGGGCGCGTTTTAAAAATAAGCAAAGAGCTTGTATATTGCATTGCTGCTTTTTTTAAATTGTTGGCATATCGTCGCTTGAAAAGCAAACTGTTATATGTCAACACTCATAAATTTTCAGAAAAGCTATTTGAAGTTTTTCTCATTACTTTGGATGTTTCCTTATATGTCAAACGATACTTACGCCTTCACGCTGTCATATAGATATATACTATATAGATAGAAAATTTGTATTTTTTTGAATCGGTCTGTATACTTAATTCAAAGTCGCCGAATTTCGATATAAACGGATGAAAGGCGGACAGACTTGCATGGGTACATTGACTAACCTAGCGATCTCGATTCTATCCATATACTTTACGATATGCCTATACAATTTCATTCTATATGCTATGAACTAGGTATCAACACTATAAACCCCAACGGGATATGGTGTAATGAGAGAATTGTCAACAAACAGAAATGTCAGAACAAACTGGATGGACCTTCGTACATGGGTAAACTTCAACCAGTTGAACGCCATGAACGGTAGGACGGGTAATGAGAGATCACAGTTTAAAGACATCGAAAGCGCAACATTTCAACCAAATGAATAGTTAAAACTGAGTAATTTACTCAGGCAAATGGCTATTTATTGAGCGGTTAGCTGTGGGAAATGCCTTAATGAACTTGCTTAACAACTTTAATTTTCTCCTATTGAGCAATATTTTAAAAATAATGGAACATTCTTCTTCGAAAATGCGGCTTGTTAGGTAGTAACACTTAATCTTGTTTGTTATCGTGACATGATAACCATTTTTTAGTGCCTAAATTACAAGATATGGATGGGACCAACATATAGCTCCAGAGAAACAATTCAATTACTGCATGAGTCATTTCCTAATCGTGTAATCGGCGGTTTTTGCGATCAGAATTGGCCATCCAGATCGTGCTACTTTTTTGCCTTTGGACTTTTTTCTTTGGGGTTTTTTTTTGAAGACAATGGTCTATGCAAAACAGCACACGATCACCAACGCCTTAAAAGAGGAAATTCGACGGTGTATTAAAGAAATTCATCCACTTTAATACGAAACGGTCATAGAAAATTTCAATAATAGAATACGTATTTGTGCTATTCCATACATAGCCCCAATCTCAATACTCTGAATCTATCTATTCTTTCTGTCAAAATTATATTTTACATGAATTATGAGACACCCTGTTTAATTTGTTTTTGTCGCTCGTACGCAAAACACGTCAATTGAAGCAAAAAAAATAGCACATTTGCTCAATAGAAAATGACAATGAGAAAAGAACACCTGTCAAATGACGCACAGCCTAAATCAGCGTATAACGCCATCTATCGGGTTGTGGCATTGATCGCAGTACAGCGCCATCTCTTATTTATCTCGCAAAACGCCTTTTATCAGAATGAATTTCACAATTATCCACCATCAAATCATCAATATTTTGTGGGAAATTTTCCGGAATTTTCTAAGTGATCCACTGAGAGGTTTCTATTTTTTCATTCGAAAAGCCATTCCGGAACTATTGCACACAAAATTCCATGCAAATAATCAATTTTCGATTTTACCAATTTACCGACTTCTCCGGTGGGGCTTCTCTTGGCAATTTAGAACAATTGAAAACAAATTTGAGCCAAATCGGCGCAGCCGTTCTTATTTCATGAATAACTATACATTTTTCACACCATTTTTTTTATATATATTACTAGCTAACCCGTTACTAGCTAAAACGTTGTTTTGCCACCTTTAACATTTAGGGGGATGAAAAATAGATGCTGTCCTATTCTCAGGCCTAACGGATATGTACACAAAATTTCACGAAAATCGGTCGAGCCATTTCGGAGGAGTATAATGACTAACACCGCGACATGAGAATTTTATATATAAGCTATAGATTTTTATGGACATTTCACTCCTAAGCCTTAATAGACACGAAAAGACACGACAATATTAGGTGTTTGTTTTAGATTTCATCGTGTTTGAGCTATGAGACCCCAGTTATAGCTATCATTGAAAAGCATCATTGGAACACAAGACGCGACGTGACTGATATTTTATTTGACAAGATGATTGACGCTTGGAGTCAGACTTTCTTTTGAGAAAAATGGCAATAATCTAAAATTACGTTTTCTCACTAAAAAATTATTAAAATCGCACTGCATTTGAAATTATTAAATCAATAAAATACCATTTCAAGGTTTATATTGCACTATAGTTAAATGTTTGTAAATCAGCGTTTGGATTCAACTTTGTTTTTTTTAGGGGAATCGTTTATAAATGAAAAATGTCCCTCAGCTCCATAGAGGTAGTTACATCTATTTGTTCATATGTAGTGTGCACAGGCAATATATAGAAAATTCTGTCATTCGCCCATTAGAAAGCTCTGTCAACCATACTTGAGGTTAGGAAAGATCTTACAAAACATTAATGACAGATTGGAACAAGCAAAGAAGTGAACACTCATCATTGGAATGAATGTGCTTCATTTTGGATAAAATGATACTCGATTTTTTAGAAAAATAAACATTGATCACTAGAATACAAAAAGTAATTTTCTGCGAATGTTTTCATTAAAAAAATCAAATTTGTTTGGATAATTCTGTTTAAAAATTCAACAGCCCTGCTTTGACATCAACTCGCCAATGATTCACTTTATAAAAGAGTCGCAAAAAGAAAAAGGGTCCAGTTATAGCTATCATTGAACAACTTTATTGGAACAAAACACATTATGGAATTGAAATGTTTCCTCCATAGCTGGTTATGGAAATCATTGGAAAATTACATTTCATTTGGGTGGAATGACAAACATTACTACACAAAAATAAATCTTGATCATTGAAAATCAAAAAGTGATTTTCTGTGAATACTACACTTAAAAATTAATATATTTTTGGACAATCTTGTTTTAAAATTCATAGGCTTTATATTGACACCAACTCACCAATGATTGAATTTATAAAGAAGCCGCAAAAAGAAAAAAAGAGTTCAATGATGGTTTTCAAAGGGAGCTCCAACTAGACCCTAAGGGCTCAGTTATAGCTATCATTGAACAACTTCATTGGAACACAAAACATGATGGAATTCAAAATTAACCTCCATAGCTGGTAAAATAGGAAAATTCCGTTTTATTTCGGTGGAACGACAAACATTACTTCACAAAAACAAATCATGATCAGTGAAAAGTAAAAAGTAAAAAGTAAAAAGTAAAAGTGATTTTCTGCGACTACTACAATTAAAAATCAAAAGATGTTTGGATAATCATTTTCTAAAATTCATAAGCTTTGTTTTGACACCAACTCGCCAATGATTGAATTTATAAAACCACCGCAAGAAGTAAAAGAAAATTTCTAAGGACGTTTTTCAATGATTGCTATAACTGGGCCCTAAAAACTGATTTCATTCCAATGACGCTGTTTTGTGTGTAGCAACGGCGCAGGCGTTCATAAGAATGAAAGTCAGGCGTTGTGCGTCACTTTCTTAACAATCAATCGAACGTGCCTATTGTGTGTACGCAAATTTTATCTTCATTTAAATTGAGACAAAAACATGTTCGCTTAAAATAAATAAATTTTTTTATTATTATCATTATCCATTTTACGCGCAAGTATAGTTCGTTAACCAGGAAAAAACGAGTGAGTCACTCACATGCTCTATGGAGCGGTCATAAAAGAGGAAGTCTTTGTCGATAACGAGAAGATTGTTCGTATCAGAATGGTTGTATTTTTAACCACAAACGTATGTTTACTATAATCCTAAGGAGAAGACAAAAAATATGTTTGAAAGAAAAACATTTTACCAAGTACACACTAACGGTAGTCTATTAAATTTACATTTTCGTGATTATTCTTGTTTTCTTTATTTTGTTTTAATGAGTTTAATCCATTTTATGAGGAGATTTTAGCGCGATTTTGTTTCGTTTCTTTTTTAAAGATATACATGATATACCTATCGGAAGTAGTAAGGCTATTTCAATGTTTATTATATTCTTTAATTTCTTTGATTGTGTTTTTTTTTTAATTCCATTGAAATTGGGTCAATGATCGAAATTAGAGGTTCCATGTGAGAAGGCAGGTAAAACAAAGAACGAATTGGGTAATCTTCATGAGTGGCATCACTCATGCAGGTGATTTTCTTTTCATTGACCCAGACTGACAGGGAGATCATCTATCAATGTACGAAATAAAAATGATGCGTTCTTTTTTGATGCCGTTCTAGATTATGTTCGGATGAGTGCTTTTGTTAACTCCAAGTGGTCAATACTGAGATATTACAAAAAATATATGGCCATTGACCTCACATTTGGAAACTTATATAGGAGGTACTTGTTTGGTGTTTGTATGATTAATTGTGTAACATAGAGCTTGTACAGAAATGTTTTGAATGCCTAATGCTTAGTAAGATTATAGTAAGATCAACGTATTGGATAATTTTTTATTCTTGAGATGTGATTTGAATTTTTGAAACCTTCTCAGTCATTTTCTCTCTCTTCGTAAGTAATAGGTCTGTTACCGTACAAATAATTTTTATTAAATTTAACTTAAAACCGTTCCCAAACGCAATTTTTGTATGCAAATAAATTTTTGCAGTTAAAATCTGTAGGAATCAGTTAAACTAATATTGTACAGGACCTAATGGTTGTTTTTAATAAATTAAATAAAAATATACCAAAAACATAGATAGTTAATACAAAGTGATAAATTCTTTACAGCTGTCTATCATTGCAAAATAACTAATCCAAGACCATCTTGTCTCAATGGCTGCGTTCCGTAATTCAGATTACACTACACAGTGGTTATGTGATTTGGAACGTAAAAACTTACCTTAAGAGACAAGTAAACGTCAAACTATTCCAACCCTTATTTTGCAATTTCCTTTTTTCTTATTTACGGGTTTTTGTTGACATTTATCTATTTAGATTAATTATTCTCCACATGAAAAGTGAAACATAAAATAAATAAACCTACTGGTTATTTTTACTGGAATCAAAAATACTTTCATGACACGACAAAACACAGTCTTGCTCTCACCTGAATACTCAGGCTAATATTTTTGCACTCTTTCGTTAAACATTTATTTCTATATGTCACCTGACTGACTAAAATGGTCGATTGAAATAGAGATGAGGACAGAGCCTCATCTATGATATCTTACTAAATCTAAGTGGAAGAAGAAGGCAGCCAATATAAAGATGAAAATATCAAAAAACATACAGTGGATCCCAATGTAAACAAGGCCTAAAGTACACCGCTTCCACCGAACTGCCAGAACTTGACATAATCTGTGCGGTTACATACCGCTAACAAAGGCACTATGCTTCAACAAAAGATTCTCAACGGAGATCACAACCAGAGAAGCATGGGTTAGCAATAACCCACAAAACTGAAGTGGTATACGGATGGTTCTAAAATGAATTCAGGGGTAGGAGCTGTTATCCATGGACCAAATCGGAATGTCTCAATACCTATGGGAAAAAACCGCAGTGTATTTCAAGCAAAGCTTCATGCCATCAAAGAATGCGCAAACCTAATACACAATTCAGGTATTAAAGGCGCCAACATCCATATATTCAGCAGCTATAAAATCCCTTAGCTCACACATTATTGACTCCAAATCAGTTATACACTGCTTCAATTCCCTCCAAACACTTAGTTCCAGGAACAAAACCTAGCCAAAAAAGGTTCGGAAATCCCATTCAAATCCAAATCTGGCTATAAAATAAAACAAATATAATTCATATTGGGAGAACATCCCAGGCCTTAGACAGGCCAAAAGAGCTATTCAGCCTTTCAAAGCAGATGCCAACAATATATTAAATCTTTGCAGGCACGATATCAAAAACTTGTAGGCTACCTATCGAGTCACCACGGTCTGCGATATCACCTTAATAAAATGCATTTAGTCGACTCACCGGAGTGCAGAATATGTCTAGAAGAAGACGAAGCTGCCGAACACATCATATGTGAATGCCCGGCCTTTTACGGTATAAGAAGCCAAGAAGGGAATCTTTCTTCAGGGAAATATTAAGTACCGAAGAACTAAGGAAATCCTCTGCTGAATGTATTATCAGCTACATTAGGAAAGTAGAAGCGCTACTAACCTAAACAGACTCTGACGGCAAGCAGAATAGATCTTTTAGGTCGACGTGCATCTTATTGCTTCGGCAAGTCAGAATAAAAAACAAATTTACACCACTCAATAAAACAAAAAATTAATATAATTGGTATTATCACGTACATTGAAGTATGTCAGCTTCTGAAAGACATAATGGCGCAAATTTATAGTCGGTAAAAGTACACTTTAAAATTAATTTATCACGTACTAACGCGTTTTGATAATTATAATCGTCAAAAAGTGTACTTTAGCGTTGTCACTCTGCATTAAAATTAAAGCGACCAAAACCTCACTTTGAATATTTAATGAAGAGTTAGTGTCATGTCGTCTGTAATTTTCTGTCAAACAAATTCGTTTAAATGTTTTCGGAAGAAGAAGATTTTGATATTTTTGAGGATTATGAGTTAATGAGAAAACCTTTAGTTTATAAAAGTCGTGCGAATCTTTTTGACGTACAGTTCCTAATTGAAAATATCAATATTTATGTTCCTGTAAATAATCATGGACTTCCTATTCCTAAAGCTAGTCTCCATTTCATTAAGAAATTGTTTGTTTTTTCAGAGCCGGTAAATGCAAAAGCAGCTGAAATATTTTTGATTGTCACTTTTATGTGTGCTTGAGATTGTTTTACTGAAATTGTGTTTAATTGATTGTCAGAACTGTTTTAGGTGAATTTGACTTAGAGGTCTTAAAGAAATGCACTAATTAGCTCCAAGTTAAGAAGTGTCTATTATTGAAAATAAGTTAAATTAAGTTAAGTTAAGCTTTTGATATAAAGTACCTCATAACTAGTGTGAAGTTAAACTCTTAAACATCGATTGTCTATAAATTTGCGCCAATGAAATTTATAAAACCTATTTTCAATAACCAAACATTGACTTATGTTAGTTTGCTTCTCAAGCGATGATCTGTACGTCAGCTTCGCTTCAGCGGATATATCGCTGTTTATTCATTTTCTCTTCAAACACATGAACCCTGTTTTATCTTCGCGTACTCAAGCGTAAATTTGAATAAACAGATTTAAAACTTCGCAAAACCGTTCGCGTACTAAAAAAGTTGTAAAATGTACGTTCATCATTTACGACTTTTTTAGTACATTTCGAAACATTTAGCTTCGTTAATTTTTTTCAATAATCTGTTCACGCAGAATTTCGACAACAAAAATTTCATTATTTTATTCCAGAAAATAGTGATGATCTCGAAATGAAAAACCGGGCCTAAGATTAATTTTACGAAGTCAAATGTTATAAGAAATCTATAAAACATACATAAATGTGATTTCTTATAACATTTGACTTCGTAAAATTAATCTTAGGCCCGGTTTTTCATTTCGAGATCATCACTATTTTCTGGATTAAACTCGAGTCAACCTGAGAAAGTCGTTTTTCAGTTAATTTAGATCTAGAGTTAACTTCGAGTTAACCCTGGTATTAAATGATCAGATGTTTTTGACAGACATTTATGGACGTTTTATTTATTTTCCAGAAACTGAATACGTGTAACTGTATTAAGAAGAAAACGACTTGCAAGATCGCGACATAAGCATTTTCAATTGTTTGTTGGAGAGGAAACCGAGCAGCTGATAACTGAGATTTGCAGATTCTATACATTTCGATAACTTTTTGACAGCAAAATCGATAAGTCATGAGTGCTACCAAATTAAAGCACCACATACGGAGACAAATTTAATCCTGCACTAAAAAACTGAGTTAACTCTAGATTCAATTTATTCCGGGGTTAGTTAACCGGGTCTTAGAATGTTTGATAGGAAAAAACACTATAGTGGATGTGTAATGTTTGTTTTTCGTTCCTTTCATAATTCTTCAAACTTAATATTTCATTTCAAAAGATAGAACAGCCACTTTTCCTTGAAATGTGTGAATTTTTTCTTGACACTGGAGATTTGACAGTTTTTACTTTTCTTCACACAAAAGAACCCCAACTGACTTAATGTTTCGATGTTTCGATGGCTGCACCTCCCTACTGTTATTTTGACAACCGAATGACATGCTGTTTCAATTTTGTTTTGCAATTGATAAAATATGCATTTTGTACTCTACTACACTAATTGTAATTTTAGAATCAAAGCAAATATAAAAATATTTTCAAATCATATTATTTTATAAAACACTGATTTGCCACATATTTTGCAGCGTTTCTTCCTTGGCAGCAACAAAATTTACCAGTTGTGATGCCAAATTAGCGAAATTATCTATGCGCTTGTTTTTTCACATTTTGGAAATCACCTGAATTTTAGGAACAGAGTTTCAATTTGAATTACAAAATTCGATGCAAAATAATCCGAGTGGTCGAAAACTATGATTACGTACACACGAGCAAACAATTTCAACAACAATTTTCGGCATGGTCGATCACACGTAAGCTAAATTTGCAGACATTGTTTTTCAGGCTCATGCAACTTGTTTGCACGACTGTTTGCCTCAAGATGTTGCACAGTAGTTCACACCACATTAAAGCTGTATGGTTATTACGGTCGGTTCGCGTATAAAATTATTTTTACTAATTCTTACTGATTTTTACTGCAGAAATTTATTTTTCAGAAAGTTGCTTATGGGAACGGTTTTGAATAAAAACTAGTAAACAAAATATTTGTACGGGCACAGACCTATTATAATCTAATAGTGTTACCGACTTGAGATTTCAAATTTTACTCTCAGATTTCAGATCTGTTGACAGGTTTTACGAATATAAACGAGTTAACGAGAGTGATTTTTGACAGCTTGTTTTTTCATAGTGATTTTCACTTTGAAACAAAATATTAAATATCGACGAAACTATCATATTAAATATTAACTTGATGTAAATAAAAATAATTTGCAACCACTAACTCAATAAAATTGTTTACCGAGTGCAAATAGGAGTGAGCATTTTTAAGTGGTGTTATCGAAGGTGTTGTGTAAATCTCGGTTTAAATCGACGTTTTACAAAACTGAGCCAAACAAAATAATTCAAGGTCTCTATTTGATAAATGCTTTGAGCATTGAAATTGCTTGAATTCCGCGACATTTCCTGCTGCAGATAATTAAATATTTCCACGCAGCGATTAGTGCTTGTGGAATTTAGTTTGTACATATAAATCTACGATAAAAATATTTATTAACGTTTTGTCAATGAAAAAAAAAACCATGAGTGTGTTTTGTTGATAACTTGATCCATAATTTGTGGATTTCAAAGTAACGACTTGTGTTGCATATAGAGGCATAACATCCGGTGACATTGCCGATGGTAATACAAATTTCTGGGTTTTTAATATGATAAAGCAATTTAATTTTGACAACCACCTTGAAGCCTTTTCTATCAAATTTGCAAAATAATTTACTAAACAAACACTTTTTTCTTTGTAGATACTGGGAGCGCTGCTAATGCAGCGGTAAAATGCTACAAATGTCAAGTCGCCCCGGTAATATACAGAATAGGTAATATAACGTCCTCAACGCCACTCTGTTCAAAGTTCGATGAATCAGATGAGTACATCACCGAATGCCAGTACTCTACGATGTGCGTTAAGAAAATTTTAAGACTTAATCTACAAAATGGCGAAACCGTCGACACAGTGACTCGAGGCTGTGCCAGTCAAAAGTACACCGATCAGGTAGGTTTCACAGCGATAAACCTTTCGATTTCCAATTCATTCGTTTGTTTCATTTAGGTTCTCAGACAAGGTGCATGGCGTATGGAACACAAAGTAGAAGAACCCTACAAGGAGGGCTGTGAGGAATTCAAAGAGAACAACCTCTCCGGTTCGAGTACAACATATTGCTACTGTCGCGGGAACCTGTGCAACTCGGCAAAGAAAAACGACCCAACGAACGGATTGCATGCTGATGCAATGGCTGTGATATTTGTGTTCAATGCAATGAAATATTTAAGCAATGGTTCCAATAGACTTTAAGGTGCGAATACAATGCACATATAGATATTATGAAAACAATCAACACATACACTCTATGAAACTATTCAAGAAACAAAAAAAAACTAAACATCGACTTTAGAAAACAACACTTGAGTTAGAATATTTTTTGAATTTTCAAAAGTTTGACTTATGTAAGGAAATTAAAAAAAAAATTAGAAAAGTAAACAACTTTGAAGACTTTTCGAAGAGAATATTGTGATATATAAAGGATACTGTAAAACAAGAAAATATAACTGTATGTAAACTATGTTAAATGAAATACTCGTATAAAATGTGTAAGAGAATAAACGATTTAGGTACTTTGTCGCTGGCCGTTTTTCTTGAAAGGTGATATACATGGAATTTATGTTTACGCATGAAACGAAAGCCATCAATCAGTATGCACCCACAAGGCGCTCTTTGATACCATGAAATCATTGAATAAACGCTAGACCAATGGTTGTGCTGACCGACCTTATTGTTGAACACCAATGAATTCGATGTGGTGGTTTGTATTATATCGATCTTTCCTTCCGAATTTATTTCAAAAATTAGCATGCAGACCAACAACCTTCGGAGGCACCAGCTGTTACAAACCAGACATAACAAATTATTGGTGCAACATGCTCGTTAAGGCTCTGAGTCCTTACTTTTTTCTCACACCATTTATGTGTGCGTGTAATGGTGCACCCGAACAACTAGCTACAAAGCAGACATTACTGCCATCCAGGAAATTCGATAGCATGGAATGGGCCGGAAAAAGGAAGATGAAAAACTGTGGCAATTACTACGGTCCGTGTTAAAGTTAGCAGAGAAAGAAACTATTTGGATGCGCTTTGTCATATGCGGTTGGTAAGTATTCTAATGCTTGGAAGATATCAGCGAGGGCATTGTAACAATCTAATTAAGGAATAAATTCGCATGTGGTCATGATCTAACGTAGAAAAAATATGGCCGTATAGGCACCTCGACAAAGTTTAAAAACGGCTTATTGACATTCCTCGGTTTCCTCATATAGATATCGATAAAAGGGCCATGACAACCAGACCAACGAATATTTTATCAAATTGATTACATTGCGATAGGCAAGAGGCACGCACCCAGTATTTTGGATACCCGAACATTACGATTAGCTAACATCGACTTGTGAAAGGTGAGATTGCGGATATCCAATACGCAACGATAACTGCGAAGTATTGTTGAGGAGCACGCCGAAAACCTCAAGTGAAGAAGACCAATAGCGAAGTTGTCAACAAGCCATAATATCGGCCGCAATTAATAGGCTGGGTATATCTCACCCAAAAGCAAGAAGCCCTGCATTGAAGAAGAATGTCGATGGACGCGTACAAGAAAATGCTGCAGATGAAGAATAGAACCGCCATTGACCTTTATAGGCAAAGAAGCAGGGAAGAACACTGGCTTTTCGAGCGCGCGATCGAAGATATAAAGAGGTGCCACTCCAGTGCAAAACGTCAAAGGTATACCAGACCTTAACACAATCCTGTCCATATGAGCAAGCAAAAATATCTGAACTTAAGGTCAACAAGAGTGCTGGAAATGAGCTTTATAAAGCTGGTGAAGAAGATTCGCCAAAAAAATCTCACGTGCCATAAAATGTGAACTCGTGAAACCGTTCACTTAAAACCAATTGGGTCCTTATCAGTGTGTTTTAGGCTCCGGTCACGCAATGGGCGACCAGTCGCTAAGCGACGCAAAAAAATTAAAATACATGAAATCGTATGGAGGTAGCCACATAAACCCTGAGCGACTGAGCGATTTTTTAAGCGACAGAGCGATATCGCTCTGCAATCAAATCTGTTTTAATTTTTCAGTTGATCTCTAAGCGACGAAGTAATAAGATTGACAAAATAACCACAGAAAGTTTAATTTCAGCTGTCCAAAGGCGTCCAGTGCTATGGCAGGACACCCACAAAGACTATAAAAATAAAAATCGATCTGGAAATCTGCGAAGATTTTGATATAAATGATAAAATTCACCATAATTTGCCCTTTCACGATTTTTGGGGTGTACACCAAATCTACGTAATCTTGATCTTATTATAGATCTAAATATGAACGCGACTTTCAACTAATAAACTACGACGAACCGCACTTGATGATGGCATTTTCCCAACTAATCGCTCAGCGACGTCGTTCAGTAAATGGCCACCCATCGCTCAGATTCGTCGCTTAATCGTAGCCGGAGCCTTAGGCTATGAAATTCCAAACCCAATAAGTCCAAATCGATACCTATCACGTTTTCATCGATTTAAAAGTCGAATGAACGAACTATACATAGCCAAATCTAGTTCCACAAACTCCTCTGGCTGTGCACGATGACGATAGAAAAATCTCGCTGCACCATCGCACATTCGATACCAAAACAAGAATTTAGACAAGGTGATGCTTTATGTGACTAGCAGGACAACGATATTGATATCAAAGGACGAACCAAATGAGCTGTCATCACCAGGTTTCCATATATAGACAAAAAAGCGACTAAAGTGATTTTAGCAGTAAACGAGGGCAAAATCACGTCACCATCGGAAGCTGTAACTTTGGGGGTAGTAACTGACTTTGTTAACTCTGACAACGACATCTCGTGAGAAATAAAACGAAGAATTACTCTTACTAAGGAGATCCTATACAAGACCCTTGTCATCCCAGTCCTGCTCTACGACACTGAAGCATGAACTATATCAAATGCGGGTAAAGAAATTCTTGGTTGTTTTGAGCGTTTCTTTGAAAAATCTTCGTTTACGTAAACGGGCTATGGAGACGAAGATTTAACCAATAACTTAGCGAGATGTAGAACGACATAGATCTGGCCAAAAAAAACTCCTCATTGCAAAGCAAAATCGACATATGAAGCCCCAAATGGTGGTTACTAAATTACTTAGCAATTCAATTTCAATGGGCTGAAGGTTTACCAAAAGGTAAAAATAACTTGTCACTCCATTTATTGTGAAACATTGACGAACACAGCCGAGACTTCTGTGTACTTCACGAAAAAGAATTAAAGCTAGCGATTGCTTAACTTAATTCTTGGAAGGCATGGCGGTCTTCCAGCCGACCTGTTGAACAGAACTTGGCTTACACCAACAATTCGAAGGTTTTGTATGCCAAATGAACATACAAGGCCCCCAACTTTATTGTGAAAGCATGAGACGTTTATTGAACCTGGTTGGCAACCATCAGTGTATTTCTGGCTAGAAGAGTCAATGGTCGATTTTGTAATCACACTTTGGCAGATGAAGAAGGCCCAATAAGTCCGAAACGGTATCCAACATCTATTATTCGATTTTTAAGTAGCGTACGAAAGTTTTTAAAGAAATGAGCTGTATACTCGATAATGATGGAGAACGCTCGCGAGACATACATAAACAATTTGTGCGAAACTCGCAAGCCAACACCAGTGGCGATATTGGCATAGTTGGTGGAAGACAAAGGGATGTATCACTAGTAAAGAAACGGAAGCTGAAAATGGGTTTACGGATAAATGATGGCAGAGCTTCTTTTATTTTTCAACAAAAAGGGACAATCAAAAATATTGAACAAGAGGACAGAACTTAATAATCGACAACTGTAACTTGTCTTCTTCGGCTGTGCCCTAAATGTTGACTTCAATGTTTCAGCAGAGGTAAACAGGGCAAAGAATTATGTCAACCGCTGTTTCTCAGTGCTCAGTGGCGTGATTGTTAGTGCGATGAACTGCCAGCCGTAGCAACACCTAAATGATTTTTCACAGCCCTTCTCTCGTGATGATCTGACAAATCATACGAGTAGTATCAATTGTCACGAAAAGCGTATCTTAACATATCCGTTCGGAGTCGGCATAAATCAGGAGGGCTCTCAATCGTGCAAGAAGTACATACGCACATATGAATGGTTCTGAGAAAGCTAGGCCCTGGGTATTAACGAGCCTGTTGCGCCAAAAATTTGTATTTTTTTTTTATTCTTTCAGCTTAGAAGGAAGTTGAGTGAAAGAACTCTTTCTAGTCCTGTTTTACGGCACCAATGCATAGATTCTGGCAGGCGGTTCTGTTAGATTACCAGCAGAACTCTTAAATACGTAAGAGTGCATGCACAAAATAATCAGCAAAGTCAGGATGGATTGAAAGCGTGGCCCGTGACTGGAACATCAACTCCATATGTCCCATCTATAAAAAAAAAGGCGATCCCACGTCTTGAACCAACTACCGAGGCATTGTCTTGTTCAATATTGCATATAATATCTTACGTACGTTAGACTGTGTAAACGTCTTAAGCCTTTCTGCAACACACTTATCGGCACGTATCAGTTTGGTTTCCGATCCGTAGATCGACCATACACATAATTTCAAGTCGAGACACATCGTTTATTCCCTCGAGGTCTATAGAGCGATGATGGATGATTCGGTCAGGCGATATCGCTGTGTTGAAGGACAAACGATGGAACGTTTAGGTTGAAAACAGCTTATGTACCGGATTCCGTCAAGGAGATTCTTCAATTTCAGATAGTGGGAAGAGAAGGTGTGAACACGGAAATCAGCTACTGGGATTCGCAGACTATATCGACATCATTGGTCGCTCTCATGATGGAGAGGCGAAACGCGTTGGTCTTGACAATGGCAAAGTATATGCTATCAACAAACAAAGCACCATTGGCGCACAACCGTGGTCTAAATGTCACTGCTGATAGCAACAAGAGTTCATCTACCTCGGAGTCATCATTAACCTCACGAATAACACCTCAGTGCAGATATGACAAAGATTCACCCTAGGAAATCGATGCTACATTGGTTTAGTAAAACAAATGGGATCAAAGAAAGAAATATTGTTTGTCCTGTATGCGAGAAAGGCGAACATGAATTTGTTACAAAAGGTAAAAACACGAATCTTCGAATAATACCCTTCAAGTTCGAGGCGAAAAGGAAGACCAAACCTTCCGACTTATGGATCAAGCGATTCAGAGTGCTAGGACTGAAAGTACTGTTCTTAGGATTGAAAAGGGTGGAAGGCTGCCTTTTCTCATGCATAGACACTAAACGGGTCTGGAACACGTAAAAAAGCGCATGGACTCTACCGAAACAATAAGCATCGGTAGCTTAATATGGCTAGGAAGACATCACCTTAAAGGCGAGCTTACTTTGAGTATAGTAAATCTGATATAAGTTCTATGGATGTTTATTATAGGGATTTATCCCTAGATATTGTTGCTGGCGCGGTCTGAACCAGGAACCAGAAAAGTCCTCGCGCAACCACTGCGCAACTAGATCCAATCAAATCCATTGTCTCTACGAAGGTTAGTTTAAAACAAGTCCATAATAGTGCTCTCACATTTGGAGTTTAGTTCCAAAAGCTGTTTGTATATTAGTGAGCATCCAGAAACACACAGACTCGATTTTATTTCAAGTAGACTATGACAGATGAGATTAAAGTTCAACTGTTTCACCACTGCAACGACACACGGTTTTTCCAGACGAATGTTTGTGTCATGGTTAATATAGCTACCTACTATTTTGGCATCTTACATGTCGTTTAAGTTTATAAACGGGACTTGGTAGATAGTGAGTACACCAAACATAAGCGGTACACATCAAACATAGTGTTAGTCGACAACAAAAAAGTAAGCCTTGTGTGTTTTCTGTTACACGATACTAACAAATGTTAATCCAATTTACCAAAACCCTCGCCCCGGATAGAATGAAAGCAAACAATAACTGACGTATCTACCTTTGGATTAACAACAAGATAAGAACCTATCACTTGGTAAAAAAATTAATTTCAAATGAACTCACCGTTCCATCGTTCTCTACCAAGCACAGGAATACAACATCTTCCCTCAGCAGACGAACAGCCGCATGCAGTGGATGTTTTGTTTTGCTCTTCAACATTTTATAGAGAAGTGGTCCAGACATATGCTCAAAGTCCTGGGGTGTCAAGTCATCCCAATGTGTTGATATCAGACCTGAGCAATAATCTAAAAGACTAGCAGCACCAACTTCCTCGGCAACACAATAAAACCGAACACACGACCGAACGCCAACCGAGGCGACTAGAGCTCTCTCACAAAGTCCCAGCAGTCCGGGCAACTTAAACCGATGAGCTGCACGCAACAAACCAAGTGCCAATCTATCGTGCTGCAAATCAACCACATCTGTGTAGATCCAACGCAATAAAGCAAATCCAATGTCTTCCTCGAGATCAGTCCAATCGAGTTCGGCTGCATCGGCAAGTATTTCTTCGCGCCATTCCTCCGACCGGGCATTGAGAACGAACTTATGCGCGGGCATGGTCTTTACACCTATTTTGATAGTCAAATCCGAATATGTCTGGCGACCGTACAGCGAAGCCACCGTCATAACAAGGCGTGACACAAAACTGCTAAATTCGCCGATTTCCGCATCGCCCGAGGATGCAACAACTTTGCTATATTTCCGCTCGAGTTCAGCATAGCTGCGTTGCAGTTTCGTGTATTCTTCTTTGAGGAGTTTCAGGTGTTTCTCCAGCTTCACGGAGGGGGTATCTTTTGTATCTGCAATTAAAGGGGAAAGTAAATTAAAATTAGTTGATGAATCAAAAAAATGGAAATTGACCGAACAGCTCAACGCCCCCATAAGGTGAGTTAATTTTGGAGCGTGTTTCGACGCATACGATTTACCAGGAGGTGGGAAATACAACTCACCCATTGCTTGTGGTTGGTTTTATGGTTAAATTACTGAACAACAAATGAAACTCAATTAAAATGCAATAACAATTTGAAGAAAAAGTGCATAATTCTAGCGAATCACCGAATTTTATTGAGAAATGTCAGTGAACTGTCATGGAATGTCATGTTTGTGTTTTGATTTTGGCAGTGCTGCCAGTTCTTCAAGATATTGGATTCTGATTGGAAGCAGGGCGAACAACATTTAAAAATAAATTGTTAAGTAGGACGTTACGCTTTGAACTGATATGAGTAGTGGGTGGACGACTTTCTTGTTTACTTGTTTAGATTTGCAAGTATTAAATTCAACTTTCATGGGATTTATATGGGTTAGTGTATCTGTACACGAGAGCTCTTCCTTGCAGGCTGATTGTTACAAACATTTTGCTTGCAAGTTGCAAGATAGGTCGACAACTCCATGAATTTGAATTTGACATTTAGGATTTGCTTTCTCTTTCTATTTAACTGCATGCATGAAACTACCTGGCATTACCGTCAACTTGGGTAACCTTGACCTGTGGTATAACTTTGACCGAAAATCAAAAAGTAATTCCAATGTATTTTACTGCCTTCTTTTGAAAGATAGACTAACTCTGATGATATTTTTAGAAGCTCTATTCATTAACAGATGGCAGAAAAGAGTTAGAGAGAAATAATTTCATTTTCATAGCTGTCAAATCTAATTTTTGAGAGGTACGTTTTAGCGGTTTTTTTGAGTGCTCTAAACTTTTTATATTTAGCGACATAAAGTGAACAAATATCCACATAAATTTTATTCTGGTAAGGACTTCAATCAATTACCTTTATGGAAATTCTACTTTGCAGTAGAATTTCTTTTATGTTTAATATTTTATAGAAGAAATAAAAAAGTGTGCAATCATTCCATGTAAAACGGCTAACATTGACCGATGTCAGTTTAACATTGACCGGGTGGTCAAAGTTAGACATATAGTATGGCAAAGATTGACCACGATATTTCCCGCGCTTTTATATAATTTTACACCTGTTTATAGGTACCCGGCAGAAAAGTGACAGATATACGATAATTGCAGAATGCAATAATAGGTCTGTTCCCGTACTTTTTCAGTAAAAATTAGTAAATTCTCAAATTTCTTGGAGTGGGGGTAAATTATCTCAGAAAGAGACAAAATTACCAAAATGTACGGGAACGCGTTTAAGTAAAAAACATTAAAATTCAATATTTTGTATGCATTTTAAAGAACAAATGACATAAATCACATGTCAAAACAAGCGAGTTGTCACTTTTAGATACCAACTGACAGTTTACTGATTTTTACCAACAGAAATTTCTGCAGTAAATTTTTTTACAGATTTTTATGGAGGGGTAGTTTTTTGCTCTCTCGTGAGCAGTCTCTTTTACTTATTTTTGCGTACGGGAACGGCAATAAGTAAAAATCAGTAAGAATCAGTAAATATTATTTTGTACGGGAACAGACCTAATGTAACTCCAATTCGGAGTTTCTTTTTGACAAGGGGCATGTCGCTGTACAGATCCTATAGTTATTGGTTTAATCTTAGCTCGTCAACGCAAATGAAACAAAAGATTTTTCGAAATTGTTGCCTCTCACGTAGAGCTGGCTTGGATGATCAGGGTCTTATATAGGATCTCCTTAGTAATTTGAGTGTGGGATTTACCACTGAATTGATTTCTTAGCCCGAAAAAATAGCGGTCGGCAAGAGTAATTCTTCGTTTAATTTCTGACGAGATGTTGTTGTCAGTAGAGTTAAAAGTGGAGCCGAGGTAGACAAAGTCCCGTATTACCTCAAAGTTATATCTGTCAATGATGACGTTTTGTCCAATTCGTCGATGTTGTGTGTCCTTTCGTGTTGACAGCATTTACTTAGTCTTACCCTCATATACTGCTAAACCAATTTTTGCCGCTTCCTTTTCTATACTAGCAAACGTGGCTATGACATCACGTTGAGTCCTAGTTGCACCGATTGATGTCAGATTGTGCTCTATGGTGTTATCTCGGAAGTTTTGCACAATCCTCTCAAGAATCAAATTAAAGAAGTAACATGACAGTGCATAGCCTTGCCTAAATCAAAACGGACAAGTTTGGACGGTATACCGAAACTGGCTCTGTATAGTTCGTCTCTATAAATGCTGTCGTATGCGGCTTTGAAATCGATGAATAGGTCGTGGGTATCGATTTGGACTTCTTGGGTTTTTTTCAGGATCTGCCGAAGTGTGATGATTTGTTCAGTTGTGGACTTTCCTGGCTCAAAAGCATACACAGGCGTTCACATATTACGGCATATAGGATCTTGTAGGAGATGTTAAGGATACTTATGCCTTGGTGCAGTTTAGAGGGTTCAGAAGACAAAGCCGGTGTTCTTCCCTTCCTCTTTGCCCTTAGAGCTCAATGGCAGCTCTCGTCTTCACCTGCAGCTTAGAATTGTGTGCCCCGTTCTTGGCTGCGAGCATCTGTCGGTATTCCTCATCAAACCAAGGATTTCTTGATGGTGGGCGCGAGACACCAAGCACATGAGTTGCTGCTGATCTAATAGCTTGTTGACATCGTTGCCATTGTTCTTCGACATTCGATGCTGGTGCTATGATATTTATCGAGAGGTTAAGAGATACGCGTTGCGAAAAGGCCTTGGCGGTTTCTTGCCATTGCAGTTTACTGAAATTAAATTGTTCTGCTTTTCGACAATACTGCTAAAGATGCCTTCTGTTCCTGCCTTTGCGTTAAAATCTCCCAGGGCGATTTTAACATCTTACTTCGGTAGTCGCTCATAGGTTTTGTCAAGAAGTTAGCTCGTAGAAGCAATCTTTAGCTATATCATATTCTTCCTGGTACTTACAACAAATGCGCCTCCGAATAGTCGCAGTTTCTGCTCACTATAACACGGTCCGTAATAGATGTGACTGTTTTTCATCCTCTTTTTGCCCGACCAATCGTATATCCTGGATGGCAGTTATGTCTTAGCTTAGGGCTGCCACTATTGTTCGCCAGCACCTCTCCTGTTTAATGTTCTTACATTCCAGGTGCAGAAACGAACGTCTGTCCTTTTATCGCTTAGCATGGTCGTCAGCAATAAAATCATTCCTTTCTGAGGCTATTGGATGCTTCGTAACAATCGTTTTCCATGAGTGGGTAGTTAACCCAAATCACAACCCCCAACTTGGTGGGCCAATGCTAATATATTAGATGCCCCTATGACATATAGCGCCATCAGTAACAACTACGGGATTGAGCGCTGCCCTTGGCCTTTCGGTTCATCCGCCTGACTTACCCTTGTGATTCCTAAATAACCTGTTATCCGAATATGTCAAAGCAGCTCATCTAAGCTCGACTGGGACAGCAGGCCGGACATTCCGTGTAATTCTGACCAGGCTGTTTATAGTGTTGCTGTAGTGTTTGCAATTATTATTTAGCAATTCAAATCCGGTTGGATGAGACCAGTATCCTATGGTTACCACTTGCAGGTAAAAATAAGTATCATTGATATGTAGACAGGTTGCAATAACTCGGCATTGCAAAGTTAAAGCCAATCAGAGTCTACTCTCATTCTACAACATCCAAACATTATTATTAGCTGTGAAGTAAAAACAAAAATAATTCGTTACTACAGAATAAAATCCTCTCTGGGATGAATGTGGCGGAGCGGAGGAAAATTTCTGAGGGATCCGTAAGTGAAACATTCTTAATGTTTCGATAAAAGATTAAAGTCGTTCAAGAATATAGTCCTTAAGGAAAAAAGGTGGAAGGCAGCAGCTGAATAACACTTAATTCTCATGGTTTACTTACCTTTGGAATAAACAATTGACGTTTTTTTTTTTTTTTTTAAATTCTGACCTGCCTAAGCAGTAATATACACATCGACCTAAAAGATCTATTGTGCTTGCCGTCAGATGCTTTCTAGGTTAGTAGCGCTTCTACTTTCCTAATGTAGCTGATAATACTTTCAGCCGAAGATTTCCTCAATTCTTCGGGACTTAAGAATTCCCTGAAGAAAGATTCTCTTCTCATACCGTAAAGAGCCGGGCATTCACATATGATATGCTCGGCTGTTTCGTCTTCTTCTAGACATAGTCTGCACTCCGGTGAGTCGACTAGACGCATTTTGTTTAGGTGATATCGCAGACCGTGATGACCAGTTAGGTAGCCTACTAAGTTTTTGATATCGTGCCTGCGAAGATTTAGTATCTTGTCGGCATCTGATTTGAAGGGCTGAATAGCTCTTTTGGCCTGTCTTAGGCCTGGGATGTTTCCCCAGTATGAAACACATCTGTTACATATTAGGTCTGTTTTCCTTTCCATACAAGTTGAGAAAAGCGATTTAAACCAAGAGGCAGTGGATTTTCATGGCACATGCAGTTTTTGGACGACATTCCAGCAGCCAAGAGCCAACTCGATCGTATTAAAACTGAACAATATTTATTTAGGACTTTCCGAAACTATACTATGCTGAAGTCATACCTATATTATTCCACACCATATAGCTATGTGTTTCAAAGTTCGTGAAATGAAAGAAAATATTCAGCCCGATGATTACTGGGGCGATTATAGTGATCCACCGTTTTCACCAATACAGTAATGGGAAAAACAAAATTGGAACAACCTGTATGGCAAATAGTGCCCAACACCACAGTGCTTAACGCATGGCTCCTTTGTTAAATGATATTATATCTCTTTTTTCCAGCTTTAAAACTTGGTCTCATCATATCTGATTATAACCCTCAAGCATCACACTTAATTTTTGTTTAAATAAACTGGATTTCTTGACTTGATCAAACTGGGTGGAGGGACTGGAGAGTCTCCTGACTAGCACCACCTAAGAAGCATTTTGCGTACTACTATGTTACCACTTTTATTATTTAATTTTAAAGAAAAAAAACTCACTAGTAAGGATTGAAAAATAGTTTAATTTATTGATAGTAAATATTTTATACATTTGTTTTATAGATTTAAGAAAGATAAAATACGATATTCTAAAGACTCATCTAAGTGTCATGCAGGCTTCTAGTTTTCACTTGGATATTTCCATTTTCCATCCTCTACTTAAATATGAAACAGTTCAAATGTTTGAAAAGAAATAAAAGTATTTCTTTGTGTTTCTTGGAACAGATATTAAATGTTTATATTTTGTGCTTAAAAAACTCTTTTAATTTTATCTATGACAATTAAGTGCGATTAAATTAAACGCGTATGTACTTGATTTTTTATTGCTTAATAAAACCACATTTCAAATTGAAGTATGAATTCGCTGAAATTTATTTCTAAATAATTGGTTTGGGAAAAACAAATTGTCAGAGATGATCTTTTTTTTAAGATTGCATTTCATTTAAGTTGTGTAATGTTATTTATAGATCGCAGTACATTTGATACGTAAATGTGTTGAATTATATAGGTAGGTATATATTTTATTTTTCAAGTTTAAAATTACATTGCCAAAAGAGTTTTGACCTTTTTTCAAATAGGATCTGAAAAGATATTCAAATTTAGGCGTTTTAAGGAATTGCATATGTAGAATTCGTTGTTCCGTTTACAAAACAAACCATTTTTTCTAATATCTTCTATATATAATAAATATTTTTGCAATAAACAGCCAATGGTAAAATGATTTTCTACGTTATATTTTTTTTTTTTGTTAATATCATTATTTAATTTTTATTTTAATTGTATTTGCATTTTTAAAATGTTTAGAGACAAAAAATAAAACATTTCATAATAGAACATTCAACATTTAAATACGTTAAGCCTCATGGTTTACATTGGTATATGGTCCCAAAAAAATGTTCATTAAAAAGCTCTCGACTAAATTATGGAAATGTTTGTTTCATTTATAGTTTATATGTCTTAATTAAATTTCTTAATATACTAATTAGTTTTTTTTTTTTTTGTTTTCTACTATAAACAAGTTTTGAATATTTACTCATGATTAAAATGTATACTCTCTGTTTTTAATAATGCGGATAATTTTAGATAATATGTATGTTTTATAATAGTCAAATGTCTTATAATAATGTAAAAATTTAAAGCTTTTATGTTCTTTTTTGAAACATTTTACGATTTCTTTATCTAATTATGAGTTAATTTGAGATGGATAAATATTTATTTTAATTTTCAAGGAAAATTACGTTTTTTTTGTTAACGTTCAAAATCGCATGGATGGAAATGTTTATGTTATATTATGACGTATTTTTAAAGCAAGCTTTAAAATCTTTAGCTCATAGGTAAAACAAGGAAATTATTATTTATTTAACAACATTTTATGTACAGAAATATTACCTATTTATTGTTTCCTCCAGAGTACGTAATTATGTTCTTATTATTTCAGGTTTATTCAAAGTATACTACTCGGATCGATGGTAAATTAAAATGAAATATGTAAATATTATTGCAAAATTAAAACTGAATCGTATATCGTGCTTAAAGATGAAATGAAATGAAAAAAAAAAATGGTTTGAAACAAAAAGATCAGCGAAATGTTCTACTCGAAATTGCCAAATTGTTTGTTTTATTAAATTCTAATAAAGGTTCAATCCAAAACAATACTGTCAATTTGAAAATATTTGTTTGCAAATAAAATTCTTTTGTTAATCTCCCCAGAAGAAGAAATTCCAGTCAAATCAATTTAAATTCTCCCTTTTTTGACATTTATAATGCGTACTTTTCCCAACATTCAAAGCAAATTGTCAAATTGACAAGTGAGTATTCATTGACATTTCATCATGGATTGACTTACACGGGAGCATCGTTTGCAAATCGTTCAGTGCATGAGCTCTTGAGAGACTTCCTGAAGATTCAATGTTTTTGACCAATATTTTGTTCAAGAGCTGCAGTTAAATCCACTCAAAACAACCGTGTGGTGTGGTTTATGGGCCGCTAGAATCATCGACCCGTGTTTCTTCAAAAATGCAACCGAAACCAACGTTACTGTAAATAATGCTCGTTATCGCGCCATGATAACGGACTACTTTTGCCTGAAATAGAAGTCGGAGATCTCGACAACATTTGGTTCCAACAAGAAGGCGCTACTTCCCACACATCACAATGGACATATTGAGAAACCGCTTCGGTGAACAATTAATTTCACGTTTCGGACTAGTGAATATCACGATATCGCGATATCACACCGTTAGACTTTTCCTTTGGGACTACATAAATCTAAGGTATTTTTCGAAAGCCAGCTACGATTAAAGCATTGGAGGCCAACATTACCCATGTTATTTGCGATGCCGACGGATATACTCGAACGCGTCATCGAAAATTGCAACGTCCGCATCAAGGAGCTAAGGAGCAGTTGCCGCCAACATTTGAAGGGGATTATCTTTAAAAACTGAATGTCAAGAATGGTTGTTTAGATTAATAATAAAGATTTCACGATATATTTGAATTTTTTGTGTTATTTCGCATTTAAAAAATACGTCTTGATTGATCACCCTTTAGTTTAGAATAAGGCAAAACTTCCAGGAATTTTTCATTTACAATAGATAAGGGAAATGGGCATAAACTCACGGGGAGTTTTCATTTAGTATTGGGCTAACTAAGTTCAAAATGATAAGATTTAATCCATGCAATTAAACCCGGTTTTAAGTGTTTGTGTGATTTCATGTGATATAAAAGCTTTACTAAAGTCAGTGACAATTACATCGACTTCATTGTAATTCTCTAATGCACACATAGTGTGAGATACAAATTCCCTAAAGTTGCCGTGTGGTTGTTCTTGACCTTCCTTTAAGAAATCCGAGTTGGTTTGGAGGAAAAATGGATTTGCAATTAAAAGTCAATGTAGCATAAAAGATATTTTCAAATAGCTTCGGTTTGCATGAGAGTTTAGCAATTTTGTTCTTAGGACCTTTAAGATGGTTATTTAAGAGCTTTCCAAAGAGAAGGAAAGACTCACTGTGAAATTGAGAATTGGAAAAGAACACTATGGGGTTGAGCTAAATACTCTTACTATCGGCTTTTTTTTGGACCACAATCAATTACCATTATCCCGGAACTCTAACGTCAAAACCCATCGAAAGCTTCACATCGACAACTTCGTTATTTCGATCTATTTGGAAAATTATTGACATACATTCTTTACATTCCTGGTAATGAAAACATAGTTGCAGATACACTTTCGCTATTAAACGAAATTACAATGCAAACACAAATTGACTTTTAAAGATTAGCAAATACCCACACTAATTACCAAGAGCTGCAAGATTTTCGCTATTCTGAAATAGCTTCGCGTTTTCAATCATTCAATATGATGGCATTGCACCCGCAAAGCAGCACTCAGTACTCCAGAAGACTGCCACACTTTTTAATGAGACTTAGAGCTGCTTAACCCTAGAAAAGTTGAATTAATATTCGGCCAAAAACGGATTTTCTTACAGCCAACAACAAATCTGTCCCTCAATCGGAATTCGTTAAAGAACTATGTATGAAGGCATTTTGATACTGTCGTTCATCTGACCTACAAGTCGCGTCATTGCAATTATAAACCGTTTGTTTTCAAAGAATGTATCCAAGACCTAATCCTCTGAAAGTAACTCGTGACTGGACTCAAGTTATTCAGAATGCTTATAGGAACAAACTTTACCGGACTTCACAAATGGTTATCGAGCTGCTGATTTATACATATAAGGTAATGACAATCCATCACCCATAGATCTTTTTTAGGTATTGTTTTGGCAACTAAATTTTTGAGCTTTTGATTTTCCGAACAAATGTATATGCGGAGCAAAAGCATATACAGGGTTGGTCATCTAGTGGTGTCTTTTTAATGGCGTTTTCCATTGGAAAAAAAAACAATTTTTTTTTGATCTGAAGCTGTCAAAAGACCGAGTTTGACAGTTGTTGTGTTCCATTGGGCAAAAAAATTGTTTTTTTTTTATCTTAGATCAATTTTGCAAATCTGTAATTTTCGGCAGATTTATGATAGCTGTCAGTTTGACTAGTGATTTTCATTTTGATTTATTACTTTAGTTGTGAAAAACAAGAGTGCTTGCGTTTGGATTTATTAATGGATACAGACAAAGAAAATAAAGTGAACTATTTTGTATTTTCAAATTTTTGTTATGTTTTTAATGTTGGCAGCTACACCGACGCTAACTTTACAGACACGAAGTGACACCAATACAATGACAACAAAAAATAAATCTGAATCGTGTTCCATTGACACTCAAAAAGATCAAATTTCAGATCAAAATCAAGATTTCCCAATGTTAAACGCCGTAAATCATAAGTTATTTTGACACTGACAGCTGTTTCACTTGACAGAAAGTCAGAGAGTGATCACCGTTGGGGATTATTGAAAACTTATTTCCAAAGAGAGTGCTTTGTAGCCTTAACAGTGCGTTGTTTGAAAAAAGTTTTGGCCGAAATGAACCACGCACAGCTCCAACTGTACCCAAGTGTGTGCAAAAAGTTCGTGAGACTGGTGCGCACAGGCCACAGAATGTTGTAGCAGAGAGCGTGAGACTTAATTTAAAAACATCAGCTCGCCATCGATCTCAGCCGCTCAAAATGTCTCGCACTAACCAGAGGAGAATTGTACAGAAAGATCTCGGATTATTCGCTTACAAGGTCAAATTGACTCAGCAATTGAAGGCGCACGAGCAGCTTGAATTGGACAACGATTTTTGGCGAAAAATCATCTTTCCTGATCTCGGCGCCTACTTTAACAAACAAAATTGCCGTATTATGGGGCTTGGAAAACCCGCACGTTATTGTCGAGAAGCCGATGCATTTACAGAGCATCATTGGACCATTTATCTTCGAAAATGAGGCTGGGAACAGCGTTTCGGTCAACGGTGGGCGTTACAGAGCAATGTAACCGTTTTTTTTTTTTACTAAAATTAAAGACATGAATATGGACGATCTCTGGTTCATGCAGGATGGCGCGCCATGCCGAACACCCCATGCCATAGTCGATCTTTTTCACACTAAATTCCCAAATCGTGTTGTCAGCCGTCTTGGCGTTGTCAATTGGCCGCCTTGGAGCTGCGATTTGACCCCTTTGCACTTTTTTTGTGGAAAACCGTGAAGAACAATGAGCTACATCCCCAAACCACTAACATATTCTCTCAAACTTTCACTCCCAACAAAAATTCAATTAATATTCACTTAAAAACTAGTATTGGACCATTTCACACTTGCAGTAGTTGAGTATAATAAACATATAAATTACGTAGATAAGTTCGACCAGAATTTGTCAGTTTATAAATTCGACAGGAAAAGCAGGAAACGGTGGCACTTGATATTTTTGAAGTGTGGATTGGATTTTATGAGACGAAAAAGCATCAGGAAAAACAGAAAACAATTCTGCAGCTGGTTCTGGAGTATTGTGGCTGTTTGATCGTGTTTATTGAACGATCAATAAGTACGTTGGTGTGCAAAAAAAATATCTATTGTTGGAAGTGTGCAGCTTGTATTTCATTAAACTAACTGCGCGGTTTCGTGTTGGCATGTTGGTTGGAAAACGAGGAAGATGGTAGACGTAGTGTTTGTTATATAGCATTAAGGACGTAGGTGCACCGTCACATTATAAAAGTCTAGTGATTTAATTTCGTGACATTATGTGTGAGCAAGATCAAATTATGAAACTCATCGGTGAATCCAGGAACGCAATATTCTTCTTTGTAATCAAACGAAGGTTGCTAAGAATGCGTCATTTGGTAACATTTGTTAACATGCTCTTAACATTCTGTTCCCTGGGGGAGGTTTGAGGGTTAAATGGTTATTTATTGAATGTTGAAATGACAGCTGATCGATGATACTGGTTTTGCCTTGATCTGTCAAAAATGTTTTTTTGGCATGGGGTGGTTTTTTGAAAGGTGTGTACCTGGCGTCGGGATTCTGTAATTGAAACTTGAATCCAAACATGTTAATTTGATCGAGTTTTCGATATGTCTATGTCTATTTAGTGATAATGAGATGTATTTTTGAAATTGGAGTGATGCCTCCAGGAATGACAGTGTTTTACATATGACGACATTTTTAAAACGAGATGCTGTCAGAAATGCCTCTGACGTTTGTGACTTTACTTAGAAAAGGACAGATTGGAAGAGAGCCTGCAAGATGAAAATGAACTGGCATGTGGTCTGATTGTTTCGGATGCGATGACGTAGTCAGATTTGATAATGTTTTTAGTTGTATAACGGTACTTTTGGCTTAGATTGACTTTTGAATTTTTTTGTTTCTCGAGGATAGCTTTGATGGTTTTATCGACATTTGGGAGTCTCCGAACGGTGGTGTGTATAACTTTTGTTAGATTTTTAGAGTTGTTTACAATGAAGAGCATATCTTCATTAGGGAGTTTTACAGAAGGGACTAATGGGGATGTTTGTGTTATTGTCTTTTTTGATGTGAAACTTCTTTTGGGTGTAAATTGGATTTATGAAACGAAAAATTGAAACGCACAAGAGGTTCTCGTCTGATTACCAACGTCGGACGTGGTTAGTACTACAAGAGAACACCGTGTGTTGTTTGTTAAGAATTGGCCACCGAACAAGAGATGAATTCAAGTGGCATAAAACCGGGTTTGTAGGCGATGGGCTGAGGTTCGAAGTGAGAAATTTTTAAATCAAACACATTTTTTTACAATTTTAGGTGTGAGACAAAAATTGTATGTCATTGTTTCATACGCGTTTTGTACGTCGAACACTCAGTATCAAAGTAGTTGTATATAACTCTCACACAAACCCAAGAGCTTGTGAATTGTCAAAAAATACATAGCTATGTCGATAGAAAATTTTTACTACAAATACTAAAACAAATATTTGGGGCTCATTTATACAATTTGTTCTGCCGGCATAATACATCTCTTATGAGCTTGGAGTATGATATCTAACCGGTTTTATGGCAGATGAGATGAATACATTATGGAGTTGGTAAATAGAGCGAAAGAAAAAGAAAAAGAGACTAAATAAAATATAGTTTCACTTCTGCCGCGTGTGAACTCGCACTCGTTTTTTTCTGAATGATGCAGTTTTAAAATTAAAATACTTAACCTTCAGCAAATGGACTTGAAGACATTCAGACAGTTAGTTATAGAATGGTTTATTGACAAAAACTTTAGTTGACAAGAAACGCTAACTGGAAATATTATCGCCAGTTATTGCCAAAAAAATGCAAGCCTTTCGTTTTCTTAGATATACGTACAGTATCTGCTGCTTATCAGCCGGAACTCAGTACCCGTAGATGATGATCCATCTGCATCACGGTTAAGACGGAAGTTAGGTAAGGTTCCTCTCTGTTTGGGGTGAACAATTAAATTAATGATGATCCATCTGCATCACGGATAAGACGGAAGTTAGGTAAGGTTCCTCTCTGTTTGGGGTGAAAAATAAATCATGTTTCCAAGATTATCATACAAAATAATTTGACCTTTGGTCAAAATTGGTTCTTGGTGCTAAATGTAACCCACCTGTTTTATAAGAATATTTAAGAAAATAGATGTAATAAAAAATAGAATGAATTTAATTATTACTTTTGTATCTATATATACATATTTATGAGTATTTTTTTTAAATCGAATTTGTTATTTATCGATAAGTCAAATTACGTCACTGGAAAGAGGTAATTAAATAATACAAGATAAAATAAACTGAAAAAGTATGTTTTCAAAAAAAATATTAATCGAATATAAATAGAACAACACTTAAACAAGAATCACAAACAAAATTATATTCAATCCATAAGCTTGAAAAAAAAAACAAATAAAAATAACTCCTATGAGCAGACTTTATACCTGGTAAATATTTATTTTTTCATTAATTGTTTAAATTTAATTACAAAATCTTAAAATAAATGTCTTTATCCACAGCTAGACGAGGTATAAAAAGAAATATTTCAATAACAACTAATTTGAGAACCGTACATTGCACAACCAAAACTTTAAACTATTTTTTTAATTGTGTGTGTTATAAAAAAAGTTATTATGTTCACCACTTAAATTGTCTAAAAAGAACACTATAAAACATATTAGAAAAGAATAAGTCAAAGGATACCATTAAATACGCACATTAAGTTTGAGGGTATATTACAATATATAACAACAATTAAAATATCAATATCACAGTAAACAATATAAGGGTTTATTTTTACTTTAAATGATTGCAAGGTAGCATTCGCATTTTGTTTTGTGTGTTAGATATTTGTGTGATTTTTTATATTCTCTACATCTAGCTTTTCTACGATCTTTGTTTTTTATTTTAGCAAATTTGGTGCAAAAATTTCATGTGCATTAGTTTAAAAAAATAATGTTTTCATTACTACCGTTAGATTCTTTTTGTATTAGATAAAAGCAATTATTCTTTAGAATTTTATTTTTTTTAAATTAAAATCTAAATTAAAAATCGATTTGGCATTGTATATTTTTATGAAATATTTTTTTTTTGTAAAAGCATTTTAATTATTTGTGTATTAGTGTTTCATTTTTGTTTGGCCTTTATAAAGGTTTAGGAATCTTCAGTGATTTCATTGTTCGAACTAACTATGTGTTCGGATAAAGCTGGTAGGATACTATCACCGGAGAGCTGTCTATCGATTGGTGAATGATAAGCACCTGGAGCGGAATTTGAGCGACCAGCACGTGTGAATCTTTCTAAGCGTGAACCACCACGCTGAGGAGCCCGTCCCGATATGCCACGATTGAAAGGATTTAAAAACGAATGGTTTTTAAGCATAGTCTTGATTAGAATGAGCGTGTCTAGCTTTGGAATGCTCTTAACAACACTGTTGATGTCCTCCTCGCTGACTTGCACTAGGCGACAATTGTCATCTTCCGATGGTAAGATGTGCACTCCATTGGCTGTTAGCCAGGGATGCTCCTGTGAAAAGAAATAAACAATTTATTGGGTGACAAAACAAATTTAAATGCTTTTGTTATATAACAAAAATATTTTTATTTTTTTCAAGACAATGTGTGACAACTGTATTAAAACTTGGAGAGTAAAAAAATTGTTATGACATGCACAGATTATTCTAATATCTTACTTCTTACATCTTAATACTAAAATAGCACTACAGTCTGGAGCGATAATGAGGTCCAACAAGTCTATCAAATTAGCTCGCTCTTTACGTAGCTGCTTCCAGGTAGGTTTATACTGACTTATATCTGACTCGGAATCGAGTATTGGCTTAATGATTGGTGTTCCTTCGCTATACAAATTCTTTAACACTTAAGTGGGTCTACAGTCCACGGCGAGTGTAAGGAACTTAGCAAACTGCCTTCAGTTGTGCAATTTAAGTTGGTTAAGATCGGCTGCTACTATTGTGCGCCTTTTATTTGGTCTTTCTCTACTACTTCCATCGTCTGTGATTGGGTTACTGAATATTGGTGTTCGCCTACATGTTCCAACCATTGTTGCGCACACCAAGTTGGATGAGGTTGATTTCTACTAGTGAGCACCACTTAAGACGAGGTCTTCCTCTACTGCTTCCGACGTCTGTCTGGGAATAAAAATCTGCGAGCCAGTGTATTGGTGTCCATTTCTTCTACCGCTTCCTTCTCCATACTAGCAAACGTGGTTATACATCACGTTGAGTACGACCAACGATGTCAATATCGTCGGCTTATGTTAGTAGTTGCATCGATTTTTGGAAGATTGTGCCTCTGGTGTCGGCTCGGGAGTTTTGCACAATCCTCTCAAGAATCAAATTAAAGAAGTCACACGACAGTGCATCGCCTTGCCTTAATCCTTTTCTGGTACCGAATGTGTCGGTGAGGTCGTATTCGACCCTGATGGAGCAACGAGAATTCTCCATCGTCCTCCTGCACTGACGAATGAGTTTGGGCGGTATACCAAAATTATAGACATTAGACATGGCTTTCATGTTCATCTCTAAATGCTTGACATATGAGGCTTTGAAACCGATGAATAGGTGGTGGGTATCGATTTGGACTTCATGGGTTTTTTCCCAGGATCTGCCAAAGGGTGAAGATTTGGTCGATCAGGTTGTCGGTAAAAATTTCAGACGTTCACATATTACGGCAGATAGGATCTTGTAGGTGATTATGCCTCTGAAGTTGGTGCAGATAGAGCTGAGGCATAATTTCATCCGAGATTAACCTTATGAGTTGGTGGATGTTAATTACTAAGTCATCTCCGCCGGCTTTATAAAGCTTGGCCGTCAATACCGGCAGGCATTTTAACCTTGTAGACCTTGTTCTTGCCTGCTCAGCCTCGTTCCGAACTGCTAGGTTGAGATAAGGTTTTCTTGGCATTTGATACTACTCGGATGATTTGTCAGATCATCACGAGAGGACGGCCAGTGAAAAGTCATTTAGGTGTTGCTATGGCTGGGATTCGAAACCAGACCTTTTGCGCTGCAGATCGCGCCACTGAGCCCGTCAGCTTTAGGCAGTTTTAGGTAATTGTGCGAAAAATTGTGTAATGGTGATCTATGCACATTTTAACCACTTTCGTGCTTATGAATTGAAAGGATTCGATCGTGACGAACAGACTGACTAACACTCTCTACTTTTTGATTGTTCTAGATGAACTTGGTTGCCCGATTTTGGCTTTTTGACTACTCAACAGGTCTCTTCAAATTTTTTGACGCTTTTTCGAGTGAGAGGTATGTAGATATGCTTGGACCATCTTTTAAGTAAATCTTCCACGCGCTACACCTTGTATATTGTTAACAAAATTTCTTTCAAAAACATAACTCACCTTAATTTGTGGCAACGTTATCCTTTTAGCCGGATCCTTGGTCAGCATCTTCTTTATGAGATCGACCAATTCTTCGCTCACCACTGGCTTCTCGGGTATTGATAAAGTCTCATTTTTTACCTTCTCATACAGCAACGGTATCGAACTTGCAACAAACGGCACATTGCCAAAGACCAACGAGTACAGCGTTGCACCTAACGCCCAAATATCTGCCGCCTTTCCGCTGTACAAGTGCTGGACATAAAATTAAATCCCAATATCTATATAAAATCTGCACCACATGAACATCCTATTTCAAACTTACCTGTCCCGGAAATAGTGTTTCCGGGGCCCGGAACGCTGGTGTCCCAGCTGTGGAGCCATTATTCATGGTTGCATCCTCCCCTAGGAATTCATTGCACACCCCCAGGTCAGCTATTTTCACATGTCCACATTCAGTTAGCAGCAGATTACCCGGTTTGATGTCGGCGTGAATAATGCGTTGATAATGCACTGAAACGACAAACGGATAGTTCGGTGAGTACACACAAGCTATGGCGGATATAAGCAATCTATGGAAACTTCCTGACATGGATAAATATATATATATATATATATGTAAACCACGGACCGTGTCGGACAGTTCGACTAGAAGTAAATCCATTAGACCTGCTCTGGAGATGATAGAAATCCATCTCTCTCTATATGTCCACAATGGATCCACATCCGACTCTTTATTTTTAGAAGTCATGCAGCAGCTCTTCAGGTGGTGATGGTGAACATGAGCCAATTAAGTACCCATTCGAGATTCACCTGACGGGGTATTCATTGGAGTGGATGGTCAGGTGTAAGGAGATTTGTAAAAGGCGGAAACTTTGTAAACAAACAGGAAATGATTTATGCAAACACATTGCGCACCACCATGCGAGGTGCTCCAAATAGATGAGGACATTTGGAGTGAACACAACGAAGTCCTAGTGGGCCTTTACTTGTGGTCTTTAAAATAAATGCCACTGTGAAAAATATGGAAGCAGTTCTTTGTGTGTGTATTTATAGTTAAACAGGTCATGATAGGTGCTACTCAATTGAATACTCCTAGAAGGTTGAAGTTGTTAATTGTTATCAGGGAATAAAAAGGCATGAAGGTATAGTAAGTAGGAATGACAGGTTGTAATAATCATAATCCATAGGATTCCTGGTTTCAGATCACTTTGTTACTCACTGAGGCAGATCGCTGATGACGTTGCATTTGTATTCAGCGATTGTATGTTAACATTACATCATAAAGCTTTTTTAACATGGTTAATAGTAATACTATCAACTGAGGATCGACATATTCCAAAAAGTTTGACAGTATAGTATCTAAGGATACCTCAATGGCCTCACATTAAGCTTTTATTCCCCAAGACGGGAGCGGATGATTTCTCAAGATGGAGTCAATGGTGGCGTATTAAATCTAAGTTATAAACCTGCATAAGGTCCGCTCCACCATATTCGGACAACGAGTCATCTTGGGATCTCAAAGGTTAGTCAGGCCCTTAAACAAAGAAGGTGGCGAATCAGCAGAAAGGCCAACAACTGCGATCAAGTCCCTAGTGCATACCATTGGCCCCTTGTTCTAGGGGTATCTAATTAACTAGCCCCACAGTTTGGAGGTTGTGTTGGCTAACTACTCAATCACGGAAAAACCTCGTCGTTACGAAGCAACCAAAAACCTCGGAGAAGTACTGTTAATGACTATACTTAACGACGAATAAGATTAACGTTGATGTCTTCCGTGAAAGCTATGAAACACCTGACCTAAATAAAGTTAGAATAATAATATTTAACTTAAGCTTAATAAGATTATCATAAGTTACGGTCTTCCTGCCAAGCTTTATAAAGCTGATCGAGATGATTTGTTAAGTTACATACACCAACTCATTATTCCCGAGGAATGGAAATTTTGGAATCTCATCTATAATAGCATAAGGCTGCTTAAAATCGCCTACAAAATATTATCTACCATAGTGTTGTCACTTTTCTTTCCTATCAAAGTTGTTCGGTTATAGACTATTACCTTATCAAGGCATAATGTTTTACGTGATTTTTGTGTAGTACAGCTAACTTTTTGATGGTTGGGTATTGTAGAACGAGGGTAGACTCTTGCAACTCTGACTACATATAAAATGCGCTTATTTTTTACCTCCAAGTAACCATCGGGTACTGGTCTCATCCAGTGTTGATAACAAGACGTAAAACAGCAACACTATAATTACCCTGATAATGGAATGGCGCCAGAATGGCGCGGAATGAATACCCGGTCTGCCATCCCAGGCGAACCTAGATCAGCTGCTTCGACATATTCGGACAACAGGCTATCTAGGAACTTCAAGGGTAAGTCAGGCCCCTTGAACAGAGATGGTGGCGGATGAACCGAAAGGTCAACGGCAGCGCTCAATCCCGCAGTGGATACTGATGGCCCCATATCCTAGGGGTATCTAATAAACTGGAACTGGCCCTCCAGTTTGGGGGTTGTGCTTTGGGTTAACTACCCACCCATGGAGGAAAAACACCATTGTTACGAAGCAACAAATAGCCTCGGAAAGGACTGATATTAGTGTTGACGACCCTGCTAAACGAAAAAAGGGACAACGACGTTCGTATCTGCACCTGGAATGTGAAAACATTAAACAGGAGAGGTGCAGGCGAATAACTAGCAGAAGCCCTAAGCTGCTACAAAACAGACATTACTGCCATCCAGGAAATACGATGGGATGGGCCGGGCAAAAAGTGGATGGAAAACTGTGACATCTACTATGGACCGTGTTATAGTGAGCAGAAACAGCGACTTTTCGGATGCGGATTTGTTATAAGTGCCAGACTTAGGCAAGAAGTCTTATGTTTCCATGACATTAGCGAACGCATTGTAACAATCCGCATCAATGCCAAATTCGCCAACATAAGCCTTATATGCGCTCATGCTCAGACGGAGGAAAACGATGATAGATACAACTAAGGACTGCTTCTAAGAGCTCCTTGATAAAACCTATGAGCGACTACCAAAGTACGATGTTAAAATTTTGCTGGGAGATTTTGAAGCAAATGTAGGAAAAGAAGACATCTTTAGCAGTATTGTCGGAAAATATAGCCTACACGACAACACGTCTGGTAACGGACTTGGGCTAATTGATTGGGCTACGGAACGAAATGCCACTATAGCCAGCACACGGTTTCCTCACCTCGATATCCAAAGGGGACATGGCGGTCTCCAGATCAACGAATAGTCACCCAAATTGATCACATTGCGATAGAAAAGAGACACGCTTCCAGTATTCTGGATTTCCGAACATTCCGAGGAGCTAACATCGACTCGGACCACTCCCTTGTTACAGCCAAGGTAAGGATGCGGATATCCACCACGCCACAACAAACCAGAAATACTGTAAAAACATTTTATATCGAAAGACTGCAATCGCAAGAGACCGCCAAGGCCTTCGCGCAACGCGTATCCCTTAACCTCTTGATTCACACGCATACTACCAGCATCTAATGTCGAAGCACAATGGCAACGATGCCATTAGATCAGCCGCAACTTAAGTGCTAGGTTTCTCGCTGCCACCAGCGAAAAACCCCTGGTTTGATGAGGTATGCCGACAGATGCTCGCAGCCAAAAACGAGGCCTACAAGGCAAAGGTGCAGGTGATGACGAGAGCTGTCATTGAGCTCTATAGGCAAAGAAGAATGGAAGAACACCGGCTTTTCATAAAGAAGAAAAAAGAGCAAGAAAAGCGCGCGATCGAGGATATAGAGAGGTGCCACTCCAGGAACGATGCTCGCAAATTTTACCGAAGTGTAAAACGCCAAAGCCAAGGATACAAGGCTCGAACAGAATCCTGTCGAGATGAACAAGGAAATATCGTAGTTAAGACACAGTCGATGCTGAGGATATGGAAGAACCACTTCTGCCGACTGTTAAACGGCGATGACGAACAACATTCAGCTGTCAGGCAGAACGAACCATTTAATATTGGCAACCGCAGCGAAAACTGCCAACCACCCGACCTGAGTGAAGTGAGGATAGCAATATCTAAACTAAAACTTAATAAGGCTGCCGGAAATGACGGCCTTCCTGTTGAGCTTTGGTAAGTAGCATCCACCAACTCATAAGCCCAATCTGGCCGGATGAAAGTATGGCTGAAGATTGGAACCTCAGCATCGTTTGCCCGAACCACAAAAATGGAGACCCTCTGAACTGCAAAAACTACAGAGGCATAAGTCTCCTCAACATCGCCTTCAAGATCCTATCTGCCGTAATATGTAAACGCCTTAAACCGTTTACCAACAACCTGATCGGCCCTTGTCAGTATGGTTTTAGGCCAGGAAAGTTCACAACCGATCAAATTTTCACACTTCGGCAGATCTTGGAAAACCCAAGAAGTCCAAATCGATACCCACCACCTATTTATCGATTTCAAAGCCGCATACGACAGCATTTATAGAGACGAAATATACAGAGCCATGTTTACCGCCCAAACTCGTCCGTTTGAGTAGGATGACGATCCTGACCCTGATCATCCCAGTCCTGCTCTACGGTGGTGAAGCTTAGACCATATCAAAAGCGGATGAAGAAATCCTTGGTCGATTTGAGAGCAAAATTCTTCGGTCCGTTTGCGTTGACGGGCTATGGAGACGAAGCTGTACAGCGACATACCCCTGGTCAAAAAACCCCAAATTGGACGTTTAAGATGGCTAGGACATGTAGAACGAATGGACACCAATAGGCTCGCAGAGTCTTCGATTCCCAGCCAGACGTCGTCGGAAGCAGTAGAGGAAGACCTCGCCTTAAGTGGCGCGCACAAGTATAAACCGACCTCAACCAACTTGGGTGAGATCTAGGTTCATCCCGGACTGTAGAGCCACTTAAGTAAGTAAGAGTCCAAAATACTCTTAAATTAAAATTCTCCCTTAAAATGAAGATGTAATCCATTAATTCCCAAACCGGCAGACGGCTTTTCGCTACGCTATGTAATCTTTGTAAAAATAAATTTTAATTTTTTTGTATAAAAATAAAGAATGGTATAATAATAGGCTGTTAGCACAGAATATCCACACCTAATCAAATCTTCACCATTCGGTAGATCCTAGAAAAAAAATAACCAAATTGAACGCCTGAAATCATTCGCGAACAATCTGATTGACGCCTAAAGTGTGTTTTTTTGGCAACGAAAGTCCACAATTGAATAAATCTTGACTCTTTGTTCAAATCGATACCCACCACTCACTTTTTGATTTTAGGCCACCTACAACAGCCATGTCTAGTTTTGCTATCCCATCAAGCTCGTCCGTGTGTATAGAACGACGATGCACTTGCACCTACTAGACAAGATATAAATTATTGAGAAAAAATTGTATAGGAGACCGAATATGCGTTGCGAACTTTTTAGTTTCGCTCGAACATCGTAAAATGGATCTATTTTCACTTGTTTTATTGCTAATTTAACAAGCAAAGCAATGCTTAACAATGAAATAGCGAGTTGCATTCCACTCATTCACGCTTATCCATCTTCGGACGATCTACACGAATGTGCAATTCTCTTTTTTCTTTCCACTTTAGCTCTCCTTAATTTCCTGAACACATACACTGTGAGAAAAAGTATAAAAGCTATTCATAACCCCTAGAGTGTGTACAAATTTAAAAAAATGGAACTTCATTTACAGGCATTGGTTCGTCTTACAATTGATTCTACTACTACTACTAGCCCTCCATTTTACCAGAGCAAAGGGTTGTGGCAGGCCTTAAACTATGACTATATTAGAGACGCCTTAAACAAAAAGTACCTAAACACTGAGTGCAAAAGCTGCGACAGCCAATTATTCAACTAAAAAAAATACTGTCCACAAGACCACCCATTAACATAACCTAACTTAACCAAGTGTGATTTTGAAAATAACTCACAGTATTCCAATCCTTGCACAGCATCCCGAAACACACTCCAAGTACGTTCTTCTGTCAACGGTTTCTCAGTTGGAATCTCCAGGACTTCACCCTGTTTCACCAGTTCAAAAACGAGATATAACGAATCCTCCAATGGATCATCCAGCACCTCTACCAGCTTCACAACGTTGGGATGATCTAACTTCTTCAGAACAGCGATTTCTCGATACACTCTGTCCAATGGTGAGGTGGTCTTTTTTGGACCACGACTCATAAGACCCGCCTTCCGTAAAAGACGTCGTTTTGAGAGAATTTTCATGGCATAATGTGTAGAATCTTCCTCGGAATAGGCCAGCTTCACTAGGCCATAGGAACCCTAAAACAAAGAAAAAAACTGACTGACTTTTTGTTGTGTGTTTGCACTCTAACTGACCTGTCCAATTTGATCCATAAGCTTGTACTGGTTTAGTTGTAGAAAGCTACCCGATTGCTCAATTGATATTCTTCGCGATTCTCTTAACGGAGTCCGTCTTCGATTACTGCGTGGACTTCCGTATGGACTCGCATACGGACTATATGGCACATTGGGGTAGATTGGTCTGGATTCCAGAGACTGAACCTTTGGAAGGAGTCCTTTTGCCAGCCCATGCTGCCTGGGTTGGGGTGACGACGTCAAGCGACCAGCGTCTGTATGTTGTGAACTATCTGTGGTGTCGCCCGTCGATGATGCACTGTCGAAGCTATTGCGATGATGGTGGTGCTGTGTGGATGGCATCTCCTCATCCATGGTGTGACTTCTTAGAGAATTTGCAGCCAGAGTTGGTGCACGTTGTATGGTAACATCCTCATCGTCATCTTCATCGACATCGGCATCAACATCTTCTGTGCTTGGATCGCCCGTGTTGATTGTACTTGGTGGAACCCCCTCATCCTCGAAACGTTGGTTATCTAGAGAGCAGCCTTTATTTATTACATTGCGCCTTTTGCCCGAAGAGTGGTAAGAAAAATGGTTAAAATGATAAAGGTGCTGATTGTGGAGGTGGTTACGGTGGTGGTTGAGGTGATGGTTGTTAGTTTGGAACGAGTAATGGTTATTCTGCAGGTGTGGGTGAATCGGATCATCATAGCAGGCAAAGTCCAATGACTGCGCCTTGATAATGGGCAGCAGACGACGTTGTTGCTTTAGCTTTGATGCGGTTCCATCACACACTATGTGATTACCCAATTCTCTACCATTAGATGAAACTATATTCCCCGATGGTCTTACTGGAAGAGCTGATGTGGGTGATGAGGATGGTAGTTGATGGTGGCATGCTTCTGAGATATCACGATTTTTCGTGGAGGATGTTGGAGTGATGGAGGGGCTGGTTCGATTTGGTGCAATGGAATGTGCTGGTGTTTGACTTGGTCTGGAAATACCTTCCAAATCTTTGCTATCTGAGTGTTTGTTGAACTTTGCACTACCATCGATTGAGATATTCTCCATCGTCCGAGTTATATTGACGGCGGCTATGCCATGATTGTTACTAACTGCTGCTGCTTTGTTATTTAGCTCCATGACAACGACAACGTCTTTGTTGTCATCGTAGTCGTCGACAATGTCATGCTGCGTGTCTCTGCTCTTAAGATCATCGTACTGCCGATGATTGTTCGAATGGCAATGATTGTTCGGTCCCGAAAAAATATTATTCTTCGGTGAGAACCCATCAAAGGATGACGAAACCAAATTTGAGGGCGATAGTATTAAAGGACTAGTTGTCTCTTGGTCGATTTTGTGCAACAGCTTCGAATTGTGTTCCTTTGAATTTGGCCCACTAGTTAATAGTTTTGTTGTGTTACCTATGCTACTCTGGTCCATGGTTGCGATTAATGGGTCCATTTTGTTGATTCAATTAACCTGAAAGCAAACAGAAAGTTGTGAGTGTGTGTTTTATTTTATTAACAACTATTTGGTGGGTCGTTAGTGTTTGCATGTAGTGGGGTAGAATACTTATTGATGTTTCAGATTCAAATACATAACTACAATACTCTCAGTTGGCAGCTGTCCAAGAATAAATCAATTTTTTGTACAGTGTACATCTTTTCAGTGGGAGGATAAAAAACAAATCCATCTCTGCACTGGCTGCTTTCACTAGTCAATTCTTTTCCAAGAACATCTAATTCAGGTACATCTCCTCGAATAAACAATAGATACAAATGTTATAAAAAGAATATCGTTCTGCGTATCGTTGTACTTGATGGAACATAAAATGTGTGTGATGATACAAATACTCTGTATGGGTTTGGGAGAATATACGACGCAGACGAATGCAAATTTATGTAAGGATGATGCGATTCGTCAGTGCATTGGTGCAGTATAAACAAGAGCGGGTGTAAGGTTTCGAATAAACTCATTTGAGATGTAACTCAAAAATCGATGAACAGAATTTAAGAAAATTTAAGGCTCTAATTGATTTTTGTGTTTGATTTATTTTAGGATGCGGCAACATAACTTACTTTTTTCAAACCGCAATAAAATGAAAAAGATTTTTTTTTATAATGTTGATACATATCCTAAGTTCAGTTTTGAAAAATAATATTAGATAGGTGACGCCCCCCATTTCCCATACTCTGAATAAGGGTTTTTCCTGACCCTTATCAGCATAGCAGCAGGTGCGTTGCGATTTTCTGTCAGGATGTTGCCTTTCAGGTCTTGACATAAATGCAGGACTCCATAAAGACGATTGGGCAAGGGTCCATAACGGTGGAAAAGCCACCACTTCGAATCGTCACTTACTGAGATGAGGCGCTGCAGTAAAAGTTGGAATCGATTCAATTCACCAAGTCGTGGAAAAAAAAATGTCTCCAACATGTTCATACCGATCAAAAGTCAGTCACTGTGATCTCTTTTTCCGTAGGAAACAACAATCCCACCCTAAATGGTGAGCATTTAAAAAAAGAACGTTAAGTTGCCGCACCCTTGTCATTTGTGTAAACAATTCGAGTGGAAGGATATGAGAGATTGCCAAGACCTTTGCAGAACGCATATCCCTTAACCTCTTAGTTAACCATATCAACAGCATATATATCGAAGAACAATGGCGACGATGTCAATTAGCCATTGATCAGCCGCAACTATTGTGCTAGGTATAGCAAGAAACCCCTGTTTGATGAGGAACGCCGAAAAATGCAAAAAACTATACAATTTTTTGGCGAAATAGGCTCGTAAATACCGAGGGCCTAGCTTTCTCACACCCATTCATGTGTGCGTGTGTAATTCTTGCATATTAGCGGGACCGCCTGTTTTATGCCGACTCCTAACGGCTATGTTAAGAAAAGCTTTTCATGACAATTGGTACTACTTGAATGGTTTGTCAAATCATCACGAGAGAAAGGCAGGTGAAAAGTTAATTAGGTATTGCTACGGCTGGGAATCGAATCCAGACCTTCTGCGGTTCATTGCACTAGCCATCGCGTAATTGAACCCGCCGACAAATGCACGCAGCCAAAAACGAGGCATACAAGGCTAAGCTAAGCAAGTGAAGAGGAGATCTGCCATTGAGGTCTATAGGCAAAGAAGGAGGCAGGTACACCGGCTTTTCAGAAAAATGACAAGAAAAGCGAGCGATCGAAGAGATAGAGAGGTACCACTTCAGGAAAGGTGTTTGTAAGTTTTACCAAAGTGTAAAACCTAATTGCTAAGGCTACAAGGAGCAAACAGAATCCTGTCGAGATTAACAAGGAAAGACCGTACTTGAAGCACAATATGGAACCACTTCTTCAACTTTTAAACGGCGATAAACATTGCGATAAAAATCCATCTTCTGCTGTTAGGCAGAACGAACCATTACATATTGGCAACGACTGCGTTAACTACCAGCCACCCGATCAGAATTAGCGGGAAAAGCAATATCTAAAGCTTAACAGTGCTGCCGAAAATGATGTCCTTCCTCCCGAAGCTATATAAAGCTGTTGGATATAATTTTATTAGTAATATACATTTTGATCAGATGAAAGTATTCCCGAATTATGGAACCTCAGCATTATTTGCCCGATCCACCAACCACCTCAACGGCCATTAAAAATGTAATTTTTGGGCAACAAAGTCCACAACTGATCGAAATATAATCAGACTTCGGCAGATCCCGGAAAAAAGCCCAAGAAGTCCAAATCGACAGCCACCACTTATTCATCGGTTTCAAAGCTGCATACGACAGCATTTCAGTATACCTTCCAAACACGTCCGTCTGTGCAGGATGGCGGTGCTATATTAGACCCTGATCATTCCAGTTCCGCTCTCCGGCGCCGAAGTGTGGATCTTATCAAAAGCGGATGGAGAAATCCTTGGTCGTTTTGAGCGAAAAGTTCTTCGAAAAATCTTCGGTCCCATTTGCGTTGACGGTTATTAAAACCCGAGCTATACAGCGACATAGACCTTGTCAAAAAATCAGCATTGAACGTTTCAGATGGCTAGGACATGTAAAGCGAATGGACACCAATACTCTGGGCCTTAGAGTCTTTGATTTTCAGACAGACGTAGGATGCAGTAGACAGAGACCTCCCCTTAAGTGGCGCTCGTAACTGGAGACAGTTAACTTAATACTGGACTAATTGGAAAGTCATGATGATTGAGGCCCTAGTTTGATTGCAGAATGTAGAATGTAGATTTTGATTTGAAGGTCGAAATTCAATGTGCCTTACATATTTTGTTGCTTAGAGTCCATGTCAAAAGATGAGGAACACAGATCTGAAAACCGATATGAGGAGCTGAGAGTACTGTCATCAGCGAAGGAATGAATTGGTTTTGAAGTTACAGACAGGAAATCATTTATTAAAATGATAAAGAGAGTCGGAGATAAACTGAGCCTTGGAGATCACCAGCATTTATTTTGTGAACAGCAGACTTAAATGTTTCCAAACAATTAGAATCGAACATTTCGAAAGATAATTTCCAATACATAGATTTTTCGATGGATTTCCAAGCACAGATTCTCCACAAAATGCCTTTGAAATATTATGAGCAACAACCCAGCTTTCTAAATTTGACTTGGTTTGACTTTTTGGTGAGCCATGTCATCAAATCATCAGTAGATAGTCATGTTGCTGCGAAAACCATACTTACGGTCATTCAAAAGTTTTCGTGTCTCATCTCCATGATCCAGGAAAAATTGGTCGGTACAATACGTTGGAACTGGAAGGAGAAGAAAATTCGCATTTTTTTGTACATGCTGACCAAATACAATTTTCCATTTACTCGGAAAGACTCTTGATGAGTAGAACACATAGAAAAGCTTACGCAGTGGTTTTGCTAGCGTAGGAGAACATTTCGCCAGAACAATATATTATCTGGACCACAGATTTGTTAATGTCTCGATCAAATAAAAATCTTGCACTTGTACAAAAGTGAATTTGTCCCATAGGGGTATATTAGTTTTGATACATAGTTTGTAACATAAAGTATATGGATCGACTCAGAATCGAGAGCTGAGTCGATTTAGCCATGTCTGTCCGTCTGTACGTCACCAGTTTTTGGGCCTTAAATTTTGAGCTAGAATGATGAAATTTGGTACAAGTGCTCTTTATGGCTCCCAGCAGAACAAGTGCTTTTTGAAATTCGCCCACTGCCATGCCCCCTTCTTAGAAAAACGTAGTTTTTGGCCAAACCGTAAGGAATTTCGCAAAAGTGTTTGAATAACATATTGAGAGAATCGCAATATCTAATTTGGGGGCGTTTTCATTAAAAAAAAGTTTTTTTTGCAAAGTAAGATTAAGTTGGGATAGACAGTACATCCTATTCAACATCAGGGGTCTCTGAAAGTAAATTTTTGAATTGTTGAGTTTGTTATATATTGGCATTTCTTTGCTTTGTTGAATGAAAATGGACGGCAACTTTTTAAAATCCGTTGCAAAAATTATATTTCGCGTGTGCTTAAAATCCAAAACTTATTTATTTACTGGATAAGGAAATATTGGAAATTTCAAAAGCCAAAAGAAATTTTAAAATTAGTCGTAAGATTCGGCTGATACAGGTAGGCAAAGTTTCCTTATCAAATCAAAGACAAATTATTGTTTTTTATGAACATTTTCAGAGTTTCGGAGTAAAAATCAAGAAACCCAGTTAAAAAATATATTTTTTTCATTTGAGCTTAAAAAAAGACCTTTTGTGTTACAATTATGATCCAATGTTTTTTGTCAACATTGCAAAATTTTAAGATTTTCGGAAAGCTGTTAATGATTCAATTTTTGACTTTGAGTTGAGTTATAAAAAAAATCGAGTGTGAGTTCACACGCGGTAAAGTGAAACTGGGGTCGAATTACCACATCAGTTATCGAATTATACCGCGTGACTGAAAAATGTTGATTTGGTATTATCGCATACGAGATTCGAGTATCGAGTATCGGATTTTTGGTATTCTGTAATCAGTGATCGAGTATATTTTCATACTCCATTTATAATATTAGAATTTTTAAGTACACCAATTTATTTAATAACATTCATAGAAAAGGAATACATTTGAATTGTCAGCCATTAAACATCAATGTAGTAGCATTTTGCTAGTACAATTGGTACAATTTTAAATGTGCATTCGATACGTGACATTTGTATGTGATCATCCCAATGTTGTTACACCATCATTCAATCACTCGATAACTGATGTGGTAAATTGACCCCTATACTGTAAATGTAATTGTTATTTCTCTATCTCACTCTCTGTGTGTGGTAAACAGTGTATTCATTTCATTCGAGATGAGTTGAACAATAAATTGACTTAATTGGTGAAAAATGTGTTTTGATTAGTTTTCAACCTTGTCCTACCCCACAAACTCGGTTCTTACCCCGAAACTCAGTTCCCTCGCTAACAAAACCGGTTTTATGAAAGTTGAACTCATCTCATTATCTTACAATAACCAACAACACGCGGTGTTCCCAAGTGTTCCCATATCACTTCAAAAACACAATCATACAAATATCGCCATTAGTCACTTCTGCAAGATCTCGAGTGTGAAGATATTTTCTTTTCAATGTAAGCACGAAATCCAACCAAAATCCAAAATTCAACGCTCCAAATGCGGAAAGACTCCCAAATATCGATTAAACCGTCAAACATTCAAAATGCAATCTTAATCAAAAGTACCGTTATACAACTCATACATCAAATCTGAATAAGGCATCCTACCCGAATTAGACCACATACCAATTTTCATCTTCAAATTGCAGCCTCTCTCGTTCAATCTGTCCTTTCAAAGTACCGCAATGTGTATTTGCACCCACAAACATAAGAGACGTTCCCGATATCTAGCATCTCTATTTATGTAATCATATGAAAAACACTGTCCTTACTGAAGGCAACACTCCAATTCCAAAAATACACCTTCATTATTACTTATCACATACACATCTAAAACTCAATCAAATCCACCTGTTTGGATTCAAGCTTCAATTACAAACTCCAGACGTCAGAGACACACCTTCGCTTAAACACATTTATGACACCAAAAGCGGCTGTCATTTCAACATTCAGAGGGAAATAACCATTTTGGCCACCTACATGTTACCAAATATCGCATCCATATATGTAGAAACTTTCGTTTCATTACTTACAACAATGGATATTGCTTTCCTGGACTCACCGATGAGTTTCATTATTAGTGTTTACTCACACACAATCCCACGTACCTAAATTTACTTATTGACTGACAACACACTTTCTTGGTGCATACCGGTGCACCAACGTCCTTTCTCCAACCAACATGCCAACCAGAAACCATTCCTTTTTTTGCACACAAACGTACGCATTACACACGATCAAACAGCCACAACACAGCCGTTCGAAAATAAGTTTCACTTCAAAAAATTTCAGAGTCTTTAATCTAAACTCAACGGAAATCAAATCTTTCACTATTTCTGAAACATTGACTAAGAGCTGGCAGCTGGCCGCCAGTTTTTGCCTATTTGCGTTTTAGAGAGAATTTACGAAATGCAGCCAACAGAAGGATACTCTCCAGAAATAATAAATTTGTTAGAAGTTATTCCGAATTTAGAAGAGAGTTTTCAAGAAGATTAGTTTTTATTTATTATTGTTTCATTAACTTTAGTTAACAGTTCGTCGCCCCAAAATTGGGTTGCCGTAAACGCCAGTTTGATGTTTTTGGGAAATCGCATTTAAAGTTTTGACAACCTATTGCATGAAAACCAACCGCTGGGATTTTTTAATTTTTTACGCGATATTCATACGGAAATCCTATTTCAAAAAATGTAAACAGTTATTCTAAAGCACTTTTATTTTTTAAAATATTTTAAATTTATTACAAAATGAGTTTACCGTATACGCTACCGTCGGAGCGGAAAATTCTCCGATTTTGTACGATTCGGAGGATTTTTGCTTCGAGGTATTCTTCCGAAAAGCTGTTCGGAATATTTCTCCGACATTTTGTAACGCGTTGCGTTAAAGTGCGTTCAGGTGCATTTTTCGTACAATTTTGACAGCTAAGTGCCATTCTTTTTCCGATTTCCTCCGACACGAATTCTTCGCGGAATTTATTTACGAATTAAAGTGAAGTGAAGCCGTCGCATTTGTGTAGTATTTTCTTCGGATGACACATACCTCGAATGAAATTTAAACCTCCGACGAAGTATGCGTTGCGGAAAATTGTCCGCTCCGACGGATACCTCGATAGGGCTGAATATTTTCTTGTATTCATACACATACGTCAAAATTGTGTGAATACATCATTCCAATAATAAATTAGTAAACAATATTTATTAACATAGAATCAACATTTTTATGTTTTTGAGAACAAAAAATATATTTATTTCACATTTCGCAAGACTAGGATCGACATTCGTGTAGTTAGGACATTTGAAGCTAATATTCTGGTCATTGAGCATGCTTTCATCCATCCAGACTTCGTTGATGTTGATGCTTTCGCGCATTTCCATTGCACCCTTCATTGCAACAAATTGGTATTTAAAGAGTTATACTGGTAATCTATCAGAACTGTCTGAATTATATTTTGTTTGTTAGCCATTTGATGGCTGACTTCTTGTAAATTGCGAGGCTGCGCTATCTCTTCGTTGACAAGAGGTACGTGTATTTCTTGTCCAATCACTCTCATTGTGCCAATTTAGTAGCTGCTAGAAATTATGCCGGACCTTTTCCGGGGGTGTCTGACAGCCTATTTTCGAAACGGCTTCATCCTTAATAATGTTGCGGTACTCCATGCACTGTGGGTTGATATTGGTGAAGAGTAAGGGTACGGCATTATCTGTTTCATTGAGTCTGTCCTTTCCAACTATCCGCCGGATGTTTTTTTTTCAACTTCTTGCATTGAAATCCCCAAGTATTATTTTCACATCGTATTTCGGACTGGATTCGTAGTCTCCGTCCAAAAGGATTCCCAGGTACGGACCATAGCCAGGCAATAACTAATCGACTTAAGTCAATAATCACTGTTTATTGTGTTAACAAATCTGGCCTCTCCCAAACGAATCCGCATCTTAATGTGTGCAGCCATTGGTAACAGCTGTAATAAAGAAGGTCGGTGTTCGTGTTCGTTCCGCGTTTGGTTGGCATTTGAGGGATCCGTTCTCTGATATTTTTGTCTTTCCATAACTGACTGTTTTTTAGGTGGTAAGGAAGTTACCCTGACGCGACGGCACAAGCCCCCGCCAGGAGGGCCAGTTTCATTTTATTAGGACTAGATCAACTCCGGGAATGAGCGTTGCAATTGGCAATTATGATCCATATCAGTTCTAGATCAACTCCGGGATTGAGCGTTGCAATTGGCAATTGTGGTCCATATCTGTTCAAGGGCCTGACAAATACTTGCAATTCTTCAATGACCTGCTGCGTAAACTACTTTTCCATAGACCAACATTTTTGAAAGCCTCGTTGACATGCTAGAAGTTTGGTAGTTATCCTTTCGTTGTGACCATTTTTATTGGCTTCTGTCATTTGGTTGACTATGTTTTCCTGGTTAATATTTTCTATTTAGTTAACTATGTTCTTCATTTGAATTTGCATAGCTGTTTGTGCTCTCTTAAGAATACAAACATTTAAATGCAAATTTGTATAAAAGTTCACTTTTTTACCAATTTCTCGGCATGAGCGATGAACGGTCATGCAGCAGGTCTTGGTTCGATTCCCAGCCTTAGCAACAAATAAATAATTTTTCACTTGTCCTCCTCTCGTGATGATTTGAGAAATCAATTGTCAAGAAAGGCTTATATTTTGGTCGTTTACTTTTTTTCACACAAATTCAATTGATAAAAAAGACGTATTTCAACAAATGATTCTGAAACGCCCTGTGTACCATTTGAAAAAAAAAAAATAAAAATCACGAAATTGGGAGCTATGGGTTTCACCTTTATTTCAGTAATAACGGGTGGTTAAATTTCAAGGGCCGATGTTGAATGTGAACCACACCTAAACGTCAAGTTTTTTTCTGCATTTCATTTGACATTTTTCAATTTCAGACTAAATCAATTTTAATCATGGAAAGGTTAAGGTACATAATCGAGCAACGCGTTAAAGTTATTCAGACTTATTACGAAAATGGGAGTTCAAATCAAAATACATATCGTGCACTTCGTGATTTTTTTCAGTCAATTTAATCGTCCAAATGTGCGTACAATCGAAAAAAACGTGCAAAAATTTGAACAAACCGGGTCTGTAGGAGATGTGAAAGGACCAGTGCATGCTCGTACAGCTCGTACTGCAGGAAATATTGCTCCTGTTCGCGATAGTGTGGCTGGAGAGCCGTCCACCTCAACTCGTCGTCGTGCCCAACAATTGCACCTCTCACGCTCGTCGTTGATGAACATTATGCATATAGACTTGCATTTACACGCTAACAAGGTGCAGTTGACTCAAGACCTAAAGCCTCTTGACCATTTCAAGAGCCGTCAATAGTCAGAATAGTCAGAATGCTGGCAAGAAATGGCAACAGTGGACTGTGAATGATGTTCGCTATCGTGAGATGATAACGCACTTTTTATGGCCCGAATTGGAAGATATGGATGTGGACGATATGTGGTTTCAACAGGATGGTGCCACTTGCCACACAGCTAACGAAACAATGGCTCTTTTGCGCGACAAATTCAATGGCCGTCTTATCTTACGTGGTGGCGATGTCAATTGGCCGCCAAGATCATGTGATTTGATGCCGTTGGACTTATTTCTTTGGGGTTATTTGAAAGAAAAGGTGTACGTCAATAAGCCAGCAACAGTTCAAGAGCTAAAGGTTGAGATAATTCGGCACATTAAAAGCATAGAACCTCAATTATCCCTCAGCGTCATCGAAAATTTGGACCATCGGATGGAGGTGTGCCGCCGAGGTCGCACATACATAATAATTACCAATCACATACATAATTGAATCATACCAATATTATCATTATAAAAAGAAATGACAATAATTTGCGTTTTCTTCAAAATCAACATCGGCCCTTTATATATCAAAATATCTAAACTCGTTCGAGTTATATTTTTTGCAACCAAAAATTGTCAAAATATACGGCCCCACTGTGTATTTTTTGACAATGAACTGAACACACGTCATCCGACTGCGAGTAGGCGAACTACTCTTCAAATATTAAAGCAGATTGATTTTGGATTGTCTTGTTGAGAATCGTTTACCTTTGTTTTGCATAAATCTCACGAAAACTACCGTAATATAACCTTGCTTTTTGTTCACTATCCCACCTCTTGCGAAAGTCTTAGAAACACTAAAAAGTATTAAACTGTCAGGAGAAGCTTCGTTCAGAGTCGGTATTAAACAGGAAGTCCAAATCATTGTAAGAAACATAATACTGATGAATGGGGAAACTATGTTTGAGGTCCTTGTCCATAATGCTATATGTTCAATTTTTGGTCATAGTAGAGTTTGACACTTTTTAATTGACCATAACAGTCATTTCTGGCTTGTTTGCATTTTTATCGGTTTTCATGTTATGGTTGTGCTTGTAAGACCGAAAGTTTTCCTCTCTCATCTTGACAGCTTCTTCGCAGCTCAAGTCATAATAGTCAAAATATGATCAAAATATGGTCTCCCTAAGAATGTGAGCTTGTGTTACACCATCAAAGCACTTCCTGATCCATCAAACTTTACGAAGCTTTTTACTCTCTCATTCGAACATCATTCCATTTATAGCTAGGTAGGTACCTACTTCAGAGAAAAAAAAACGCAGAAGAGACAAATCTTTAGATATAAAACCCCATGCGTACAGACTCGGAACATACATCATTCCGCACACTTAGTGGTTAGTACCAACCGCATTCACTTTGCCAAAGTAACGTTTAATGTTTTCAATTAACTATCGCATTATAGGCATGTCACTACCTAGGTAACAGCAGATTAGGTGCTACGTGTCCATGTTCGTATACGAGTGCGAATACAACTTCACCCAGAGAAACGGTGACAATTTTATCGCAAATCCTTTATACACTGCACGCTGAGCGGGGAGTATGCATGGAGTTGTAAAATTGTGACCAACTGCGAAACTCAATTACTTCGATTGGTATTCGATTAATTTTGTTGGCAGCTAACCTGGGCATTGAACGCCTTTGAAACTAGGCGGCACGAAGCTGCCGATAGCGGTGTGCCATTCCTCGATTAGACCCCAAGTTGAGTTTGGCTAAGACTAATTTGTGTGTGCGTCGACATAACGTGTGCAAATGTACGGCGTCGGATTTGGTTAGCTCCTTGAAGGTACGAGGATGGTGGTGGACGGACGGTCAGTCGGCGGATAAGGAATGCCGTGCTTCTGAGAAGGTACATAATATAGCCTGTGTTGTGATTGGTATGCCGTTTTGTTGTTGCACTCATTTAAACTTCATTATTGCACGCATATTTTATGGAGATAAGGCCAAAGTGGTCTTTAAAGTGTTAATAGGTTCAACCATAAAGTTGGAAATATATTAATAGTCGACAAATCGATTTTTTTTCCATGCTAACGCACGAGCGCACATATTGATGAAGTTGTTGCTGAAAAAGTCTGAAATTGTTTTCAACTGCATTCAAATTGAAATTGATGAAAGCGAACTATTGAATTGCGACAAATAGATTTGTCACAGGGTAGTAAAATGGATCGGAGAGATTTGTCGAACAGGGAATAAACATTTCCATCACATGTGGCAATTGATTGTTTTGGTTAGGATGTTTGGAACTGGAGTAGTTTTACAGTAAATTGGGGATATATAGTTGTGTTTGGGATTTAAATTCTATTTATGGATTGAAATGAGTTAAAGGGGGAGAAATACATATACCACACATAATGGGGCTGTTCGGGCACTCATGTGCATGGGCAAATTTAAATAAACGTTGATGTAAAACTTCACAAAGCCGTACGCGTACTGAAAAAATGTAAAATAGATCAACGAACAAAACATTAAGTTTCGTTCACCTTTTCTCCAATTTGTTTACGTTTCGACTGGTGAGAAAATGATAGCCCAGAAGTTTGACAGAAACTAACAAAGTAGGTAATTCTTCCTTTTATTCCAAACATATGTGGAATGTTTATTTTTTGATGATTTATTGTAATACTTGAGTTCCTAAAAATAGTTTGTGAAGGTTTTATTGCCAAAACACTTATTTGGAGGGTAGCTTTTGTTTGTCGTTTCTATTAACATACTTCAAAATTTGACGATTTTTTTTTCTTTGCGAAAGCGTACGGGTACTTTTCGTTAAAATATGAGAATTCTCTCTTGATATTGGAGATTTGACATTTGCAATTCTTTACCCAAAAGTATCAGAACAGACCTCATAATAAATGCTAATCTTTCTTACGGGTGATTTTTAAGGAGTTTAGTTTTCAGGTTGGCAGCACTGGTTAGTAATGGCGCCCAAACGTCATCTGTCAAAGTGAAAAGTTTTCAGTATACACTCTCCCATTTAATAATGGAAAGACTTACAAACGAGCAACGATTGCAAATTATTGAAATTTATTATCAAAATTCGTGCTCTGTGAAAATGTGCAATTTAGCTGTTTTATCGAAAAATTGTGTTCAACGATGAGGCTCATTTCTGGCTCAACGGATAAGTAAATAAGCAAAACTGTCGTATCTGGAGTGATGAACAGCCACATGTCATACAATAATTACCGATGCATCCCGAAAGAAATTACAGTTTGTTGTGGTTTATGGGCTGGTGGCATCATCGGTCCATTTTTCTTCAAAGACGGCCGTGGAAGAAACGTTACCGTCAACGGCGAACGATATCGAGGTATGATACGCGAAATTTGAGTGTTTAATCGATTTTTAAAAAAAACTACGAGTAAAAAATCACCCGTTAGAAGATAACTAACTTTGACATGTCTCCGTGCATTTTTTTTTCTGAATAGTTAATCAGTGCTGCCAGATTGTTTATACCTTATCCCATAGGGATATAAAGGATGTCCCATAATTTACGCAAAATGAATTTTGATAGAAAATACTAGGTACATATTCTGTAACTTTCAAAACGATAATCGTTGACGATAGTAAAGGAGACTTCCTAGGTACGTACCGTGTAATTTGTTTTCAAGTGCACGCATACAATATATACACATACGCTTTTAACCTAACGTCTCTACACGCTTCTCCTACCATATCGTCAACGATAATCGTTTTAAAAGTTACGGAATGAGTACTCTGATTTTTAATGAGAAAGTTTTTTTTTTATTAATTGGGGCTATGTATGGAATAGCACATCGGATAAATGGCCCCACGGCGTACTCTCTTGTTTAAATTTTCTCTGACCTTTTCGTACCTATATATGTGGTTAAATTTCATTATTACAACTCCTCTTTCAAGGCGTTGGTGATCGTAGGCTTGTTTGCATAGACCTTTGACTTCCAAAAACCGCAAAGAAAAAAGTCCAATAGCGTTACATAGCAAGAACTGGATGGCCAATTTTGATCCCAAAAACGGCCGTTTACACATTAAGGAATGATTCATCAAGTAATTGAATTGTTTCTCTGGCTGTATGGCATGTGGCACCGTCATATTGAAACCACATGCCATATCCATATCTTGTAATTTAGGCTCCAACAACTGGATTTTTATGCCACGATAATGAACACAAATAATTGTTACTGCCTGACCAACTGCATTTTCGAAGAAGAATGGACCGATAATGCCGCCACGCAAGCCCAAATCTGCAACAAACAGTCACGCGTTGTAGATGCATTTATTTCTCAACGCCAAATGCGACAATTTTGCAGATAATCGAATCCATCAATATGAAAATGAACTCTATCATGATGATTTTGTTCGAAAAATCAGCATCAACTTGTTTTTGTTTCAAAATCCATTCAACGAACTCTCTTCCCGCTGCATGGTCAGAAGTCTTCAGTTCTTGAGTCAATTGAACATTGTAAACATTAAGTGTCAAGTCTTTCGTGAGAATTCGCTGTAGAGAAAAACTATTTTTAAAGCCTATGTCATAGCATATCACATATTTCATAGTTCATAGGCGTACAAACATTTTGAGCTAGGATTCCTAAAAAAATAAGTAAACAAAACCCAGTGCTAGGAAATGTTTATTTTGCTTCTTCTATAGGCAAAGAAGGGAAGGGAAGAACACCGGCTTTTCAGAAAGAAGAAAAGCGGGCGATCGAGGATATAAACGTGCCATTCCATGAACGATGTTCTCAAGTTTTAAAAAGTTTAAAACGTCAAAGCCAAGGATACAAGGCTCGAATAGAATCCTGTCGAGATGAACAAGGAAATATCGTTCGTAGTCGATGCTGAGGATATGGAAGAACCACTTCTGCAGACTGTTTAACGGCGATGACGAACAACATTCCGCTGTCAGTCAGAACGAACCATTCAATATTGGCGACGACAACGAAAACCTCAATCCACCCTACCTAAGTGAAGTGAGGAAGCAATATATAAACTCAAGCTTAACAAGGCCGCCGGAAATGACGGCCTTCCCGCCGAGCTTTATAAAGCCGGCGGAGATAATTTTAGTAACATACACCAACTCATAAGCCAAATCCGGTCGGATGAAAGTATGCCTGAAGAATGCAACCTCAGCATTGTTTGGCCGATCCACAAAAAAGGATCGCCATCGCCTACAATATCTTATCTGCCGTAATATGTAAACGCCTGAAACCGTTTACCAACAACCTCAACGGCTCTCATAATTGTAGTTTTGGCCCAGAAAAGTCCACAAATAATCGAAACTTCACACTTCGGCAGATCCTGCAGAAAAAAAGTATATGCTGTCAACAAGAAAGGACACACAACATCGACGAATTATACAGAACGTCACCATTGATATAACTTTGAGGTAGTATGGGACTTTGTCTACCTCGGTTCCGCTACTAACTCTGACAATAACATCTCGTCAGAAATCAAACGAAGAATTACTCTTGCTAATCGCTGTTTCTTCGGGCTAAGGAGACAATTTAGTAGTAAAGCCCTCAAATTAATTACTAAGGAGATCCTATATAGTACCTTGATCATCCCAGTCCTGCTCTACGGCGCTGAAGTATGGACTGTATCAAAAGTGGATGAAGAAATCCTTATTCGATTTTAGAGAAAAATTCTTCGAAAAATCTTCGGTCCCGTTCGCGTTGACGGGCTATGGAGACGAATATTCAACCAAGAACTATACGAGCTGTAAAGCTACATACCCCTAGTCGAAAAACTCCGCATTGGACGTTTAAGATGGCTAGGACTTTGGAGCAAATGGACACCAATACTCTGGCTCGCAAAGTCTTCGGTTCCCAGCCAGACATCAGACGCAATAGAGGAAGAGATCGCCTTAAGTGATGCGCACAAGTAGAAACCGACGTCATCCTGGCTGTTAGCAAAGGACCGGGCAAATTGGAGAGGCATGTTGGCTGAGGCGCAGGTTCATTCCGGACTGTAGCGTAATATGTAAATTCAATTTCCTGCAATAAATTTGTTCCATCAGTTCTGATAAGGACGAAGTTGCATTAAACTCTTTATTTGTAATTTTACATTTCTAAACGATGATATTAAATTAGTTGTATATAAAAATAATAAGCGTGTATTGCCCCATAAACATATATTCAAAATATATTAATATGCACTTTACAAAGAATGGCGAATTTATAATCAAAAGTATGGCAATATTGAAGCGATGTTGATTTTTTTCTAAGTACTAACGCCATTTATGTAATTTATATTGTTCTTTTTTTTATGTTTTACTTTACCATCCACTATAATAAAATGGTTTGTTTTTTTGTTTATATTTATGTTAAGTATATTATTTTAACTTATTTTATACAATTTGCTTTTTACGACACCAAATTTTAGTTTTTGCGATTTTTTGTGAATTTAAAGGAATCTGACAGGCCTGATTCCTATTCTATTGTTTTTTTGGCGGCACATGTGCAGGAAGTTGGGACCCCTAATTGATGAACAATACGATCGAAGCTTTTAGTCTGATTGTCAAGGATTCTTCTTACCGTTAAACGGATCGAAATTATTTTACTTAAAACTTCGTGGGCCACAAATGTTTTATGAGATATGTCGGCTGAATTACCAATCACATCACCACCCATCGCCATAATATGTCTAGTATTGTTCATTCTAATTTTTTCATCAACTGTCATTTCAGTTTTATTAAAAACGCTTTGCATCATTTGACACTTTTCCGTCAAAGTGTCATGAATCACTTTGAATTCAGAGTGAGTTGTCATTTCCAGCATTTTAATTTTTTCCGACACCATGTCATTAATCCTTTTATTTTGAAGATTTAGTGAATCTTCATGGTTTTTTATAAAAGTAACCATATGATGTGAATTGAAAAAAACATGTTTATCCTCGAGATTTTTCAGTTGTTCCGACGTGGTGTCAATAAAAGGTTTCACTTGACCAATTGTATGAATTATTTTCAATTTAATGTCATTCACATCTAGTTTTGTTTTCAATTGAGTGTCAACTGTCATATTGTGTTGTTTAGTCATTAGATTTGTCATAGTTTGAAGTTTTTCCGAGAGTATGTCTGTGATATTTTTCGATTGACTGTCAATCAGTTGGCTTATTTTCGACTGACATTTTTCGGTAAGATTTCGTATTTGGCTGTTTAATAGAGTTTCAAACTTGCTCGATATATTTTCAACTCTTTCGATTTTTCTCAATTGACTGTCGGCCGTGATTTGATTCATTTTTGACAGATTATCCATCATTTGAAGGATATTTAGAAGTGTAATACTGGTTAATTGAAACACTTTTGATTGGGAATCGATCGTTGTTTGATCCTTTTGCAGTTGAACGTCTATTGTATTCTGATTCTTCGATATGATTTCAATCATTTGCATTATTTTCAATTGGTTGTCGAGGATCTTGTTGGTCTCCTTCGAACTCGTTTCTATGGCCATTTCGTGCTTTTTCCATTGAGTGTCAATCATTTGGAGTTTTTCCGATAGACTGTTGGTAATCGTTTCGATTTTTTTCGACTGATTGTCAATGATTAGTTGATACATCCTGGATTGAGTTTCTATCATTTGGATGATTCTCATCTGATTGTCACTGGTGATTTGATGTAGTTTTGATTGTTTGTCAATGGTTGCCTGGTGCTCTTTTAATTGATCATTAATGTTGGTTAACGAATCTTCGGAGTCTTCCTGGTTGTGATTTTGACTTGCGATGAGAAAGTCATGAGATTGTGCTTGAACTGTACCAAGAACTGATTTGAAGTCACCCAGCGTTTCATTGTTAATCCTTCCCATGAGTACAGCAAGAAGTGTACGCTGATCGTTGCCATAGATGAGGATTGGTGTGACGGCAGCTATATTCCAGATTAAAAGCCAATAATAGACACGCTCACACAAGAACATACTTTTGGTAAAAATACTAATAAAATGCAATCCCGGAAAATGTGATCGATTGATGTTCACCGATTATTTGAACTGAACGATTATACAGTGATCTGTTGGAACATTAGCGTTATCACATAGCATAGCAATCGACGTATTTACTACAAGTTTGCATGTTATCTATAGTTCAGCAGCTGTTTGTAGGCATTCAAATCTGTGAAAACCGAGATCATTCTTTTATGATCATGTTGATAAGAAGTGCCATCCGATAGTTTATTTTTCCTAGCATAGTCGACTATTTCATTACAAACGAGAATACAGCGATAACCCTTGACTGGAAAATTGATACTCAAGTGTTAAAAACAATGACTTCCCAACGCCAATAGAGAAGTTCAGAGTTACCGAGCTTTCAGTTGAGTAATCCAGATTATTTGTTTTGACGGTAAGTGTGATGGCACGATGGTTAGCCCGATAAACTGCGCTGCAGAAGGTCTGGGGACGATTCCCAGTCGTAACAACACTTAAATTATTTTTCACTGGCCCTCCTCTTGTGATGATCTGACAATTCATCCGAATAGTATCAACTGTCAAGAAAAGCTTTTCTCATGTTAGCCGTAAGGATTCGTCATCAAACAGGAGGACTCGCCATCGTGCAAGAAGTACACACGCATACATGAATGGTTGTGAGGAAATTCTAGGCCCTGGGTACTAACGAGTCGTTGCGCTAAAATATTGCATTTGTATTAGCATTTTTGGTTTCTCCCCTCAAGCAATAAGGAAGCCCTGGTTTGAAAAAGATTCGCAACATAAATTATAATGAGGCAGGTAAAGACGAAAGTTGACGAAGAATTTGACATTAGGCTTTAAAGGAAATGGATGGATGGTATCTATAGCCCGTCGACGTTAACATGACCGAAGATTTATCGAGGAATTTTTCTCTCAAATCGACCAAGGATGTCTTCATCTTCTTTTGATACGGCTCATGCTTCAGCGCCGTAGAGCAGGGCTGGATGATCAGGGTCTTTTATAGGATCTCCTTAGTAGTTCGAGTGAGGGCTTTACTACTGAATTGCCTTCTTAGCAAGAAACAGCGGTTGGTTGACAAGAGTAATTTTTCGATTAATTTCTGACAAGTTTTTGTTGTCAGAGTTAATAGCGGAGCCGAGGTAGACAAAGTCCCGTACTACCTCAAAGTTATATCTATCAATGGTGACGTTCTCTCCAATTCGCCGATGTTGAGTGTCAGCATATACTCAGTCTTACCCTCATTTACTGCTAAACCCATTTTTGCCGCTTCCTTCTCTATCCTAGCAAACGTGGCTATGTCATCACGTTGAGTCCTATCAATAATGTCAATATCGTCGGGGCGTATGTCGGTAGTTGCACCGATTTTTGGAAGATTGTGCCTCTGGTGTTGCTGCACAGACGGACGTGGTATATTATACTTGGGTGGTATACTAAAACCAGACATGGTTATGTGTAGTACGTCTCTATAAATGTTGTCGCATGCGGCTTTGACATCGTGGAACAGGTGGTGCGTATCGATTTGGACTTATTGGGTTTTTTCTAGGAGCTGTCAAAGTGTGAAAATTGGATTGCATTTTGGATTTTCCTGGCCTAAAACCACACTGATAAAGGCCGATCAGGTTGTTGGTAAACGGTTTCAGGCGTTCACATGTTACGGCAGATAGGATCTTGTAGGCGATGTTGAGGAGTCGTATGCCCCTGTAGTAAGCTATCCGAGGCTATTAGTAGCTTCATAAGTATATTAGTTAACCCAATGAACAACACCCAGCCTGGAGGGCTAGTTCCAATTTAGGACACGAAATCCACTACGGGATTGAGCGGTGCCGTTGGCCTTTCTGTTCATCCGCCACAATCTCTGTTCAAGGGGCTTGACTTATCCTTAAGATTCCTAAATAACCTGTTGTCCGAGTATGTCGAAGCAGCTCATCTAGGTTCGCCTGGGACAGCAGGTCGGGTAGTCTGATCAGGCTGATTATAGTGTTTCTGTGTTTCGTCTTGTTATCAACACTCGCACTTATTGTTTTTGAAAGTGAAATGTTCCTACAAGGAATTTTGTAGAAGCAACCACGACGAGGCACTCCCTCTTTCATTATCCAGCTCTCTCACAATACAGAAAAGCTAATCTATGTGAATACTACAATTTTAATCGGTATGGAATGTTTTTCAGTAAAGTCTTTGCCGATCTTGATAGCGCAGATAAAATTATCCATCGTCATCATACACATCAGAAGGACGAGTTTGGGTGGGCTCTGGGCTATCATAACTAGACATGGCAGAATGTAAATCGTATCTTCTATACAAATAAATGGTTTCTGCAGACGGTAGGTTCCTCTATCATCGTTAATATTAGCTTTTGGTAAAACTTTCGAACATTATTTCTGTATTGAGATACAGATACCTAGATAGAAAGGTAAAAATATAATTCCATCTCCAGACACTTTGTGACTAATCTGCAAGATGTAACTGAACAAAAAGCGATACACAATCATCAAGTACTTGTATCTTGTGAAAACAAATGCGTAGCTAATAAGTCGTTCGTTCATATAAACATGTGAGTAACATATCTAAACAAAATACACTTCATTCCCACAAGCTACCTACTGTGCCACTCAAAAGTTGTGTGCTCGGATTTTATAACTTCTTGTATAGCGACGGGACAGCTTGCTGACACACATTCTCCAACATCTTTATTGATGTCGAAAATAGATACTCATTCTCGATGTTTTTAGTTCGAACAGGCAAACAAATCGGGGAATTTTTCATTTCGAAGAAGATCATCAGTTGCGCTTAATTTCTTGACTATGAAGGCCAACTCGTCTCGTATCGGCTTTCTGTTCGGGTTTTTGCTACTTGGTCAGGCGACCGCGAATCTCAGTAACCGCGGCGACTATATCTCCCTGGACTTTTATATCGCTGGTGAAAATGTTGAAACAGCCAAGGACGCGTTCCGTGAACTACTGGACAAGTATCATGATATTCCCCAGATAAATGGAGTCCGCAAATTGGACGAAATACCCGCATACCTGGAGCGAGCAGCCAATGCATCATCCACGTTCGCATCAATGACCGAGTATTTTTTCAATGCAGCCCGCAATGAGAGTGGCAAACTTTTGTTAAAACTTCGCCAAGTGCCATCCGAAGAGAGTATTCCAGATAACATCAAATCCCAACTAACCGACTATTTCACTGAAATGGAAAATTTCCACGTCATCCTTTGTGGTATCCTGGACGATACCACTGAATTTACATTCGACTCAGTGCAGATGATCAAAAGCACATTCATGCAGTACCTAGATGTTCAGAATTCCATCCAGGCGGACGATAGGTGCCGCAATCGTTCCGAGGAATTCCTTTCGCTATCACTTGATGACACAATTCGCTGTTCGACGGGAAAGATGCGCGTTGCCTTTGACATCTATTCGATTACCAAGATGACTACATATCAGGTGATGAAAAGACTGGAGCATCGCATTCAAAAGCTTTACAATTGTTTTCTGTTTGGCAATTATCCGATACGTTGTCGATTTGTACGCAATGCTGAGGTGGATTTTGAAAGACTGCACTCGAGGTTGGATGAATTGTTGATGTACAATGAGAAGCAGAAAAGGCGTATCTACCGCAAGAGATCTGGTTTTGTGAAATGTATTCCGGAGAATTTTCCCGAGGACCAGATGTCGGATTCGCTCAAGACGTGTTTGCATTCACCAGTTGTCACGTCACCGATGTCGGCGGATGGGTAGTGGTTCTATTCAATGTTTTTGTGTTTTGGGCGGTTTCGATGAGCCTTAAGGATGTGTAACGAATTTCCTTATGAATATATGTGTTGTTATGAAAATGTGGTTTAATTGGTTTAAATTGAAATAAGATTTGGATGACATGATAGGATTAGGAGGCTAGGAATTCAATAATGTATGGTAAGTCAACCTACATTCGGTATGGTCTCTATCTCTAGTCGTTTTTCTATCTTGGGGCTACCAAAGGGTCTTCCGAACTTTGACAGTTGATAGCGGCCATATTATTGAAGCTTCATCTGTCAAATTGGCTGTCATTTATTCAGTCTTTGCCATAGATCGATATAGCGTTCAACAACAGGTGCAAATAATAATATTGCCTTATCAAAATGGATGTACCGTTCCATTTAATGTTCGCCATAATCGTCCTACAAAAAGGACTATTCGCAGTGTGGTAGATAATTTTTAATCCAGTGGTTCAGTAATCGATTAACCAACCCCGTATATTGATGAATCGCAAGAACTGTCGTGACAGTGTGCAGGAAAATCCGAATCAGTTGATTTCGCGCCGCTCACAAGAACTCGGCCTTTCGCAGAACACAGCTTGCCGAATTTTGTGTCGTGACTTGAGCCTGCATCCGTAAAATTTTCAACTGACACAGGAACTGAAAGTAAAGGACTGTAGACGACGACGTCTTCTCGCTAAATGGGATCTGGGGCAGTTGGACTCTAATTTGCATCGAAAAATCATCTTCAGCGATGAAGCCCATTTCACATGGGATTAAGAGCATCAAATGCATCACGAAAAAGTCACTGTTTAGTGTGGATTTTTGGCTGGTGCCGTCCGCGGTTGGACAGGCCATCAACATCAACGGCGATCGCAAAAGGTCGATGAAAACCAACTTATTTTGGCCTAAATTGAATGATATGGACACTAACGACATGTGGTTTCAACAGGATGGGGCTACGTGTCGCACAGCTCATGCCACATTGAAAATTCTGCACGAGCGATCGAGGGCATGGTCATCTGACGTGGAGGTGATGTGAACTGGCCACCTAGATGGGTGGGTTTTGGGTTTTCTGAAGTAGCAGGTCTATTCGAATAAGACACAAACTACAGCAGCCCTCAAGGCCAATATAACCAATGTCATCGGTCAAATTCAACCTGACATATGCGCAAGAGTCATGAAAAATCGGACATTTCGTAAGCGCGCAACCCAAAGAATTTGCTGCGGATATTTGAACGATATTCCATATATAATTTCGGTGATAGTCCATTCAAACGAATGAAAAATTTCAATGGTATCTCACACACACTTTGTTTTATTTAAATTTAAAGATGGGAAGCGCTTAATGAAAGGATAAGATACAAAAGCATGAGTTAAAACATATAGAAGACTTAACCATAGTGAACTCAATAGTCTCGGTTCAACATTGTAGGAATTAATCCTGACTCTTTTAGACTCTTTTACGACTATTATAACAATAAATGTTCAAACTAAATAGACAGTTGTATTCCGCCACTACAAACATTCAACCGTAATACTCGTCGTGCTATGAATGCTTATCAATTTAACATCAATCCAATCTTTTGTCGACTATGAAATATAGATATTCATGCCTAAATCGAATGTGGAATGCTTTGCAAAACTCGGTCTTTCCTCCTCCTTTATAATTTACAAACATATAAGACCCACATTGGTATCTCCAGTTTTCTAATCTTCAATACATATTCTAAATGACCGCACTGTACTCAAACACTAGAAGGATATTCGCTGCCTTACATTGACAGTGGCATAACTCAAAAATTATGAAATTTGGTTTTGTTGTACAAAAAGACTAAAAATTTCCTTTATTTCTTTTCCCTGTAAAATGGCACATTGCTATTTCCATCGGTTTTCCGCCAGAGGGCAGTTATGCCAGTATCAACATACCCCCAACAACATGAAATCAAAAAATTAAAAGCTCTGTCCTGTAAAACTAGAGATTTTTGACTTATGCCACTGTCAATGTAAGGCAGCGTATTCATAAATACTTTTGTGGTAAGTATGATTCAAATTAGTGGTATGCATCAGCAGAATCTAGGATAATACTGGTCTCGTAGAATAACCTCCGAAGGATGACTTTATACACATGGTGCATCATGTCAGTTCTAAGTCATGCTTATGGTTGGTGGAACTACCAAATGGTCCTTTAAGGGTAAGGTATATAAAATCTGATAGCTATATTGCTTATATAGTGGGTTTGGCAGTGCGGGGATTTTGATAATGGCACCCAAAAACTTTTTGTATTAAATTTCATGACTCTTGCTCTAAATTTACGAGCAGACTAATATGCCCTATGGGATAGGTTATAAAAACCTTTTTTTTAGGAAAACGCACCAAAAATTCAGCATGGTTTAAAACAATCTATACATGAAATGTATTTAAATAGAATTAAATTATATTAAGCTTTAACCAACAAATTTATTTATTTTTTTTTTTTAAGAATATGCCATGAAAAGTTTGTGTGGCTTAAAAATCTGGTAGAGGACCAGATTGTCTAAATATTTTGTTAAAGCATACAATTGTTTAGACTTGTTCTGCGTAGTCCCACGTGTACCAAACTTCATCATTCTAGCTCAAGATTTATGGCGATATACGGACGGGCGGAAAGACATTTATAAATCGATTCTCTGTGTTACAAACTATGTATCCAAACTAATATACATCTATATATAGGGTATAATGAGTTTCATAACTGAAGATGATTTTGTTCGAAACATCAGCATCCACTTTTTGTTGTTCCAAAATCGATTATATGAACTCTCCCGTCCTATTATTCAGTTTTTGAGTCAAGTAAACTTTGAAAGCATGAAGTTTCAAGTCTTTCGTGAGAATTCGCTGTAGAGAGCTTCTCGAAATGCGCAATTCTTGACTACGGTGCCGAATTGTTGTTCCTGCACTGTCAGCAATACTCTCGCGAACTGGTTCGATGTTTTCTGTTGTACGACTTGTGACAGAACACCCAGAGTGTCTAAGATCACTAATTTATCCAGTCCCCTGAACTCGTTTCTTTGTAGTTGATGGTTTTAAATCTATATGACGGCCATATTTTGCACGAAAATTGCGATCTGTAGCTGACAAACCTTCATTGTTTTTAAACTATTGCTCAACGATCAAAATGCGTTTTTCTTTCGTATAGCGCTCCATTTTTACTAACTTCGAACTGTCAGCTGTCACATTTTTATCTTTTTTTCCGTTGGCAACACAGTACTATTAAATGGCTAAAAATTCAATAGCGTGAATTATGGGACACCCTTTACATATATTGTTGACAGACCGAGCACGTCGTTTAGAATACAGCCGGCCAAACAGTTCCTCAAGTGATTGGCACTGAACTTGATTATTGGAAGACCATTTCACACACTTTAACGCCGTCCGTTAACAAGCTAAACTGCTGCATTTGAGGAACGGAGAATCCACACTTGATCCATGGCACCACTGACAAAACAGTCATTGGCTTTGCTCCAAAACCATCATCGGGCTATTTTTCTTCAGAAAAACAAAGAGAAACAGTAGAAGGTTGATAATGTTTGCCTACAAATGTGTGAAAAAGGTCTGAACGAAACTGGTTTTATCAGGACGGTGCGTCATGCCCCTCAGTAAATCAAACAATGCAGTTTCTGCAACGAAAATTCCCTGTATGTGCGCTCTGAAAAAATGACGACATTGACTGGCCACCCAGATCTCTAGATTTGAACCCTCCGGACTTCTATATGAGGTGTCCAAATAAATTGTAAAGAACCAAATTAAATACAAATACCTCATATATAAAGGGTTTTTCAACAGGGACGCTACAAAAGTAGAGCGCAGGGACAGCAAACGACGCCATATTTCTTGCCGGTCTTTTGACATTTTTCTTCAGTAAGGTTTTCCATTTAATGATTTAAAGATATACGAGCCAACAAAGAGTCGAAATTATTAAAATTTACTGCCGAAGTCAGTGGCCTAAACATTAAGAGCGCTACGTCCAATTTATGGTCGTCATAATCGTCCTAGCAGATCAACAATTGAGCGTCTAGTGGAAAAATTTTAATCCACAAGCACAGTACAAAATGTTCCCGTGCCAGTGAGACAAAGTAGTGTCAAGAATATTGCTGCCGCTGAGGCTTCAGTTGAAGAAAGCCCAAATGTGTCTCTCACACGTCGTTCTCAAGCGTTGGGCATCTCTGTTTGCGAAAAGATATTGGCCTACATCCTTACAAGATTAAATTGACGCAAGAACTGAAGCCGCTTGACCACCAGAAGCGTCGTATGCTCGTGAATTGGGCTGAGCAACAACTTGAAAATGATTCGGATTTTCATCGAAAAATCATCTTCAGCGATGAGGCTCATTACTGGCTGAATGGCTTCGTCAATAAACAAAATATGCGGTATTGGTCAGGCAGCAATCCACACGTACTCCATGAGTCATCATTGCATCCCGAAAAAATTACGGTTTGGTGTGGTTTATGGGCCGGCGGCGTCATTGGGCCGTACTTCTTCCGTGATGATCAAGACCGGCACGTTACTGTGAACGGGAATCACTACCGTTCAATGAAAAGCGAATATTTTTGGCCCCAATTGGATGATATGGACTTGGAGGACATGTGGTTCCAACAGGACGGCGGCACAAGCCACACAGCGAATGTCACAATCAATTTATTGGAAACCAAGTTTGAAGAACGTGTTATCTCACGGAATCTCCAGTCGCTTTGCCGCCTCGGTCGTGCGATTTGACGCCGTTAGACTATTTCCTGTGGGGATACGTCAAGTCTATGGTCTATACCAACAAGCCAGCGACGACTTCTGGACTTCTGCAAGCGTGCCCGTGGTGGCCATGCAAAAGAAATCGAGTTCTATACATAATGGCATCGAACATACTTTCACAGGAATAAATAATTTCATTGATATCCAAAACCGTTTTTGTTTTATTTAAAAAAAAACTTTTGTAGCGCTCTTATTGAAAAACCCGATAGAAATCTGTTTTTTATGGTGCTCAATATATTTATCCCGACATAAAAGATGGCGCACCCTATATGTGTATATGCGCCCGCATTAAACAAATTTTCTTAAATATATGAAGCTGAAGTAGGATTCCTCAGATTTACCTAAAGCAACAAATTCGCAAAATGACATCTGATAGGTTCTTATGACGCGAAAAAATCCCAGAAAATACAGTGGAACTTCCATAAGTTGAACTATCAAAATGTAAGAAAAAAATTCGAGTTATAGAAAATTCGGCTTAGAGAAATAAAAACAAAAACTTGAGTTATGAAAGTTCGACTGCATATATCTATCTATCTATATAAATAAAAATCAAATGCCGTTCGTTGGTTACCGCATCACTTGAGAACGGCTGCACCGATTTGGCGCAAATATTTTTAAGAATGTTCGTCGTAACCCAACTATGGTTTTTAAGGAATGAAAAATTGGCCATGCCCACTTTTACTCCCCATTTTTTTGGATTTAACTGTAATCGAAGAATGGCTGGACCGATTTGGCGAAAACAAATTTTTTAAATGTTCGTCATAACACAATTTAGGTTTTTATGGAACGAAAAGTTGACCATGACCACTTTTTTGATTTATCTACAATCGGAGAACGGTTGTACCGATTTGCCTTTTTTTTCAAAAGCTAGTCATAACCAAACTTAGGTTTTATAGGAATGAACTCTTTTACGCCAACTTTTTTCGATTTATCTATAATCGGAGAACGGCTGGACCGATTTGTCTAATATTTTTTTTAAAAATATGTTCATCATAACCAAAATAAGGTTTTTAAAAGAAAAATTGACCACGCCCCTTTTTTGATTTATCTAAAATCGGAGACCGGCTGGACCGATTTTTTTCATTTTTTTTATATATATTCGTAGTAATCCAATTTATGTTTTTAGGGAAAAGAAATTGACTACACCCATTTGTACGCCCACTTATTTTCATATATCTAAAATCAATGAACTCCTTGATCGATTTGGGTAATTTGTAAAAGTTCACAAGAAACGACAATTTGCAATTGAATGTGCAAATCAATGAAAATCCAAGGTGCAACATTTCCTAAAACAGTTCCCCATCGTACAAAAAAATGTTTGCAGAAACGCAAACTGATCTTTTGGGATGAGTGTACAATGGCGCATAAAAAGTCTTTCGAGGCATTGGACAAAACGATGCAGGATTTACGAAACAATCCTGACGGTTTAGTAGTGCGATGATTCTGTTGGCAGGTGATTTTTGGCAAATATTGTCATTAATTCTAGGGTCAACGCCAGCCGATGAACTTAATGCATGTTTGAAGTTGTCCATTTTGTGGAAACACTTCAAAAAATTCAAACTGATTACGAAACGTACATGCGTTTCGATCTGCAGAAGAACCAATCTAGGGAAGTATATTAAAAGCAATTGCTGGACAATAGCAACGGCAATATTCCTGTTGCTTTTTGTCAGCTTACGGAATCAAAATCATTTTACAAATTTAAAAAATCGTGATTGGTTGATCTTTTTAAACTCCCTGGAATGGAATTACCCGGATTACCACCTCATAATCTCAAACTTTAAGTCGGTAATCATAATGTCACGAAATATAAACCAACCACGTCTTTGTAATGGCACTCACCTTGCGGTGAAAAATGAATAATGTTTTCGAATAATGTTTTCGAAGCAACAATACTTAAAGGGAAGTACAAAAGAGAAAACGATTTGATACCAGGACTCCAAATGGTTCGGACTGACTTGCTATTCCACTTTAAGCGCTTGCAATTTCCGGTACGGCTTGAATCGTAATGTCAATTAACAAATCTCAAGGACAATTATTGGGTGTTTGCGGCATTAGGGTCCAGCTAAAGCTATCATTCAAAAGTCGCGTAGGGAATTTTCTTTAATTGTAACTAAAACTCCTTTAATTTCAGTGTAATTGAAAAAGTAAATACCCCAAACGCATACAAATACAAATGATCATTCAAAAACATATTTTTAAAATTCGAAGGCTGGATCAGCTAGTATTTAATAAAATTGGACAACGAAATGGCTGAAAAATAAGTTCGCTAAGTGTGAAAAAATGTAACAAAACTGCTCACCTCTTAAAATCAAATGGCCTTAACAAAAAGTATGAATGCTAATGTATTCAAATGTCAAAAGAATGAGATTTTTATATTCAAAAAAGTCATCTGTCACTGCCAACGCAAAAACACTTTTTTAATTATGATACTAAAAGTAGAAAATTTAATAATTTATTCATGAAGCCTTTTCTTCTATTACTCTTAACCTAAGTTCTGAAATTGAGCTCACTGTCATCCGAATTAATGTACCGGAAAAGATGGTGATGTAATTAAAAACCGTTTTTTTTGTCCGTTTCAAATAATGTCAGTGAATTTATAAACAACCAGAGGAAGAGCAAATAATAAAAGGCGTTCTGTAGCCTTTTAAAATTCATGAGGATTTTCGTTTTTGTTAGTAACGGTCGTTGTCTCATACATATTTATATATTCTTTTGGTGACGGGGTAGTAATTTATAAAAGAAGCTTGCCTGTTGAATCCTTGAAAACTAAAGAAAAGCGTGTGTAAATTATTCCATCACGTCGAAATAAAAAAAATTCAAGTAAAGGTCATATTCGTGTGGAGATGGTAGTCTCCCATCTGCAATAAGGTGCGTTCTCAGGTTGCAGATAGAAGATGGCGCTGTGATATATAAGAAAAGTGGGAAATAAAATACCACTCGCTGATTAACATTACGTCTCCGCATCAAAAAAAAAATAAACTCTCCAGGCGGCAAAGGGAGAATTGTAAAGATGGATTCAAGAGTGGCCTTTACAATGCAAGTTGGGCTGGACGCAGTATGAAACCTAATTCAGGTGTTAGTCAGGGTTTTGGAATAGAGACAATTCAATCAAGAAATATGTACAAGGGTATGGGACAGGCAAAAGGCTTATGGAAATCTTTTACATTTACTACCGTCTTTATATATTGAGTGGAAACAGAAACTTTTGGTTGTGGATTTGTCGTTAGCGATAAACTTAGGCAAACAGCCTTATACTCCAAAGGCGCATCGTAAAATTTCGCTTCAAGGACAAATTCGCTTACATAGGCTTTATATGCGCTCACGCTTTGACAGAGAAAAAAGATGACCATTCATAAGGACTGTTTCTTCAAACTTCTGGACAAAACTTATGAGCGACTGCCGATGTAAGGTGTTGAAATCGTGTTGCGAGATTTGAATGCAATGTAAGGAAGAGAATATAGGACTTCCTTAGCAATATTGTCGGATACCAAAGACTAAACAATACCACGTCTGACAACGTACTTACGCTAATTGACTTCGTTGTGGTAGGTATTGCCACTATAGCCAATTCATGTTCATCTCTCCATGATATTCATAAGGGTACCTGGCGGTCTGTAGATCAACAAAAGGTCAATCAAATTAAAAACATTGTGATGTACAAGAGGTAAGCATCAAGAATTTTCGATGTCAGAAAATTGTTGCAGGGCTGTAGGGCTCGACTCGGACCACCACCTTGTTGCAGCCAAGGTAAGAATGCGAATATCCACCACGACACAAGAAATGCGAAATAATGTGCCAAAATATTATGTCGAAAGACTGAAATCGTAAGGGACTTTCGATTAATACTATACCATCAGCATCTAATGATCTAATTATGATATCAACAAGCCAATCGACCACAAAAAATGTGCTGTTTCTATAGCCAACTAGCATGAAACCCCGGTTTGACGATGATGAGTCCTAAAAGGCAAACCAGCAGGAAAAATGAGAGTTGCCATTGAAATTTATAGGTAAAGAAGGAGCGAAGAACACAAGCTTTTCAAAGGAAGAAAAACGACCACGAAAAGCGCGCTATTAATGTTATAGAGCGGTATCATTCTAGGAATGATGTTCGTTAGTTTTACCAAAATCGTGGTTGAGACACAATCGATGCAAGGCTGCCGGGAATGACGTCCTTCTTGCCCAGCTTTATAGAGTCGGTGGAAATGATTCACCAACTCACAAGCAAAATTTGGTTGGATGCTTGAAGAATGAAACCGAGGCATCGTTTGCCTCGTTTGATTTATATATATATATATATATATATATATATATATATATATATATATATATATATATAAAATATATATATATATATATATATATATATATATATATATATATATATATATTTATATATATATATATCCTATTTATAGGATATTCTTCGAACTGCACCAACTAAATAGGCATAAGTCTCCTCAACATCGGCTACAAGATGCTATATGCCATAAAATATGAAAGTCAGATACTGTTTACCAACCATACCTGATCCTTATCAGTGTGGTTCTAGGCTGGGAAAGTCCACAATTGATCAAATCATCATACTTCGGCAGATCTTGGCAAAAAAACCAAAGTCCAAATTGAAATTCACCACCTTTTTAAGTATCGAATGTGTCGGTTAGGTCATTTCCGACCCTGATGGATCAGCGAGACGGACGAGTTTGATCGGTAAACCAAAACTAGACATGGCTTTGTATAGTTCGTCTATATAAATGATGACGTATGTGGCTTTGCAATCGATGATTGCAATTCATCGATGATTGCATTCATCGATTGCATTCATCGATTGCAAAGCCACATACGTCATCATTTATATAGACGAACTATACAAAGCCATGTCTAGTTTTGGTTTACCGATCAAACTCGTCCGTCTCGCTGATCCATCAGGGTCGGAAATGACCTAACCGACACATTCGATACTTAAAAAGGATTTAGGCAAGGCGATGCGCTGTCATGTGACTTCTTTAATTTGATTCTTGAGAGGATTGTGCAAAACTCACAAGCCAACACAAGAGGCGCAACTTTCAAAAATTCAGTGCAACTATTAGCATACGCCGACGATATTGACAACGTTGGCCGGACTCAACGTGATGTCAAAGCCACGTTTGATAGTATAGGGCATGAAGTGGCAAAAATGGGTTTAGCAGTAAATGAGGCTAAAACTAAGTTTATGCTGTCAACACGAAAGGACACACAATATCGACGTATTGGACAGAATTGACAGATATAACCTGAGTTAGTAAGTGACTTTGTCTACCTCGGCTCTGCTATTTGCTCCGACAAATACATCTCGTCAGAAATAAAACGAAGAATTACTCTTGCCAACCGCTGTTTTTTTGCCTAAGAAGGCAATTAAGTAGTAAAGGCCTTACTCGAACTACAAAGGAGAGCGTATACAAGACCATAATCATCCCAGTCCTGCTCTACGGCGCTGAACCATTGACCGAAAAGTGGATAATGAAATCCTTAGTCGTTTTGAACGAAAAATTCTTCAAAAATCTTCGGGCTAGGGATACGAAGATACAATCAATAACTATACGAGCTATACAGCGAGTTAGACCTGGTGAAAAAAAATCGCATTGGATGCTAAAGATGGCTAGTACATGCAGAGCAAATGGACACCAATATTCCGGCTTGGAGAGTCTTCGATTCCCACCCAGATGTTATACGTTAACTGCGAGTTGCGCTCCGTTTTGAATCCAAAAAGTATTATGCGGTTTACTATTGTCAATTCTTCTTAATGTAGATGAAAAAAACATGACCGGAATCATCAGGAAGATCCAAAAATGTAACCTCAATTCTTGTAGCTAATTGTTGCTTACAAGGCTAACGCTCTGTAAAATTATCGTGTATTTATTTCTCCTTATTATATTATTTGCCGCATTTGCCAGTCCTAAAACATATTAACATGCACTCCTCTAACAAATCACGATTTCTGCTTCGTGATGTCGATTCAATTTCAGCCTTAATAGTGCTGCTCCTACCATTTAAACAGTTCAACAAGCAATATGCAAGTCTGCCAACCTTCATCACCCCTCATGCGGAATATAATTAATTTCAAAGAAGTCGTCTCAGAGCCTAATGTACATTATTCTGCATTTATTCCTTCCATTCTACTAACGATAATTTCAAGCTTTGTGCTCCTTTTGATTGCCTGACTTCTTTACTTCGATTGCCTGCGTTCTCTAACGTACCTATGTATCTACAGCAAATAAAAATGTATTCGGCGTCTTCCACCATTCTCATGCAATTAGTATGATTAATAAGCACGTCATTCGACGACAAAGGAATGAATCGCACACGAATAACCCAAGCGCCGAACAATCATTTGCTATCATCACAGACCCTCGAAGCGCGAGACCTTACCTTGGCATTAAGTTCAAGGTTCGTCTAAACCAAAACCACCACCTAGACCAGCGCACCCCTTACCAAGTCCGTGTGGAGCGAACAAGTGGATAAAAATATCTTTTTTACCACCATCAATTGTTGCTCCGACAGTCACAGTGTTGTAAACTTCGCCGGCGCACTCATTAATTAGTTTAGGGCTCGCATAGTTGCGGCGTTTTACTTCCCAAATGTAGAAAGTAAAAGGAGTCATGATGATCATATGGAGAGGGTGCTTAACACATTATCCTTTGCTGAGATTTTTTGATTAAGTGAAACAACATTCTCAGTCGAAGCGAACTTTATCTGTAAAGCTATACACTTTACTGTCAAAGCAACCAGTTTTTTTTAAAATTAGCACGCGCTAAAGGGTTCCCTTATAGTGTAAGGGCACAGTGCGGGCATTAAAGAAAAAAGGAAATACCGATGTGCGTTGGTTTTAAAATTTTGAAAATTGTAATGGGGAGGAAAAGCTGACTTTGGTAAAGCATTCTGAATTCGTGTTGTTCGGATCGGAAATTGCTTAGCATTGATGGCATGGCGAATATTACGGTTGAATGTTTGAAGGGGAGGAAAGCAGCTGGCTATTTCGATTGAGCATCTCACATGTCGAAAGACTACAATCGCCAGAGACACCCAAGGCCTTCGCGCAACGCGTATCTCTTAACCTCTCGATTCACACCATATCACTAGCATCTAATGTCGAAGAACAATGATGTGCCGCAAACGATGTGCAAGATTTCTCGCGGCCACCAGCAAGAAACCCCTGGTTTGATAACGAATTCCGACAGATGCTCGCAGCCAAGAATGAGGCCTACAAGGCTAAGCTGCAACTGAAGACGAGAGCTGCCATTGAACTCTATAGGCAGAGAAGAAGGGAAGAACACCGGCATTTCAGAAAGAAGAAAAAAGAGCAAGAAAAACGCGCGATCGAGGATATAGAGAGGTGCCACTCCAGGAACGATGTTCGTAAATTTTACCAAAGTGTAAAACGTCAAAGCCGAGGATAGAAGGCCGGAACAGAATCCTGTCGAGACACAGGCGATGGTGAGGATATGGAAGAACCACTTCTGCAGACTGTTAAACGGCGATGACGAACAACATTCCGCTGTCAGGCAGAACGAACCATTTAATATTGGCAGCGGCAATACCTTTTATTGGCACCCGACCTAAGTGAAGTGAGGATAGCAATATCTAAACTCAAGCTTAATAAGGCCACCAGAAATGACGGCCTTCCCGCTGAGCTCTATAAAGCTGGCGGAGATGATTTGGTAAGTAACATCCACCAACTCATAAGCCAAATCTGATCGGATGAAAGAAGAATGGAATGAATCGTTTGCCCGATCCACAAAAAAGGAGACCCTCTGAACTGCGCCAACTACAGAGGCATAAGTCTCCTTAACATCGCCTATACAACATCCTATCTGCCGTAATTAGTGAACGCCTGCAACCGTTTACCAACAACCTAATCGGCCCTTATCAGTGTGGTTTTAGGTCAGGAAAGTCCACATCTGATCAAATTTTCACACTTCGGCAAATCCTGGAAAAAACAAAAGAAGTCCAAATTGATACCCACCACCTATTTATCGATTTAAAAGCCGCATAAAACAGCATTTATAGAGACGAACTATACAGAGCCATGTCTAGGTTTAGGATGACAATGGAGAATTCTCGCTGCTCCATCAGTGTCGGAAACAATCTAACCGACACATTCGATACCAAAAAAGGATTTAGGCAAGGCGATGCGCTGTCATGTGACTTCTTTAATTTGATTGTTGAGAGGATTGAGCAAAACTCCCGAGCCAATACCAGAGGCACAATTTTCCAAAAATCGGTGCAACTTCTAGCATACGCCGACGATATTGACATCATTGGTATGACTCAACGTAATGTCATAGCCATGTTTGCTAGTATGAAGAAGGAAGCGTCAAAAATGGGTTTAACAGTAAATAAGGGTAAGACTAAGTACATGCTGTCAACACGAAAGGACACACAACATCGACGAATTGGACAGAACGTCTCCATTGGCAGATATAACTTTGAGGTAGTACGGGACTTTGTCTACTTCGGCAACAACATCTCGTCAGAAATCAAACGAAGATTTACTCTTGCCAACCGCTGTTTCTTCGGGCTAAGAAGGTTATTTAGTAGTAAAGCCCTCACTCGAACTACTGTAAGGAGATCCTATATATATATATATATAAGACCCTGATCTTTCCAGTCCCGCTCCAAGGCGCTGATGCATGGACCGTATCAAAAGTGGATGAAGATATCCTTTGTCGATTCGGGAGGAAAATTCTTCGAAAAATCTTCGGTCCCGATTGCGTTGACGGGCTATGGAGACGAAAATTCAACCAAGAACTATACAAACTGTACAGCGACATACCCCTGTTCAAAAAAAAAAAACTCCACATTGGACGTTTAAGATGGCTAGGACATGTAGAACGAATGGACACCAATACTCCGGCTCGCAGAGTCTTCGATTCCCAGCCAGACGTCGGATGCAGTAGAGGGAGACCACGTTTTAAGTGGCGCGCACAAGTAGAAACCGACCTCAACCAACTTGGAGGACACAGCTGGAGGCAGTTAGCCAAGGACCGGGCTAATTGGAGAGGCATGTAGGTTGAGGCCCAGGTTCATTCCTGTAAGTAAGTAATTAAATTTGTTAAAATAGCGGTAACAAATTGTTAGGCGGAAGATATTCCTACGATGTTCCATTGAGATGATAGAGTTCGCTACGGTTGAATCTCCTATCCCACATTTTTGTATCCTGTCCAGTGCAATTATGTTTTTGCTCCAGACCAGATGTGGGCGTTAAACTCCAACGAAGGTCATTACTAACACACATACAGAGCATGGAAAGTTTTTTGATTTCGACGATGTAAGTGCCATTCATGGCTGTAAATATTGGTTTCGCTTAGATGACAGAAGACAGCATTACGTTTTGGAAGCATTAAATTCCACCCTTTTAGATTTATATTAGATTTATGCTATTGAGGTCGGAATTTAATGAGCTTAACATATTTTGGCGTTTTTGATACACATCCGTAGGTGAAGGTCGTGGATTCATGAACGAATATGAAAAGCTGAGGGTACTGTCATTAGCGAAGGATTAAAAGTTGCAGACAAGAGGTCATTTATAAAAATGAGAAAGAGTGTCAGAGACAAAACCGAGCCCTGGGGAACACCAGCATTTATTTGGTGAGTAGCAGACTTAAAACCGTCAAAAACAACTTGAACTGAACGTTTCGAGAGATAGTTTCTAATTTATAGAAAAAAGAGTTTTATCGATTTCATAAGCAAGCATTTTCGACAAAAGGGCTTGATGGCAAACCCTTCAAATGCATTTGAAATATAAGGTGGATAGATTGATTCCACTTTTCGGTGAGATATGTCATCAAATCACCAGTGGACCTGTTACTACGAAAGCCGTTTTGTCGATCATTTAGAAGTTTTTGTGATTCAAGCACAAATGCTAATTTCCACGTGCTCGGATGAATAAAGAGATAGAAAAGTTTACACCTCTTCAGAAATTTGGGGGAGATTCCATCTGGAACAGACGATTTGTGAATGTTAAGAACTCATTATCGCCCAGATCGAGGTATTCGTTCGGAAGAAAAGTTTCTCCGATATGTTCGAAATCGGAGAATTTTCTGCCGAGGTATCCGTTTCGATTAGCATTTCGGACAGATCTTCCAATAAAATGTAAGACACATGATCGCGCATCGGTGATATGCGTTGAGTCAACTAATTTCGACAGCTATGCATTGAATTACCTCCGAAGTTGCCCGACGAAGAATTGCTGCGGAATCAATCGAACGCGATTGTATATTTTTTTTATATTATTCCGCAACGGATACCTCGAAAGGAACTTGAGATCCGATTGGACTGGCTTTCGGGGTGATTATTCTTGCGACTGTACGAGTACAGAAATGGATTTTTCAAATAGAACGTTCTACGTTCTCAGGTACAGGAGGAGACTGGGCACAACCTGGCAAGTGGCAACGTGGAACTGGGAAAAATGGGCAGCGAGCAGATTAGCTTTGTCTAGAGAGGTGACAGCTGGAATGTCATTGTAAATGAGCGTTGGAATGGAAGATGCGGTTTAATTCTTAAAGTTTTTTACAATCGACCAACATATTTTACTTCCTTTGGGACATGGTCAAGAGGCTCAGTTTTTGGTCGTGGAAGAATTTGACATACTTAATGTGGGCATTGCAGTCGTTTCTCGCTAGTTTGAACTTTAATCGGTTTTCCTCAGTAGGATTGGTCTTGTATGACCGAAAACATAACTCTTTCACCCTAACAACCTGTTTATAGCTCGAGTCACACCGCCCGTTTACCTTAGGTTTGATACTCTTTACCCGGTGATGGATAAAGGAGAATAGTTTTCGTTATCGCTTTAGCAGCACCATCCACGTCACTATCGAGGAAGCATAATCCCCGTTACAATTCCTAAAGAAACCGTTTAGAGCTTCCCAGTTGGCTTTCTCGTATTGCCACACAGTTCTTTTAGAAATTTGTTTTTTAACTACGTGGTTGGAGTACGAGAAATTGGCTGATACATACAGTGGTCTGACGTGCCTAGAGGCGATAATACATAGACATGAACTAATCTTTTTATAATTTGCAGGACATTGTGACTGTGAGGTGAATAAAAGGCTATCTCTCATAGACGTGGCCAGAGGCATAGCCATAGGAAGTTTCTCGGGACATAAAGAGTGGGAAGGCTAGCCTTAACCCATAACAACCGCCATTTTTTGAAATTGATCCGAATCTATACTGCTGAGGAATATGGGAATCAAGTTTTCCTAATCGTTTTTCAGAATATATCCTTTACAATTTAGAGTGCTTATAGCCCGTGGTTGAACCAGGAACCCGCACTTACCACTGGATGGGTTTCGTTAACCATAATCGTTTTAAACGTACGCTAAGAATGAAAACCTTGTCCATGTAAATGTCATCTGCAAGGGCTGCATGGATTAAAAAAGGATAATGATACAACAACACACTGGAAGCCATTTAAATCGAGGCTATTGGTACTTCTTACAACAGCGTCTCAAAAAATTTTCAGATGTTTGCAAACACTAATCCAACGTTTGTTCAGTATCGCTTTGATTCACAAAAATGAGAACTTCGAAAACCCATGTGGGATAAGACCAGGAAAATCCAAAAGTGATCAGATTTTCATGATTCACTTCAAAATTTGTGTGAGAATTGCTGACAAATAGGACAAAAACATTTATTTGGTAAAGGTACAAATGGGCCTCCCTTAACAGCACTTAACATGGTTCACTTTTTGCGACATGTTTTAATTTCACACGGTTTCTGAACAATTTTGTTTGTTTATACTTGCTGTGTTTCTAAGAATTTGTACCTGAAATTGGGGGTTCCCCATATTAACTGTGCCAACTGGTCACCTAGAGTCTTCTGTTGACTAGGACGGTAGGTACAGAATTTTTAGGTTAAAATTAAATTAAGCTTCAGTACCATTAAGAGAAATGAATTGGCAATAAGGAAAGAAGTATCTGATGGTTCCTCAACATCCCTAAAACATTGCAGTCGACTGCGCCCGTCAATAATGGAAGAAAGAGAAAATTACTTTTTTTGAGATTATGGACGGTAACCATGTTCTTTTAACTGGGGGGTTATTATGGAATGAACTTTGAAAACGATTATCACTCAGACGTTAGTCGAGACCACATGATCAATCGCTCAATAATCATCTGTGGTTTGACGATTATTGTTTTAAGTGAAGCAAATAAAATGATATCACCAACAGTAAAAACTACTATTAATCTTACGTGATGCAAGATGTATCTACCGTCGAAATGCTATCGTCAAACGATAATCACTTTAACGAATGAGGACCCTGGTTTCTTGTTTAGTTTAGCACGATTTTGTTTAATACGATATTTTTCACGAGCGTTACCCCCGTGTTAAGTGAGGTCTATCTATATTTAGAAAAAATTTACTATTATAATATTTACCATAATTAATTTAACATTTAGGAGATGTCACCTGACAGTACAACCATACTGACCTAAAAATATAAAAGAAAACAAATTCATTGTTAGCATGAAATTTTTTGAAGTTAAGTATGTTAAATCTTTTTTGGCTTGGGTGAGAGGGATTAATAGTTATTTCCTATACACTTCTGATAACAGCCATTTGTAAGAAATATTGCAAATATTCAAAACTGCAATGAGAAGAACAAATGTAATACATAATCGAAGTACAAAAGGCAAGGAAGTTGGTTGATTGTCATGAGGCTTCAACCTCTACATGAGATCCCAGCACAATTTTTTTTGGAAATCGAGAAAAATCTTTACAAACGTGCTGTTCTGTATAGCTATTGGGTCATTGGTACCTCTCAAGGTTCTTAAAAACCGTCTTCGCTGCAATCTTATCAATATTATTAGTTTGTTACAAATGATGTGCCCTTGTAAAATTCTTACTTTTCATTTACGGAGGAAACTTCGTCAATAATATGCGCCATAATCATTTCAACTTCCATTTTTTACACTACTCAACAATCAAAATGTCAAATTTCAAATAATTTGCTAGTTGTGACCTGCTTTGAAGGAGATCACAATTTCGATTGTTTTTGTGACTCTCACAAGTTGTTACTGTGGGGGAGAATACGCAAAAGTCACAAAATCAATTTCACCTCTACTTGTGACTTGTGAGGTATCAGTGATGATGGGGAGAATCGGGCTATTAATATTTAAACAGAAATGTATATGCTCGCTGTGGCCGAGCCAAAGTAGTTCTCGTGTTTTTACCTTTTGTACTAGATCCACATCTAGGTACAGTTCGTAAAGTTCGCGGTTATAGCTTCTCCTTCAATGCATACAGGACCAACACTCTTTCGAAGAAGCAGAGTTCTTCCACCATCTTCTTTGGTAATCAACGAAGCATTGAGGAGACTAGAAATGACTGCAATAAAAACAGTGACTTATGCAGACGATGTGGTTCTCACGGCATGTACAGGAAATTCATTTAAACTCTAAGCGCAATCAAGCAAACAAGCATAAACATACTCAGTAGATAATCAGAACATTGCGGCCTGGGTGTAAGTCCAGGGAAGAACCCAACTAGTCCTCTTTACTAACAAGAGATTGATCACAGAGTTTGTGGCACCGACTCTGGGAGGTTCCACCATCTCACTGTCAGCAAGTGCCAAATACCTATGGGTGGTTTTTGATAACAAGCTTAACTGGTGGAATGCCAAAAAAAAAATACGAACAAAGTACTAACAAGGGTTTAAAACAGCATTTCTACTCATAACAATAGCTCACCATTTCCATAGCAGGTTTGAAAACAATTCTAAACCTTCCACTAATTGACCTACAGATCAATGACATAGCAGCGAAAAGCGCAGCTTTTGTGGGTGCCACAACATAATAACATTCCAGGAAATGAGAAAGCAAACGAGCTAGTCATGTAAGGATCGTTCAGCTGCATCTTCTTATCTGATACGAGGGTTATACCTCCACTTGCTTTTAGAAAACAGAAAATAACTTTAGATACACATAACTAGTCACTGTGAGTCCGTGACTAGGTTGCCATTGTAATTTCTTAGAGCCTGCAATCCCATTTTGAAGCCGCTGCAAGTTGTTTGGATTTTTTGTTGAATTGACGGATGTTCTTCTTGTCCCTGAGCTGGGAGGGTGCGTGTTCACTTTTCTTTCCTATACAGGATTTCTTTCTCTTTGCTTCTTCTGGATTCTGGTTCGATACATTTCCCCGTGCGGCGCATGTTTTTCCATGAAGCGCCTTTTAGTGCCTTGTCATCTGCCTTTTCTGTCATCACTTTTTGGTACTTGCAAATATCATCCATGGACATCTCTTCGGCTACTTCATTGACGATATTAGGTGGGATACTTTACCCACTGGGTGTTGATATTGGTGGAGGATGAGTCCACAGCGGGTAGTCTCTTAATCAGTCACTCAGATGTTGTTTGTAAGCTCTGGCAATCTTTTTATTTTTATTTTATTTTTTTTTTTGCATCATTTGTAGCTTCATTTGTAGCTTCTTCTCGTTGGACAGTCGGGCTCTGAATTTGGCTGCTACGAGAAAGTAGTCAGAGTCGGATGCGTGCTTCGCAACTAACTATGAGCACATGGTCGATTTGATTGGCTGTTCGACGATCGCTAGGTTGTTTGTGGATTCGAAGTCGTGGGAACCTAGTGTATTCCAGTATTCCATGCTGTCGCGAAGTCAGTTAGGCGAAAGCCTGCATCTTTTGTCGTTTCGTGTAGGCTGTGCTTTCCAACTAATCCACCGAAGATGTTTACCTTACCGATTTGAAGTTCGCTAGTAGAACTTTTACTCACAATCGTATTCCGGACAGGTTCCTTAGGCTTCGTCGAGAAGGTCGTAAACCCCTTCATGATAGGGTATTCAGTCTCATCGGTAGTGGCGTGTTCATGTTCACATATAAAGCTGAATTTTCAAAACGTTGCTCTGATGCTGATCACAGCCAGGCGAGTACTTACCAGCTTAAAGTAGATAACTCTTGATATACGTAGGCTCCGTCTAGGAGGTCCTTGAATGGGTCTTTAGTCTCATCGATAGGGTCATTTTCACATATCAGTTTGAATTTGCAAAACGTTGCTTTGATGCGGATCACAGCCCGGCGATAACTAACCGGCTTAAAGTCGATTACTCTTGACCTAAGTCGGCTCCCCACGATGAAGACGCATCCTAATACGTGCAGCATAGGGTGGCAGTTGTAATAAATGTTTTTGCAAATTTTTCGTTTTGTGTATTCCAGATCCTGTCCAACGTATTTCCTGAATCGCGGTGACAGATTCGCACGCACGTACGTTCCAGGTGCAATACTTTTAAATATCAAGGGAAGTTTATCCGTGTCGTGTCGTATCTATAATTTATTTTCTGTGGGTGTGTATTTGCGAGCTTTTATTGCAATGGCTGTAAGTTAATTTCCATTTTATTGTGGAAAAGGTAACTTTTACCAAATTTCTACATAAAATTGAGTAACAAGTGCATTGCTTTACGTTTTTCCGTTCTGTTGTATGTCCGCCTACTTTTAGTGCCTTTTCCTGTCATAACATCGGTAATTTCATATCGTCAAGGCTCACAATTCAAAATTGTATTACCCGTACAGCGTAGGTCTCTTTAGGGTAGGGTTTACCTCCATGTTTATAAGTAATCATTGCAAAGTTAGGTAGAAAATGGTTTCTCCTCCTGAATGAAGAAATGACTGTCAGTGCGATGACATTGCAATGGAATTTCTTGCATTTCGAAATCATGTTGATTGTTTCGATTTAAGTGCTTTGTTGCATGTCCCCCCTTCCATTTGAAAGGCTCTCAAGGCTGAGGAGCTGAATAGATGTACGATAAAAGCGAAGGAATAACTACTATCCGCGCCCGATTTATTGCATTTTCCCCCCATTGTGGAGAACAGCAACTTATTGTGTGTGGGTGGAAAAGTTAGACGAAAGGACATATTTCAAGGTGAATTCAACTTAAAAAATTTTTTTTACAAATCGATTAAGGTTAGTTGCGATTTTTTTTCTGTTTTCTTTTCGAAAGCATTTTTTTAACTTGTTTCAGTTTACGATATGTAAATACGTTTACAAGGAGAATGTTTATTAAGGAACATAGTTTGGCTTTGTCGGAAGAGTAGAGCAAGAAACGTGGGTAGGTAGGTACTCAGTGAATCTTGATTACAAATTTATTGGTATGTAGTTTATTGGTATTTAGTGGTATGAGTCGATGTAAAAATGCATTTTAAATGAGAAGTACATGCAAACGGTGGGTGGATGGTTGTAGTTGCAGGCCCCAACTTACCGAGGGATCTCTGGTTCAAATACTAATGTCATATTCGGTATACTACACCAGCTCTTACGAAAGAATGACAAATATCAAAGAGTATAAAACTGTTATGAGAAGCTTCTTTTATTTGACGTTCGGAATAGGCATACAAAATAGGTTTGATGGGTTGTAATGGGATGACCTTATATGCAAAATATTTAATAAATTTTTTTACAAACGTTGATTCACAAAGTCGTATAAGTCATTCCAGTTTATTGCGTCGACCAAGAATTTGTAATACTTACTTACTTAAGTGGCGCTACAGTCCGGGATGAACCTGGGCCTCAACCACCATGCCTCTCCAATTAGCCCGGTCCTTAGCTAACTGCCTCCAGTTGCGCACTCCAAGTTGGTTGAGGTCGGTTTCTACTTGTGCGCGCCACTTAAGGCGAGGTCTTCCTCTACTGCGTCCGCGTCTGGCTGGGAATCGAAGACTCTGCGAGCCGGAGTATTGGTGTCCATTCTTTCTACATGTCCTAGCCATCTTAAACGTCCAATGCGGAGTTTTTTGACTAGGGGTATGTCGCTGTACAGCTCGTATAGTTCGTGGTTGAATCTTCGTCTCCATAGCCCGTCAACGCAAACAGGACCGAAGATTTTTCGAATAATTTTTCTCCCGAATCGACCAAGGATTTCATCATCCGCTTTTGATTCGGTCCATGCTTCAGCGCCGTAGAGCAGGACTGGGATGATCTGGGCCTTATATAGGAAATTCTTCGTAGTTCGAGTGAGGGCTTTACTACTAAATTGCCTTCTTAGCCCGAAGAAACAGCGGTTGGCAAGAGTAATTCATTTGATTTCTGACGAAATGTTACTGCCAGAGTTAATAGCGGAGCCGTGGTAGACAAAGTCCCGTACTACCTCAAAGTTATCTCTGTCAATGGTGACGTTCTGTTCAATTCGCCGCTTCCTTATCTATACTACCAAACGTGGCTATGACATCACGTTGAGTCCTACCAATGATGTCAATATCGTCGGCGTATGCTTGTAGTTGCACCGATTTTTGGAAAATTGTACCCCTGGTGTTGGCTCGGGAGTTATGCAAAATCCTCTCAAGAATCAAATTGAAAAAGTCACATGACAGCGCATCGCCTTGCCTAAATCCTTTTTTGGTATCGAATGTGTCGGTGAGGTCGTTTCCGACCCTGATGGTGCAGCGAAAATTCTCCATCGTCATCCTACACAAACGGACGAGTTTGGGCGGTATACCAAAACTAGACATGGCTCTGTGTAGTTCGTCTCTACAAATGCTGTCGTATGCGGCTTTGAAATCGATAAATAGGTGGTGGGTATCGATTTGGACTTCTTGGGACTTGGACTTTTATCCAGGATCTGCCGAAGTGTGAAGATTTGATCGATTGTGGACTTTCCTGGCCTAAAACCACACTGATAAGGGCCGATCAGGTTGTTGGTAAACGGTTTCAGGCATTCACATATTACGGCAGATAGGATCTTGTAGGCGATTTTGAGAAGACTTATGCCTCTGTAGTTGGCGCAGTTCAGAGGGTCTCCTCTTTTAGTGGATCGGGCAAACGATGCTGAGGTTCCATTCTTCAGGCATGCTTTCAACCGACCAGATTTGGTTTATGAGTTGGTGGATGTTGCTTACCAAATCATCTCCGCCAGCTTTAGAAAGCTCAGCGGGAAGGCCGTTATTTCCGGCGGCCTTATTAAGCTTGAGTATAGATATAGCTATCCTCACTTCACTTAGATCGGGTGGTTGGCAGTTTTCGCAGTCGTTGCCAATATTAAATGGTTCGTTTTGCCTGACAGCGGAATATTGTTCGTCATCGCCGTTTAACAGTCTGCAGAAGTGGTTCTTCCATATCCTCAGCATCGACTGTGTCTCAACTACGAAATTTCCTTGTTCATCTCGACAGGATTCTGTTCGAGCCTTGTATCCTTGGCTTTGACGTTTTATACTTTGGTAAAACTTGCGAACATCGTTCCTGGACTCTTTTTTTTTCTTTCTGAAAAGCCGATGTTCTTCCCTTCTTCTTTGCCTATAGAGCTCAATGGCAGCTCTCGTCTTCACCTGCAGCTTAGCCTTGTAGGCCTCGTTCTTGGCTGCGAGCATCTGTCGGCATTCCTCATCCAACCAGGGGTTTCTTGCTGGTGGCCGCGAGAAACCTAGCACATCAGTTGCGGCTGATCTAATGATTTGTTGGCATCGTTGCCATTGTTCTTTGACTTTAGATGCTGGTGGTGTGTTGTGAGTCGAGAGGTTAAGGGATACGCGTTGCGCGAAGGTCTTGGCGGTCTCTGGCGATTGCAGTCTTTTGACATTAAATTTTTTTACAGTATTTCTGGGGGCTCAGTGGCGCGATGGTTAGTGCGATGAACTGCCGCGCAGGAGGTCTGGGTTCGGTTCCCAGCCGTTGCAACACCTAAATGATTTTTCACTGGCCCTCCTCTCGTGATGATCTGACAAATCATCCGAGTAGTATCAATTGTCAAGAATAGCTTATCTCAACTTAGCCGTTCGGAGTCGGTATAAAACAGGAGGTCCCGCCATCGTGCAAGAAGTACACACGCACACATGAATGGTTGTGAGAAAGCTAGGCCCTGGGTACTAACGAGCCTGTTGCGCCAAAAATTTGTATTTTTTTTATTTCTGGTTTGTTGTGGCGTGGTGGGTATCCGCATGCTTACCTTGGCTGCAACAAGGTAGTGGTCCGAGTCGGTGTTAGCCCCTCGGAATGTTCGGACATCCAAAATACTGGATGCGTGCCTCTTGTATATCGCAATCTGATCAATTTGGTTGACTGTTCGTTGATCTGGAGACCGCCATGTCCCCTTATGGATATCGAGGTGAGGAAACCGTGTGCTGGCTATAGTGGCATTTCGGTCCGTAGCGAAGTCAATTAGCCTAGGTCCGTTACCAGGCGTGTTGTCGTGTAGGCTACATTTTCCGACAGTACTGCTAAAGATGTCTTCTCTTCCTACCTCTGCGTTAAAATCTCCCAGCACGATTTTAACATCGTACTTTGGTAGTCATTCATTGGTTTTGTCAATGAGCTCGTAGAAGCAGTCCTTAGTTGTATTATCTTTTTCCTCCGTTGGAGCATGAGCGCATATAAGGCTTATGTTGGCGAATTTGGCCTTGATGCGGATTGTTACAATGCGTTCGCTAATGTCTTGAAAACATAAGACTTCTTGCCTAAGTCTGGCACCTATAACAAATCCGCACCCAAATAGTCGCTGTTTCTGCTCACTATAATACGGTCCATAGTAGATGTCACAGTTTTTCATCCTCTTTTTTCCCGGCCCATCCCATCGTATTTCCTGGATGGCAGAAATGTCTGCTTTGTAGCAGTTTAGGGCGTCCGCTAGTTGTTCGCCTGCACCTCTCCTGTTTAATGTTCTCACATTCCAGGTGCAGATACGAACGTCGTTGTCCTTTTTCGTTTAGCATGGTCGTCAACAATTATATCAGTCCTTTCCGAGGCTATTGGTTGCTTCGTAACATAGTCTTTTTTCCGTGGATGGGTAGTTAACCCAAAGCACAACCCCGAACCTGGAGGGCCAGGCCCTTGTTTCGACCCTAGGACAGCAGGCCGGAAAAAATACCGATCTCAGTAGCCCATTTTGGGATGTGAGCGCTGCCGTTGACCCATTAAGGGCTCATCCGCCACCAACTCTTTTCCAATACCCTGGCTCAGTATTGGAAATCCCTATAGACCTGGTGTTCAAATAAGTCGAAGCAGCTCATATAGAGATCTCACTACCAGTTCGATCAAAACTGGAGCTGTAGGCGCCACCGTTGACAACTAGGAAATTCCTCCGCTGCCGCCTGAGAGTGAGTGCCTTAGTGAGAGGACACTCCTACCCCCTCTTTCGTTTGCTGCCACCAACGACCTTCCACAGGGGTTTAATACCCCATCTCCAGTCGAGGTACTAGGCACCCACCAGTCACCAGCGTGGAGGTGAGAGTAGGAGTTGATAGTGCGAGGCTAGAGTGAGAACGCTTGTGCCCTCATGCAATCGCATCACTATCCTTAAGCTCATTTGGAATGTTCGGTGAAATTTCCCTAATAACCAAATTAAAGAAATCCTGTTTTTTTAGATTCAACAAATCAGTAAAGAATATCCTTAGTAAGTTCTCACTTACTTACATACTTCCGAGGTGCTACAGTCCAGAATGAATTTAGGCATAAGCCAACATGCCGCTCTATTTATCCCGGTCCTTAGCTCACTGTCTCCAGTTGCACACTTAAAGTTGGTAGAGGTCGGTTTCTACTTGTGCGCTAGCGATCAAAGAGACTTCAAGCGCAAAGTTCCCCTTTATAAACACCAAATGGGAAATGGATTTCCGATCCAAAAGAAAAGGTGAGGCTATTTTCCTACGGCAGTGACAAAGGCACAGATTACTACAAAGCGTCAGCTGAATCTGTTCCACAAGGATCTGTTCTAGGCTCTCTTCTGTGTAATTGTACTAAAAAAGGATTAAGGCAAGGCGATGCGCTGTCATGTGACTTCTTCAATTTGATTCTTGAGAGGATTGTGTAAAACTCCCAAGCCAACACCAGAGGTACAATTTCCCAAAAAGCGGTGCAACCACTAGCATACGCCGACGATATTGACATCATTGGTAGAACTCAACGTGATGTCATAGCCACGTTTTCTAGTGTAGAGAAGGAAGCGGCAAAAATGGGTTCAGCAGTAAATGATGGTAAGACTTAGTATATGCTGTCAACACGAAAGGACACACAACATCGACGAATTGGACAGAACGTCACCATTGACAGATATAACTTTGAGGTAGTGCCGGACTTTGTCTACCTCGACTCCGCTAAGTATATGTTGTCAACACGAAAGGACACACAACATCGACGAATTGGACAGAACGTCACCATTGACAGATATAACTTTGAGGTAGTACAGGACTTTGTCTACCTCGACTCCGCTGACAACATCTCGTTAGAAATCAAACGGAGAATTACTCTTGCCAACCGCTGTTTCTTCGGGCTTAGAAGGCAATTTAGTAGTAAAGCCCTCACTCGAACTACGAAGGAGAACCTATATAAGACCCTGATCATCACAGTCCTGCTCTACGGCGCTGAAGCATGGACCGTGTAAAACACGGATGAAGAAATAATTGGTCAATTTGAGAGAAAAATTCTTCGGTCCCGGTTGGGTTTACGGGCTATGGAGAAGATTCAACCAAGAACTATACGAGCTGTACAGCTACATACTCCTGGTAAAAAAACTCCGCATTTGACGTTTAAGATGGCAAGGACATATAGAACGAATTGACACCAATCGCAGAGTCTTCGATTCCGTGCCAAACGTCGGACGCAGTAGAGGAAGACCTCGTCTTAAGTGGCGCGCACTAGTAGAAACCGACCTCAACCAACTTGGAGTACGCAACTGGGGGCAGTTACCAGTCAACGGACCTGGGTTATCGAAGCTACTGTAGGTGTCAATGGCTACAACGAGTATAGCAAAGGATTCGATTGATGGTAAGGTAAGTTTAGGTTATAGTGGTTACAAACAATGCGCGTGCACATTTAGCCCAATAATGATTCGCTGTAGTACCACGTGGAGTTGTCGACTTTGTTTAACATTTGTTTGCCTAAGTCAAACATTCCGAGCTAACTACAGAGCGGAGGAGGTTTCTGACATTAATATTAGTCAGATAACTTAGATTGCCAAAGAAGTAGGGTCCTAGATGTAGTTTTCTTTTGTTGGAGGCCGCTCGAGAAGAGCAGAGGAAGTGAAGAATACTCGTCCAAGCAGCTTCTGCAGAAGCCCAAAGAGGCCTAGTCTTATACATGTAGGCCTAGAGAGATGTTTAATATGTTTAGCATTATCAAGTAGAGAGAACGTTTCTATTTATAATTTCGTCAGAGTTGCCTGAATACTAGACAAATTGTGCCGTCTCCATCTGCATTTTACTTTCTTGATCGCATCCAGTTTGATTAGTTACACATAAAGTTCCTACTGCCAGTAGAATTACAAGGGTAATTCTTGCAAGGTCACCCGCCTTACTGTTTCCTGGTATATCTCTTTGTTCCGATACCCAGAAGAGGTGAATGGTAAAATGCTCAGTGATCTCATGAAGAGATAGCCAGGCTACCCTAGGCTACCATGGTATTATTATTCATGGTTAGGTACCAAGGTACAGTAGAAGGGTAGAAGGCAGCATGTTTCAAAGCTAAAACGCAGCTTAAGCAAATAGGGATAGCAACCGTCTAATCGATGTGCAAACAAACATCAAGTGCATTCATTTCAATGGAAACATTACCACTAAGTGTCATGTTAGAGTGTTCAGAAAATAAATACCGTAAATTCAAGACGGATAATATGTCATAGGGATGATTTAATATCGATCTAGAATAGAAAGGATATGTCTCGTTAATATAAAACAGATACAAACTGAAAATGCCACACGACTAATAATGATGTTTCACCTCATCTGCACTAAAAATTCTCATGAAAAAATAACATCTCTATAGAATCCGATCGAAGGATTTGCATCCTTAAGTATCAGAAACATGTAAACTACTTCAACTGCATAATTCACTTGCCAATAAATTACTTTTTAAAAGCCAACACGACTTGCTGGCTACTAACCATATAACTGCAGCAGTCTACATGCATTGCTGTGGCCCTGAACGATGTCATTGCTATTTTCCGTACACCAACTATTTATTGACGTTAAATTAAAATTAATTATTCACCATCATTATCATCCTCATCCACATATAAACTCGGAATGATGTCATCCCGCATGTAAATCCGAACATCCCCCTTGCATGACAAACATGAGGTCAATTAATTCATCACATAGTGATATCTCTCCTCCTATGGAATTCAATAAAACGAATCACTATCATCTGTCAAAGTGAGGGTTAAGCACCAAACAGAGCACGCAGCATTACACTCAAACTCAAGCCTCCATCAAGCAAATCGTTTGTTGCCCAACTAAATTAAACACTTAGCCACACTCAATCGGTCGCCAGCACCCCCATCCCATTCCCAAGTGACACTTTTTTTTGGCAACCCTGACCTAAGGGGCCGAGACAAGTGTAGCTATACTCTGGAATTTCTCAAGGCGCCAACCAATCATCCCCCCAGACGACGACAACAAACAAGATAGATTATACCCGAGAATAATCACAGACGAAAAAGCAAAGGGAATAAAAACGATGATAATGACATCTCAATTCGCAACAGATCAAACAAAAAATTAATGATAACGGGATGTGTCTGTCATTCACTTTTTGCTGCTAGTTAACTAATTTTAAAGCGATGCGCAGTTAACCCTTTTAGTTGGCTGCAGTAAGATGTGCACTCTAAATAAAGTTTGTCTCGCCCTATTGCTGGTTCTAGCAATCGCAAGTCAAAGCAAACAAGAACTCAACTTGACACCTGTCAAAAGTGAATATGTCACATCACAAATATCGACTGGTCTGACGCGAACGTTAAGTGATTTTTACGTGCTCATTCATGACATTTTGAGTAATTTTTCTTCGTCACCTCTTCGAGATGACACCCTTCTACTGCTGCGTAAGACGGTAACTAAGTTGACAAACAGCTTGGAGATTTTTAGCGCACGGGTGCTGAATGCTGCCGAAGAGGTAACACGGAACATTTTCATCAGTCTCAAACAGAAGCTTAACAACCTGGAAGAGGAGTTTAAGGACATCTCTCGACTAACCGATGAAGAATTCATACGTGTGGTAAACTATGTGAACAACACCATAATGGAAGAATCCCAAAACATGGACGCGTGGGCCAAAAACCTCAAACTCCAGCTGCGTTCAATGAACGATACAACGCTCTATCAGAAGCTGTGTCCAGCAATCGATGGGCTCATCAAAGAAACGACCAATGAACTCTCCGGATGTTGCAACATTGTCATCAAACCGGTAAAATCAATTTGCCGCAACGTAAAGGCAATCCTACGAGAAACCTTTCAAGTTGTCGCAGATGTTGTGGAAACTGTGGATAATTGTATATTTAGTGAAGATAAATTTGATAGTATGGTGCTATCGTGTCTGGAGGATATTTACGATGATGTTAGTGCGTTGATGGATCGCGCTGCAGCACTACGACACACCCTGATGACAAAGTTACCGACGAAAATTCTGCTGTCAAACTTTTGCATTTCGCTGGTTAGCGTTCAGATGGCTTCAAGGAAAACTAGCGTCGAACAGCAAATTGAGTTTGAATATTATAATAATTGATATTGTGTGGATGGAGATTGGTGAAACTCTCAGATTAATAACAAGTCGTGAAATAAGTTTTTTTTAGTAGTGGAGATAAATAAAAAGTGAAAAGTAAAATAAGGGTGTTGTAAGTAAATGAAACTGAACAGGGATAGCTGGGGCAACGTGTTTTCTTTTTCGTGACAGCTAAAAGATGGCAATTTATGTTATATTGGATTTTTGTCTTCGTTTCTAAATTTCTAAATAAAAAACAGACAATATTTTGAAGCTTAGAGAAATTCATATTTTTTTAAAGACAAGACATTAGCGAGCTCGACCATATTCAGTTTTGAAGAGCATTAATTAAGGGTTCTTCAGTGCAAGGTAAAAAAAAAACTGGCGTATGAGTGTTGAAATGACATCTGTCGAAAATTAAGCATACATAACGTAACGTAAAGTAACGACCTCGAAGTAGTTATGTATTAATTCAAACAAAAGCGTGACTGTATATGCTTGTGATTGTACATTCAGATATGTATGGTTTATAGGCCCTACTACACTTTGTTATTTGTTTTTTATCTCTGTCTTTCGTATTTTAAAAACTGCGGAAACATTAAAGAGTTTATCTTCTAGCCCCTTTCGATTAATTTTGTTAGAAGAAGAACGAAAACTGCAATGTCTCTGATATTGAGGACTCTCTAATACAGTGCATTTCACTTGATTCGAAGTATCAAAGGGAACAAACAATTTTCAGTAGAAAAACAGAATGCTTGCTTGCTTAAGTGGCGCTACAGTCCGTGATGAACCCGGGCCTCAACCAACATGCCTCTCCAATTACCCCGGTCCTTAGCTAACTGCCCCCAGTTGCGCACTCCAATTTGGTTGAGGTCGGTTTCTACCTGTGCGTGCCACTTAAGGCGAGGTCTTCCTCTACTGCGCCCGACGTCTGGCTGGGAATCGAAGACTCTGCGAGCCGGAATATTGGTGTCCATTCGTTCTTCATGTCCTAGCCATCTTAAACGTCCAATGCGGAGTTAAGTTCGTGGTTGAATCTTCATCTCCATAGCCTGTCAACGCAAACAGGACCGAAGATTTTTCGAATAATTTTTCTCCCGAATCGACCAAGGATTTCATCATCCGCTTTTGATTCGGTCCATGCTTCAGCGCCGTAGAGCAGGACTGGGATGATCTGGGTCTTATATGGGATCCTTCGTAGTTCGATTGAGGGCTTTATTACTAAATTGCCTTCTTAGCCTGAAGAAACAGCGGTTGGCAAGAGTAATTCATTTGATTTCTGACGAAATGTTATTGTCAGAGTTAATAGCGGAGCCGTGGTAGACAAAGTCCCGTACTACCTCAAAGTTATCTCTGTCAATGGTGACGTTCTGTTCAATTCGTCGATGTCGTGTGTCCTTTCGTGTTGACACCATACACTTAGTCTTACCTTCATTTACTGCTAAACCCATTTTTGCCGCTTCCTTATCTATACTACCAAACGTGGTTTTGACATCACGTTGAGTCCTACCAATGATGTCAATATCGTCGGCGTATGCTTGTAGTTGCACCGATTTTTGCAAAATTGTGCCTCTGGTGTTGGGACGGGAGTTTTGTACAATCCTCTGAAGAATCAAATCACATGACTTCTTCGCCTTGCCAAAATCATTTTTTGGTATCGAATGTGTCGGTGAGGTCGTTTCCGACCCTGATCGAGCAGCGAGAATTCTCCATCGTCATCCTACACAAACGGACGAGTTTGGGCGGTATACCAAACCTAGACATGGCTCTGCATAGTTTGGCTTTGAAGTCGATAAATAGGTGGTGGGTATCGATTTGGACATCTTGGGTTTTTTTTCCAGGATCTGTCGAAGTGTGAAAATTTGATCGGTTGTGGACTTTCCCGGACTAAAACCACAATGATGATTGCCGATCAGGTTGTTGGTAAACGGTTTCAGGCGTTCACATATTAAGGCAGATAGGATGCTGTAGGCGATGTTGAGGAGACTTGTGCCTTTTTAGTTGGCGAAGTTCAGAGCGACTCCTTTTTGTGGATGCTGAGGGTCCATCCTTCAGGCATACTTTAATCACTTTACATCTCCGCCAGCTTTATAAAGTTCATCGGGAAGACCATCATTTCCGGCGGTCTTATTAAGCTTCAGTTTAGATATTGCTATCCTCACTTTACTTAGGTCGGGTGGTTGGCAGTTTTGCTGCCGTTGCCAATACTGAATGCTTCGTTCTGCCTGACAACGAAATGTTTTTTTTTACAGTCTGCAGAAGTGGTTTTTCAAAATCCTTAGCATCGGCTAAGAATCCTTGTTCATCTCGACAGGATTCTTCGGTAAAATTTGCGAACATCGTTCCTGTAGTGACACCTCTCTATATCCTCGATCGCGCGCTTTTCTTGCTCTTTTTCTTCTTTCTTCCCTTCTTCTCTGCCTATAGTGCTCAATGGCAGCTCTCGTCTTAAACTGCAGCTTAGCTGTTAACGCCACTTACTAAATCACCCTAACTTTTAATGAATCGGCAACAGTTAAATTAATAAGTAAACATGAAGTTGAATTGTCAATCAGATTTAACGAATCTTAAAAACGTCAGGTAGCGTCTCTAAGCAAAAACCATTTTTTCATATTCTGAATTAACAAAATTTGGCGGGGTATAGATTGATAAATTTAAAAATTGTGAAAATATCCTTGTGGTTTCCATACCAAAAAATATGTCATAATCAATACCTACTATTTTTATATTTTCTTTAAGATATAATTATTTTTTTTAATTAAATGGGAATTTTAATATAAGTACATATTTGTGAAATAAATCAATCATTTTTATAATCGGAGAGTACTTTATTGAGATCCCCGTAGAAGTCATCAACGCGGCCTTTTTGCCTTTTCAACATTAGCTTTGTAGGCCTCGTTCTTGGCTGCAAGCGTCGGCATTCCTCATCAAACCAGGGGTTTCTTCCTGGTGGCCGCGAGAAACCTAGCACATCAGTTGCGGATGATCTAAGGGCTTGTTGGCATCGTTGTCATTGTTCTTCGACATAAGATGCTGGTGGTATGGTGTGAATCGAGAGGTTAAGGGATACGCGTTGCGCGAAGGCCTTGGCGGTGTCTTGCGATTGCAGTCTTTCGACATTAGATTTTTTCACAGTATTTCTGGTTTGTTGTGATTTAGTGGATATCCGCATCCTTACCTTTGCTGCAACAAGGAAGAGGTCCGAGTTGATGTTAGCCCCTCGGAATGTTCGGACATCCAAAATACTGGATACGTGCCTCTTGTCTATATGTGATCAATTTGGTTGACTGTTCATTGATCTGGAGACCATGTCCCCTTATGGATATCGAGGTGAGGAAACCGTGTACTGGATATAGTGGCGTTTCTTTCCGTATCGAAGTCAATTAGCCTAAGTCCGTTACCAGACGTGTTGTCGTGTAGGCTATATTTTCCGACAATACTACTAAAGATGTCTTCTCTTCCTACCTTTGCGTTAAAATCTCCCACAACGATTTTAAAATCGTACTTTGGTGGTAGGTTTTTTCAAGGAGCTCGTAGACGCAATCCTTAGTTATATCATCTTTTTCCTCCGTCGGAGCGTGAGCGTATATAAGACTTATGTTGGCGAATTTGGCCTTGATGCGGATTGTTACAATGCGTTCGCTAATGTCTTGGAAACATAAGACCTCTTGCCTAAGTCTGGCACTTATAACAAATCCGCATCCGAACAGTCGCTGTTTTTGCTCACTATAACACGATTCATAGTAGATGTCACAGTTTTTCATCCTCTTTTTGCCCGGCCCATCTCACCGAATTTCCTGGATGGCAGTAATGTCTGCTTTGTAGCAGTTTAGGGCTTCCGCTAGTTGTTCGCCTGCACTTCTCGTGTTTAATGTTATCACATTCCAGGTGCAGATACGAACGTCGATGTCCTTTTTTCGTTTCAGTCCTTTCCGAGGCTATTGGATGCTTCGAAACAATAGTTTCTCCATGGGTGAGTAGTTAACCCAAAGCACAACCCCAACCTGGAAGGCCAGTTCCAATTTATTAGATACCCCTAGGACACGGCGCCATCAGTATCCACTACGGGAGTGAGCGGTGCCGTTGACCTTTCGGTTCATCCGCCACCATCTCTATTTAAGGGGCCTGACTTACCCTTGAAATTCCTAGATAACCTGTTGTCCGAATATGTCGAAGTAGCTCATGTAGGTTCGCCTGGGACGGCAGAGCGGGTATTCATTCCGCAACATTCTTACCAGTGTGATTATAGTGTTGCTGTTTTACGTCTTGTATCAACACTCGCACTTATCGTGTAGCCAATCAAATCCGGTTGGATGAGACCAGTACCCGATGGTTACCACTTGCAGGTAAAAAATAAGCCCATTTCATATGTAGTCAGAGTTGCAACCACTGGGCATTGCCAAGTTAAAGCCAATTGGAGTCTACGTTTGTTCTACAACACCCAACTATCAGAGCCAGAGCTAAATACAACTCCTGCCAGAGCTAAATACATAATTTTTCTCATATATAAACAAAATTATTTCTTTAGGTTACGATATATAGTTTCAATTTTCTCCTAGGCATTTCTCTATTCGACATCTACGATCCATTTACAGTAGTTAATTACCCACAAACTGTTCACAATGCATCCGCTCGGCACCACAAAACCTACCGTATGAAAATATACTCGATCACTGATGACAGAATACCAAAATTCCTCGATACTCGAATTTCGTTTGCGATTATACCTACCAAGCTGACATTTTTCAGTCACGGTACTCGATAACTGATGTGGTAATTCGGCCCTTGAATTATTCTATCTCTTATTTTAATAAAAAAACTGGTATGTCCACATTTTTACAAATTGCTCAAAATGTCAATTTGTTTTTGTCCTTAAGCGATATATATTTTCAAAATATGCTGAAAAGATAACTTGAACATGCACGATTACGATGAGTTTGGTAATACTAACAATTAAGTAGAACACCCTTTTTTAAAGCCAATACTTTGTTTTATTAGCTAATTTATAAATCAAAAGAAATCTATGCATAGTTTAAAAAGAAACTTACTTACAAACTCACTGACTGGGACGCGTAATACAATGCTAGTCTACAACCTCGTGGTGCATTCTGGGTAACGCTAAATGATTTGCTGTAGTTTACTTACAAAGATGAACATCAATCCTCTAAGTGAGATACCAAAAAACAAAAATCATACAAAAATAGTTTTAATAATTTTCAATTGACCACAAAAAGTCAATTGATCACTTCATTTCACAATTATGAAAAAAATCATCGTTTTTTTTTTTGGCATTTTTGTTTATCAAAATTTTGAGTTTGCATCCGAATTTTTCAAAAACTATTGACAAACGGGGCGACATAGACCCCCCCACCTATCATAGTAAAAAATGCTTGTTTTTAACCACTCTTAAACTGTTATCAATTATTGGCGCCAAACTTATCGTACTCTCCCCCTTGAATATAAGAAATTTTTATTTTTTTCTTACAAGAAATGTATTTCATGCTTCAAACTTCGTATTGACAGATTTTTTAGTTACAATTACATTTTTGTTTAAATTTATTTTCAAAGTATGGCTATGGACTTCGAAAATGCGCTCAAAATTAAATTATAAACCTAAATGTCATTTTAGTAGGTTTAAAGTCTTACTTGTTCATAACTTCATACGATTCGATTACTATACCTAGTATTTAGGCATAAAATGCATGGTCCAGCAATTGCGCAAGAATGTACACTCACACATGAAAATGCTTGACATTAGGTTCAAATGAATGCTTGCTAGCGCCAAAATGTTGTTGTTTTTTTTTGTATCAAATAAGTCGCCTGCTTTAATGTGAATTCTGATTTGACAACACTGACTTTACCCAATCGAAAAACACACCTTGAACCTTTCCACAAATAAATTCCTATGTTATATATATGTGTATCCATACATAAGCAATGCCAAATAGGCCCCTATGTGTAATTTATAAAACTCTTTCACTTTTAGCATTCCACTGAACTGATAAGTAAGTTCCATCAACATGATTAGTATGCTTAAACACGCAATTTAATTTATCATCTTTGAAGCATCACTTCTCGACGATTGCCGTCACTGTCGTTAATATTGTAATAAAATATCAAAGTCTATCCAAAAGATTCCAAACTCCAATTAGCTTTGGCATTGGCATAAGGTTACGCGTTTAAAATCCCACAAGCATATAATTTAAAGCATCCTTAGGATATCGGTATACATACTCACATAACACAGCATTTATCCTCCAACACTACATCAATGAACAATATCCTTAGATAAAAAAGTTTTCCCCTAGCTAATAAAATTATTGCTATAGGATCCGTTCCATTATTTCGCACGTCACTTGGGCTTTAAAATGAAGCTGCTACACAGTGTAGACAGCACTATCCAATGATAGAACGGAATCTTTTACTAATTGACATTTGCTCTGTAAACCCGACACGTAATTAAAAAAAAATATATATAAAAGCCAATCAATTTGATTAGTTACCCTTCTGACAGCACCCCTCTGACACTTTGTTACACTTCAAATTGCTGATTACCACTACTTAATAATTATTACCAAAGACTCTAATAAATCATCAGCACTCGAGACGAGATTATAGCACTCGCCGGTGGGTAGAGGGCGCGCGCGGACAGCCATGTAATCGTGTGTTCAGATGTCAAAAGGCTGACAGCTCGATGCCCGATTACAAATCTAATTACACACAAATTCATTAAAGGCTTACGTATTTAATTCAGCACTATTGCAGCGGAGTGAGTTGGTCTTTGCTACCGAAATTGTTTCCATCTCGGGTAGATATCGCATTATACGAATCTCCTGAATCTCGATCTTAATTGATTTGGAAATACGTTTTCATCGTGAATAAAGTGCCGGTGCCCGTACACTTTGTGGGTCGTAAATAACCACGCCGGCATTGCTCGTCGAGCAGACACGATACCGCTGCCAAATCGAGTTGCTTTGGCAGTTAATTTTGCGGAGCGCCAATTTTTTTTTGTTCCAGCTGTTGAAGCAACATTCGGGTAGGTAGATACTGCATGTCGCCTACATACCGAGTATGATGTGTAGACTGCCTTAGTGCCTTTTTTGTCGACAAAATTGTTGCGAATTTTGTTTTTCTTTGCATCAAATGAATTTGGCAGTGGCGGCGTTCGCAGTGGCAGCATGTGGTTTTGGCGGGTCGATTAGTTTCGTGAATGGGACAACGAACGATCGATATCGTTGAGAGTATCTTGTACTCGGCGAGCGGGCCAATGTAGACAACACTTAAAGACTTGTGGAACTAGACAAGATTGACAGCTCAGTAATTATGCAGCCCGAACAAGTATATAAATATGAATGAGGAACGATTTAAACAGAAATATTTATATATATATATCTGAACTCGACTAAACTCGATTGACATGATTATTGTTCAATTAAATAATCGTTGGTTTTGTATTAAACGTTTTTGTGTTCATAAAAGAGATGTGGTTTATTGTGATACGGAACTGTTGATGGTGACACAGCTGACACTTAGTTCACTCGTTTGATTAAGTGTCCGCTAGTTAAATGCGTGGTGAGACCAAGACTGGGACGTAAGTACCTTCTTGCTACTTCGTGGTCGTCTTTAAATTATGATTATATGAAATATTTACTGAATTTGAAGAAAATAAGAGTCCCCTTATAGCTATCAATCAAAAACCTCATTAGAAATTTGAATTTACTTCTTGCGGTTTTTTATTAATTTAATCATTGGCCAGTTAGTGTCATAACAAAATTTATATAACCCTGAGTAAAGGCGTTTATGTGGCAGAGAATTGTGATTTCCGTTTTGCCCAAAACTGAAAATTTCGTTAAGAAATGACTAAATATAAGACATCGTTACAAATGTCAATAGTAGCGACAATGACTGACGCTAAAAAGTCGCCCAAAGATAGCAATATCTAAACAAAACCTCAACAAGGCTAATGGAAATGATGGCCTTCCTGTCGAGATTTAAAAATACGTTGGGGATAATTTGGTAACCAACATACACCAACTGACTAGCATAGTTTGGTCGATGAAAGTATGGCTGAAGAACCAAAATCTAAATCTTCACATCTTGGCGGATCCTAAAAAAAAGCAAGAAGTCCAAATCGATATCCACCACTTATTCAACGCTTTCAAAGCTGCATAGGTCAGCATTTATAGAAACCAATCCTCGCTGCTCCATCAGGGTCAGCAACAACCTCACCGAGTAAATAAGATAAAAAAAAAGGATTTAGTCAAGGTAACATTTTGTCATGTGACTTCTTTCACATAATTTTTGAGAGGATTGCGTTAAACTCCCCAGTCAGCACCAAGGGTACAATCTTTCATAAATCTGTGCAACTATAGCACACGTAGACGATATTGACATTATTGCTTGGACTCAATCAGATGTCACAGCCACGTTTGCTAGTATAAATTATGAAGCGACAAAAATTGGTTTAACAGTATATACGGGTAAAATTAAGTATATGGTGTCAACATGAAAGAACACGTCGACGAATTGGACAGAAAATCACCATTGACAGATATAAGTTGAGGTAGTACGGGACTTTGTCTACCTCGGCTACGCGAGTTTTGGAAAAAACGGGGTACTTAGTTTTGTTGTAGATAGTGGATATGTTTAAATTCGTTGGCGACATTTTTGAGAAGTCTCTTCGTTAGATACATTTTTGAGAAATTTCGATTTTACCAAAACCGTTAGCCTTGGAGCTAAAATGCCAATTCCAAAAACTTCTCTGGATATTAACAAAAGAAAAAGTACCGAATATTAATCAGATGTGTACAACTGTACACTGACCGACAGACGGACAGAATTGCGAGACCCATACTTCCTAACATCTCCGCATCATCGTTATTTTTTGTTCGATTAAAATCTTGAGTTTGTAAAAGACTGCTTACTTTGTTTAGTTTTCAAAAAGTTGATTCCAAGAGTGCCAGTCTAAATGGACATTTTGTACAACTCACAGTTTGAAAGCCTTCAAATCCGCGGGACCTGATGGCATTGTACCAGGCAAGCTACAGCACTCTTTGGATCCCATCCTACCATGGTTGGAAGCCATCCTAAAGGCCTCCATTAATATGATTTGCATTCCCAAGGTTTGGATGGCAGTGAAAGTAGTATACATACCCAAATCTTGTAAAATCTGTAAAATCTGGTAAATCTGTAGAAACAGCCCTGCACACATTAGTATGTATTATCGAAAAGTCGTTGTGCTGCATGGAGTATACTATGGTTGCATTCCTAGACATTGAAGGTGCTTTTAACACGTTAATTCGCAGCTTCTATTAAGGCGCTAACATGTCTGAAAGTCGGTCACTCACTTTGACTAATTTGCTATTAAACAGAACAGAATTATCAACACAAAACTGGATGGCACTTCGGCCAGAAGACATGTCTTTGGAACTTAGTGGTAAACCAGCTTTTGCTTATCCTGGAAGCAGAGGGATGCCACGTGAATACCTACTCGGACGACGTTGCTATCGCAATCTCAGGGAAGCACTTGAATATTTTCGAAAGAAATTCACCAAAACGCACTACACAAACTTTCCAATTGGGCAGTTAGCTGTGGTCTGGGAGTCTACCCCCACTAGACTGAAGTGGTCCTGTTCACTAGGAAATATAAAATTCCTCACATTGACCCCCGGCACTAAACGGAATCGACATAGCCTTCTCCGACAAAGCAAAATACCTGGGACTTATTTTGGACAGGAAGCTCAACTGGTAGCTGAACATAATAGAATGAGTAAAGAAGTCGACAGGCGCACTTTATTCCTGTAAGAAAGCCATAGGTATGAAATGGGAGTGAAACCTCATTTCACGCATTGGCTCTATATCTCGGTTTTAAGACCGATACTTCTTTATGAAGTAGTAGTATGGTTATGGCTATAAATAGCAAAAAAACTAGCCAAGGTGCAAAGAACTGCGTGTCTGTGTATCGGAGGTACACTTCGCACCATACAGTTGCTAACCCTAGATATTTCCGGCAAGCAAATAGCAGCTAACTTAGTCATCCATCTTAAAGCTATCCAACAGTAGTCAAATATACAAACTGGTCACTCAACAATTCTAAACGAACATATAAAATATTCCTGATAACACCGATTACACCCTTACCAGGTTAAACTTTGACAAGAGTTTCCAAGTCACGATCCTAGACAGATCGTCATGGGAGAATAACGAACCTGTGCAAAATGACTTGATCCATTTTTTTACTGATAGCTCCAAAACAAATGACGGAGTAGGTGCTGGTGTCTTCTCCGACCGGCTAAATCCCAGCCTATCTTTCAATCTTCCTGATCATTGCAGCGTGTTCCAGGCGGAACTCATGGCGATTAAAGAAGGCTTTTCCTGGCTGAAAGGGAATGCAATATCTGCCAAGGATATTAGCATTTTTTTCGGACAGCCAAGCTTCCATTAAATCCCTTAATTAGTCTAGATAAATTGAAAGACAACCCTAGATTGCTACTCATCTCTTCAAGAGATGTCAAAGCAGTTTAACATTCACCTATGCTAGGTGACTGGGCATAGTGATATTCATGAACTCGCCAGGCATGGAACTAAGGGACTAAGAAAAAAGTCTCTTTCGTTTCATTAAAAGCTCAGAATGGTTTTTTTCACAGATAACAAAGAGAATGGACTCGAAACCTAAATGGGTATTTTTATAAACGAACATCATCTCTAATCTTAACCTCCCTTCTTGTTTCATTCTTGATATTGTATTCCTTAAGGATATTTAAGTTTTGATACATAGATAGATATACATAATATCTGAGTCGATCTAGCCACGTGTGTCTGTCCATCTGTGTGTCGCAGATTTTTGGGCCTTAGATTTTGAAATCCTACTGAAATACTGATGGTTGGGTGTTGTAGAACGAGGGTAGACTCTGATTGGCGTTAACTTGGCAATGCCCAGTGTTGCAACTCTGACTACACATCAAATGTGCTTATCTTTACCTCCAAGTGGTAACCATCGGGTACTGGTCTCATCCAACCGGATTTGACTTGCTAAACGATAAGTGCGAGTGTTGATAACACGACGAAAAACAGCAACACTATAAACACCCTGGTGAGAATGGCACGGATGAATACCCGGCCTGCTGTCCCAGGCGAACCTAGATGAGCTGCTCTGACATATTCGGACAACAGGTTGTCTAGGAATTTCAAGGGTTAGTCAGGCCCCTTGAACAGAGATGGTGGCGGATGAACCGAAAGGCCAACGGCAGCGCTCAATCCCGTAGTGGATACTGATGGCCCCGTGTCCTAGGGGTATCTAATAAATTGGAACTGGCCCTCCAGGTTGGGGGTTGTGCTTTGGGTTAACTACCCACCCACAGAAAAAAATCATAGTTACGAAGCAACCAATAGCCTCGGAAAGGACTGATTTTATTGTTGACGACCCTGCTAAACGAAAAAAGGACAACGACGTTCGTATCTGCACCTGGAATGTGAGAACATTAAACAGGAGAGGTGCAGGCGAACAACTAGCGGAAGCCCTAAACTGCTACAAAGCAGACATTACTGCCATCCAGGAAATACGATGGGATGGGCCGGGCAAAAAGAGGATGAAAAACTGTGACATATACTACGGACCGTGTTATAGTGAGCAGAAACAGCGACTATTCGGATGCGGATTTGTTATAAGTGCCAGACTTAGGCAAGAAGTCTTATGTTTCCAAGACATTAGCGAACGCATAGTAACAATCCGCATCAAGGCCAAATTCGCCAACATAAGCCTTATATGCGCTCACGCTCCGACGGAAGAAAAAGATGATATAGCTAAGGATTGCTTCTACGAGCTCCTCGACAAAACCTATGAGCGACTACCGAAGTACGATGTTAAAATCGTGCTAGGAGATTTTAACGCAAAGGTAGGAAGAGAAGACATCTTTAGAAGTATTGTCGGAAAACATAGCCTACACGACAACACGTCTGGTAATGGACTTAGGCTAATTGATTTCGCTACGGAACGAAATGCCACTATAGCCAGCACACGGTATCCTCACCTCGATATCCATAAGGGGACATGGCGGTCTCCAGATCAACGAACGGTCAACCAAATTGATCACATTGCGATAGATAAGAGGCACGCATCCAGTATTTTGGATGTCCGAACATTCCGAGGAGCTAACATCGACTCGGATCACTACCTTGTAGCAGCCAAGGTAAGAATGCGGATATCCACCACGCCACAACAATCCAGAAATACTGTGAAAAAATTTAATGTCGGAAGACTGCAATCGCAAGAGACCGCCAAGACCTTCGCACAACGCGTATCCCTTAACCTCTCGATTAACACCATACCACCAGCATCGAATGTCGAAGAGCAATGGCAACGATGCCAACAGGCCATTAGATCAGCCGCAACTGATGTGCTAGGTTTCTCGCGCCCACCAGCAAGAAACCCCTGGTTTGATGAGGAATGCCGACAGATGCTCGCAGCCAAGAACGAGGCCTACAAGGCTAAGCTGCAGGTTAAGACGAGAGCTGCCATTGAGCTCTATAGGCAAAGAAGAAGGGAAGAACATCGGCTTTTCAGCAAGAAGAAAAAAGAGCAAGAAAAGCGCGCGATCGAGGATATAGAGAGGTGCCACTCCAGGAACGATGTTCGCAAGTTTTACCAAAGTGTAAAACGTCAAAGCCAAGGATACAAGGCTCGAACAGAATCCTGTCGAGATGAACAAGGAAATATTGTAGTTGAGACACAGTCGATGCTGAGGATATGGAAGAACCACTTCTGCAGACTGTTAAACGGCGATGACGAACAACATTCCGCTGTCAGGCAGAAATACTAGGCCTACTTACATAAAAAAAAAAACCGTCGTGTGACGGCCGAAAGAATCGAAGCTTTTACGTACTGGCCCGTGTGACGTTAACATTAACGGTACGGTGACGGTCACGATTTCTATTTTTCTCAGTTCACTCCCTATCTTCCAAGTGCGCCATGGAGTGGGAAGTTAACGGTACGGTGACGATTTCACTTTTTTTTCGGTTCACTCCCCATATTTTTGAATAAGTTTTATACGTGACCCACCGACCGTCCTTCGCTTCAAAAAAAGCTCTTGTTTGGTCAACCCTTAAGAAATTTAAGAAAAAATTGTCCTACATAAATATTTGTGAAGAAGTACTAAATCCTTACTATTGGATCAAAACTTTTTTTTTGACTTAAGATGTCACTCATCACAAATCACCTAAGTCGATTCCATGCCAGCTTTTTTCCAATCATTGTCCGTTGTGCTTTCCTAGGTCAAAAATACGGGGCTCATCCACTAAACAAGTTTCGACTTAATATATTGCGATTGCTGATTCACATCTACATGGATAGGTTTAAGTCTGATTCAGCTGTGTAATTTATCACAACATGGCTAATGTATAGCAAAATATCCACCATAGACATCTTCAGCGATAGACAAGCGACAATTAAATTTCTGGGATCTACCTCATTTACATCAAAAATAACTTATGAATTCTGGCTATCTCTTGGGTATCACATTCACCTCTTGTGGGTGGAGTGACACTGGAAGATCAAAGAAAACTGTTAGACGGATAAGATTGGGCGACTCCGCATCCCATTTGAGTTAAAAAGATTGCTCAAACTAGATGAGACCAAACAAGCAAACTATAAATGGACAAATAGAACAACATGTCAAAAATCGAGGCAAAGCTGGCAAAGTGTCACAAGTACAAGAAAAGATTAATCAGAATTTATTATTGTATACGATTTTTTGTACCAGAAGGAAGGCGAGAGTATTTCCAAATTTTCCTGTTCATACTTAACGCTTAGATTCACATCTACTACCAAAGCCGTCTTTGACAGCCTTGGTAAACTAGGAAATAAAGGGTGGTTAAATTTTAAGGGCCGATGTTGATTTTGAATAAAAAACAAATTATTTAAGAAATTACTGTCATTTATTTTTATTATGATAATATTAGTATGGTTCAATTATGTATGGAACAAAATATCTGTTAAATGGCCGCCGCGACCTCAAAGGCATTGGTTAATCGACAATCACTCTTGGATTATCAATCAAGTAGCACCTCAACTTGGCCTATTCTAACGCAGTTATTATCATTAGATAATGTTCTCGTACTTTGGCCGTTCCCATACTTGGCCGCGGCGTAGTGGTAATGTGTTCGCCTGTTGAGTGGAAGGTTGCTTGTTCAATCCCAGCCAAATCCACGAAACTTTTATTCAAAGAAATAAAAAAAGGTCGGTAGTTACTCCAGAAGTATACACCATCTTTAAAGCTCTACGAATTTAACGAACACAAAAACAGTGACTCACCGAATTTAGTTTTGATACCACCAATGGAGTAAATCTCCACTACATCCAACATCTTTCCTATCTCTATTTCTTCTCCTTCATTAACGCTCGTACTGTGGTTTAATGTAAAGGATATTCATAACCACTTGAGTGCGCGCAAATTATAAAACAAATGAAACTTTTCCATTTTTTTTAGGTTGAGGTAAACTCTTTAACTTAATTACTTACTAACTTACTTAAGTGGCGCTACAGTCCGCGATGAACCTGGGCCACAACCAACATGCCTCTTCAATTAGCCCGGTCCTTTGCTAACTGCCGCCAGTTGCGCACTTCAAGTTGGTTGAGGTCGGTTTCTAATTGTGCACGCCACTTAAGGCGAGGTCTTCCTCTACTGCGTCCGACGTCTACTCGAAGACTCTGTGAGCCGGAGTATTGGTGTCCATTCGTTCTATATGTCCTAGCCATCTTAAACGTCCAATACGGAGTTTTTTTTGACCAGGGGTATGTCGCTGTACAGCTCGTATAGTTCGTGGTTGAATCTTCATCTCCATAGCCCGTCAACGCAAACGGGACCGAAGATTTTCCGAAGAATTTTTCTCTCGAATCGAACAAGGATTTCTTCATCCGCTTTTGATACGGTCCATGTTTCAGCGCCGTAGAGCAGGACTGGGATGATCAGGGTCTTATATAGGATCTCCTTAGTAGTTCGAGTGAGGGCTTTACTACTAAATTGTCTTCTTAGCCCGAAGAAACAGCGATTGGCAAGAGTAATTCTTCGTTTGATTTCTGACGAGATGTTGTTGTCAGAGTTAATAGCGGAGCCGAGGTAGACAAAGTCCCGTACTACCTCAAAGTTATATCTGTCAATGGTGACGTTCTGTCCAATTCGTCGATGTTGTCTGTCCTTTCGTGTTGACAGCATATACTTAGTCTTACCCTCATTTACTGCTAAACCCATTTTCGCAGCTTCCTTCTCTATACTAGCAAACGTGGCTATGACATCACGTTGAGTCCTACCAATGATGTCAATATCGTCAGCGTATGCTAGTAGTTGCACCGATTTTTTGAGAATTGTGCCTCTGGTGTTGGCTCGGGAGTTTTGCACAATCCTCTCAAGAATTAAATTGAAAAAGTCACATGACAGTGCATCGCCTCATGCCAAAATCCTTTTTTGGTATCGAATGTGTCGTTTCCGACCCTGATGGTGCAGCGAGAATTCATCATTGTCATCCTACACAAACGGACGAGTTTGGACGGTATACCAAAACTAGACATGGCTCTGTATAGTTCGTCTCTATAAATGCTGTCGTATGCGGCTTTGAAATCGATAAATAGGTGGTGGGGGATTTGCCGAAGTGTGAAAATTTGATCGATTGTGGACTTTCCTGGCCTAAAACCACACTGATAAGGGCCGATCAGGTTTTTGGTAAACGGTTTCAAGCGTTCACATATTACGGCAGATAGGATCTTGTAAGCGATGTTGAGTAGACTGTAGTTGGCGCAGTTCAGAGGGTCTCCTTTTTTGTGGATCGGGCAAACGTTGCTGAGGTTCCATTCTTCAGGCATGCTTTCAACCGACCAGATTTGGCTTATGAGTTGGTGGATGTTGCCTACCAAGTCATCTCCGCCAGCTTTATAAAGTTGTCATCGCCGTTTAACAGTCTGCAGAAGTGGTTCTTCCATATCCTCAGCAACGACTGTGTCTCAACTACGACATTTCCTTGTTCATCTCGACAGGATTCTGTTCGAGCCTTGTAGCCTTGGCTTTGACGTTTTACACTTTGGTAAAACTTGCAAACATCGTTCCTGGAGTGGCACCTCTCTATATCCTCGATCGCGCGCTTTTCTTGCTCTTTTTTCTTCTTTCTGAAAAGCCGATGTTCTTCCATTCAATGGCTCAATGGCAGCTCTCGTCTTCACCTGCAGCTTAGCCTTGGCTAAGAGCATCTGTCGGCATTCCTCATAAAACCAGGGGTTTCTTGCTGGTGGCCGCGAGAAACCTAGCACATCAGTTGCGGCTGATCTAATGGCTTGTTGGTATCGTTGCCATTGTTCTTCGACATTAGATGCTAGTGGTATGTTGTGAGTCGAGAAGTTAAGGGATACGCGATACGCGAAGGTCTTGGCGGTCTCTGGCGATTGCAGTCTTTCGAAATTAAATTTTTTCACAGTATTTCTGTTTTTTTGTGGCGTGGTGGATATCCGCATCCTTACCTTGGCTACAACCAGGTAGTGGTCCGAGTCGATGTTAGCCCCTCAGAATGTTCGGACATCCAAAATGCTGGATGCGTGCCTCTTGTCTATCGCAATGTGATCAATTTGGTTGACTGTTCGTTGATCTGGAGACCGCCATGTCCCCTTGTGGATATCGAGGTGAGGAAACCGTGTGCTGGCTATAGTGGCATTTCGGTCCGTAGCGAAGTCAATTAGCCTAAGTCCGTTACCAGACGTGTTGTCGTGTAGGCTATATTTTCCGACAGTACTGCTAAAGATGTCTTCTCTTCCTAAATTGCGTTAAAATCTCCCAGCACGATTTTAACATCGTACTTCGGTAGTCGCTCATAGGTTTTGTCGAGGAGCTCGTAGAAGCAATCCTTAGTTATATCATCTTTTTCCTCCGTCGGAGCATGAGCGCATATAAGGCTTATGTTGGCGAATTTGGCCTTGATGCGGATTGTTACAATGCGTTCGCTAATGTCTTGAAAACATAAGACTTCTTGCCTAAGTCTGGCACCTATAACAAATCCGCATCCAAATAGTCGCTGTTTCTGCTCACAATAACACGGTCTATAGTAGATGTCACAGTTTTTCATCCTCTTTTAGCCCGGCCCATCCCATCGTGTTTCCTGGATGGCAGTAATGTCTGCTTTGTAGCAGTTTTGGGCTTCCGCTAGTTGTTCGCCTGCACCTCTCCTGGTTAATGTTCTCACATTCCAGGTGCAGATACGAACGTCGTTGTCCTTTTTTCGTTTAGCATGGTAGTCAACAATAATATCAGTCCTTTCCGAGGCTATTGGTTGCTTTGTAACAATAGTTTTTTTCCGTGGATGGGTAGATAACCCAAAGCACAACCCCCAACCTGGAGGGCCAGGCCCTTGTTTTGACCTTAGGACAGCGGGCCGGAAAAAAATGCCGATGTCAGTAGCCCATTTTGGGGTATGAGCGCTGCCGTTGACCCATTGAGGGCTCCTCCGCCACCAACTCTTTTCCAATACCCTGACTCAGTATTGGAAATCCCTATAGACCTGGGGTTCAAATATGTCGAAGCAGCTCATATAGGGATTTCATTACCAGTTCGATCAAACTGGAGCTGTAGGCGCCAACGTTGACTCCATCTAGGGAATTCCTCCGCTGCCGCCTGAGAGTGAGTGCCTTAGTGGGAGGACACTCCTCCCCCCTCTCTCGTTTGCTCCCACCAACGACCTTCCACAGGGGTTTAGTACCCCATCTCCAGTCGAGGTACTAGGCACCCACCCACCAGTCACCAGCGTGGAGGTGAGAGTAGGAGTTGATAGTGAGAGGCTAGAGTGAGAACGCTTGTGTCCTCATATAATCGCATCACTATCCTTAAGCACCGACTCTTTGAGAGAGTACCAAATTTACAAAAAAAACTATGGAAACACGTTTAAGTAAAATTAAATAAAACTAATTAAAGGAATAAATGACAGAAAATACACGTCAAAACAAATGACTTGTCACTTTGATACCACCTGAGAGTTTACTAACTATTTCCACATGAGTTTTCTCTTTTAGATACGGCAATACATACAAACGAGTTAAAATTGGTAAAAATCGGTAAAAATAATATTGCACGGGACAGACCTAATGTGTATCATGTCAAACTTCTGACAAGTTTATCGGTAAGATACTTTTTTTGAACCTTTTTTTATTTAATGTATTATTAACAAATGGGTCTATATCATCCCCAGAGAAAACGTTTTCGGAAATAACTTAATTCCAGCTCATTTCCTTCGCAATCTTAATTATTTCCGTGCAAGAATTCCGACAAAAGTTTTTCTCTCTTCACATTTTGATTTTCGGCTAAAAAATGCTTTTTAATACCTACCTACCTAAATAACGCGATGAATAATTAAAACAAATACCCTCTGAAGACTACCAATCCTGCGAGAGTAAATCTCAAAGTATTTCCTTTTTACAGGAACTATACTAAGGAAAGGCGTAATAAAAGATTCACGAACTTTTACATTAAGACGTTGCTTCTAATTTCCAACCCTAATTACATGCGAAAACAACTTTTTCCAACTTCCGCGATTAGTTTACGCAAATCATTGCTACACTCTCGTCCACTGTATTCATTTATTTTTTGGGAAAATTAGCGCTTAACTAAAAAAAAACAACACTCACCCTCTGACAATAAACAAGGTTAAAAAAAAATCGACAAACGCGGCCAGTTAGTTTAGTTTTTATATGTGTGCATGCGTGATTTACAAATAAGACGCACTGATCTGCGTCAACTACAGATGCACAAGTCTCTGCTGTCATATGTGAACCTGAAACCGTTTACCAACAACCTGATCAGCTTTTATCAGTGTGGTTTTAGGGCAAGACAGTCCACAACTGATCAAATCTTCACACTTTGACAGATCATGGAAAAAACTCATGTCTAAATTGATCATCTGTTCATTGTTTTCAAAGCCGTATGTGACAACATTTATAGAGAAGAGCCACCCAAACCGTCCGTCTGTGTAGGCTGATGTAGAAATCTCGCTGCTCCATCAGGGTCGAAAACGACCTCACCGACATATTCGATACCAAAAAGGAGTCAGGCAAGCCGATGCACTGCCATGTGACTTCACAATCAATTATGTGACTTTTTTAACTTGATTTTTATTTATTTGATCTACCATATTCGTATATATAAACAGATTATTTTGACTTAATAATAAAAATAGTTCAATCCTGAAAAAAATATTAATTAAACTTAAAAAAACTTCAAAGTGAAGAAAAAAATATATATATAATTAAAACTCTATAATCATAGAGAAAAAAAATCTTTTTTAAGAGTATAGACTTAGTGAAGGATTGTTAGTATTTGGGATGTGAAATTGTTAAGTTAGTGAAAAGATATGGAAAGATCTTTTTTAAATTCTAATCTCCTTTTTGAAAAATCGCATTCCTCAGAACTGCACATTCATTTTGGCAATAAGCTGTTCTGTGCCTATTTGCTATGAACATATCTTTTGGGCGAAAGTGTCTCACAGGTGCATGAATATTAAGACAAGCTAGCAATTCGGATGAATTTATCCGAGAACATATAATATTCCTAATGAACATAACGCCTGTTAGCTTCCTTCGAGTAAAAAGAGTTTGCAAGCCCAGTAATAAGCATCGAGCTTTATAATCAGGTAATTCATCATACCAGTTTAATTTTTTGATAGCATATCTGGTAAAGTTTTTCTGTACCCGCTCGATTCTATCTATATGCGTTTGATGGTAAGGAGACCAAACAACCGAAGCATATTCCATAATTGATCTAACTAGAGAACAATAAATTGATTTTAATGTATAAGGGTCTTTGAAATCAAAGGAATTTCTTTTCAAAAAACCTTATAATGAATTTGCCCTTGATATTGTTACATCGTAATGTGAAGTAAATGTAAATTTTTTATCAAATCGAATGCCGAGATCGGTTATTTCATTAACTCGTTCTAAAACAGTTTCATTGCCTGCGAAGTGAACATAATATCATCTAGCTGCCGTGAAGCTGTAAACGTTTTGCACTTCTCTATGTTCAAAGTTAACGAATTTTTATTACACCAGCGAAATAAATTTTGAAAATCAGATTGAAGATTTTCACAGTCGCTAACAGATTTTATTTGAGTTTAAAGCCTCCAATTATCGGCATATCCTAAGCATTTCGAATGTTTAATGAAAGAAGGTATGTCATTAGTGAACAAAATAAAGAGAAGAGGGCCCAAATGACTTCCTTGAGGTACACCACTGAAGGGTAGAGATGTTGAATTACCCAGTTTGACTATTTGTTTTCGATTTGCCAAATAAGAGGACAACCACTTATTGAGTCTTGAGTGAATACCTAAAGCATTCAATTTTTCCACAAGTTTTTTGTGATCCAACTTATCGATTGCTTTAGAGAAATCATTATAAATAACATCAATTTGTGTACCGGCCTCAAGACTCTCAAGGGTATATTTAGTAAACAGTGTTAGATTAGTGGTCGTAGATCTACCAGTAACAAACCCATGTTGAAGATGACTAATACCATTTTGGACGTAAAAGTAAATTTTGTCCTTAACTATTTTTTCCACAAGTTTTGGTATGACTGAAATCTTTGAAATAGGTCTATAATTTGTTACTTTGTTTCGAGATCCAGATTTAAAAATTGGAGTGATATAATCAATCTTCCAATCATCGAGAAATATGCCCGATTTAAGAGAGAGATTGAATACCTTAAGCAATGGATTAACTAATGCAGTACATTTTTAACTTTCTCTTACAAAGAGAAAAATATTGTTTTCGTGAAAATTTTCGACCTCGAGATTTTGATTGATTCTAACATTACGATGATAGCGGAGCCTAGAAAGTGGTTTTTGGAATTCCGTCCGTCGGTCCGTCGGTCCGTAATGGTCTCCCCAGCCTAAACGGCTTGACCGATTTTCTTCAAACTTCGTATCCAAGCTTGTTTTGGTCATAATTCTAGGCCATTTTTTTTGTTTGCTTTTAGCCATGTTAATAACGGTACCCGCCATATAAAAATTACACATAACCTCAATTTTCTCGAAAACGGCTCTAACGATTTTGATTAAACTTTATATATACTATAAGCATATTAGTTCCAACAAAACTACATACCCAGTTTTTTCGAGAAAATCCATATAACGGATTTTGTCATATAGGCCATATAAAGAAAATTGTTAATTTCTCGCAAACTACTATGACAAATTGAATGAAATTTAATATATATACTACTATTGCAGTTTTAAACAATTCCACATAATTAGTTGTAGCCCAACTATCACTAAACGGAATTTTCAGTTTTGGGCAATAATGAAAAATAATTATTATTCACATAGAAACCGATTCCTTCAAATTTCGGAGTAAACGTTCGTATAATCAGATTTCGACATTATTTATATCATTTTAAGCATAAATAATCAAAATGCGTACTATTCGATCTAACGCCTAGCTCGCTGTGAAAGAGAAAGTTGCGTACGACCCAGTCGTGCACCCACCACTCGTTTAAGTTGGTTAAAAAAAAGTTGGTTGGTTGGTTTAAGTTGGTTAGCCTTTTATTAAACCAAGGTTTTTTCTTATGAGTATTTACTCGAACTAGAACAAACCTGGTAAAAGAGTCTTTTAATATATTTATAAAAGGGGTAAACATGATATTCAAATCAGGAGTGTTTAATTCATTATTCCAATCTACGGATAAGAAGTATGAATTTAGAGATGAAAAATTAGATTTTAAAAAGTTAAAAGAATTTTGTGGCGAACTAGTTTGAGGTGAAAAAGAATAAAAACTAAGCGAAAATTTAAGTGCTTTATGATAAATGCTATTAGGCAAAAATGGAGTTAAAACTTCCATGGGGCATGTGTATTTTGCATTGTTGTTAACAAATACCAAATCTAAAACATTGTTAAATTGATTTTCAATTAAATTAAGTTGAAACAACTCATGGGCGTAAAGTGAATCGACAACAGAGATTTCACATGAGCTGGTAACATTTTGTGGAATAAGGGTTTTTGTTTCTTCATCCTTGCGCCACTGAATATTATTTAAATTAAAATCGCCTGCAATACAGGGATGTTGATAAGATTTTAGATTTGAAAGAAGATGTTCTATATTCTCCATATGAAGTTTATAAACTTCTAAATTTGGTTTGCGAATATAGCTAAGGCAAAAACAAATTTCGTTATTCAGTCCAGGTCCACCGACTAAAACAGATATTTGCTCTACTAAATAATTTGTGCTGTTTAATAATTGCACTTCTCTTGACAAAAGATCATTTCTTACAGCTATTAAAACGCCACCTCCCCGCCGCATACCAGTTGCAGCGGATCTGTCCTTGCGAAACACAGTGTATTCTGATGTAAACAGTTCCATATCAAAACGAGTGATGGGTGCACGACTGGGTCGTACGCAACTTTCTCTTTCACAGCGAGTTGGGCGTTAGATCAAATACGCAAAGTACGCATTTTGACTATTGATGCTAAAAATGATATAAATAATGTCAAAATGTGTTTATACGAACGTTTACTCCAAAATTTGAACGAATCGATATCACTGTAAATAATAATGAATTTCCGTTAGTGGCCAAAACTGAAAATTCCGTTTAGTGATAGTTGGGCTAAAACTAATGATGTGGAATTGCTTCAAGTTGTAATAGTAGTATATATATATATTAAATTTCATTCAATTTGACATAATAGTTTGCGAGAAATTATCAATGTTCCTTATATGGCCTAAATGACAAAATCCGTTATATGGATTTCCTTGAAAAAACTGGGTATGCAGTTTTGTTGAAGCTAATATGGTTATAGTATATATAAAGTTTAATCAAAATCGTTAGAGCCGTTTTCGAGAAAATTGAGGTTATGTGAAATTTTTATATGACAGGTACCGTTATTAACATGGCTAAAAGCAAACAAAAAAATGGCCTAGAATTATGACTAAAACAAACTTCGATACGAAGTTTGAAGAAAATTGGGGAGACCATTACGGACAGACGGACCGACGGACCGACTTTTTTTAGCATTGCCCACTTCTTTTGGGGATTTTAGTTTTATGGATAGGATGGGATAGGGTATTCAACGATCCGCACAGCGGATTGTAGCCTTCTCATATATTTTTGTTTTGCTTTGCACTTTTGTTGTAATTTGTTTAGGTTTACATTTGTTATCATTAGCTGTGCTAGGTGGTTGAACGATATTTGTATGTGATGTGGATGGTTTTTGCGAATCGTTGTTTATATTTACCTGTGTTGTGTAGGGTGGTATAGAACTATCAATAGTGTTTGGGCTAGTTAAAGGCTGAGGAATTACACCTTTTTTAGCAACCGATTGAGATTTGGGAGTTGAAAAAACATTATCAGGTGTGTTTAAACACTGAAAACCTGATGAACTCTCTTAAGCTCATGTTTTTTCAATCACTTTTTAACTCAGCAAATCAACTATCTAACGATTCAGACAGTTCACCAAATTTCTGGATTAATTATAATGATGTGCAGCCGGCATAAACATCACAGAAATACTTTAGATTTGGCGATTTTTTTTAATGCACCCAATACACTAGCACTGACACTACAGCAATCGTCATGAAATTGACGAGCGCAAATACCCGAACACAAAGTTAATTTAATATCAATAATATTTTCATTGCATTTGCCACAGGTATTCATTTTGAATAGAGTGCGTAACAAAAAATTTTGCAATTTATATAAAACAGATAATATAATCGTAAATGATAATAGTGTAAAGCACCGAAAGTGGTCTTATCTCAAAGAGAGTAGGAAGACAACTGAGAGGATTGTGCAAAACTCCTGAGCCAACACCAGAGGCACAATCTTTCAAAAATCGGTGCAGTTACTAGCATACGCCGACGATATTGACATCATTGGTAGGACTCAACGTGATGCCATAGCCACGTTTGTTAGTATAGAAAAGGAAACGGCAAAAATGGGTTTAGCAATAAATGAGGGTAAGACTAAGTATATGCTGTCAACTCGAAAGGACACATAGCATCGGACAGAACGTCACCAATGACAGATATAACTTTGAGGTAGTACGGAGCTTTGTCTACCTCGGCTCCACTATTATCTCTGACAACAACATGTCGTCAGAAATTAAACGAAGAATTACTCTTGGCAACCGCGGTTTCTTCGGGCTAAGAAGGCAATTCAGTAGTAAAGCCTTCACTCGAACTAGTAGAACTAGAAAATGTAGTAATAATAATAATCTTTACATTTTTCTTCTGAAAACAATGTTATGTCTCAAATGTCAATTATCACAGTGCTGTCAAGTCAAAGTTATTTTATTTTCTTCTTTTTATGTAATCCTATCTTATTTATTTTTAACAAAAAGATATCTATCCATTGTTATATCTGTCTGGCACGTCTGATACGCAGTACATATTCTAAAAATAAACGAGTAAAAACATCTCGTTTCGTATAAAATTCGAATTCTTGTCATGTACCTTCATTGACCTAGTTTTCCCTTTTTTGTGTTAAGGTAAATAGAGGATGTTTTTCGTTCAGTGAATTTCTTTTGAGAGCATCCCAACACAAAACGAACCAGAAACGACTAAAATAAAACAACCATTTCGAATGAGAGGAGTTTTATAACTGTAACACACTAAATAAAATCAGAAGAGTATCTTTTTTTCATATTAAATGCATGTCTGGGCGAGCGGTTTCATGGTGAGGATGTACCTACATACAAGCTAACAAAAAAAAAAGTAAATCACTTTAGAGCAATTGCACAGGATACGTTTTTGAAAGGAACTGAATACCACCAAATGATGTGAGTTTTTTGTGCCACCCTATGTTGGTGGAGAATGAAAACGACATTGAGTGGTGGTGTCTTCTTATGATACGTCAGTCATTCAAGTTGATTTGGCTATTATAGCTTGGGTATTCATGATTCATGATTCAAGGATTTGTATTCAACTGAAGGTGAAAGTCATTGAATGTTGTTGCGAATATTTGCATATACCCTTATACTATTGAATCTACCGCAGAAGTTAACTTGATAATGCTCCATACAAACACAATGTATATTTTTATTGGTTCTATTGAAGGTGGGTGGTGAAATTGAATCCTTCAATTGTTGGTATGTTATCGATAACTAGCGATTGCTAAGGTCAGGTGATTTTTTTATAAGGATATTTTTTTGAATTAACCGCATATATAAGATAAGGTTTAAATTATGAGAGAGGACTTAAGTTATCAAAAGTCTGGGATTTCTTACGCAAGCAGGACGGAGTCCCAAACGTCGTATTGAGACAACTGGCAATAGAAGCAGTCGATATTTTCACCACCCTGTGCACATTATCCGATGCACTGGAAAACGGTGGTGGTACATCCTATCTCTAAAAAGGACAAGGACAAAACAAACCCTGCTATTCTTCGGTCAATAAGCCTTCTGCCGAATGTAAGCAAGGTTTTCGAAAAGATAGTCAATAGTGCTTTGTTTAAGTGGGTCGAGGAAAATAAAATTATTCCGGAAAATCAGTTTGGTTTTAGAGCGAGGAATGACAGTATTCATGTCGCGTCGAAACTAGTGTCCGGCATTCAATGGAATAAGTCCAAAAAACAGTGCACAGGGCCTGTCTGGTTGACTTTGAGAAGTCTTCGACACCGTATGGTTAGAGGGGCTTTTCTACAAGCTGACCAGACTGGGCATGCATAAACCCATGTTATACAAGGTGGCGCAAAAGTAATCCGCCTATCAGAAAATACATCGGAAGGTTATTTTTGCGCCACCTTGTATATGATTTATGAAATGCTTATGGGAAAGAAGTTCGTCGTCAAATGTTGCAACGTAACTTCGAGTAAAGTCTTAGAAATTAAAAACGGTTTACAACGGGTGGCGGTGAACTCCCCGATATTGTTAAACATTTATACAAGTGATCTTGTAGGTTCTCTCAGAAACGCTATAGAGTACGCAGATGATCTAGTGGCGTACAGGTCAGGTCCGAAAATAGAGGTCATCAACATACTTTTACAACGTGACTTCAATCACATTAAGGAATATTGCGATGATTGGAAATTAAGGATCAATTTCCAAAAAACCTAAATAATTCTGTTTAGGACCCCATTTCTTAGGGCTTCTGGCGATACCAGAAAAAAAACTTTTTTGGTTCAATGTAACACCAGTCTATATGGAAAGGATACGGCTGTTTGAGAGGAGTTATCTCCGATCCTGCTTAGGATTGTACCGAACGCCGGACTAAATATTATCGGAAATATTATCGCAACGATGTTCTACACAATGGGACTCAGTTGAATAGAATTGACAATTTCCTAATTAAGGTGATTCAAAGGCACGCTGCAAAAGCGATGGTTAGCGACAACAGCCTGATCTTCGGGGCTTATTACAACAATGAAATGTAGATGTAGAGTAAGCTCATGTCTGGCTTTATTTCACCAGAGGCATTAATTTATATAGACTCGTTAGAATTAGTACAGGACAGGAACGGTATCCCGATATTAAAGTGTTGACTAAGGCGCCTGACTGACGACTTATACCCTGAGCAGAGCAACGAAGTTGTGTGAGCATGGACTTTCCCCAGAAAGAGAGTTAAGATGATGCCGTGACATAAGGCCAAATCTCAACTCATACGCATAAGAAACCAAACAAAAAAAAATTTACTGTTATTTTCTCAAAGAAAAAATCAAAATATATAAGAAAAAAAATTCGCGCGATTTTTTTTGCTCAAATATTTTGATTTTTTTTGGGTTGCGTTCGAGGTTGGATTTATGCAAAGGAAAGAAGTATCACGAGCAAAAGGAATTAACAGCGGTGGGGCTTATTTCCATTTCGAAAAGGGAAATAAGAACTGTCTACTTTTTATTTTAAAAATAACAGTTAGGGTCACTTATAAGAATCAATTAATTTTATTTCACATAAATATAAGAGTGAAATAAACCCCTTGAAATGAATCCCCAATGTCGGGAAAAGCAGTTTTTACCTTTCACACTATAAATCGTTTTCAAAGTTTTCGTTCGATGGACTGTTCTTTTAAGGTTATCCGCCCAAAGTTTTATTTTTCCTTGAATTAAATCGGAAGCTATTGTTAAGAATTACACACGTATTAAGATTGCTCTCGATGCTGAAACTCTAGCTAGTAGCTACTCATTTTAAAACTCTATTATCATCAGACGAAAATCTTAATAATTTTAGTTACGCATTACAAAACGCTATTCAAATATCTTCAAGAGAACTGGAATCATTTTTGCTAACTATGAAGAACAACAAAGCTGAGGGTAGTGATGGTATTCCAGTAGAATTTTATAAAATTGGAACTGAAGAGCTCAAGGATTATATAGTGAAATTCTTCAACCTGATTTACAACTATGCCTGTGTGCCTTCTAGTTTTACAAAAGCCCTTATTTGTGCTATATTTAAAAAGGTGATGCAAGATTGGCGGACAATTACAGGGGAATTTCTATTTTAAATTCACTTAGAAATATCTTCGCTACAATACTAAACAACAGGCTCTCCAATTGGATAGAAGACACCAATCGCCTCAGCATATTTCATGCTGGTTTTCGCTCGGGATTTTCAACCATGGATCAAATTATCGCACTGACTAGTGTTGCCAGAAGATATATTGAAAAGAACAAGAAGTTGTATGTGTGTTTTGTTGATTTCAAAGCAGCGTATGATAAAGTCAACAGGAAGGCCTTGATTTATAAACTGGTTCTTAACTTTATATCTTCAATTTCTGTCTTCATCAAGTGGAACTGTATGCGATGGTACTAAGTTGTCAGATTGGTTTGATACATCTGCAGGTGTTCCTCAGGGTTGCATTTTGAGCCCTATTCTATTCGCTCTGTTCATTGATGATATCTATATATAATATTCTCCCGGTAGGAGTAAGCTTTGCCGGAATCCTCATTTAGGTCCTTCTTTACGGTCACGACTTGGTGATGTTGGCTGAGAACCGCTTTACGCTTCAACTCCAAAAAAACAGACTTCAATCGTACTGTGAGGAATGGGATCTCCATATCAACGTCCTAAAAACGAAGATAATGATCTTTGAGAGCCGTCAAAGGAGAAGACTGCGTGAGGAACTGTGGCGAATTAATAACGAGCGGATTGATGTAGTACGTGAATTCAAGTACCTCGGAGTGCTGTTCACATCTAACTTAAACTTCGGAAAACACGTGGAAGAAAAATGTAGCGAAGCTAAGTTGGCTCTTAACTTGATGTGGCATAAATTTTTCGCGAATCAAGATGTTGATCTATCATCTAAATATAAAGTGTTTAACGCTACTGTCAACACTTGCTTGTTCTACGGTGTACAGGCCGTTGGAGTAAGCACCTTTGATGGTTTTGAAGCTGTCCAGAGATATTTCTTCAAGCGACTACTACGATTACCGAACTCAACACCAACCTATTCCATACACGTAGACTCGGGTCTTCCACCGGTTTACATCCGAATAAGAGTGATGAAGAGAAGTGGAAACAGTCTCCACAAATCAATTTTATTTCAATTAATACAGACCAAAGCTTCTCCATTCAGGGAATGGAATCAAATGGCGTCATCACAAAATCTTGCGGTATCTCTATCAGCAAATAATGTAAGCGAATGGCAGGATATATTTGCTTTGATCATAGCTATCGTTGATGACAACATTTATGACCAGCACCTATACTTCGTACATATAAAGTTTAGCCAGGTCCCTTTTTCGGTCGTTTTTAGTAAAAAAAAAAACGGATTTAGGTACAAATTAAAAAAAGTTCGAAAAAGATGATGATGAAAATATTTCGAGTAATTCTATGAACATTTCGTCTGTACATCCTTTTAACCTACGCCCAATATTTGGGGGCGTTTTCGTAAAACAAACTATTTGTAAAGACGATCCCATAGAGAAAGGTCTTTTTTGCCTAACCATAAGAAATAAGATAAACTTTCTTAACTAGATTTCTATACTTCATCCCTATTCAGTTTTAGGCACGACCACTTTTAGGGGTCATTTATTTTAAAAATGGTTGAACAGACAATTTATATAAATCTTTTATGGTTCGACAACAGAATAAGTTTTTCTATGGCCTATGCTATGGGGTAGGGTATGTAAATGGTTTTTGTTGGAAAACGCCCCAAAAAATTGAATAAAAATGATCTATGCGGACTAAATGTTTTTTTGGCGAAAATCTTATGTTTTTAATAAAACGCCGGCAAAAAGTGGTTAAAAACTATACATGGCTAAATCGACTAAGGATGGCTAGCTGATATACTTAAAGGTAGAAATTGATTAAATTTTCTACCTTGCCCGAAGATACTTCTGATTTAATTTCGGACTATTTTTGTACAACTGTCCGAAGCCATAATATTCGTAGCTCTCTGCTCCGATAGTACGAACACAAATATTTTGGCTGCGCTTAACGTATCGTGCCAAAATAAACGTAAAGCTTCTCAAAATGTAAAAGGTATTGGCTGCGCTGCACATATTGTCAACTTTCTTTATCAGAGCGAGTTATGCGTTAGATCAAGAATGTTTATCTTTAAGGAATCGGTTTCCCTGTGAATAATAATTATTTTTCGTTATTGGTCAATTCTGAAAAATCCGTTAAGAACCATAATTGGAATGGTTCCAAAGGGTAATAGTAACATATATATTATATTTCATTCAATTTGACCAAATAGTTTGCGATACATTGTAAATTTTAATTATATGGCCTAAATCCAAAAATCCGATATGAAGTTTGAAGAAAATCAGCCGAGCCGTTTATGCTGCAAAGACCATTGCGGATTGACGGATGGAATTCCAAACAACATGCCTCTCCAATTAGCCCGGTCCTTAGCTAACTGTCTCCAGTTGCGCACTCCAAGTTGGTTGAGGTCGGTTTCTACTTGTGTGCGCCACTTAAGGCGAGGTCTTCCTCTACTGCGTCCGACGTCTGGCTGGGAATCGAAGACTCTGCGAGCCGGAGTATTGGTGTCCATTCGTTCTACATGTCCTAGCCATCTTAAACGTCCAATACGGATTTTTTTGACCAAGGGTATGTCGCTGTTCAGCTTGTATAGTTCTTGGTTGAATCTTCGTCTCCATAGCCCGTCAACGCAAACGGGACCGAAGATTTTTCTCTCAAATCGACCAAGGATTTCTTCATCCGCTTTTGATACGGTCCATGCTTCAGTGCCGTAGAGCAGGACTGGGATGATCAGGGTCTTATATAGGATCTCCTTAGTAGTTCGAGTGAGGGCTTTACTACTAAATGCCTTCTTAGACCGAAGAAACAGCGGTTGGCAAGAGTAATTCTTTGTTTGATTGTTGTTGTTGTCAGAGTTAATAGCGGAGCCGAGGTAGACAAAGTCCCGTTCTACCTCAAAGTTATATCTGTCAATGGTGACGTTCTGTCAAATTCGTCGATGTTGTGTGTCCTTTCGTGTTGACAGCATTTACTTAGTCTTACCCTCATTTACTGCTAAACCCATTTTTGCTGCTTCCTTCTCTATAATAGCAAACGTGGCTATGACATCACGTTGAGTCCTACCAATGATGTCAATATCGTCAGCGTATGCTAGTAGTTGCACCGATTTTTAGAGAATTGTGAATCTGGTGTTGGCTCGGGAGTTTTGCACAATTCTCTCAAGAATCAGATTAAAGAAGTCACATGACAGCGTAACGCCTTGCCTAAATCCTTTTTTGGTATCGAATGTGTCGGTGAGGTCGTTTCCGACCCTGATGGAGCAGCGAGAATTCTCTATCGTCATCCTACACAAACGGACGAGTTTGTGCGGTAAACCAAAACTAGACATGGCTCTGTTCTCTATAAATGCTGTCGTATGCGCCTTTGAAATCGATAAATAGGTGGTGGGTATCGATTTGGACTTCTTGGGTTTTTTCCAGGATCTGCCGAAGTGTGAAAATTTGATCGGTTGTGTACTTTCCTGGCCTAAAACACACTGATAAGGGCCGAGCAGGTTGTCGGTAAGCGGTTTCAGGCGTTCACATATTACGGTAGATAGGATCTTGTTGGGGATGTTGAGGAGACTTATGCCTCTGTAGTTGGCGCAGTTTAGAGGGTCTCCTTTTTTGTGAATCTGGCAAACGATGCTGAGGTTCCATTCTTCAGGCATACTTTCATCCTACCAGATTTGGCTTATGAGTTAGTGGATGTTACTTACCAAGTCATCTCTGCCAGCTTTATAAAGCTTCTTCATCTCGACAGGATTCTGTTCGAGCCTTGTATCCCTGGCTTTGACGTTTTACACTTTGGTAAAACTTGCGAACATCTTTCCTGGAGTGGCACATCCTCGATCGCGCTCTTTTCTTGCTCTTTTTTCTTCTTTCTGAAAAGTCGGTGTTCTTTCATTCTTCTTTGCCTACAGAGCTCAATGGCAGCTCTCATCTTCACCTGCAGCTCAGCCTTGTAGGCATCGTTTTTGGCTGCGAGCATCTGTCGGCATTCCTCATCCAACCAGGGGTTTCTTGCTGGTGACCGCGAGAAACCTAGTTCATCAGATGCGGTCGATCTAATGGCTTGTTGGCATCGTTGCCATTGTTCTACGACATTAGATGCTGGAGGTATGGTGTGAATCCAGTGGTTAAGGGATACGCGTTGCACGAAGACCTTGGCGGTCTCTTGCGATTGCAGTCTTTCGACATTAATTTTTTTCACAGTATTTCTGGTTTGTTGTGGCGTGGTGGATATCCGCATCCTTACCTTGGCTGCAACAAGGTAGTGGTCCGAGTCGATGTTAGCCCCTCGGAATGTTCGGACATCCAAAATACTGGACGCGTGTCTCTTGTCCGAATAGTCGCTGTTTCTGCTCACTATAACACGGTCCGTTGTAGATATCACAGTTTTTCATCCTCTTTTTGCCCGGCCCATCCCATCGTATTTCCTGGATGGCAGTAATATCTGCTTTGTAGCAGTTAAGGGCTGCCGTTAGTTGTTCGCCTGCACCTCTCCTGTTTATTGTTCTCACATTCCAGGTGCAGATACGAACGTCGTTGTCCTTTTTTCGTTTAGCAGGGTCGTCAGCAGTAATATCAGTCCTTTCCGAGGCTATTAGTTGCTTCGTAACAATGGTTTTTTTTTCATGGGTGGGTAGTTAACCCAAAGCACAACCCCCAACCTGGAGGGCCAGTTCCATTTTATTAGATACCAATTAATATCCACTACGGGATTGAGCGCTGCCGTTGACCCATCGGTTCATACGCCAACATCTCTGTTCAAGGGGCCTGACTTATCCTTGAAATTCCAAGATTACCTGTTGTCCGAATATGTCGAAGCAGCTCATCTAGGTTCGCCTGGGACTGCAGATTGGGTATTCATTCCGCGCCATTCTAACCAAGGTGATTATAGTGTTGCTATTTGAAGTCTTGTTATGAATACTCACACTTATCGTTTAGCAAGTCAAATACGGTTGGATGAGACCAGTACCCGATGGTTGCCACTTGGAGGTAAAAAATAAGCACATTCGATATAACGAAATCATTTTAATACGATAACTAATAGAGTGGACATTTTTTTCAAATTTCTTTTCGTAAATAACAAAAATTGTGCAGTGATTTTACACCCCATTGCTGAATTTTTGATATCATTTCATTAGGCTATTTTGAAACTTTATGGGCGTGGCACTCCAAAAGAGATGATAACGCACACACATTCCTTCAGGTCAAGTGGATTTAAAAAAGTGCGGATTTTTTTTGGTTATTAGGATTTTGTTCCTCTTTCTTTGTTTAAAATAAGTGTTTTTTCTTTATATTCTGAAACCTCTTTCAATAAAACTAAAATCGTCCCACATTTATGCAAAAATAATGTGTGTTTATCATTTTCGGGTGAATTTCTTTACTTTGTCCCACATTTTTACTCTTTGGATCTGGTTACTTTAACCAAGGTCCTGATGAAACATCCTTTAATAAAAAAATTCCGTTGGTAAGCTCATTCCTCATTCGGCTCTCAGAGGAACATCAACACTAATACCAACACCATCTTCCCATCTGAACTTTGTTATAGCAGCCCTTGCATATTTTGTAATCCACACCATTTAACAGATTATTCAAAAATGCATTTGAATGTATATTGCCATTTAAAAAAAAGAGTCTTCTTAAAAATCTTCTAACTAAAACATCAGATATGACCAACATTTACATAAATATCTCAACCATACAAAGTAAGAAAAATGTTTAGCTATTAATTTAATTTGACTTGCAAAGTATTGTGACACCAAAAACCCTACAAACGTGCACACACCCTACACAGAGATTGCACATGCTGAAAAGGGGAAACTTAATCCCAACGGGTAGTGTAATGAATTTGCTTGTGCCATCCACTTGAGGGAGGCAATAAAACAGACATAACCCCCCTACAGAGATAAAGTTTTATATCACCGAAGAAGGTCACAGAAAATCCCTTTGACTTCAAATGTACGTGTATTCGTTGGTGGATAACAAGTACCTAATTGCATGGCTGAACATTTTAGTATTTGGTGGTTTACAAATTTTTTTTTTTTTTTGCAAAACAAAAAAAAGAAAATTTTCCTTTTTATCTTGTTTTCGAGCATGAGTGTAGTGTTCCTTTTTTACCTATTCTGGTAAACGATGAGATGATGTGTACTTGAAACGATTTTTCCTTTTCAAGAGATTTCAAGTGAATTAAGATTATGGTACAAAAAATTTCCCTCTATAATTTGATTTGGTCAGATTAAGTTTTATGAAAGAGTATTTTATTAGGAGCAAATTCAAACGTTGTGTGTACAGCTTTTGCTTTACTGATAGTAATTGAAATTGTTATGAAGGTACCTACATAGAGTGAATAATTTTATATCATGATTATTTACATAATTTCAACAATCCCAAAACTGTTATAATGATATAATATTTTATAGAAAATTATTTATAGAAAATAAGTAATTCTTTTGAAAGAGGTAATTTCACCTCTGCAACATGGTTTTGTTTGTGGCAGATCTACTAATAATATTAATTTCGCCATTTTTTCTACCTTTGTTTTCACTAATCTTGAGAACGGATTTCAATGCGATGTTATTTACACTGATTTCTCGACAGACAGAGTAGATCGCATTATCCTACGGGGTACGGTTTTCACACCATTATGCTAAAATGACTTAAGTCATATCTATCTGGACGAACACAATTTGTCCGTATAGATTATTGCCTCTCAGGTGATATTAAGATAACATCTAAGAGTCCCGCAAGGTAGTCATCTCGGACCCTTCTTATTCCTGTTTCTTGCGTATATGTTATTCCAGATGTTTACGTTAATTCTCATTGTCTTATGTACGCCGATGATTTAAAAGTACTGTAAAACATATGAGAAGGTTACAATTCCCTGTGCGGATCGTTTAATACCCTATCCCATCCCATTCTTAAAATTAATATCCCTTAATTGTGGGCTTAAGTGATTCAATATAGAAAATATGTCCTACAATTTAAATCTGCAAACGGATTTACTCAGTCTATCTGTTTTGTGTGTAAATAATATATTACAGTTGAATGTTTCCAAGTGTCAAAGTCTTTCATTCTGTTGTCGAATGTCATCTGTAAATTTCGTTAAAATCTTTTTTAGTCGCGGAGCACTTTTCAGCTGAGAAATTCCTCGCGGAGCATTTAGTTTATTTATTTATTTATTAAATCTACCGTATTTATATATATTTAGAAATTGTTTGATTCTGAAAAAAATTAATTAAACTTAATAATTGATAAAAAAAAAACTTCTAACTAGAAGAAAAAAAAATATACAATTCATAAAAACTCTAAATCATAGAGAAAAAAAAATTAAAAAAAACGTTTCTAATAGTATAGACTTAGCGAAGGACTGTTAGCATTTGGGATAGGAAATTGTTAAGTTAGTTAAAAGATATGGAAAGTTCTTTTTAACACCTTAAACCTTGATATTGGTTCATTTTGGCAATAAGATGTCTCACATGTGCATAGATGTTAAGACTGGCTAACAAATCGGATGAATTTACCCGAGCACAAATAATAAACATCGAGCTTTATAATCGGGTAGTTTCTCAAACCAGTTTAATTTGTATACCCTATCCCATAGGGATATATTAGTTTTGATACATAGTTTGTAACAAAGAGAAATAATTTAGCTACATATACCTCAAAGTGTATGGATCGACTCAAAATCGATAGCTGAGTCGATTTAGCCATGTCTGTCCGTCCGTCCGTCAGTTTTTGGACCTTAAATTTTGAGCTAGAATGATTAAATTTGGTACACGTGCTCTTTGTTGCTCCCAGCAGAACAAGTGTACACAATTTTTAAATCCGTCTACTGCCACGCCCCCTTTTAAAAAAAACGTAGTTTTTGGCCAAACCGTAAGGAATTTTAAAATGAAGTGTCTGAGAAGCGTATTTAGAGTTTATAAAGTGAGTTAGTTTAGAGTTTGAAAAGTATATAAAGTTTTTTGCCACGCCCACTTTTTCGGGGCGTTTTTAATAAAACACGTTATTCGGTCAAATTTTAAAAATTTCGAATTTAAATTTACTGATGGAATGGGATAGGGTATTCAACGATCCGCACAGCGGATTGTAGCCTTCTCATATGTTTATACCCTATCCCATAGGGGGGTATATTAGTTTTGATACTTAGTTTGTAACATAGAGAAATAATTTTGCTACATATACCTCAAAGTATATGGATCGGCTCAGAATCGCTAGCTGAATCGAATTAGCCATGTCTGTCTGTCCGTCCGTCCGTCCGTCCGTCCGTCCTTCTGTCTGTTCGTCAGCGGTTTTTGGGCCTTGAATTTTGAGCTAGGATAATGAAATTTGGTATATAGGATCCTCGTCCGTGCCACCAGAACAAGTGTAAAAATTTTTGAAATCCGCCTACTGCCACGCCCCCTTTTTAGAAAAACTTATTTTTTGGCCAAACCGTAAGGAATTTCAAAAAAGTGTCTGAGTAGCATATTTAGAGAATCCTAATATCTATATTTCGTTCGTACAAAGTTTTTTGCCACGCCCACTTTTTGGGGGCGTTTTTAGTAAAAAACGTTTTTTGTCCAAATTTTAAGACTTTCGAAACAATTTTTGATGCAAATACTTCCGCAGTGGTAATATAAACATTTTGTCCATAGATCATTTTCACCTACGCCCACATTTTGGGGGCGTTTTCTTACAAAAACCATTTGTATACCCCATCCCAAGGCATTAGCAATAGAAAACCGTTGTTTTTTGTCGAACCACACAAGATTTTGAGAAACTGTCTGAGCAATATATTGTGACAATGTCATTTTCTGTATTTCATCGCCATAAGGGCTATATTTTGAGGATATTAATTTAAAGGATGGGATGGGATAGGGTATTCAACGATCCGCATAGCGGATTGTAGCCTCTCATATGTTTTTAATTGCATACCTGGTAAAGTTTTTCTGTACTCGCTCGATTCTATCTATATGCGTTTGCTGGTAAGGAGATCAAACAATCGAAGCATATTCCAAAATTTATCTAACTAAAGAACAATAAATTGATTTTAATATATAAGGGTCCTTGCAATCAAAGGAATTTCTTTTCAAGAAACCTAGTAATGAATTCCCTCTAGTTATTGTTACATCATAATGTGAAGTGAACGTAATTTTGTTTATCAGATCAATTGCTGAAATCGGATATTTCATTAACTCGTTCCGAAACAGTTCCATTGCCTGCATAAGTAAACATAATATCAATATCATACTTGTACTTATCTACATTCAAAATTAAAGAATTTTGGTTACACCAGCGAAAAAAAATTTAAAAATCAGATTGAAGATTTTCACAGTCGCTAACAGATTTTATTTGAGTGTAAAGCTTTCAATCGTCGGCATATCCTAAGCATTTAGAAAGTTTAATGAAAGAAGGTTTGTCCTTAGTGAACAAAATAAAGAGAAGAGGTACCAAATGACTTCCTTGAGGTACACCACTGTTTACACTGAAGGGTAGAGATGATGAATTACCCAGTTTGACTATTTGTTTTCGATTTGCCAAATAAAAGGACAACCACTTATTGAGTCTTGAGTAAATACCTAAAGCATTCAATTTTTCCACAAGTTTTTTGTGATTCAACTTATCGAATGCTTTCGAGAAATCAGTAAAAATCACATCAATTTGTGTACAGGCCTCAAGATTCTGAAGGGTATATTTAGTAAACAGTGTTAGATTAGTGATCGTGAATCTACCAGTAACAAACCCGTGTTGAAGATGACTAATACCATTTTGGACGTGAAAGTAAATATTGTTTTTAACTATTTTTTCCAGAAGATTTGGTATAACTGAAATCTTTGAAATAGGTCTATAATTTGTTACTTTGTTTCGAGATCCAGATTTAAAAATTGAAGTGATCGAGAAATATACCCGACTTAAGAGAGAGATTGAATACCTTCAGCAAAGGACTATATAAGCAGTACATTTTATAATAATAGGGGGAATACCATCAACCCCAAAATTGCATTTACTTTCGAGGGATTTAATTCCGTTTATAATGTCATTTTCTGTTAAATAAATTGATCCAATATCAGCAATAGGATCGATTTAGGAATAATTATTGTCGGTAGATTAATTTTGTTCTGCAAAGACGGATTTAAAATACTCGGCAAATAACACGCACGTGGAAATTTCATCAGTTGAATTAGCCCCATTGAATTCCATAAGGGTTGGAATTCCATTATCTTTTCGTTTAGAGGTTATAAAGCACCGAAGCTTTTGTGCTTTATGTTTGACTCAACAGATAAAATATATTGTCATTTCATTTTGTGTTCGAAACTGTATGAATATCGACCGAACCAAAACTGTATATATATCTATTTCTTTTCGGTTAACTATGTAGGTATTTACTATTTAGTTTGTTTTTATGGATTGACTTGTTCCAAATGAAAATTTCAAATTCGATTGCTGCGATCAAAATAACAAGTTCAGAAGAGCAAAATTAACAAGTTTATAGAATTTTATTTTTTGTGTTATACAGTATACTTGATACAAAGCTAAATTTTAAAAGCCCCATTGACTACTTACCCCCTTATGCATTTGATTTCACTAAAACACATTTCAACGGTTGTATAGTTATACAGTGCATAAGTATTTATGCAGCCTCTATTCAGGGTCGCATAATTTCTTATTCATAACATATTTCCCCATCCATAATAGTTATACAGGGTTTGTGTCAAATAAAATACCAAAAAGCTCGTCAGAGCTACCAAGGGATAATTTTTATGGTTGCGAAACTCATGGTGACAATTTTATTTTCTACATTTTTATAACATATTGACGACTTATGTTAATTCAATAACATCATTTACAATGTTGAGTGTGTAGGTAAAGAAGTATTACCATTTGAACAAATTAAACAGTGAAACACAACTGCTTAAATACATTTGATTTTTTTTTCAACTTGCAATTGAACCTTTGGTAACCCTGATGCTTAGCCGTCTGTGTATACAGAAATAAAAAAAATTATATACCCTTATACAGGCACTATTCAACCATCAGGCGCGTTTAGGATGTGTAGCCTCTATTCAACGTTGTATAAGTTTTATAAATAAGGTTTTTGCGTTTAGAAGCGTTTCAAGGAGTGCATAACTTTATACACGACTTATAATAAGTTTATGAATAAGGCTGTTAGTATCTACGTCCAGTACTAGGCTAGGATGTATAGCAAGAAACTCGAAATCATTTAAAGATCCGCTTACTCTTAAATTTATATAACGGGTCCGCCATCTAACGTTTTTTTTCAACTAGTGCTTATTTCGTGAATGGTAACACTTAGCTCATGTCTGATTTGACAGATAATTAGTTTTATCCTTCCGCTGAACGAATATGGTTGTGTATACGCTTGAACAACGCTGGGAAATATTGCGACATTACTTTGAAAATCATGGTAATGTTGCAGAATGTGTGCGAAAATTGCGTACGTATTTTGGAAGAAGAGAAGCACCGTCAGCTCCGTATGTTCGTTATCTTGTGAAAAAAGTAAAAGAAACTGGCATCCTCATCGATAAACCAAAGCGTGAAAAGCCAAAAACAGTGCGTACACCCGAAAATATTGCTGCTGTGGCAGAAAGTGTGCGTGAAGCGCCATCAACATCAATTCACCGTCGTTGTCAACAATTGAACATTTCGGAGACATCATTGAGACGAATTTTGCATAAAGACCTTGGTATGACGCCATACAAAGTCCAATTGGTTCAGGAGTTGAAGCCAACTGACCATCCAATGCGTTTTCGCTTCGCTAAGTGGGCCTGCGATCGACTTAGAGAAGATGCCGATTTTGCCAAAAAAATCATCTTTTCAGATGAAGCTCATTTTGATCTTGGCGGGTATGTAAACAAGCAAAATTGTCGCATTTGGGGCACAGAAAACCCGCACGCATACATAGAAAAGCCGATACACCCAAAACGAGTCACTGTTTGGTGCGGATTTTGGTCCAGAGGCATAATTGGGCCATTTTTCTTTGAAAATGAGCAAGAAGTGGCCGTTACAGTCAATGGCGATCGTTATCGGGCCATGTTGAACGAATTTTTGTTCATAAAAATTGAAGAGGAGGATATTGGCAACTTTTGGTTTCAACAGGACGGCGCTACGTGCCACACAGCCGAAGCTACACTCGATGTTTTGCGCCCTGTTTTTGAAGATTGCATTATCAGCCGCAGAGCTGATGTCTCGGAGCTGCGATTTGACACCGTTTGACTATTATTTGTGGGGTGCTGTAAAAGATAAGTGCTACGCCGACAAGTTAGAGACAATTGACGCTTAAAAGGACAATATTCGTGAAGCCATTGGTGAAATACAGCTGTACACAATCGATAATGTGCTTAAAAATTGGACGGATCGTGTAGGCTACTGCATGGCCAGTCGAGGCAGCCATTTGAATGAAATTATTTTCCATTATTAACCGGAAGGATTGTACCTTTTAGTGGTTTTTTTTTATAGCATTTTCAAAAAAAAAAAAAAAAGTTATTTGGCGGACCATTTATTTCGCTTACATAAGATGCGTCTTAGAATATTGTATGCGATCCATTTTACCTTATTCAATCAAAACGAATTGAAAGGATTCAAAGGCGTTGCACCGGGTACTTATTTTATCTTTTACAATGGAACATATCCAGACCGTCATTTAATACTCGTTGTCTGCTGTTTGGGCTTCAAAGTCTTAAAAAATATTTTGCCATTATGTTCAGAAGAGATGTTTAAAATTATAAAATTAATTGTCCATTCTTGCTTAATACGATCGATTTTAACTGCCCGTCTTATTGTTTTCGATCTTATCATACGTTTCATGTACCACATCACACAGTTAACTTACTTAAATAAATAATTATTAATATTTTACCATTTAGATGACATCTGATATTAACTGACCTGAAAAGACAAAGAAAATAGATTTTGTTATTATTATGGTAAATTTATTTATTTTTTAGGTCGTAATACAGAATAACAGAATTCACCAGAAATTGAACTAGTTAAGTTTTAAATAATACTTTTGAAGCAAAAATAAAAATGGTAATATTAATATGTATGAACATTTCATCTATAGATCATTTTAACCCACACTTACTTTTTGGGGGCGTTTTCTTATAAAACCGATGCAATAGAAAAACGTTGTTTTTTATGGTCAAACCATAAAAAGATTTTGATAAATTCTCTGAGCAATATATTGTGATAGTGGCATTTTCTATGCACCATCTTCGTAAAGATTTTAGCTACGCCAACTTTTTGTGAATGTTTAATTTAAGGCTGTATTCAACAATTCGCGCACAGCAGATTGTCGCATTCTTATATGTTTTTTTTAATTTAGCAACCAAAATATTCACTAGAAGTAATTTATATGGCCAAACAACGTTTGCTGGATCAGCTATTTCCATACTTAATGGCATCGATCGACCTTTCAAACGAATAGAAAATTTTGATGATATGTCAAACACACTTTGTTTTATTTAAATTTAAAAAAAAGTAAGCTCATAAAGAATGGCCCTATGTATGGAATCGCGAATTTTATTAAGTACTGGTTTGGGTTTAATGCAGAAGTTCTCGAAAAAAAACCTTGCTAGCACATCTGCATTAATGTTTTGCTTGAAAGTTCTGTCAGAATGATTTCTAGTCCCTGCAGTCGATTAGTTTAGGTATTTCTTAATTTTTTTTAAACATATTTTTTCCGGTTATAGAGGTTTTTATATGCCTTCTGTGATTATAAATAAAGTTTTGTAAATATTACATTATTTGAGTTTTTAAAAAGTTTAAGCTATTGAAATGATTTTTCCTACAATCTTCAACATACCATTTTGTTTTTGACAAAACGAGAGGGTTTACTTTACGTTAAACACTGCAGACTGCCTTTGATTCTAAAAAACTTGATGCGTTGCATCCTCCACAGAGCCTGTAAGAATCAATCAAAATCTCAACTTCGAAATTGTTCATGAGAGCAATAACATTCTCTCCTATGAGGAAGTTAAAACCTATAAACTGCATAGGCAATTACTTACTTACTCACTTAAGTGGCGCTACAGTCCGGGATGAACCTAAGCCTCAACCAATATACCGCTCCAATTAGCCCGGCCATTAGCTAACTGCCTCCAGCTGCGCACTCCAAGTTTGTTAAAGTCGGTTTCTACTTGTGCGCGCCATTTAAGGCGAGGTCTTCCTCTACTGCGTCCGATGTCTAGCTGGGAATCGAAGACTCTGCGAGCCGGAGTTTTGGTGTCCATTTGTACTACATGTCCTCGCAATCTTAAACGTCAAATGCCGAGTGTTTTGATCACGGGTATGTCCATAGCCCGTCAACGCAAACGGGACCGAAGATTTTTTTTTTCGAAGAATTTTTCTCTCGAATCGAACAAGGATTTCTTCATCCGCTATTGATACGGTCCATGCCTCAGCGCCGTAGAGCAGGACTGGGATGATCAGGGTCTAATATAGGATCTCCTCAGTAGTTTGAGTGAGGGCTTTACTACTAAATTGCCTTCTTAGCCCAAAGAAACAGCGCTTGGTAAGAGTTATTCTTCGTTTGATTTCTGGCGAGATGTTGTTGTCAGAGTTAATAGCGGAGCCGTGGTAGACAAAGTCCCATACTACCTCGAAGTTATATCTGTCAATGGTGTCGGTGAGGTTGTTTCCGACCCTGATGGAGCAGCGAGAATTCTCCATCTTCATACTACATAAACGGACGAGTTTAGGCGGTATACCAAAACTAGACAGGGCTCATTTATAGTCTCTATAAATGCTGTCGTATGCGGCTTTGAAATCGATATATAAGTGGTGGTTATTTATTTGGACTTCTTGGGTTTTTTCCAGGGTCTGCCGAAGTGTGTAAATTTGATCGGTTGTGGACTTTCCTGGCCTAAAACCACACTGATAAGGGCCGATCAGGTTGATGGTAAACGGTTTCAGGCGTTCACATATTACGGCAGATAGGATCTTGTAGGCGATGTTGAGGAGACTTATGCCTCTGTAGTTGGCACAGTTCAGAGGGTCTTCTTTTTTGTGGATCGGGCAATCAATGCTGAGGTTCTATTCTTCTTTCATCCGATCAGATTTGGCTTATGAGTTGGTGGATGTTACTTACCAAGCCATCTCCGCCAGCTTTATAAAGCTCAGCGGGAAGGCCGTCATTTCTGGCGGCCTTATTAAGCTTAAGTTTAGATATTTCTAGCCGCACTTCACTTCGGGTTGTTGGCAGTTTTCGCTGTCGTCACCAATATTGAATGGTTCGTTCTGCCTGACAACGGAATGTTGTTCTTTATCGCCGTTTAACAGTCTGCAGAAATGATTCTTCCATATCCTCAGCATCGACTATGTCTCAACTACGATATTTCCTTGTTCATCTCGAAAGAATTCATCGTTCCTGGAGTGGCACCTCTCTATATCCTCGATCGCGCGCTTTTCTTGCATTATTTTTTCATTTTGAAAAGCCGGTGTTCCTCCCCTACTTCTCTGCCTATAGAGATGAATGGCAGCTCTCGTCTTCACCTGCAGCTTAGCCTTGTAGGCCTCAATCTTGGCTGCTAGCATCTGTCGGCATTTCTTGTTGGTGTCCGCGAGAGTATTTTTTTTTTTTTTAAATTCATTTTTATTTTTTTACTTCAACTTAGAACTAACTTACATGCTAGACAAAAATTTATGAAAAACTAGCCTACTTATCTACTATTTTTTTTTTTTTTTTTTAAATTCTGACCTGCCTAAGCATCGACCTAAAAGATCTATTGTGCTTGCCGTCAGATGTTTTTTAGGTTAGTAGCGCTTCTACTTTCCTAATGTAGCTGATAATACTTTCAGCCGAAGATTTCCTCAATTCTTCGGGACTTAAGAATTCCCTGAAGAAAGATTCTCTTCTCATACCGTAAAGAGCCGGGCATTCACATATGATATGCTCGGCTGTTTCGTCTTCTTCTAGACATAGTCTGCACTCCGGTGAGTCGACTAGACGCATTTTATTTAGGTGATATCGCAGACCGTGATGACCAGTTAGGTAGCCTACTAAGTTTTTGATATCGTGCCTGCGAAGATTTAGTATCTTGTCGGCATCTGATTTGAAGGGCTGAATAGCTCTTTTGGCCTGTCTTAGGCCTGGGATGTTTCCCCAGTATGAAACACATCTGTTTTGTTCCCAGTTTTTTATGACTAGATTTATGGCTGATTTGGGGATTGCACAGAAGGGTTCAGGTCCAATGAAGGGGGTTTCGGAACCTTTTCTGGCTAGTTCATCAGCTTTTTCGTTACCTTCAACTCCCTTATGTCCGGGGACCCACCATAGTTTGGTCTTGTTCCTGGAACTGAGTATTTGGAGGGAGTTGAAGCAGTGTAGTACTGATTTGGAGTCAATGATGTGTGAGCTAAGGGCTTTTATAGCTGCTTGACTGTCCGTGAATATATGGATGTTTGCGCCTTTAATACCTGAGTTGTGTATTAGGTTTGCGCATTCTTTTATGGCATGGAGCTCAGCTTGGAATACACTAGGGTTTTTTCCCATAGGTATTGAGATGTTTTTATTTGGTCCATGTATGCCAGCTCCTACCCCTGAGTCCATTTTAGAACCATCCGTATACCACTTTAGGCCGTTTAGGCAGTTTGGAGGGTTGTTGCTACACCATGCTTCTCTGGTTGTGATCTCCGTTGAGAATCTTTTGTCGAAGCATAGTGTCTTTGGTAAGCGGTCTGTAACCGCACAGATCATGTCAAGTTCTGGAAGTTCGGATAGAAGTTCAATTAGTTACTTATCTACTAACTTAACTAACTTACTTGTCCTCTGAGGAAACCCTAAATTAATCGCGAGAGTATTTTTAAAGGCAAATAAACTAATTTGAAATTATTTTTAAAAATTTCCCCGCCCGCCGATGGTATTAAATATTAATCAATACTTGCCTGACACTGACATTAAAGTTCTAAACTCAGAATGAAAATACTGAATTTCCACCTTGAACTTAGACTGGTCGTGTACCAATATATAATTGAAATTTTTTACTGATTAACATTTTTATAAGAAAAATGAGTGAGTGTCTTGTCCTCGTCTTTTTTTCAATGCGAAATCCCTACATCATTGTCATTTCATTCAAAAAAAGATGAAAAGATGAAAAGGCGAAAATATAGTTAAATAAGCTAATAAAATAATTTAAAAGTACAGAAAAATAAAACGAATTGCCACAATGAAAAATCATTTGCATACATTTCTTTCGAAGACGTCGCATTATCATAAAATAAAATGAAAATCCCAAAAAGTTTCTTTGAAAGTTTTAATGGTGCAAATGGGATGATTAGTCAACTGTGTAAAAGTTTTCTACAACTAATTAAACCTTTTCGTAACAGGCTTAACATGTTTTACGATAAAACATTTTACAGCGTTTTGTTGAAGAGATTATTTGTAAATGTAGTGAAGTGGTTTGGAGTTATTTCCGACCTTCAAGCCAGAGTCAAGAGCATTTTGTGAAGTTGTTATGGCTATGGAACAAAGTAGTAATGTAGGGTATATTATTGAATTGAATAGCATTAACCTTCACAATGGCTTTAGGGGGTGTTCTTGAAAGTGAGATAGTTTATGTCGATGGCATCGATATTGACATTGAATTCAGAATGCCATATTGTCAAAAGAAAAAAGTTCACAAATTAAAATGTTTACTGAAAGCAAATGTGTTGATACAATTTCGACAAATGTGTTGCGTGTGCAATTGTACATGCTTGTGTGCAGGTTTTTCCATATTTCGAGAAGACAACAAAAGGGGGTTAATATTAATGTCAGAAATAATATTAAAATCGCGGCAAACTTATACCAAAGACTTACCGCCATATTTGTAACGATTCGCTAAACACCTCTTAACTGTTGTATCTATAGTTGTATAGTTCATGGTCGCACAAATTCTTATTCATAAAACATGTGTTGTACAGCTCCAAAAACCTTTTATAAACATAAACATAACAACGGTTTCTACTTGTGCGCGCCACTTAAGGCGAGGTCTTCCTATACTGCGTCCGACGTCTGGTTGGGAATCGAAGACTCTGCTAGCCGGAGTATTGGTGTCCATTCGTTCTACATGTCCTAGCCATCTTAAACGTCCAATACGGAGTTTTTTGACTAGGGGTATGTCGCTGTATAGCTCGTATAGTTCGTGGTTGAATCTTCGTCTCCATAGCCCGTCAACGCAAACGGGACCGAAGATTTTTTTCTCGCGAATCGACCAAGGATTTCTTCATCCGCTTTTGATAAGATCCATGCTTCAGCGCCGTAGAGCAGGACTGGGATAATCAGGGTCTTATACAGGATCTCCTTAGTAGTTCGAAATTTGAGCCTCTGGTATTTGCACAATCCTCTCAAGAATCAAATTGAATAAGTCACATTGCAGGGCACTCTACATCCTCGATCGCGTGTTTTTCTTGCTCTTTTTTCTTCTTTCTGGAAAGCCGGTGTTCTTCCCTTTTTCTTTGCCTATAGAGCTCAATGGCAGCTCTCGTCTTCACATGCAGCTTAGTCTTGTAGGCCTCTTTCTTGGCTGCAAGCATCTGTCGGCATTCCTCATCAAACCAGGGGTTTCTTGTTGGTGGCCGCGAGAAACCTAGTACATCAGTTGGGATAATCTAATGGCTTGTTGGTATCATTGCCATTGTTCTTCGACATTAGATGCGCGTTCCGCGAAGGTCTTGGCGATCTCTTGCAATTGCAGTCTTTCGACATCAATATTCACAGTATTTCTGGTTTTTTTTAATGGCGTGGTGAATATCCGCATCCTTACCTTGTCTGCAACAAGGTATTGGTCCGAGTCGATATTAGCCCCTTGGAATGTTCGGACATCCAAAATACTGGATGCGTGTCTCTTGTCTATCGCAATGTGATCAACTTGGTTGACTGTTCGTTGATCTGGAGACCGCCATGTACCCTTGTGGATATCGAGGTGAGAAAACCGTTTGCTGGCTATAGTGGCATTTCGTTTCGTAGCTAAGTCAATTGGCCGACGTGTTGTCGTGTAGGCTATATTTTCCGACAATACTGCGAAAGATGTCTTCTCTTCCTACCTTTGCTTCAAAATCTCTCAGCACGATTTTAACATCGTACTTTGGTAGTCGCTCATAGGTTTTGTCAATGAGCTCGTAGAAGCAATCCTTAGTTGTATCATCTTTTTCCTCCGTCGGAGCATGAGCGCATATAAGGCTTATGTTTGCGAATTTGGCCTAGATGCGGATTATTATAATGCGTTCGCTAATGTCTTGGAAACATAAGACTTCTTGCCTAAGTCTGGCACTTATAACAAATCCGCATCCGAATAGTCGCTGTTTTTCATCCTCTTTTTGCCCGGCCCATCCCATCGTAATGTCTGCTTTGTAGCAGTTTAGGGCTTCTACAACACCCAACCATTTTGACAAGTATGCTACACTAAAGAGCGTTTTAAACTTAACAAAAGTACAGAATTAAGTATAATTTAGTAAAATATATAACCGCCTTTGGCTTCAATAACTTTTTGAAGGCGTCTCGTCACTAAATATACTAAATTTTGAAGAATCTCTGGAGATATCTCTTTCTAAAGGAAAGTGACCTCTGAAATTGTCTCCACTCTGGTTTTATTTTAAGAAACTGTTCTTTTGCGTTTCAAAGGAGACTAGACGTTTTCTACACCAAAATCCTTTAAAAAGTTAGTTATCATCCGGGCTGTTGCAGGATAAACGATTCACCAATAAGCCTACCTCCGGAAGAAAGGTGTTATCATTTAGGGTTCTTAAATATTGACATTTATTTATCGAGCCGGTGATAGGAACCAAGTCACCCAGACCATTATACGCAAAGCATCCCCAGAACATGACAGAACCTCCACCATGGCTCATTTTTTCTTTTTTGCTTTTCTACCTTTGGCAACCTTACAAAAAAATTTTTTAGATGAGCTATTCTCAAAGGAGCTTTCCTCTGTCCAACGCTTCTCCAATACTTCTTTGGCTTGTGCAGTTGTTTCTATGCAAAAGCAAGTCTTTTATGCCAATGTACGACACGTCCTTAGATTTGATTGTCTTAAAATCTCCTTCCATTAAACGTCGTCGGACAGTGCGCTCACTGATTGGATTCTTTGCAGTCAAATTCCAGTTTGACTTCAGGAATATATAGTTTGAGACTTCAGGAATATATATTTTTTAAATTCCCGTAGAAGGACTCGGTCTTCAGTGGGCGTTGTTTTGCGCTTAGCACCTGATCTTATTATGTTTCTGACGTCAGTTGTTCTTTAGCCAGAGATGTTACGTTTCCGTTCTTAATTAAAACACCCGACGCGTTTCTTGGTTCCAATCAGACTCCTTGTTCAAACCAGCAATTCCCATCGAAACTCATTGACATCAAATAGTGTCTACTCAGCATTTCCCGGTTGTTTACCTCATGTGCCAAGTACAAATGCTAAGCAGTATTGCTGCGTAGGCTTGAACAAAGTGCAGCAATAATGTTTCGACATAATGCAATGACTCAAGTCGGTTCAACCGAGGTTATGCTAAGTGACCTAGATAATAGGGCATAACAGAGACGAGGGTCCTATATACCAAATTTCATTATCCTAGCTCAAAATTTAAGGCCTAAAAATCGGTGACGTACAGACGGACGGACGGACAGACAGACATGGCTTAATCGACTCAGCTAGCGATTCTGAGTCGATCCATATACTTTGAGGTATATGTAGCAAAATTATTTCTCTATGTTACAAACTAAGTATCAAAACTAATATACCCCTATGGGATAGGGTATAAAAATCGAGTTCCGATTGGAACGGGAACGTGTAAGTTGCAAGAACAAGGGTGGTCCAAGAAAGTTTCCTTAAGGTACAAATGCCATTATTTCTTTGAATTCCGAATATTAGTTTTCAAGTTTTACCCGGCAGAGTCTATTTTCAATAAACTACACGAGAATCTTATTTAATTGTTCAATATTCAGCGAGAACCTGTCTTAATTTGTATTTAAGGTCAATCTATTTAAAATCTCTCAAATGGCTGAGCAAATTTTCTTTTTTTCGAAAGGTTTCTCAATTGCACCTGGAATGTGAGAACATTAAACAGGAGAGGTGCAGGCGAACAACTAGCGGAAGCCCTAAACTGCTACAAAGCAGACATTACTGCCATCCAGGAAATACGATGGGATGGGCCGGGCAAAAAGAGGATGAAAAACTGTGACATATACTACGGACCGTGTTATAGTGAGCAGAAACAGCGACTATTCGGATGCGGATTTGTTATAAGTGCCAGACTTAGGCAAGAAGTCTTATGTTTCCAAGACATTAGCGAACGCATAGTAACAATTCGCATCAAGGCCAAATTCGCCAACATAAGCCTTATATGCGCTCACGCTCCGACGGAAGAAAAAGATGATATAGCTAAGGATTGCTTCTACGAGCTCCTCGACAAAACCTATGAGCGACTACCGAAGTACGATGTTAAAATCGTGCTGGGAGATTTTAACGCAAAGGTAGGAAGAGAAGACATCTTTAGAAGTATTGTCGGAAAACAAAGCCTACACGACAACACGTCTGGTAACGGACTTAGGCTAATTGATTTCGCTACGGAACGAAATGCCACTATAGCCAGCACACGGTTTCCTCACCTCGATATCCATAAGGGGACATGGCGGTCTCCAGATCAACGAACGGTCAACCAAATTGATCACATTGCGATAGATAAAAGGCACGCATCCAGTATTTTGGATGTCCGAACATTCCGAGGAGCTAACATCGACTCGGATCACTACCTTGTAGCAGCCAAGGTAAGAATGCGGATATCCACCACGCCACAACAATCTAGAAATACTGTGAAAAAATTTAATGTCGGAAGACTGCAATCGCAAGAGACCGCCAAGACCTTCGCACAACGCGTATCCCTTAACCTCTCGATTAACACCATACCACCAGCATCGAATGTCGAAGAGCAATGGCAACGATGCCAACAGGCCATTAGATCAGCCGCAACTGATGTGCTAGGTTTCTCGCGCCCACCAGCAAGAAACCCCTGGTTTGATGAGGAATGCCGACAGATGCTCGCAGCCAAGAACGAGGCCTACAAGGCTAAGCTGCAGGTGAAGACGAGAGCTGCCATTGAGCTCTATAGGCAAAGAAGAAGGGAAGAACATCGGCTTTCCAGCAAGAAGAAAAAAGAGCAAGAAAAGCGCGCGATCGAGGATATAGAGAGGTGCCACTCCAGGAACGATGTTCGCAAGTTTTACCAAAGTGTAAAGCGTCAAAGCCAAGGATACAAGGCTCGAACAGAATCCTGTCGAGATGAACAAGGAAATATTGTAGTTGAGACACAGTCGATGCTGAGGATATGGAAGAACCACTTCTGCAGACTGTTAAACGGCGATGACGAACAACATTCCGCTGTCAGGCAGAACGAACCATTCAATATTGGCAACGACAGCGAAAACTGCCAACCACCCGACCTGAGTGAAGTGAGGATAGCAATATCTAAACTCAAGCTTAATAAGGCTGCCGGAAATGACGGCCTTCCCGCTGAGCTCTATAAGGCCGGCGGAGATGACTTGGTAAGTAACATCCACCAACTCGTAAGCCAAATCTGGTCGGATGAAAATATGCCTGAAGAATGGAACCTCATCATCGTTTGCCCGATCCATAAAAAAGGAGACCCTCTGAACTGCGCCAACTACAGAGGCATAAGTCTCCTCAACATCGCCTACAAGATCCTATCTGCCGTAATATGTGAACGCCTGAAACCGTTTACCAACAACCTGATTGGCCCTTATCAGTGTGGTTTTAGGCCAGGAAAGTCCACAACCGATCAAATTTTCACACTTCGGCAGATCCTGGAAAAAACTCAAGAAGTCCAAATCGATACCCACCACCTATTCATCGATTTCAAAGCCGCATATGACAGCATTTATAGAGACGAACTGTATAGAGCCATGTCTAGTTTTGGTATACCGCCCAAACTCGTCCGTTTGTGTAGGATGACGATAGAGAATTCTCGCTGCTCCATCAGGGTCGGAAACGACCTCACCGACACATTCGATACCAAAAAAGGATTTAGGCAAGGCGATGCGCTGTCATGTGACTTCTTTAATCTGATTCTTGAGAGAATTGTGCAAAACTCCAAAGCCAACACCAGAGGCACAATTTTCCAAAAGTCGGTGCAACTACTAGCATACGCTGACGATATTGACATCATTGGTAGGACTCAACGTGATGTCATAGCCACGTTTGCTAGTATAGAGAAGGAAGCGGCGAAAATGGGTTTAGCAGTAAATGAGGGTAAGACTAAGTATATGCTGTCAACACGAAAGGACACACAACATCGACGAATTGGACAGAACGTCACCATTGACAGATATAACTTTGAGGTAGTACGGGACTTTGTCTACCTCGGCTCCGCTATTAACTCTGACAACAACATCTCGTCAGAAATTAAACAAAGAATTACTCTTGCCAACCGCTGTTTCTTCGGGCTAAGAAGGCAATTTAGTAGTAAAGCCCTCACTCGAACTACTAAGGAGATCCTATATAAGACCCTGATCATCCCAGTCCTGCTCTACGGCGCTGAAGCATGGACCGTATCAAAAGCGGATGAAGAAATCCTTGGTAGATTCGAGAGGAAAATTCTTCGGAAAATCTTCGGTCCCGTTTGCGTTGACGGGCTATGGAGACGAAGATTCAACCAAGAACTATACGATCTGTACAGCGACATGCCCCTGGTCAAAAAACTCCGCATTGGACGTTTAAGATGGCTAGGACATGTAGAACGAATGGACACCAATACTCCGGCTCGCAGAGTCTTCGATTCCCAGCCAGACGTCGGACGCAGTAGAGGAAGACCTCGCCTTAAGTGGCGCGCACAAGTGGAAACCGACCTCAACCAACTTGGAGTGCGCAACTGGAGGCAGTTAGCTAAGGGCCGGGCTAATTGGAGAGGCATGTTGGTTGAGGCCCAGGTTCATTCCGGACTGTAGCGCCACTTAAGTAAGTAAGTAAGTAAGTTCTCAATTGCATAAGGTGTAGGTACTTGGTCCACTGTCGAATATTTCTTCTAGACACGAATTGATGGTCAGGTAATAGGCCATTTTGGTCAGTAATGGGTTCTAAGCGACCGAGTAACATCCTTTAAAATTTATTGAATTCTTTGGAAAAAGTGGATGGATGCGATATCGGAAAAACTGGAAATAGTTCATAATAATATCCAAAGTGATAGAACGTACAAGGTGCCTGGTAAATATTTTGTCGCAGCCAATAATTCATTTGAGTTCCTAAATGTTACTCAACCTACTCGTGGAGGATACTCGCGGATAACCTTGGGTGATAGGTATGGTCAATCATACAATTTAGATCAACACACGCTCCGAGATAGATTTAATGATCCAAAACCAAAATTTGGGAATATGAGGGAGAGTGGCAGGTTGAGAGATGCAGTCAATACATATCCACCAACATGTGAAAATATTTTTAGAATGGTTAAATCGAGTGAACTTTCTATAAATCAAAATATTTACGCTCAGAGTCAAAAAGTTATGGAAAGATTGCTAATGAGGACTCCAACTCTTGACAATCAAGAGAAAATAATTAACCAGATTCAACAGTTATATTGGAATATAGGACATTCAACTGCATCATTAAATGCTAAATATCCTGGTGGTAATTACAGGATGGAGGCATCTTAGTTGATAGCAACATTTTTGATAGTCCAATGCGATCAAAGTAGCAAATTTAAAAGAGATTGAAGAGTATGGCAAACAAACCGTAAATCCAGGATAATTTTTTCAAAGAATAACCGAAAAATATCCCTTTCCTTCAAATATGCATAAATAAATATTTATAGATAGGTAACTTTAGTGGCTTGTGAAATAGATCGCCATATTGTTTTTCTACAATATCCTGAGTACTTATTCCGAAACCTATAAAACGATTATCGTTGACGTAGTGTAGAAGACATGACGGGAATATAGAGTGTGATTTTTGTATTGTGTGTGTGTAAATTTTTATAAATCAGACGGTAGGTTCCCAAAAAGTCTCCTTCACTTCGCCAACGATTGTCACTTTGAAATTTACGGAATGAGTACCCTGGCTTGTTTAGAAGCCAACTGATCAAATTTGAATCACCGTTGATTCCTGTCAATGGGCGTAACTTATCTTTCTATAGAGAATCGAAAACTGTCATATCGCTCGTTTTGCCTCTAATCCCTAACAAAGCTACATGCGTCAATGTCAAAACAGTAAAATACTTACAGCTGTCCAACTTGTAAAATTAGCAGATTTTGTATGGCGAAATCAGTTGGTTTCAGCAAAATTAAAATTTATTTAAAGCAACGTCTAAGAAATAGTTTCACCTTTTTGACAACAGTCTTAGTTTCCGGATAAATTGTCAAGCAAAAACAATTTCTTTGAAAGACAGTGAATATGTTTATCAAATTCATTGTAAAAGTTGGAAATAAATATGACTGGAATAAATATGACTATGATATTTACAAATATTTTCGGGATCTATACATTTAAGCGAAAGTAAATAAATATAAAAAATAAACTAAAATATGAAAAATAAAGTTGTACATTTAAAAAAAATTAAAATAAATAGTAGTAAATAAAAAAAAACAAATATTTATTAAAAAAAATATTAAAATGAGCGAAGCTGTGCGAATTTTTTTTATAGCAAGACGAAAAGCAGCAGCACTATAAACAGATTTGTCGGAATGGCACGGAATACCCGCCCTGCTGTCCCAGGCGTACCTAGATGAGCTGCTTCGACATATTCGGACAAAAGGTTATTTAGAAATCTCAAGGAAGAGTGAGGGCATTTGGACAGAGATGGTGGCGGATGAACAGAAAGGCCAACGGCAGCGCTCAATGCCGTAGTGAATACTGATGACCCCGTGTCCTAGGGTATCTAATAAATTGAAACTGGCCTTCCAGGTTGTGGGTTGTGCTTTGGGTTTAATCTATAGACGAAATGTTCATATTAATATTACCAATGATTCTGCATCAAAAATTTTGATTTGACCAAAAACAGTTTTTTACTGAAAACGCCCCCAAAAAGTGGGCGTGGCAAAAAACTTTATATAGACGTAATATACATATTAGGATTATCTAAAAAAGTTGTTCAGAAACTTTTTCAAAATTCCTTACGGTTTGGCTAAAAAATATGTTTTTCTTAAAAGGGGGCGTAGCAGTGGGCGGATTTTGAAAATGTTTACACATGTTCTGCTGGGAGCAACAAAGAGCACGTGTATTTGATCCTTCTAGTTCAAAATTTAAGGCCCAAAAACTGGTGACGTACGGACGGACGGACGGACGGACGGACGGAACGACAGAACTAACTATTCAATATTGGGGACTACATCGAAAACTACCAACCACCAGACGAATGTGAAGTTAGGATAGTAATATCTAAACTCAAGCGCAACAAGGCTGCCAAAAATGACTACCTTCCCAGCGGAGATGACTTGGTAAGCGACATCCACCAACTCATAAGCCAAATCTGGTCGGATGAAACTATGCCTGAACAATGGAACCTAATCGTTTGCCCGATCCACAAAACAGGAGACTTTCTGAACTACGGCAACTGCAGAGGCATAAGTCTCTTCAACATCGCCTATAAGAACCTATCTGCCTAATATGTTAACGCCTGAAACCGTTTACCACCAACCTGATCGGCCCTTATCAGTGCGTTTTTACGCCATGAAGGTCCACAACTCATAAAATCATCACACAACCCATACCAAATTCTCAAAGTTACTCAGCACCACTACTAACCGAGGTTAGTGATCAGCAGCAGCACGAAGCTACTTTCCAACTTCATGAGCGCATACTTTGTTGTTTATAAATGATTACAATTTCTTATCGACGGTATGCAATCGGCGTACCCGTCACAAAACCTTATTCTTATAGCAAATTTAGCACTCATTTACCATATGAACGCGGACCTTCCTGAAGCTGGTTTTGGTTGGTTCATGATGTGCCTTCACAAATCACCTCTTATAACACCATTCACCGCATATCGCCCTATTACCTACCGAATGACAGGATACTTAGCTTTCTGCTTCCTCTATCCAGCATCCGAGGACGCGCCCAATAGGGGACCAACCCCCGCTGGGAGGACGCAGCGGGTGAAGACCTCGCCTTAAGTGGCGCGCACAGGTAAAAACCGATCTCAACCAACTTGAAGTGCGCAACTGGAGGCAATTAGCATATGGCCGAGCTAATTGGAGAAGCATGATGGTTGATGCGCAGTGTTCGCGAAATGCAAACAAACACATTGTCTAAATAAATTGTTAACAAAACATCGTTAGTCGCCGAATTAACATGGAAGCTTTCAGTTTAATAAATACGTCCTATGTTGTGGCAGGATATAAACAGAATTGTAGTCAGAGCGATGACGCAATGTCGCTAAGAAATGTTTCTTGTCCCTTAGTGGCTACATGGCCGCCCCAATGCATTCTCATATCTTTTACTTTTTTTGTTGTTGTTCACTCGAAATAACACGGGCAGAAGCCCCATACCGCTCATTCTTTAGCTAAAGAGGCCGTGAAGGGAAATTTGACTAAATCAACTAGATGACATGCCATGTAGCTCATTTTAGTTAAAGACTTTAAGATGTTCCCTAACAAAGTGCGTACGGCCCACAGTCCATAAGATACCGACTGCAGACCGCAAATTGCGCCATAACAACGCTCACGCTATACCGAATCTCAAAGATGGGATGCAGTGAATTTTTTTGTTTAAACCTTAAACTATGTAAGTCGACCATACTTCAATATATAAGTCAACTGTCTATAACTCATCTTGTAGCCACCACAGCGGGTTCTCCTGTTGCAACCTACTCCGACGGTCCAATCGGACACACTCCTGCTGAACCCTAGGCACTCTCCTCCGCCCTGAGCGATGACGTCTCGGTGGTATAGGAGCCACCTGTCCACAGTTCGTCGGAAGACGTGGTAGATTAGCGGAACCGCCGAAAAAGCTTCAGGCGGAATAAAGCCGCTTAAACGCGCACTTTCAAAATATTCATAATTGGGGCAGAAGCCCCTAAAGATTAGACTATTGCTCGAGGTCATCGCTCTTGCCGCGTGATAATATTTTATGTAGTCAGATACTGGTGTTCTGTGAAGTCCAAGGCAGCTTTTCAAACACTGCCTCTCAAACACCCGTAACTTTTCCATTTGAGATGGGGCAACGTTGAACCACACCGGTCACCCATAGGCAATCATCATGTAGCAAATCTCCTTCACCCTGCTGTCAAGACGTTGTTGTCCTCGGACCACTTGAACAAAGCCCGATTGAGAATCTTTTCAAATACCTTGCTTATACTCCGAAGAAGACTAATCGACCGGAAATTTGCCGGATTGGAGTTGTCCTTTCCCTTTTTCGGGAGAGGATGAACCTCCGGCGTCTTCCAACGCACTGGAAATATACATTATTCAGCACGTTGTTGAACAGCGTGGTGTAAATGTCCACAGCTTCGCAGTACAATGTTGGATATATCATTGACTCCCGCTGACTTCTTTTTCTTTATGGAATCGAAGATGATCTGGAGTTCCACCTTCGAGATTAACAGGGGACTAGACCCACTTCGCTCGGCGACTATGGCGATTGTCAAGTTTTCGTCATCGAACCGCGTGAAACCGCGGTTCTCAGATCGCCATTGCGTTATGTCATTTCGGAGGTAGAAGTGATGGAGCAGGGGATTGTTTTTCAGGACGCGGTTCGGGCGAATGCTATCATTCATCTTATACACTTCCTGAAAGACAGCCCCCACTGCCTCCACTTTCTCCTGAGGATCTTCAACAACATAGAAATCGTCGTTGATTACGGCTTCCCCTGGATCGATTCCTGCTGTCAAAAGTATGTTTGTATTATCAGTATTGTCAGTAGTTCGTTAAAGCTTAATACAGGGAAGGTCGTTCTGACCTTTTCCCCTAAAAATCTTATTAATTCGTGGAAACATACTCGGGTCGCTGGAATTTACGGCCAAAACTAATTAATGGGCAACCGATAGTTCTCCTTGATCAATTGGTTGATGTTTTTGATCGACGACTTTAGTGTACTAATCTCTGGGTCGTGTGGGTTTGTACAAAAGTTTTAGCCTTGTCAGACGTCCGCTTTTTTGTCTGTGCAGTGCGTCAATGGTCGCGTTTCTGTACGTAGCCGTTATTTCACGTTCTTTGTATTTTGGTATCATCCTGTTCATTGTTCTTTTAATAGTTTCGTCCATTTGTTGTAAGTAATCGTCGATTTAGTTGTTTGTCAGGTTTTGGTTGTTTAGTGGTGATATGGCCCTCCAACGTAGTTCTCTTGATAAGTCGTTGGTGAAACGTGGTCACAGTCGTACTAGATCGTCCATAAACAGTTTCGCGGGCGTTGTCCTACTCTGTCAGTAACTGTCAGTGGTGTGTCACGCAGTAAAAGATCCAGAAAAGCACCGCTTCTAGGAAATGATGGCATATGTCGATCATATATTCAACATTGTAGTGGACCATCGAATGGTATAGATGGTTACCCCAAAGATTTTGTATTTAATTTTCCCAATCTTCTTGTTTGGCGTTTAAATCTCCAGGCAAAAGATAAAAGATGCAGTGAATGATTTTCGTTCGAAATTCATCATGAACGAAGAGGCCCAAATCAATGGGAATGGAGAAACAAAAAAGACCCAAAAGTTCACATATCATTCATGAGATTACTTGGGACCTATATAGAGTCATAACCGCAAATTGATGATTTGGGGCTGGTGGAGGACAATCGGTTCCAGCAGGAAGGTGCAAGCGCAAACAGCCCAAATACTCATCTCATTGGGTCAGTCTTTTTGAGCCACCCTGTATTTTGCATCCGCATACATTTTGTTTTGACGACAATACTATTGACGTTTCAGTTCTGCTCGGCATTCAAATGATAAGAGATGTCGCTAGGGGTTAGCTTTATCGTCCAGCAATGTCATCTTTCAACATGAAATTGTTTTTTTTTTTACAGAATTGCGATAGAACCTTTCATACAAATCGAGCGAGAATAACCATAATCACTTCTCGACTCAGCTAAATAAACTTTAAGAGATTTTTAACATTGAAAAAAAAAAAATCGATCCCAAAATCACTTAGGGCGATATTTCGTTCGTTGCAAATGTGAGTTTTTGGGGGCCGGTTGCGACATGACGACAAATTATTCTGATGAATGTCGTCGTTGTATATTTCATAAGCTGGCAGCGTTTTTCTTCCTTTGTGTCAAGAAATGTTCTCTGATGGCCGTCACACACAAAACAACTTCAACTTCAGTGTGTGTTAACATGATGTTTTATGCAAAGCATTACCATGTAGATATGGACACACTCCCAGAGAAGCAGGGAACACACGATGCAGGTACCTTCATATGTATTTTAAATTCGAATTAATGCAAATTACAATGTAGCGCACATAGCGAGGGAGTCAGGGAGAGTTTGTCTGCAGCCTTATGTGCATGCGACAGAGTTTATCAAGGTAGGAATCTGGGTATGACTTGTTCGGGGGCATAGTCGTACGTTAGTTGGAAATAATAACACAGAGGCTGCAGGGCTTTTGAAAAGGCTTTGTGTGTGCACAAATTTGTAAAGGGGCGTTGATCACAGCAATCTGTTTGCTTGCACGTTACTTGGCATCATATGTAAAGAAGCTTGGGGCTGATGTCGTTTGGAAATATTTTGTTCTACATCATATACGGTCACCAAGTTGAAACTATTTGTCAAGTCTTTAAAAATAACCTTACATTTGTAAATGTAAATTCCGACACAGATATTGAAATGATAAAACCTTTGCAAAGTTGTTGTGGTCAAGGTGTATAGAAATAGGTGTACAGCCTTAGAGGAACGATTTAAAAGTATATTACTTACTTACTTACTTAAGTGGCGCAACAGTCTTGAATGGACCTGGGCCTCAACCAACATGCCTCTCCAATTAGCCCGATCCCTAGCTAACTGCCTCCGGTTGCGCACTCCAATTTGGTTGAGGTCGGTTTCTACTTGTGCGCGCCACTTAAGGCGAGGTCTTCCTCTTCTGCGTCCGACGTCTGGCTGGGAATCGAAGACTCTGCGAGCCAGAGTATTGGTGTCCATTCTTTCTACATGCCATTTTAAACGTCCAATGCGGAGCTTTTTTTTATTTTGGGCATGTCACTATACAGCTCGTATAGTTCTTGGTTGAATCTTGCGTCTCCATTCCGACGATTTTTGGAAGAATTTTCCTCTCAAATTGACCAAGGATTTCTTCATCCAATTTTGATACGGCTCATCCTTAAGTAATTCTTAATTTCTGAAGAGAAAAGTTAACAGTGGAGCCAAGGTAGACAAACTCCCGTTCTACCTCAAAGTTATATCTGTCACTGGTGACGTTTTGTCCAATCCGTTGATGTTGTGTGTCCATTCGTGTTGAAGGCATATACTTAGTCTTAACCTTATTTACTGCTAAAAGGAGGTAAGGTGGTTGTGACATCACGTTAGTCCGAACAATGATGTCAATATCGCCGGCGTATGCTAGTAGTTGCCTCTGGTGTTGGCTCAGGAGTTTTGCACAATCGTCTCAAGAATCAAATTAAAAAAGTCACATGGCAGTGCATGTCCTTGCCTAAATCAGTTTTTTGGTATCAGTTGTGGACTTTCCTGGGCTAAAACCACACTAATAACTGCCGATCAGGTTGTTTGCAAACGTTTTCAGGCATTCACATATAACGGGAGATAGAATCTTGAATTATTTCGGGATCGGGCAAACGATGCTGAGGTTCTATTCTTCAGACATACTTTCATCCTACCAGATTTGGCTTATGAGTTGGTGGATGTTACTTACCAAGTCATCTCCGCCATCTTTATAAAGCTCAGCGGGAAGGCCGTCATTTCCGGCGGCCTTATTAAGCTGTCTCAACTACGATTTTTCCTTTATCATTTCGACAGGATTTTGTTCGAGCCTTGCATCCTTGGCTTCGACGTTTTACACTTTGGTAAAACTTGCGAACATAGTTCCTGGAGTGGCACCTCACTATATCCTCTAAAGCCGGTATTCTTCCTCAGTGGCATCTCTCGCCACTGAGCTCTATAGCAGGCCTTCTAGGCCTTGTTTTTAACTGCGAGCATCTGTCGGCATTCCTCATCATACAAAGGGCTTCTTGCTGGTGGGCGTGAGAAACCTTGCACATCAGTTGCAGCTTGTTGGCATAATTGCCAGTATTTCTAGTTTGTTTTGGCGTGGTGAATATCCGCATTCTTGTCTTGGCTGCAACAAGGTAGTGGTCTTGACCGGTTTACCTGCTGATAGAGTAGAGGTGTCATCGGTGAACGTGGTATTTTACGAATGACATTTATCAGTATAGACTGTTGTTTAGACTTTAGTTCCAAAGGAAAAGGTCTGGAGGTATGATATCACATGATCACTGCACAGTTAATAAAAACATTGTTGAATTGCATATAGAAACACATAAGATCCAAAAAAAAAAGGAGACCCTCTAAACTGCGCCAACTGCAGAGGCATAAGTTTCCTGAAGATCGCCAACAAGCTTCTATCTTCCGTAATATGTGTACGGCTGAAACCGTTTACCAAAAATCTGGTCGTCCCTTATCTGTGTAATTTTAAGCCAGGAAAGCCTGAAAGTCCTGATCATATCTTCATACTTCGGCAGATCCTGGAAAAAGCCCAAGAAGTTGAAATCGATATTCACCATCTATTCATCGATTTTAAAGCCGCATACGAAAGCATTTATAGAGATGCCATATCTAGTTTCGGTTTAACGCCCAAACTCGTCCATCTGCCCAGGATGACGATGGAGAATTCTACTTGCTCCATCAGATTCGAAAACGACCTCATAAATTCTTTGAAAAATCTTTGGTCCCGTTTATGTTGAGGGGCTATGAAGGAGAATTTCCACAAACACTATACGAGCTTTACAGCGGCATACCCATAGAAAAAAAACTCCGCATTGGACGTCTAAGATGGATAGGGTATGTAATGCGTATGGATACCATACCAATACTTCGGTTCGCAGTGTCTTCAATTTCCAGCCAGAGTGCGGAGGCAGTAGTGAAAGACCGCGCCTTAGAGGTGTGTTCATTGGCGGGCTCAGTGGCGTGATGGTTAGTGCGTGAACTGCAGCGCAGAAGGTCTGGGTTCGATTCCCAGCCGTAGCAATACCTTAATGATTTTTACTGGCCCTCCTCTCGTGATGATCTGACAAATCATTCGAGGTAGTAGTACTTAAGTAAGTAATTTACGTAAAATTCTTCAAGTGGTTGCATGCGCCAATACAAGCTATTGAGAACAGGACCAAGGTTTGTCGCGTTCTGTCTTTGACACAGCCGCTATATTTTCTTCTCAAAGTCGCGTATTATCCAACTATTGAAATGAGGTTTCAAGTTGTTAAGACGGTATAGCGAATAACACGTTCGGTAGCTCGTCTATATGGACACATGTGTTGCTCAAAGCCCTAGAAATTTATTCCCCGGAGAAGGATGATTTACGTAATACAGATAAAGAATTTGACGATGGGCAGGGATAAGTCTCTCCTCGATGAAATTCCAAACAATAGTCAAATACCATGACAGTTTCAAACGACTCACGCTATAGCCATTAACCTCTAAAATAATTGGCCAACTAATGTTGCTATTACACGGATGACACGGTACCAAGAGGAATGGAAGCTTACGGGCAACTGAAAGATCTTTACCACCCAGCTGAATCTTAGATCTTAAATTTAAGTTACGATTAAGAAGCACAATAAATGAAAAAAAATAAAAACTTAATAAAAACTACCATCTAGTGAGGTCACCATTTTCATAAATTGAGCCCCCTACCCACTGGACACCGAAATGTTTCATTGCCACCTCACTGAGCATTTACACCAACAATTAATGTATTCTGGTCATTTCATTACCATTAACAGCAAAGTTTTGGGGTTCTTCCTGGAAAGCGAAGCAATTCATGGATATCATAAATTACCCAACGCCACACATCCGCCCACGAAACAAAGGCACTAGGCGGTTTTACCAGGACCAACACGTTTTTCCAATATGCATCATCAGCAAACACAGCCAAAGCCCCCAAACTATAAACAAAAGTAGTAGGTACACATACAGAGCACAGTGCGCACAGTGTATAAGGATTAGGAGGCGAAACAGCAGGACCAGTTAAATGAGAAAAAAGGATTATTGCTGAAAAATTGCCCAAGAATGCACTTCGACTGTTTATGTTGTATGTAACCGTCTGTACGGAAGTAAGCCATATCATTTGACTGCTCTCTGATAAAACAGGACGAGAGAAAAAGTCATATTCCCATTGTTGATAGCCTAGGTCAAGGCAGGTAGGCGCACAAGGCTGCAGACACACCTGTGTGTGCTTTGTACACCCATGTCCTCGTCTTTTGTGTGTTTCTGACAAAACGTACGAGGAATGGAATGGCGAATATGTTTACTTTCGTTGTTGCTATTGTTTACTGGGCGCTTCGCTCGAGTTTACACAGGGAATCCATTTAAGCTTTTTTGAATATACTGTTGTGTTTGCCGTTTGGAATTTATTATTCAATAAGTGAAATGCCATGAAAGGGTGCTCGCTCCTGCTGGACTGTGTAGACTAATTAAATTTTCGCAATCAAAGTCAGAAAATCATTGCTCGGCCTGCTATGAATGTATGCATAGAATATTTTAATAACCACGTTCATATGCAGACGATTTTTTCCCAGAACTAATGAATGAGAGCAATATCAGGACGTAGCAGTATCAACAACTGACAGCAGCAGATATAAACTTCATTTCCACGAGCATTTCTGTATTAATCATGAGCGATTGGGTGTACTGCGATAGCCTTCGTAAATTCGAATATTACAATGCATTGAGGTTCCGTAATACGGTTTTCACACAGTACCGAAAACTGCGTTTTCGACAAAAAGTTATCGAAAAGGCTTGACGCTTTAACATCGATAACCACCCGGTTGCATTTAACTCCATTCATCCAGATTTATCCATTCAATTTAATTCAATTGTCTGCTGATTTATCTTGTTAAAAACTTTAAAGTAATCAATTCGAATTACATAATTTCCTTGCTTATATGAAATGAAAGCGAAAACTGACGAATTCCAGAACAAAAATAATTTGGTGTTTAATAAAAGTTTGAAAAAATTAACCTAAAAAAAAATTGCAATTTTCTTGGACACCATTTTTTCATAGCAGGGGATTTTAATGCAAAGCATACACTATCTAGGTGCAACAGAAAAGTGTAACAGAAAAGTACAATGCTTTACTATATTTGCAATATCCCATTCTTTCCTTAAATTAAACATCCCCAAAAAGTGGGCTTACCTAAAATCTGAATGGGAATGAAATATTTAAAATGACATTGTCACCAAATTTTGTTTAGCTAGTTTATCTAAATCGTTTATAGTTCGACAAAAAAACAACTTTTATTTTAATTGCATGTGCTATAGGGTTGGGTATTCAAAATCATTTTTATAACAAAATTGTCTTGAGATTGTCCAAATATGTTATGCAGACAGTTTATCAAAATTGTTAACCGTTTGGAAAAAAAAACAACGTTTTACTGAAAAGTGGCCGTTGCAGTGGGTGGATTTTCAGTATTTTTACACTTGTTCTGTTATGTCGGACTGAGAGTTTATAAACCAAATTCCATCAGTTTGGCTCAAAATTTAAGGCCCACACACAGACGGACCAAGCTAGCGATTTTGCGCTTCTCGGTGGTGTTACATGACGGCTGACTACGCCTTTGAAAAGGCCCAAACATAACTTAAAAACTAAGGAGTAGATTGCAAGTCCGCAAAGCCACTCCGTCAGGGCTTTGCGGACTTGCTTATTAATACTCAGCCTCCGAAATTCGGTATGCTGTCTTTTTGTATCAATTTTCGCGATCTGAAATCGCAATGCTAAAGCGGAGAAACTCCAGCATTGTCGACGTACCCGTGTCGGATCAGCCGCTTGTCCGTTTCTTTCTTCAACTGACCCTTACGAGTCAATTTGGATAAATGCCTCTGGTGAAATAAAGCCTGATATAAGCGTGCTCTCCAAGTATTTATTATTGGGGTGGATAAGACTGTTGTCGCTAGCCAAGCCTTCGAATCACCTAAATTAAGAAATTGTCTATTCTGTTTAGCTGAGCCCCAACTCTCGGATTCTGGAGCTCAGTTTAATCCTAGACAGTATAGGAGACAAAAAATTAGTTTAGAAGACAACGTTTCTCAAACAGCCGTATATTTTCCATGTAGGATGGCGCTAGATTGAACCACACTGGGCAGCCTTAGGCGATGATTGGCCTTATAAGATCCATAATAACCGTTGAATCAAGTTATTGGCTTTGAAATAGTCTTCTTGTCAGAGCATAAGATTTGTTAAAATATAGAAACTTGTCAAGCCAGATGCCAAGTTATTTAACTTAATTTCTCACCGCCAACGGCTGTACGTGTGTATCATTGGACAGCATAATGATACACACGTTTTTTCCAGTTTTTCTGGTATTGCTAGAAGCCCTAAGCAATTGGGTTTTAAACAGGATTGTTTCGGTTTTTTTTGGAAATTGATTTTCAATTTCCAATCATGTAAGTATGTTGATGACATCGATTGTCGGGCCTGATCTGTACGCCACCCGATCATCTGCGTACGCTTAAGTGTGTCTGAGGGAACCTACAAGATGATTTTTATAAATGTTCAACAACATCGGTGAGTTCACCGCCCCTGTTGTAAACCGTTTGTAATTGAAAAGACTTTACTCGAAGTTCCTTTGCCACATTTGGCAGAGAATCTATCTATAAGCATTTCATAAATCATAAATAGCATGGGCTTACGCATATCAATACGGTGCTGAAGTCCTTCTCAAGGTCTTGCTATACTGCGTCCGATGACAGTCTGGGAAATGGAAGACAAACCGGTTCTTCTCAAATAAACAGTATCTGACAATAATTCCATGTTCTTCAGATACTGCTCCATTGCTTGTTGTCATATTTATTCTCTACTTCTCTATAGTATAAATGTAAACGCAAAATGACATTTGACGCCATTTGCAAAAAAGTATGGCACGTTCAAATAATAGCTCTGTTCCGTTACCACATTAAAGAAAGAAGGATTTTGTATCTAGTACAATATCCTAATGCCAATCACTGCCGATAAGTTTCTCTGTAGATTTCAAGTGTGGATCAATTTTCAAGACTCGAGACTCGTATTTGCTTAACACTTCTTGCTAACTATTCATTTTTATTTAGTGCAAGTACAAAACTTCAAATTATTGCAAACCTGGCAGCTACGGACCGTTTTAGCTTTCGTTTTCGAGAGTCGGTTTACTTCTCTTAACCACACTATTTATAAGTGCCAAAAATAAAGGGGAAGGGTAGAAGTGGCGGTGCGGGATGAACCCAAGTAGCACTTATGTGCCTTTTTGTTACCACGACTCGTGTGACCTTTATTATGATTGTTGTTGTAGATGTGATACAGGCGGTCTCTAGATCCAGCCTGTGAGGTTTAGATAACGGATAAGATCTTGTATCCTTTTACTCGAAATGTCGATAAGGTTGTCGAAAAATGGTTGGTCTAACGCACGTAATCTGGCTCTTGCTAGTGCCGGACATTTGCAGATGAAATGGGGAATGGTTTCTCTCTCATTTGTGTTCCCGCAACTGCGGAACTGAGGGTTGTATGGGATCCTTAGTTTGGCCGCATGGTCTGCAATTGGCCAGTGTCCCGTGACAATCGCCGTAATTCTTGCGATATCTGGGCGGGTTCTTTTTAGTAGATCGTTTGTTCTGTTTTTGTCGTAGGAGGGCCATATCGTTCTCGATATGACGCAATTTGTTAACCTTGTCCTTTGGAGTCGGCCTTTTACAGGGTGTATGAGTGTATTTGTCCCTTAACCGCACCTAGCGGGATACGGACCCATACCGCAAGTGAGTCGTGAAAAGCTGAGCCTTGCCTGGCCAGCTCGTCTGCACGCTCGTTTCCTTCAATGTCACTGTGCTCTGAAACCCAGAGAAGTGTGACCCTGAAGCGTTCGCCAAGGTGGGCAAATTCGTTCCGGCATTCCTGTACCAGTTTGGAGGATATGGTAGCCAAATTGATGGCCTTTATGAACGCTTGGCTATCTATGAGAATAGCAATATTTTGCTTTTCCGTAGTGTCACAAAACCTCTTGCAAGCCTCGGATAGCCAGTAGTTCCGCCTGGAATACGCTGGCAAAGTCCGGTATGGTACTGATATTTTCAGTGATTCTGAGTAGACTCCGGACCCCACATCACAGTTCATCTTAGATCCGTCGGTGTAGACGACCGTGTCGTAATCTATTACTAATTCGTTTCTCTTCCACTGAACTCTGGTAGGAAATCCTACGTGGAAGCCTTTCTTGAAACTTAGTATAGGTGTTATGTTGTCAGTTGAAAACGTGACCATGCCATTTGGTAACGAGTCCAGGATATTACTATTGCATTCCAGCATCCTGACTCCTTGAGTCTTACTGAGCTGCAAAAAGCGGTATCTTTAATGTGCAGGTCGAGAGGCAAGAGATGTTAGCACAGTAAGGGCATTCGTTGGCGCTGACCTTTTAGTTTTGTAAGGTTGTAGCCTTTAATCGATGCGGGCCACCATACTAGCGAGCCACAAGGGCATCTTTGGTTGAAGTCCCCACTTCTTTCCAAAAGGTTTTGCTATAAGCATAGAAGGCAACACACGCCTTCCGTACTCTATGTTCGATGTTGTGTTTCCAGTTAAGTTTTGGGTCAAAGCTTGTGAAACTTTCCGTTTGGATTTAAATTTGCATTTACAGTGTGCCAGAAAATAAAATTACCATAACACAAGAATGGAGAAGCTATATTTGGGGACCTATATTGGTCATTTGATTTTGGGGAAACAGATCGAAATGGAAAAGTCCTAAGAAGTGGAGGCTAAACTACTGAACGGATCAAACCAAATTTAATTTGCGAGTTTATTGGTTTAAAACCAAGATCGGTTTTTGGAATTGGCATTATAGGTTCAAAACTAACGGTACTTCCCATAAAATAGTTCTGGTAAGATTTAAATTTCTCAAAAACGTTTACATTTAAGGCAAAACTGCTGACTTCGTATTGTTACAAAAACAAAAAAACGCTAATAACGGACTTATATTTAGGCCAAAGTTAGAAAATTCAGTTCCTTGAAAACTATATAGGTACTCCACACTCTACAGCATTGATTATAAATTCTTTTGCCATTTCTATTTATCCACTAGTAGAAACTACTTGTATATCTATGTGCTATGTGGATGTTTTAAACTTTTTAACACTTCCACTTAAAAGTTATCCAACTAGCTCAAGCCTACCCTACCTTAATCAACGTCAGGTTTCTAAGTTTTATTTGTTATTTTTATGAATAATTTAATTATTTCATGAATGATGGCTTTCAATTAACTTTTTTTGTATTCAAAGAATGAGCTCACATCATCGATACAACTTAATAAAAAAAACACAACTTTGCCAAGCGCCAGTTACATGCATAAATATTTTTTTTTTTTTTAGAAAAGTACAATGCTCTCAAAAATCGAGTTCAAGTTGATCTTAAGTTTACTTAAAATGTTTTTATTTTTAGACACAATGATGTGGAGATCACATTTAAATACGAAGTAGGAAGTAAATTCTTGTTTCCAGAGATAATTTATAAACACGTCTAAATTGATGGGGCTTCTTTTTTGACGTACATATTATTAGCTCTACCTTGGCTGATGAATCATGCTAAAATAAAAATGCTAATGACTTTTTTTCGGAATAGTTTATCAACACCATTTTTTTTAATTTGCAGATCGTCATTTACATCTAATAAAAATGGGATGAAGAAAACCGACATTGGGTTGTGAGCACGTTTGGCGGCACGCCTCCTAGCAAATTGGAGCATAATGAGATTGGTGAACTTTTTTTCGAGCATGGGACAATCGCTTGAAGGCCTTTTGCATTGAATCCTTCAGGTCGGATAACGGAAACAATTGCTGTTTTAGCTGCTGAAATACAGGATACACCACTCTTTTTCACAAGAAATTTGTCTGCTCAAATGGGTATCAGCAGACAAGTATTGCAGACAATAATTCATAAAGTGAAATCGTTTTAATGTTTGAATATGGTTGTCTGGATTTACTAGATTGACTATAAGCCTTAACAACGCAGCCACAGCTCAGCGCCGGCCAGCTAACATTCGACAACGTTCAATTCTCTAGTGGATACAGACGACTCGGGTCTCTTATAAATAGGAACAGGCTCATTAGGTTGGGAGTTGTGACTTAGGTTTATTACCCAATCACGTAATATGAAAACACAAAAAAAAAGCCTAATATGCCCTCAGTCCTTTTCTAAATGGCTGAGATCGAACTTTTGTTGGCTTATAAACTCTCCAATTCCACTGAAAACAAACAGGTGGTTATTTTTGACATTTCATGAAGGGAATTCATTTTTATACATTCTTATCGAGATACTTGACTGTAGACATGAGTTTGGCTTGTTCGTCTGTTGAGCGGATCCAATCCAAAATGTATCGATCCGCATAATTTAAAGAAATATAAATAAAGTTCGATAGATACTAGACTAAATAACACTCATTTTTAAAAAAAAGATTTTGCGAATTTATCAAACACAAGGAAAACAGTGTCTCCCAGAAAAGTTAGTTGGGACGCCACCCATGGAGTAGGTCTTTATTGCACCCAACATATTGTATGTCTCTCTCTATCTCTCTTTTCATCTTCTCAACAAATGCCCGCGCTGTGCTGAAACCCTATAAAGGTATAAAGAAACTATAAAGGTATTCCAAACCTTTTGATGGAAATATTTTGCAAGCTTACGAAGTTAGGTTGGACCATGGACGAAGACTGGACAACATGACGTGAAGGTCCCCAGTGGAGTATTGCTCGTGACATCGCCAAAGTTGGTAGAAAAAGCTGTATTTTCGACAAAAGTAATGAGCAGGCCGATCTTTGCTTTCGCGGATCGTCTGCACCTAAAGGTATTTAAGCTTGGTTTTATTTTTAGACCTATGGTTCATTTAATGATTTTTATTAGTAGATACAATGAAGTTGGACTACTAAGCGCAGTGTTCCTGTCTCAAATTGTGAAAGTTTTTACTGCTGCTCCACATCCAACGAAAATCTGACAAACATCCAAGGGTTGCATTGTCATGAGAATCTTCTCAAATCATCGAAAACTCACTAAGAGCAAAATAGTATACTTAGGTTGCTTTTCTAGATATATAGAAGGATGTTTTAACAATGGCAAAGCAGAAGCAATCGCTAATTTCGGATTTAAATGTTGATGACTCCTTGGGAGGGTTAATAAATACTCACAGGCAGAATTATTAAAACAAATCTTGGCGTCTCATCCACACGTAGATCTATTAGCTGTTACACCCCACAAGGGAGCGACCTGTCTTTTCTTCTCTGGAATATTATGGTCAACGAGCTGATTGCCTACGCGAATGACGTGACAATAACTGTATGAGGTTAATACCTTAATACTCTTAAATAACTACTACAGAATGGTATCACTGTACTCTCTAAATAAACAGCTAGATAGGGACTCGGCACGAACCCTCAAAAACCGAATTGGTCCTTTTCAACAGGAAATACAAAGCCCCGGACATTGACCCTTCCAAACTTAATGGCGTCAGTCTCAAGTTCTCAGAATCATCCAAATATCTGGATCTGGCTTTGGATAAGAAACAGAAATGAAAAGTCAACATCCAAGAACGCGTTAAGAAAGCCACCGTAGGCGTATACTCTTGTAAAATGGGAATCGGAAAGAAATCGGGTATGCAACCACATATCTCTTTCTGGCTTTACACGCGCCTATCATTAGACCCATATTCCTGTATAGTGTCTTAGTCTGGTGGACGGCTTCAGTAACAGCCTCCAACCGCAACCTACTAGGTAAAGGTCAGCTTGTATATGCTTTAGCAGAGCTCTAGGAACAACCCCCTCTACAGTCCTAGATGCTATCCTACATCTAGTGCCCCCAGATATCTACGGCATATATACCGCAGCTTGTGCAGTTGTGAGGCTAAGAGATCGTCTCAATGGACACCCTCGTCAAAATGGACACCCACTCACACAAAGATTCTGAATTATCTTAACAATACGCAAAACAGCGATCACACCACTACTTAACTCAGTTTTGAGCATAACTTCAGGTCAGTCATTCCCAGTCGCCTTGAATGGGAGTCGGATATGATCGGAACCAATAACTCGATTTACAAATATACGGATGAGTCTAAAACAGAATCTGAAGTGGGTGGAGATGTTTTCTCCGAGATGCTTATAATGCAATAACCAAAGCATGTCCTTTCATCTTCCCGATCATTGTAGCATTTTGCAGACAGAGATCATAGCAATTGAAGAAGCCTTATCCTGGCTAAAAAGGAATATAATATCTAAGAAGTATATTAACAGCTTTAGTGACAGCCAAGCGGCAATTAGATCGCTGGAATCTATATCTTACAAATCGAAATCGACCCACGAATGCCGAATATCTGAAGATGTCAAAACATTTCACCATTGACCTTTTCTGGATGCCGGGTCACAGAGACAAACCAGGAAACTGGAACAGACAGGGCACTACCCTTGATATTCTACCGAAAGTAGATATATTAGGTATGCCTATCACTAGAAATGGGCAGATCAAACTGGATGCGATCAAGAAAGCAAACCGCAGATGGATAAACGGCACAACGTGTCAAATATCCAGTCAACTCTGGTCAAACTATAATCAGAAGCGCTTATCTGCTTGACAATGCTGAACAGACCAAACATCAGCACCATAATCGGTGTAAGGACACGCAAAAAGTGTAGGCCTCTTCAGCAATGACTTCTGTAGAAGCTGCTTAGACGAAGAAGAGGAGGAAAGTGTTCCTCACCTTCTCTGCTCTTGTCCAGCTCTCTCCGACAAAAGAAAACTCTATCTAGGAAACTATTTCTTTGAAAATTTAGGTGAGCTGGAATATAATAATATCAGAATTCTCCTACGCTACATAGTCAGTTCTGAATGGTTCAATTAGGCGAACGAATATAGGGAAAGTCGACATATGCACCTGGTATCACAATGGACCTTTTGTGCATCGCGTGCAGCTACTGCAGCCTAATCTGACCTAAAAGTGTGGCGACAATATTAAGTTCGCATTCACAAATAAAGGGAAACCGTGGTTAGAGGGCCTGAATAGGCCGTTAATACCTGCATGGTTAAGATTAAATTAGGATTCTATTTAGTCCAGGTCGTCATCAGGTTTTATGTTCGCAGTATTTTCAACTTTTATAAAGGCAAGACATTGGACAGTTCTTTATTTTCCACTCCTTCTGTTTTAAGTATTTTGTCTGTCCGAAGTCTACAACGTAGATTTCTATTCTTATTGCTTTCCATTTACTGGTCAATGTTTGAAAAGATCTTCCACATCTATGAGCTGTGCTATAAGAAACCGCAAGATTTCCATCTTGGCCCTATCCAATCTTACAACACATGATCTAATCAAAGTTTAATTTCTGTGGCAGTATAACAGAGTAGCTTAAGTCGACATATGGGAATTTTCAGTTTTGCAAGTGGTAGTAACAGATTTAGTTACCTAGTTCTAATAGCTCAAAACAACAATGTTAAAGAATACTTAACAACTGACAAGTGTCATCCAATCCTTGAAAATGTCTCTCCCATATATGTATACGAAGATATCCTTAACCTCAAAATCTCAATCAATATTTACCCTTACCCAAGCTGAGTTTATTGTTAACCATACTTCCACGTACGCATACAAAGTCAATACCCCAGCTAATCAAATCAAAGCCCACCCTTACAACCATTTACCTTATACCCGCCTTACTTAGCTTATCACATCGTTTTGCTCACCTTATGTTGCACATAATCGCATTTTCCGCTGCTTCCATTATGGAGTGGAGTGTGTATGCTGAGCAGGAATTCCTCATCCGCCTTCGATTGCCATCCAAGTCAACTTAATCGAATAGCCGTATGACGACATCGGAAGTGCAGTGCGCTATTCATAATGAAAGAGGAAGCCATCATCACCTCATCGCCTCCAACTTGTCACATAATTATAAAACTCATCTAATCGAACACTATTTCCTTAGCGCTCATCACCTTTAATGCCAATAAAAACCCATTAAAAAGACTTAACAGCCCTTCGTGAATAAATTAAGTGATCGATAACTGACGTATACATACTCTCAAGACTTAGCTATGGCGGGGGTGCAGGTATCAGGCTCCTCCTAAGATATTTAACTCGTTCATTTGTCAATTCCGTTTGAGAAAAGTATTCTCAAACAATTTTTCAACGAGCATTCATCACCTACCGGGGAAATTATTTTTGCAATGAAATGTGAAGAATGCCAGGATGCTTCCTTCAACTTCCTGCTTCCTTGTCTTCTTTCAATGTCACGTTCAATAGAATTCAACTCAATTAAATTTCTCTCTTGGATATCCCTTTCCCATTTGGACAGAAAACTTTCCAGAGTAGGCTTGGGTATTGGGTTTGTCTGGAGGTAAAACGGATGAGATTCTATGGGTCACTCACACAAAGACTTTATAACTCGTAGGCGGAGAATTTAATATGGGATAATGTAATTTGATTTGTTGGTCAAAAGAGGAAAACTTTTCGAGTTTGAGTCGGAATGAGTGGTGCTAGAGATTATTTAAATCACAAAATCCTTGCTGCGTTGGATGAATTTAATAAATGATTATTTTTATGATTTTTGAAAGGACACGAGAATATGTAAACTAGATTTGAGTTTTTTGAGTTCAAAAATCATTTATATTGACATTCAAGCTGTCAGGTCTTTGAACAAAGCCAACCTGCTAGTTGTAAATTTCGCTACATTTCATCTAGTTCTAGACCATAAGGAAGAAACCGTTCCCTATGAAGCAAAGCCTTAATGGATGGTATGATAGAGATTACAGGACAGCGTATGGAAGGGTGTTTTATACACATAATGGACTCGGGCATAAGTCGTAAACGTAACATGGGCTGCAGAGTATTCATATAGGGGTTCTGTCTTCCGCCGCATCAAATGCAAGTTGAGCACTCTATGGGAAAAATGCACTTCCGTACTCATGCAGTTGCAAAATTTTTATTCGATCTTTATATTCAAAAATTTGTCGGCCCACGTTTCACAGGTGGTTTTATGTTTCAGGAGGATTTTATTTCGTTATATTTATATAAAGAAAATTTGTCATTTGGCCTTTGAAAGTCGTAGTGGGTAGTGGAGCACGCAGCAACAACGAGTTGATGCAACTGATGTGCTAGAATTCTCCCGCCCACCAGCAAGAAATCCATGGTTTGATGAGGAATGCCGACAGATGCTCACAGCCAAGGACGAGGCCTGCATGTAAAGACGAAGCTGCATGTAAAGACGAGAGCTGCCATTGAGCTCTATAGAAGGGAAGAACACCGACTTTTAAAAGAAGAAAAAAGAGCAAGGAAATGGCGTGATCAAGGATATAGAGTGGTGCCACTCCAGAAACGATGTTAGCAAGTTTTATCAAAGTGTAAAACGCAAAACCCAACGATACAAGGCTCGAACAGAATCCTGCAGAGATGAACGAGGAAATATCGTAGTTGATACACAGTCGATTCTGGGGATATGGAAGAACCACTACTACAGACTGTCAAACGGAGATGACGAACAATATTCCGCTGTCAGGCCGTCAGAACGAAACATTCAATATTGTCGACGACAGCGAAAACTACCAACCACCCGACATAAGTGAAGTATGGATAGCAATATCTAAACTCAAACTTGAAAGGCCGCCGGAAATGACGGCCCAGGATGAAGATAGAGAGTTTTCGCAGCTCCATCAGGCTCGGAAACGACCTCACCGACACATTAGATTCCAAAGAAGGATTAATTAGGCAAGGCGATGAACTATCATGTGATTTCTTTAATTTGATTCTTGAGAGGATTATGCAAAACTCCCGAACCAACACCAGAGGCACAATTTCAAAAAATCGGTGCAACTTCTAGCATAAGAAAGCAATTTGGTAGTAAAGCCCTCACTCGAACTACTAAGGAGATCCTATATAAGACCCTGATCATCCCAGTCTGCTCTACGGCGCTGAAGCATGGACCATAGCTAATGTGGTTGAAGAAGTCCTTGGTCAATTTGAGAGGAAAATTCTTCAACAAATCTTCGGTCCCGTTTGCGTTATGAACTATACGAGATATACAGCGAAATGCCCCTAGTAAGAAAACCCCGCATGAGACGTTTAAGACATTAATACTCCGGATTTCGGAGTCTTTTCCCAGCCACATCCTCTTTCACAGGTTCGGATTGAGTTCCACCGGTTTTTGGCGATATTCAGTGTTTTCTGTTCCACCCGTGATTTGAGGTCACATAGTGGCGGTTTCACAAATTGATAAATTTCATTGCCCTGCATGCCTTTGTGTCCCGGGACCCAGCAGAGCTTAACATTATGTTAGACGTCAAGAACTTTTAGCTCTTTACGACAACGACAACAATTGATTTTATTGCAGCCTGGCTGCCAATGAAGATGGTTATATCATCTGGTGGTATCGCCAGCATTGAGGTCGCTTTGGCTGCCTCTGCTACTGCTAAAATCTCTGCCTGGAAGACACTACTGTGCTCAGGGAGACGAAAAGTGCTGTTTTGCTTATAGATGGATATGGCTTCGGGGTCCAGTTCGTTTCTCTCCCACTCCTCTCTACTTGGATAGATGCAGGAATATAATCTTTCAAAGTTAGGATGAAGCAGTATATAGTCAGAGGATACAGCTAAACCCAGGTATCTGTTTACAATTTGAGCATGTCCTCCTGAGTTAAATTGCATGCAGTTGAGTCCAGCTAGCTGGTTCCTAGTGCACTTTTGGCTGCAGATTCTTGCATGTAAATGTCTAGCGGTAGCAGGTTGAGGATGGTTTCTAGTCCTGCTTTTGGTGTGGTTCTCATTGCACTAGTAGCGCGCACACATGCTATCCTTTGTACCTTTGGCATTTTTTTCGGATTGCCACCAGACAAGTCTATATGTTTATATAGGTCTTACAATGTCCGTGTACATCCATAGAAAAATACTGGGGTTCGGACCCCATTTTTTTTTTTTTTTTTGAATATTCGGTTACATGTATAGAGAGCATTGTGATGGCTCAGTGGCGCGATGGTTAGTGCGATGAACTGCCGCACAGAAGGTCTGGGTTCGATTCCCAACCCTAGCGTTCTAAATGATTTTCTTCAAACTTCGTATCCAAGCTTATTTTAGTCATAATTCTAGGCCATTTTTTTTGTTTGCTTTTAGCCATGTTAATAACGGTACCTGCCATATAAAAATTACACATAACGATTTTGATTAAACTTTATAGATACTATAACCATATTAGCTCCAACAAAACTGCATACCCAGTTTTTTCGAGAAAATCCATATAACGGATTTTGTCATATAGGCCATATAAGGGAAATTGACAATTTCTCGCAAACTATTATGTCAAATTGAATGGAATTTAATATATATACTACTATTACTACTTGAAGCAATTTCACATAATTAGTTTTAGCCCAACTATCACTAAACGGAATTTTCAGTTTTGGCCAATAACGAAAAATCATTATTATTCCCATAGACATCGATTCCTTCAAATTTCGTAGTAAACGTTCGTATAATCATATTTCGATATTATTCATATCATTTTAAGCATTAATAATCAAAATGCGTTCTATTTGATCTAACACCCAACTCGCTGTGAAAGAGAAAGTTGCGTACGACCCAGTCGTGCACCCACCACTCGTTTATTTTGTAAAGAGAGCATTTGTGGCCTTTTTTATGCGTTCGCACACGCTTTGAATGCAAATCTATCTAAGGACGTACCCTGAAATACAGAGAGTCGCATCCAAACGTAACAACACGAATGTGGAACGTGGAATCGGTTACAATAGTGTCAGAAAACATAAAAGCTTGTTATAAGAAGGACCTGTGGCAGTCATTTCTCAAATATTTTTTTCGTACCTGTGTACTTTTAGCCTGAATGGCAATTCAGCCGTTAAGTAATACTTAGAGGTGTTATACGTGTAAACACAGGCAATCAATTCATAAAAATGATCTTTCGATGATTCAGACTAAACAAATTGACCTACGTGCTTTTTAAATCGATTTCAATCCCAAACCCTAATCACTGTCAGTGTCAATCACTTCAGCAACTACTGAAACTGATCGGATCGTTGCGCCGCAATAAACATAATTTAGCAGTGTTTATTTCAGTGATCTTAATCTTGACGGCTTTTAAACGCTTTGGCTGAGTTGTTTGCTTACACGCCTTTTAAATTTGTCCGACAATGAAACGAGTTAAGAGGCACACTTTTCTTGGATAGGTGTGGTTTCACATATAAATTTGTATCCGTTGAACCGAGTGGGGCCACGCATTTATGTGCATTAATTGCTCTTCGATTATGACCGATCAAATGTACACGATTTTATTGGGTATGCAGGCTACGATAGCAAAATATATGTACGAACGTATTAACAGTTTTTTTTTGTCTATTCTTCATAGACTTGGCCAGGAGGATAGCCATTGGAAATGTTATCTGACACTTGGAGTGGGCAGGCTATCCTTTGCCATCAACATCTGTCATATTTGGGATTCTTGGTGAGCCATATGGTTAGGTTAGGTTAAAGTGGCTGTCAGCGAGGTCGCCAGCACACTTAGACCATTTTTGGTCCATTGTGATACCACGCGGATGTTGTCCTATCTCCTTGTTATATGTAAGAAATCCATTTTGAGCTTTTAATCCATAAATCGCTAAGATTTTTAAAGGAGTAAGTAAAGATGGAGCTTTCTTTTGTTTCATAGGACCGGGCAGTTACAAAGAAGTTTTCTTTAATTTTCGCGCACTCTATATGTTATGAATACCCTTTAAATGTTTTACCACAGTATGAGCGTAAGAGAAAGGGAAGAAAGAGAGTGAAGGGAAAGATTTTTGTGTGTAGTGGAGACTTACTCATTGGGTGGTGTCCGAACTAACTTCGGGGAGTCACTGTTTCTTGTGTTCGTTATATTCGCAGAACTTTAAAGTTGGTGTTTACATTTAGGAGTAACTACCGAACTTCTTTTATTTCTTTGAATACAAGTTTCATGGATTTTGGCTGGGATTGAACGCGCAACCTTCCACTCAACAGCCGAACACATTACTACTACACCGCCGCGATGAAGTATTCTTCCTCTTCGTCCATGCAGCTCCTACAGAAGTTATTTGAGTGGAGGGCTAGCCTTTCTGCGTGCCAGTGTCCAGTGATGACACCTACGGTGGCGCTAATGGATCTTCTTAAATCCAGCTTTGGCCAAATTTGTTTGGTTATTTGACACGTCGCGTCGTCGTGCCAAGACTCCATCTCCGATATGATTTTCTATTAGCATGTTGCGCTAGTAAGCTTTTCAATGTAGCGATAGGAATACCTAGTGCACCCGTGTCGGGTACAACTGGTAATTTAGTCCCATGTCTGGAGAGTCATCAGCCTTACCATTCCCTATGTCCGCAGGCACCCAGCATAGGTGAATGATAAACTGCTTTGACATATCTTGTAGAGATGAGCGGCAATCTCTTTAAAATTGTTGAGACTGATTCCAGGGATTTGATGGCCTCCCGGCTGAAAGCCTCTTCTCTTTCAGCCAGGATAAAGCTTTTTGATCGCTATGAGTTCTGCCTGGAACACACTGCAATGAGTAGGAAGACGGAAAGATAGGCTGAGATTGAACATGTCGGAGAAGACACCAGTACGGCATTAGCTTTGCACAGGTTCGTTACTCTCCCATGACAATCTATGTGGGATTGTGAAAAGTAGTAGGTAGTTAATGAACAAAAATGTAATGGAGCTGCTAAGGGTGTTGTACACTACTAACAATTATTCCTCTGTAAGGTAATAAAATTAAATTTCCACAAGCAATTATTTATGTACGCCGTATATATGTAGTACTTGTGAGCGTTGGTTGAGCATTTTTACAGTCTATTGTTTGGGTAGAAGCCTATGATGATATATCCTCTGTAATATGATTTTTAAGCTTCCGGAGACGTATGTACATGTACCATACATTAAGCTGTTTCGGTAGAACTTCGCACGAAGTTATTCCGAAGAGCTTACGAATGAAGGCTTAAAAAAGCTAAGGTTAAAGGATCCGGAAAAAGGTGAGAAGATCGGAAACCTACCGGAGAATGAGTCAATACGACTCAAGTACTTCGTTGTACTTACTAGTCTTTCATAGAAATCCGACCAACGTCGGAATTTCTTTTAAACTTTATATTTTTATAAAATATAATACATGTGAAAAATAAATTGCTGATTAGTCTAACGACTAGGTGCGATTCCTTGAAGACATACAAAAGTCAGTCTTCGGGAGGTTTTTTAGATCGGGTTAAAGTCCCTCACTATTGCAGAAGGTTCCCTCGCGATAAAACCTCTGCCATGTCTTTCGATGATTTTTCCTTCCAGCGAACCCCCACAAAAAAAAAATATTTAACTTTAATTAAAATTTTAATTTTTGTTGTAATCGATAAATAGGCCTTTGCCATTTACCTTTTAGAGACAACTTTATGTAAATGTTGTCCGCGGCTCCGTTTAAATGGTCCATTCAGAAGGTCCAATTTTACGTCACTTTTTTTAGCATTTCGGTCTGTATTCCACGAATTACGCGTGCTATGTTATCCTGTTAGGCTTCAATCGTGTTCGGCTTGTCCACATAGACTAACGACTTTACATAACCCCACAAGAAATAATCAATAGGCGTTAAATCGCCTCCTTCATCCTTCAACATTTCCATTGTTTCACGAGCTGTGTGGCATGTGGCACCGTCTTGACGAAACCACATGTCAACCAAGTTCAACTCAGCCAACTGGGGCAAAAAAAAGTCGCGTATCATGGCTCGATATCGTTCGCCGTTGACGGTAACGTTTCTTGCACTGTCGTCTTTGAAGAAAAATAGACCGATGATGCCACCAGCCCATAAACCACACCAAACTGTAATTTTTTCGGGATGCATCGGTAATTCTTGTATGGCATGTGGCTGTTCATCACTCCAGATGCGACAGTTTTGCTTATTTACGTATCCGTTGAGCCAGAAATTAGAATCATCGCTGAACACAACTTTTCGATAAAACAGTGGATTTGCACATTTTTCACAGAGCACGAATTTTGAAAATAAATTTCAATAATTTGCAATCGTTGCTCGTTCGTAAGTATTTCCATGATTAAATGGCAGGGTATACTGAAAACTTTTCACTTTGACAGATGACGTTTGGACGCCATTATTTACCAGTGCTGAACCTGAAAAACTTAACTGTTAAAAAATCACCCGTTATATTTTATTTTTATTAATGTATTCAGAATTGACTTTATTTTTATTTATTTAACTTGAATTTGTTAAAATTGATATTGTTTTATTTTTTGTTAAAGTTTTTTGAAAGTGTCCTCTTTTTCGTGGGCATGGATCTGGTCACCCTATTCTTTCAAAGATAGTCCGTCCGAAGTCTATGCATAGAGTAACTTTCTTCTTTTATTTTCTATTTGATAAATACAATTGCACGAGATAAATGTTTGAAGAGCAAGGATGTAGAGTCAGTGGGCATGAACAACAACCCGTCCGGTGAGCTGAGCCGAGCAAGCGCGAGCGTGCAAAGCCCTCCTCTCCTACATCAATGATACCTCCGTGGCTTATCTTGACTTACAATGACAATTTTGTTTTGTGGTCACAATTCTTTGGTCACAACACCTATTAAACTTTTGGAGTTTTTAACAATTTCACATAATTATTTTAAGCCCAAACGTATTTTTTTCAGTTTTGGTCAATAACGGAAAATCATTTTAATTCACATGGACACCAATTCCTTCCAATCCCGGATTAAAAGTTCTTACAATCTTATTTTTACGTATTTGTACCATGAATAACTAAAATTATTGTTATTGTGCATTTTGGCATATGAGAAGGCTACAATCCGCTGTGCGGATCGTTGAATACCCTATCCCATCCCATCCTTCAAATGAATGTACCTAAAAAGTGGGCGGGTTTTAGTTTATCTACAACTTTGTGGTTCGACAAAAAAAGGGTTTTCTTTTGGATAAGCTATGGGGTAGGGTATACAAATGTTTTTGTTTATAGAAAAAGGCCCCCAAAAAGTGGGCGTGAGTAAAAATGATCGAAAAAAATTTCTATTTTATTGAAAGTTTACCGAAAAATATTTTTTTACTAAAAAAACATAATATGGACGTAAAAAACATAATATGGACGAAATATAGACATTGAAATTATCTACATTGGCTATTCAGACACTTTTTTTTAAAATTCTTGACTGTTTGGCCAAAAACAATGTTTAACTGAAAAGGGGGCGTGACAGTGGGCGGGTATATATACCAAATTTCATCACTTTAGTTTTGAAGGTATCTTTATTTATCTTTAGTATCTTTTATAATTTTCAGACCTGCGAAGCCTTAGATATGGCTTCCAGGAGGTTGTTTCAAAATGATTTTATATTGACATTTAAAAAAAAGATAGTGTTATAATGGTTAAATTAGAAATTTCAAGTTAACAATATGATGCTACGAGTATAAATTCTAAAAAGTATAATTTTAATTTTCTTTTTCTGTCATTAATTTGTTCTATATATCTTAGCTGATGGGGTATTGTGTTGAATATTCTTGGTATGATATACAACAGCTGTCTTCTTCCGTACACGTTGATGATTGGTAGTAGCTTATATAAGTCCACTTATAGTTATTGATATCCTCAAGTTTTGATCAAAATTCGTTCAAAATTTAAAGCCCAAAGTCGGTGACATACAAACGGACTGACAGAAAGCTGTGGCTAGATCGACTCAGCTAGCGATTCTGAGTCGATGCATATACTTTAAGGTATATCTGTTGAAATCATTTCTCTATGTTACAAACTTAATGTCAAAACTAATATATATACCCCTATGGGATAGGGTATAAACATATGGTTGAATACCCTGTCCCATTCCATCCTTAAAATTAATATCGCCAAAATGTGGGCTTTATGGGTATGAAATATACAAAATGGCATTGTGACAACATATTGTTTAACTAGTTTATGAAATATTTTATGGTTCGACAAAAAATTACGTTTTTCAATTGCATATGTTATTGGGCGGGTAGTGGACACAAAAAGTTTTTATATGTAACGGCCCCAAAATGTGGGCGTGGGTTAGCATGAAATGTAGACCAAATGTTTATGTTAATATTCTCAAATTATTTGCATTAAATTTTTTTCGATTTTTTTTTGAATTGTACCGAAATTGTTTTTTTACGAAAAGGCCCCCAAAAAGTAGATGGCAAAAAACCTAGTATGCACTAAATATAGATATTAAGATTGTCTAAATATCTTGTTAAGACACTTTTTGAAAAACAGTTTGACCCAAAAAAAAAGTTTTTCTAAAAAGTGACCGTTGCATTGGGCGGATTTTGAATTTTTACACTTGTCCGAATAGCACGGAGAAGGATCGCTTATACCAAATTTCATTTTCTTAGCTGAAAATTTAAGGCCTTAAAACCGGTGACCTACAGACGGACGGACGGACAGACATACAGACAGACAGACTGAGTCGATCCATATACATCAAGGTATATCTAGCTAAATTATGTCTCTATGTTACAGACTATATGCATCAAAACTATGGGATAGGGTATAACCATTGTAAAGACCAAGCTGTAATTCCGCTTATGCAAGTTAGTAAGTAAGTATAAAACATTCCTCTGAAATTTGATTTAAAAGAGTCTCCCACTACACAGAATCATTAATTGCATTCTTGAATACTTATAAACAATGTTTCTCAAGTCTTTGTAAGCCACAACTTACATCCTCTCCCACTTTTCCATAATCATAGACCACGAGAATTCGTTACTCTTGACAACAATAAGTGACAAAATGCTTCTAATATAGGCAATTGCATGGCTTCGTATATGGAACAACAACCAACAGGAAGACAAAAGTTATATACCCCATCTCTATGACACCCAATAACCCTTAATTTGATTCGTTTCTCCGTCCATATGCGTACTAACATATACACGAAAATTCAAACAGCGAAAACTAATTAAACACTAGAACAAGTCCTAATTGTATCCCTTTTGTGCTGCTGAAATCAATAGCAATTATCCCGCCCTTCATTCATTATGTCGTAGGTTCGACTGTTGCTGACGATCGTCCACGCCGCACCCGCCACGGTGTCCAAGAGTGGGAAATTAATTCCGAAAACGACGATCTAATAAAAATAATGAACGAGTAAAATTACAATCGGTTTACCACACAAACACGCACATAGCCCGATAGCCGTCAAGCAGCAATATTACCAACGGATTACCACTCGTACAGCAAAGTATATAGATACAAAATTGCAATTGCTGCTGGGTTAATCGTAAATGTGGTCGGTTCGGTAGACAATGTCATATTTCTCCAAGGTACTCACACCCACCGCCCTCAGCTACCACTCTTGTTTATTGGCTGAAAATAACAACAACACGAAACCACATCTTTTCGATGGGTCCCTTTGGATTCGTATTCATATATATTTTTCCTTTTGCAGAATACTGATACTGGATTAAAGATACTCGTATACGACGTACCTTCACAATTTTTTTTTTTTGTATTTTGCTATTTTTTCCCATCAATGGCATTGACCTGTTCACTTTGGTTGAACAAAGAAAATAAAAATACTTTCACATCTACAAAATCGATTTTCTTTCAACGGTATATAGGGTAGATAAGCTGTCAGCAGTCGTTTGAAATACTACTGTTGGGAGAAAGTGGGCGCTTTATGAAATTAATAGGCGTATTGCACTTATTCCACTTACTGGGATTCTACAGAGATTTTTCTCACAAGAACAGATTTTTTTTTATCATACAACAGTTTCCTTACTTCGCAGCTTATAGCAGTGATAAACTACCTTCATGATCATGATACATGCAAAATATCCAACTTTTTTGCAGAAAAGGCGATTAGAAGAATCCACCAATCTTTAGTCGTTATATATTGTAGAGATCCCCGCTGTGGAAAGTGATGAATCCTGTTCTACTTATGGTATTGCCGGAAATCTCGGAGGGATCCGTAATTGGAAAAACAATATTGTTTCCAATGGCTTGTCTACATGCTATATTTTTAAATTGGCATAACGAGTCCCTAAGGGCTCTAGTTGTATCTTACTACTTAAGTCGCGCTAAAGTCCTGAACAAACCAGGGCCTCAACCAACATGCCACATTGATAAGGTCCATGCTTCAGCGCCTAAGAGCAGGACTGGGAGAGCTTTACTACTGAAATGCCTTCTTAGCCCGAAGAAACAGCGGTTGACAAGAGTAATTCTTTCTGACGAGATGTTATTGTCACAGTTAATAGCGGTGCCGAGGTAGACAAAGTCTCGTACTACCTCAAAGTTTTATCTGTCAATGGTGACAGATGTGTATCCTTTCGTGCTGACCCATTTTTACCGCTTCCTTCTCTGTACTAGCAAATATCGTCAATATCGTCGGCATATGGTAGTAGTTTCACCGTTTTTTGAAAGATTTTGCCTCTGATGTTGGCTCGGGAGTTTTACACAATCCTCTCAAGAATAAAATTAAAGAATTCTTAGGTTTTTTTAAGGTTCTGCCGAAGTGTGAAGATTTGATCGGTTGTGGATTTTCCTAGCCTAAAACCACACTGATAAGGGCCGATCAGGTTGTTGGTAAACGGTTTCAAGCGTTTACAGATAGGAGACTTATGCGTCTATAGTTGGTGCAGTTCAGAGAGCCTCCTTTTTTCTGGATCGGGCAAACGATGCTAAGGTTATATTCTTCAGGCATACTTTCATCCGACCAGATTTGTCTTATGAGCTTTATAAAGCTCGGCGGAAAGGCCGTCATTTCCGACAGCCTTATTAAGCTTGAGTACAATCTGTCTGTAGAAACAGTGCTGCCAGTTCGAAATCTGAGGAATTCTCTACCGAGGTTTCCGCTCCGTTTAGCATTTCGAACAGATCTTCCGACAAAATTTATCACCCATAATCGCACTGCGGCATATATGTCAACAATTTTTGTTTTTAAAGGAATAAGTTGTATGCCTGGCGCAAGATGAAAATAGGTTAAATAAAACAGCGCACACAAAAATATCCCACTTCGTATGTGCAAAAAATGAAGCGAAATGAAATTGATAATTTGAAAAAAAAAACCCTCTCATGTGCTTTCCCATTCTAACTTTATGTTCCTCAAAAGAGGAAGGACATTTTGAAAAAACAAATTAAGAAGATAAGAAGACTTTAAAAAGTAGGTACTCTTCTGCAAGAGAGTTGTGCATATTATCTTATCCTGATTTACATCTCGAGCACGGAAAAAAGTATTTCCCATTTTATTTTTCCGAGGGAAGCGAATGGAAGTACTTAATTAAAACCCACATACACAAACACGTACCATAGTTGACGTATGTCATAGGCGAGTGATAAAGGTCCTTTTGATATTTGTTGTTGTGTACTTTTTTTGAATGGAAATGTAGGTTAAAATTACACATATATATAATGTAAAACAGAATATATAATCATATGTATACGTTTCTTGAAGGATAAACGTGTGACGAAAGTTTTTTTGTGGCACACAAAAGCAAACAAATTGCCTTTGTTCGGAGAATGGACATTTTCTTTGTCGTTTCGATGATTTTTTGTCGGCCATATCATGTAGCTTGAAGCTAATATCTGGTTGACATTGGAAGATGAGTATTTGAATTAAATTAATTTTGAAAAGCTGTCAGATTGGGCGTCTACTTATAAATGTCGAAAAATTTCTTGAGGCTGACACAAAAATCTGATATAATTTTTCTTTGATCAAAGACATATCATTTAGGGATACAAAAAGCACTCTTTTTTTTACTCGAGAGCACTTTTGAAGAATCTCGATTCCAAGTGAGATTTACACCGACATACACCAATACAAAAACATTGAACATCTGACTTATGTCAGTTTAAAGTTTGCATTTGCAGTTCTATTTGTGTTCTTTGTGATCAGTAAAAACTAAAAAATGATTTTCTGCGAAAACTATAATAAGAAATTCAAATATTTTTGGATAATCATGTTCTAAAATTCATAAGCTTTGTTTTGACACCAACTCGCCAATGCTTGAATTTATAAAAAAAAAGTCGGAATGAGTTAAAGAAAATTGCAAATAGTGGTTTTCAATGATAGCTTGAACTGCGGCCTAAAGATAAACAATAAGCTGCCAAATGGCACGGGTAAAATCTGAAATCTGAGGGCAAATCTGAAAATCCCAATCGAAAACGCTATTAATGTGCACCAATTGGACAAAATGAGGCATGAAATTATAAATTTAGAAAATAACAGCTCAACTACTGAGGAAACCGTTTGTAGATTTTCTACCTAAATATAAGTTTCGATTAACATTTTGAACAGATCTTCCGACGAAAAGTATTGTTATGAATTTCTTCCCAAGTTGTCCGAATAAGAATTGTTACGGAATATGCCTGGAACACCCGAACGCGATTTCATATCGCAGCTGACTTCGGAATATCTTCTGGAGGGATACCACGATAGGGCTGTATATTTGGCCATGATTGATTAAGGAATACGGTAACTTACTTACATTACTTATTTCTTCATCCGCTTTTGATACGGTCCATGCTTCAGCGCCGTAGAGCAGGACTGGGATAATCAAGGTCTTATATAGGATCTCCTTTGTAGTTCGAATGAGGCCTTTACTACTGAATTGCCTTCTTATCCCGAAGAAACAGCGGTTAGCAAGACTAATTCTTCGTTTGATTTCTGACGAGATGTTGTTGTCAGAGTTAATAGCGGAGCCGAGGTAGACAAAGTCCCGTACTACCTCAAAATTAATTCTGTCAATGGTGATGTTCTGTCCAATTCATCGATGTTGTGGGTCCTTTCGTATTGACAGCATATAATTAGTCTTACTCTCATTTACTGCTAAACTCATTTTTGCCGCTTCCTTCTCTATACTAGCAAACGTGGCTATGACATCACGTTGAGTCCTACCAATGATGTCAATATCGTCGGCGTATGCTAGTAGTTGTGCCTCTGGTGTTGGCTCGGGAGTTTCAAATCGGGATTGAAGAAGTCACATGATAACGCATCGCCTTGCTGATGGAGCCACGAGAATTCTCCATCGTCATCCTGGGCGGTATACTAAAACTAGACATGGCTCTGTATAGTTCGTCTCTATAAATGCTGTCGTATACCGCTTTGAAATCGATAAATAAGTGGTGGGTATCGATTTGGACTTCTTGGGTTTTTTCCAGAATCTATCGAAGTGTGAAAATTTGATCAGTTGTGGACTTTCCTGGCCTTAAACCACACTAATAAGGGCCTATCAGGTTGTTGGTAGACGGTTTTAGGCTTTCACATATTACGGCAGATAGGATCTTGTAGGCGATGTTGAGGAGACTTATGCCTCTGTAGTTGGCGAAGTCAGAAGGTCTCCTTTTGATCTGGATCGGGCAAAGGATACTGAGGTTCCATTTTTCAGGCATACTTTCATCTGATCATGACTTATGCGTTGGTGGATGTTTCTTATCAAGTCATCTCCGCCAGATTTATAAAGCTCAGCGTGAAGGCGGCCTTGTTAAGCTTGAGTTTATATATTGCTTCCTCACTTCACTTAGGTATGGTGGTTAGTAGTTTTCGATGTCGTCGCCAATATTTAATGGTTCGTTCTGCCTGACAGCGGAATGTTGTTCGTCATCGCCGTTTAACAGTCTGCAGAAAACTCGTAGCAGAAACGTATTGGGCGTGTTCCGTTCTACTCCAAACTATGTTCTTTAGTTTAAGACAGGTAAGTTTTCCATGGCACCATGAAGTCGCCTAACATTTCCACATAACGCTGTAAAGGCACATCCCTTTCATCTTCAAAAATGTAAGGGGCGGCGTCGCACCCCAAACGGTCACTTAATGGGAAAAAGGGGGTTTCTCATGCTTTTGTTTCGGATTCGTTACACTCATTAGCGGCAGTTTTGCTTTTTTACATGTCCATTGTGATGGATATAAGCTTCATCTAAAAAAAAGATATTGGTAAACCTTGAAAAGTACCCAGTTGCCTGGTTTACGAAGTCAAGCCTCTGACTGGCAACCCAGTATGCCAGTCAGAGGCTTTAATTATTTCACCAATTGAATTTAGTAGGGGTACAGCTTAACGACTTGTGCTTAATTATGATCTATGCACATTTAAACTATTATAAACTACGAATAAAGTTCGATTCATCACGAACAGAATGAATTACACTCTCCACGTTTTCTATCGTTCTTGATGATCTTGGTCGCCCGGATTTTCCAGTGTTATACCGGTCTTTCATTTTTGCATTTTCGAATGAGAGCTATGATTGGCCTATCATTTAATTGGAGAAAATCTCGAACATTACATTATATTTACCGTGGTACAGTTGCCGAATCAAAGTTTTTATAAAACTCTCACGCAAAAAGCGCGGTCGTCTTTCTAATGCTAGGCTTAAAATACCATATGCACCCCTCGAATTTGTTTCACTCAAGCAAATATAAACCTTCTTATAAGACACCTTATATATTTTTTAAATTTGGACATGCTTTAAGTATAACGTTTAACTCATAGGCTTCACGTCGGGCGCCATTTCTCCATTTATCTTCTTCTTCTTTGCATTGAATTTTGCCACAAAACTACTTAATAGGTAAAACAACACATGGAAAACATTTCATTGACGGCAATTCGTGTATCTAAATCATTACATCTGACCAGCCTTGAAGCCGCCAGCTTATACATGTCTCGTAGTTAATCTAGTTGTCTATGTATTGAGATGACTTTTGCATTCGACATAAAAAAAAGTTCTTCGCTTAATTTATGTCTGTCCGCCCACTCTACCACACAAAACGCAAAAGCTCCTTCATTAATGACGACCATTACTCTCTCAAATGCAGTTCCTTACAAATCGTTGCCTAACTTAAGCTCTGGATCTCAGTCGGGTTACCTTCACCTTTTCAAAACCAAAGTTTTTGTTCCTACTTTTGACTGGAGGCCCAACTTCTTTCACTTCTGGGAACTTTATTCATGGCAAACAAATGTTGAATTTGCATGCAGATTACGAGATCCGGTGAGGCAACGCAATAAATTCACTCAAAGTTGTATCTTCCTGGTATTGGTTGCAGCTGTGGCTGGCCCCTAAGGCATCAATCTGCACAAAATGTCAAATGCAAATTTCTAATTACAATCGAACAACATCGTAACATGGGGGTGCATCGCAAACACACACACATGCACATACCAGACAAAATGGATACAGGAAAGTGTTTTTTTGTTTGTACAATTCGTGGGAACTGTCGTACAAGATGGCACATGGCAGCCGTGTTAGGTTGGGAACACGACCCTCATGTGTAGCACAAAGAATTGCAATCACTTAAGGTCAATATCATTGGTGTTGTGCCCGTTCGATAACAATCATATGGCCTACCGTCGCATGGAAATGTTTAACCATTACGGACTCTAACGATGTCCTTGAACACATTTTTTTTGTTCAGTTCTTTCAGCTTTTTTTCCTAATTTAACCCCTCATGCGCGGAATTGTGTTATCCTGACCAAACCATATACATGTATGCCAGCACGTGTATAACGTCACAAGGTGCGTGTGAATTGCCTAACATGCTTGCGAAGCATATTGTGGAACGTAATAATGTCTACTGTGAGGCAGCTTTCCTTTTTTAGAAAAAAACTAGAAACCGTGGGAGTTCCATAGATTTAACAAAAAGAAATAAGAGAACTTTATGAATTTTAGGCTGAGTGGTTGGCTTTTTTATGGGTCTTCGAGTGTTGTTTTTTTTTTTTCATTTCCCATTTTATATTTAGATTGAAACATCAAACGCATGCTTTGAAAGGTGTATACGCTTTGTGGACAAAGGGAGAGTGTGTGTGTAATAATAAAAGTAGTCTCCAGAAAGCGCTTAGAGTGAAAGAATGAGTGACGCATTATTGTTTTTTTAATGAGATCTGAAAAAGGACTCGCCGGAGTGAAAAATTGAAAGTTTTCAATTTTTTGCGTCGCATGCAATGGATTTTGGCTGCTTTTACAAATCAAACGTTCTTAGTTGTCAATTGTTATGAGTCTAGGTTGGCCACCTAGGCATCTTCATTATTAGAAATAATTTTGGAATCGTAAGTCTACAAGTGACGTTTTTGTCCCTCATCAAACATCCCAGCTTAACAAACATTTTTGCTCCCATTAATAAAATAAAAAAATTAATAGTCCAACGCACTAACCATTCGGCCACTGAAGTCGTTTTTATTAGAAAAAAAATACAATCACACAGATATCACCAATTATTCCCTTCTGCAAGAACTCCAGTGTGAAGATACAATCTCTTCATTGTAAAGAACTCACAAAATCTAACCAAAGTTACACGCTCTACCTTTTGGAAATCCTTCCAAAATTTGATAAAAGAAACATAAACATTGATAGGGCAATCTGAGCCAAAATAAACGTTATACAACTGAATATATCATCAAATCTGGCTACGTCATCCCATCTAAAACAATCAGACCACATACCAATTTTCATTTTCATCTTGCAACCTCTCACGTCCAATCTTCTGCCATCTAAAAGTACCGTCATTTTTAACTTTCTCTTACAAAGAGAAAGATATTGTTTTCGTGAAAATTTTCGACCTCGAGATTTTGATTGATTCTAACATTACGATGATAGTGGAGCCTAAAAAACTGTTTTTTGGAATTCCGTCCGTCGGTCCGTAATGGTCTCCCCAGCCTAAACGGCTAGACCGATTTTCTTCAAACTTCGTATCCAAGCTTGTTTTAGTCATAATTCTAGGCCATTTTTTTTGTTTGCTTTTAGCCATGTTAATAACGGTACCTGCCATATAAAAATTACACATAACCCTAATTTTCTCGAAAACGGCACTAACGATTTTGATTAAACTTTATATATACTATAACCATAGTAGTTCCAACAAAACTGCATACCCAGTTTTTTCGAGAAAATCCATATAACGGATTTTGTCATTTAGGCCATATAAAGAAAATTGTTAATTTCTCGCAAACTAGTATGCCAAATTGAATGAAATTTAATATATATACCACAATTACAGTTTGAAAAAATTTCACATAATTAGTTTTAGCCCAACTATCACAAAACGGAATTTTCAGTTTTGGCCACTAACGGAAAATCATTATTATTCCCATTTACATCGATTCCTTCAAAATTCGGAGTAAACATTTCGACATTATTTATATCATTTTAGCATCAATAATCAAATGCTTATGATATGATCTAACTCCCAACTTGCTGTGAAAGAGAAAGTTGCGTACGACCCAGTCGTGCACCCACCACTCGTTATTTATAACAACAAAATTCCGATAGCATTTCGTTTTAAAAATGTCGCCATATGTATAACACCGTCATTCCTTAAGGCAGTACTCTAATCCCAACAATACATATTCATTATCATTAACCACATACATATCGAAAACTCAATGAAATCTAGCTGTTTGGATTCAAGCTTCAATTACAGACTCCAGACGTCAGACACAAACCGTTTCAAAAACCATGACAGACCAAAGGAAAGACAGTTCTATCGATCAGGTGTCATTTATCAACATTCAGAGGAAAATAACCACAATAAGACACTTACCCTCAAACGTCCCCAAGAACAGAATATTTTGCAGAACATGTTAAAAAATGTCTCATCCATGTATCTAACAACTTTCGTATGATTTCTTACAACGAAGAATATTGGTCTTCCGTCTTCCTGGACTCACCGATGAGTTTCATAATTTGATCTTGCTCACAAACAATGCTACGTACCCAAATTTACATATTGGCAGATATTGTACCCACTGCACACCACCACACTAGCCGGTGTACCTATTTATGCTATACAACAAACATTACGTCTACCATCTTCCTCGTTCTCCAACCAACACGACAACAAGAAACCGTCAACGATACGAGACAACACCTCACTCTTAGGTTAAATGATATACCATCTGTGCACTTCCGACACGGATCCTTTTTTTTGCACACTAACATACGTGTTGACTTCAATACACACGATCAAACAGCCACAACACTATAGAACCAGCTGCATAATTTTTTTCTCTTTTTCCTGACGCTTTTTCGTTCCATAAAATCCAATTCACTCCTTCGCAAAAGTAGTTTCACGTCAAAAACCAACGTCTTTAGTCTTTTACCAGTAAAGAATTTCAATTGCTACATTGCAATTCTGAAATAATAGCTCTACGGCAGAATAAGCGTATACTCTTAAATTCTAAATTGCTAACATTAAATCCATTCATAGGTTAGGTTAGGTTTACGGGTTGGTGGAGTAAAGAATTCTCTATTCCGCCACACTTAGGTCCATGTGGACCCATTGTGATACCCTTGGTGGGATTACGTCCTTCCTTATCGTTACTGTGGGTAACTCCACTCTATCCAGCCATCCTGATGTTCGTAGGAACCTGCAAAGATAGGGTAATGGAATATCGGAAAGCTCTTGGATGTCTTGGAAGTAGTAGCTTCCAAGTGTTCTGTTCCTCAGGTGACAGAGACTCGGGCAGTGACAGAGGAAGTGAGGTGTATGCTCGTGTGTTTCCTCATCGCCGCAGCCTCTACAGATATCGTCATCCTTGAGATTTAATTTCATTGTATGGGTTCTGAGAAAGTTGTGACCAGTTAGAGCCCCTACCAGTTTAGATAAGGAGCTTCTGTCGTACCGCAAAAGTTTTTTGGTTCGGTTTCCGTTATATTCTGGCCAGAGCTTCCGAGATATTTCGCAGGTAGTCAATGACTTCCACCTGGTATTGGCTTTCATTCGGGTTTTGTATTCCACTCTTTCTCTGAGGTTACAGAGTGGTGGTTCGACCGTTTGTAGTGCCTGATCATGATCTGTAGCAGATCCATTTCTTGCCAGTTCGTCGGCCATCTCGTTGCCGTCTATGTCCCTGTGACCAGGAACCCAGCAGAGATCAGCATTATGCTGTGAGCAGAGAACTTTGAGCTCTTCGCGACAGCGGCGAACTAGCTTTGATTTAATCTCGATAGCAGATACTGCTTTTATGGCCGCTTGGCTGTCAATGAATATGGTGATATCACTGTGTGGTATTTCCATTATTGACACCAAATGAGCCGCTTCAGCGATTGCTAGCACCTCAGCCTGGAACACACTACTATGATCAGGAAGCCTGATCGATTTGTGTATTGCTAATTCCTCTGAGAATATGCCAGCACCTGTTCCACAGTCCATCTTTGATCCATCTGTGAAGATGAATATCGATTTCCTTTTTGTTGGTTCATTCTTGTCCCATTCGTCTCTGCTCGGAAACGAGCAGTTGAAGGGTCGATCGAAGTCTAGATAGGGAGATAGATAATCAGAGTTTACTACGCTCCCTACGTATTTTTTAGGACCTGCACATGCCCAGCGAGGCTCGGGATCCAGCTGTTTGTTTGGCTGATCCTCGAGGAGCTTTTGGCAGCTGATTCCTGCATGTATAGATCCAAGGGTATCAGATTCAGAATCACCTCCAATCCAGAGGTTGGGGTTGTTCTCATCGCACTGGTTGTCCCTATACACGCTAGTCTTTGTATTTTTGTCATTTGCTTCAAGTTGGTTGCTCTGTCTGTGGCTTGCCACCAGACTATACTGCCATATGTGAGTATTGGTCGCACGATAGCCGTATACATCCACAGGATTATTTTGGGGCTAGGTCCCCACTTTCTGCCGAATATTCGGTTACATGCGTAGAAAGCATTTGCTGCTTTCTTAACTCTTTCATTGACGTTAAGTTTCCAATTGAGCTTCTTGTCTAGAATTATTCCCAGATATTTCGCACTTTCAGCTATTTTAAGGGGTATTCCTTCTATAGCTGGTGGTTCGAAGTGTGGTATTGTTCTTTTATTTGTGAACAGCAAAAGCTCGGTTTTTTGGGGGTTGACCCCAAGGCCTCACTGCTTTGCCCACGCGTTGAGTGTCCGGAGCGAGTTTTCTAACAGCTCGCTTATGGTTGGTAAGAATTTGCCTGTCGCAAGCAATATTACATCGTCTGCGTACGCAATTACTTTAACCCCCCTGTTTTTGAATTTCATTAGTATTTCATTAACGACAAGAACCCATAGTAGAGGGGAGATGACTCCTCCTTGCGGTGTGCCCCTTTAGGCGTTTACTTTTAGTTCAGTGTCGCCCAGTTTTGCCTTGATATTCCTTTCTTTGAGAAGACTTACAATCACGTTAGTGAGTGCCTGGTCAACGTTGGAATTCTGCAATCCATTAATAGATTCAAGTACCGGGTATTTACGAGTGGGCGGGCGCTTACAGATGTTATCTTCAATGAATGCTGCCCATCCAATAATATTACTGAAGTCATTTCACTTACGGAAATTGATTGTTTCTCACACACAAAAGCCGTTATTTCATAATAGAGTGTCAGCGGTACTAGGACGTTTGGTACAAACTCACTGGATCATTAGGGACCAGCAATTCGTTTAATCATCAAGTGCTGTACGATATGTAAGATTATCCGATCCAAAGACAACCGATTGCACCATTGCCAGAAGATCGAATAGTGTTCTCCCTGTCGTTGAACGTTACTAGCATGGACTTTACTGGGCCACTGGTCACGTACGAGGATCGCCAAATGAATGAAGGTGTACATAATGGTAATTACTTGCGCATCGATAAGAGCCGTTCATTTTTAACTTGTTTCGTCTACCTGTAAACGAACGGCACATTTATCAAAATATAAAAATTTTCAAAAAAATTTTACCTACAGCACAAAATTTGTTTTGCTTACCACTGCAATTGTTTGGTTGTCAGTGTCAATGTGACAGCTTAGACATTCTCTGCTTGGAGGCAGAATTTTCCCTGGAGAAAATTTGTAAGCAAGAATTGCCAGAAAATAAAATATTGGTTTGCTAGACAATTTTATGAGTGGTACTTGAGAGAAGTGAGAAAATCAGCAATTTCGTATATGCGATAGAGAAAGACAAATGGCGCACAACGTGGGGCAGGTCTGCTTTCTATAGCTGTCACAGTCACAACAAAATTTGCAGTGGTAGGCAAAACAAATTTTGTGTTGTAAGTAGAACTGTTTTGATAAATTTGTCGTTCGTTTACAGGTAGACGTAACAAACTTATAACTGACATAAAAACAGAAAGCTATAAATTGGTTATAAGGCGCTTCATAGCTCGTTCCTAGTGTAATCTACTCGATAATGCTTCCACGTTCAAAATGGCTTAGTCAGAGTTGCAGAGATTGAGTTTTACTGACGAGAAATTCATAGATTTTTTTGTCCAACCATCGCTTTCGCTGGAAATTCATTGTAGAACGTACCTTTTGGTGGGCGGGGTTCCTTAAGCTGCGTGTGGGGGTAGTTTATTCAGCGTTAAGAGTAGCAGTAGGTAAAGGAACACTATCAGATCTGTGTCATAGTGAGCGAATACAAGCAGCGTCTACGAGCAGAGATTTGCCACAGCATAAAATATGCATCCACAGGCTCATAATTTAGTGTATTTGTTAGTGGGACATAACAGAACATAGAAGTTATTAAGTTTAGCATCACTAACAATATCAGTAAACGAAGAAATTACAATTTAGCTTTACATATTATTAACAAAACAAAATCTACATACACCTATACCGACTCTTGCATGCAATTGCGCAGGGTATTTTTAAACTACTTTTATTAACATGCAGTTCAACTATATCGGTATTTTTATTGTAAACTCTACTCATGCGACTAATAGCCTCATGCATACCAGTGTTGTGTTTATGGATATATAAGTATATGTAATATATTTAATCTACGCAGGTTGTAGGTACCTCCCGGCGTATTAAAACCAATAGCACTTAAAAGATCAGGAGCATCAATTTGTCCTGATAATAACTGATGTAAGAAAACCATGTCATTGTTAAGTCTACGTTGAGACAAAGGCAACAGTTTAATTCTGCACCTGTACGGAGGCAAATCGTGAAGATCATCCCATGGAAGTCCTCTCAAAGCAAATCTTATGAATTTACGTTGGGCAGATTCAATTCTATTTGAATGAACTACATAGAAGGGTATGCGAACTTGTGAGGCATACTCAAAGTGAGGGCGAACTAGACAGTTATAGGGCGAAAGATTGACATAAGGGTCATTAAACTCTTTTGACCATCTTTTAATAAATCCTAACATAGAGTTGGCAACAGCTTATGACCAATTTATCACAAATAATAGGTCTGTTCCCGTACAAAATAATATTTACTGATTCTTACTGACTCTTACTGATTTTTACTGATTTTTACTTATTGCCGTTCCCGTACGCAATAATAAGTAAAAGAGAGAGCTCACGAGAGAGTAAAAAACTACCCCTCCATAAAAATCTGTAAAAAAAATTTACTGCAGAAATTTCTTTTGGTAAAAATCAGTAAACTGTCAGTTGGTATCTAAAAGTAACAACTCGCTTGTTTTGACAGGTGATTTATGTCATTTGTGCTTTAAAAGGCATACAAAATATTTAATTTTACTGTTTTTTACTTAAACGCGTTCCCGTACTTTTTGGTAATTTTGTCTCTTTCTGAGATAATTTACCCATACTCCAGGAAATTTGAGAATTTACTAATTTTTACTGAAAAAGTACGGGAACAGACCTATTATTATATTAGGAATGCAAGATAGTTATGGGATAGGTCTATAGTTAAAAAAATTTCAGCGCTCACAGGTGTAATAAATGCGTTTTTCCATTGAGTTGGGAATACTCCTGTGGCAAGGGAGCTTTCAAACATATACTTAAGGTGTGGCAAAAGAGCATCTTTGCATTGTTTTATGACTACTGGTGTGATACCATCGGGACCCGCAGAATAGTCATTATTCAATAGAGAGATATATTTAAGTAGTGTCTCATTGTCAAATATAATGTTGCTGAAACTAACTTTAGGACAATCATTGAGATAACTGAAATAATGTTCGTCTAAGACAAGAGGGGTATCAATAAATCATTTACTGAAATTCTCTGCTGTTTTTGAATTATTATAAGAGAAGTTGGCTGGATTTCCATCCATTTTTCTCTTTGAATTGACAAATCCCCAAATTGTTTGGGGTCACTTTTAAGAGTGTTCTCCATTTTGACTATAATTTTCATTAAAATAATTCATTTAAATAATTTAGGTACTTATCAAAGTCGTAATGATTCTGGATTGTTACAAAATTATTACAGGCCCGGTTTCGTCTGTTTCGAAGAGATTTAAGCTCTTTCGTGTACCAAGGATGCTGGATTTGAGAATTTTAGGATGCTTGATAGGAATTTTTCTACCCATGCAATATTTAATTTATTAGAAGATAGAATTTTTTCACAGCTTCTTCTAAATTTGAGAAGCTGTCTATATTCATATTCGAAAGAATAATTTCATCGGGCAGCCTTTGAAAGTTCGCTTTCCAAAAGTCAAAAGAGTACAAACGATCATACGGGTCAGAATTTTCGTATAGTTGTCCGCCTATGTCAATGAAAATAGCCAGTGGATGATGATTATTGTCTATGTTAGTAATGCTGGTACTAGATTCTGATACTGCAATACTTACAGAGTCAGAAGAAATACTAAATCGAGAACTCGATTGTTATGATTTATTTATAAACCTTGTTTGCTGTAAGTCAAATGATAAGATTTTGTCAAGTAATTATAGCTCTTGTTGTGCAGAGACTGCAGATGGTATAAAATGAGGTTCTCCCTCAGAAGGCACCCAGTCTATGTGCGGCAAATTAAAATCACCCAGCAACAAAATAGTACTGTCACCACAACAAGATAAGTCACGTTACACACAGATAAACTTTATGCATTGCTTACTGAAGTTGAAGAATTCATCAACTCTAGGCCATACTTATGTTGGGGATAATCCTCTCGACCTAACAGCACTTACACAGACTCAGCTGGACCGCAGATATGTTCATATTAGGCCGATAATTTCAAGGAAAAGGGGTAAAGCTTTTGACTTTTATATACTCTTTAAAGCGGAGATAGTTCGAGTGTTCCATAATTCCAGATAACAATTTGACAGCTGACAGTTCGGGGTTAGTAAAAATGGATTGCTCTACGAAAGTACAACGCATTTTCATTGTTGAGCAATAAATTAAAAAATAATGGACAATTCTACTTTGAAAATGCGGCTGTTAGTAACAATTAATGGTGTTCGTTAGCGTGAAATGATAATCCAGTGTTTAGTGCCTAAAATACAAGATATGGATGTCACTAACATGTGGTTTCAATAAGACGGTGCCACATGCCATACAGTTAGAAAAATAATAAAATTACGTCATGAATCATTTTCCAATATCTGCCCTTTTTGCGATCAGAATTGGCCATCCCGATTTTGCGATTTGACACCATTGGACTTATTTCTTTGGTTTTTTTTAAGTTAAACGTCTATGCAAACAAGCCCACGACCACCAACCCCTTGAAAGAGGAAATTGGATGGTGTATTAATGAAATTTAACCACGTTTATACGAACGGATCATAGAAAATCTCAATAAAAGAGTACGTACTTGCCGGCAAATGTATTGGGCCATTTATCCGATGTGCAATTCCATACATAACCCCAATCTGTATACTCTAGAAATCAACAAAAAAATTTAACTTTCTAATTAAACATCTGTATTTCCTATCAAAATTACATTTTGCGTGAATTATCGGACACTCGTTATAAAGCATATCTTCAACAGTTGAGACCATTTCATCATGCCAATGCACAAAACCGTCCGATTTGAATATTGGAGATGTACTGATCGTTCGCTTCCCGAGACTCTTTGGAATTTGTGCAACTGGAAAAAAATAATATTCCTAATCTCTTGGACTTCTTTGTCGCAAAATGTCCAACTAAAAATCTGACGGAAGTCAAAAAATGCTATGATCTATGCATGGACCACTCACTAGTTACTCTGAAAATGTGTGGAAGTCTAGCAAAAACATATGAGAAGGCTACAATCCACTGTGCGGATCGTTGAATACCCTATCCCATCCTATCTGTAAAACTAAAATCCCCAAAAAGTGGACATGGCTAAAAACACGATGTGGATAAAATAAAGAAAATGACATGGTGACAACAAATTGTTCAGACTGTTTACAAAAAATAGTCTATGGACGAAATGTTCATATTTATACTACTAATGATTCTGCATCAAAAGTTTTTTCGAAAATTTTAAAATTTGACCGAAAAACGTTTTTTTATTAAAAACGCCCCCAAAAAGTGGGCGTGGCAAAAAACTTTATATGAACGAAATACAGATATTCAGATTGTCTAAATATGTTGTTCAGAAAGTTTTTCAAAATTCCTTATGGTTTGGCCAAAAAATACGTTTTTCTAAAAAGGGGGCGTGGCAGTGGGCGGATTTCAAAAATTTTAACACTTGTTCTGCTGGGAGCAACAAAGAGCACGTGTACCAAATTTCATCCTTCTAGCTCAAAATTTAAGGCCCAAAAACTGGTGACGTACGGACGGACGGACGGACGGACAGACATGGCTAAATCGACTCAGCTATCGATTCTGAGTCGATCCATATACTTTGAGGTATATGTAGCTAAATTATTTCTCTATGTTACAAACTATGTATCAAAACTAATATACCCCTATGGGATAGGGTATAAACAGAAGGACCGTATAGATTAACTAATAACAAAACCAAACATATGAGAAGGCTACAATCCGCTGTGCGGATCGTTGAATACCCTATCCCATCCTATCCATAAAACTAAAATCCCCAAAAAAGTGGGCATGGCTAAAAACACGATGTGGATAAAATAGAAAACATATGAGAGGCTACAATCCGCTATGCGGATCGTTGAAAACCCTATCCCATCCCATCCTTAAAATTAATATCCTCAAAATATAGGCCTTATGGCGATGAAATACAGAAAATGACATTGTCACAATATATTGCTCAGACAGTTTATCAAAATCTTTTGTGGTTCGACAAAAAACAACGGTTTTCTATTGCTAATGCCTTGGGATGGGGTATACAAATGGTTTTTTAAGAAAACGCCCCCAAAATGTGGGCGTAGGTGAAAATGATCCGTTGACAAAATGTTTATATTACCATTGCGGAAGTATTTGCATCAACATTTTTTCGAAAGTTTTAAAATTTGAACAAAAAACGTTTTTTACTAAAAACGCCCCCAAAAAGTAGGCGTGGCAAAAAACTTTGTATGGACGAAATATAGATATTAGGATTGTCTAAATATGTTGCAAACACACTTTTTTGAAATTCCTTACGGTTTGGCTTAAAACTACGTTTTTTCTAAAAGGGGGCGTGGCAGTGGGCGGATTTTAAAAATGTTTACAATTGTTCTGGTGACTCGGCCAAGGATCCTATATACCAAATTTCATTATCCTAGCTCAAAATTTAAGGCCCAAAAATCGGTGACGAACAGACAGACGGACGGACGGACGGACGGACAGACAGACATGGCTAATTCGACTCAGCTAGCGATTCTGAGTCGATCCATATACTTTGAGGTATATGTAGCTAAATTATTTCTCTATGTTACAAACTAAGTATCAAAACTAATATACCCCTATGGGATAGGGTATAAAAACGACGTTTTCGGAAAAGACTGTAAAGAAAATGTTGCTTTAAAGGTGCCACTTAAGACACCGCACCGCTCGAAATAGAATCAATAATTGACAATCTGCATTTTATATTGACGAAATATAGATATTGAGACTTTTTCAAAATTCTTAACGTTTGGCCAAAAACTACGTTTTTTTTAAGGGGGCGTGGCATTGGGCGGATTTCAAAAATGTTTACTCTTGTTCTGCTGAGAACAAGAAAGAGTACGTACAAGTATCAAAGTTCATCATTCTAGCTCAAAATTTAAGGCTCAATAACTGGAGACGTACGGACAGATGGACGGACGGACAGACAGACATAGCTTAATCAGCTATCGACTCTGAATCGATCTATATACTTTTAAGGTATATCTAGCTAAATTATTTCTCTATGTTACAAACTATGTATCAAAACCCCCATGGGATAGGGTATAAACGAATCTATACAAGTGTCATGGATAATGATAATGAATTTATGAAATTATTGAGAAAATTTAAACCGTTATTTGAATATTTTATGTTTTTGATGATAACTGAAACAACCTTAATTTCCTCCCAGACGTCAGACGCAGTAGTGGGGCACACAAGTAACGGGTGAGTTAAGTTTTTCAGATTGGCAGCACTGGTTAGTAATGGCGTCCAAACGTCATCTGTCAAAGTGAAAAGTTTTCAGTATACTCTGCCATTTAATCTTAGAAAGACTTACAAACGAGCAACGATTGCAAATTATTGAAATTTATTATCAAAATTCGTGCTCTGTGAAAAATGTGCACCGTTTGTTACGACTTATTATGGTTGTCTTAATCGACCTGGTGAATCAACATTTCGTGCTGTTATCACCAAATTTACTTTGTTGGACATTAAACCATCGACTCGCATGCGCACAGTGCGTACCAATACCAAAGAGAATATTGCAGTCGTAGCGTCCAATGCTAATGAAGATCGTGAAATGTCAATTCGTCGCCGTTCTCAGCATTTGGGCATGTGTTACTTACGTGTCGATTTGGGTTTGAAAGCCTATAAAATACAACTTGTGCAAGAATTGAAGCCGAATGACCTACCTACAACGTCTAATTTTTGGTGAATGGGCCTTAGAAGAGCTCCATGAAAATCCGCTGTTTTATCGATAAATTGTGTTCAGCGATGAGGCTCATTTCTGGCTCAACTGATACGTAAATAAGCAAAACTGTCGCATCTGGAGTGATGAACAGCCACATGCCATATAGTTTGGTGTGGTTTATGGGCTGGTGGCATCATTGGTCTATTTTTTCTTCAAAGACGACCGTAAAAGAAACTTTACCGTCAACGATATCGAGCCACGATACGCGACGTTTTTTTGGCGCAGTTGGCTGAATTGAACTTGGTTGACATGTGCTCGTGAAACAATGGAAATGTTGAAGGATGAACTTGGTGAGCAGCTTAAATCTCCAAATGGCCCTGTGAGTTGGCAGCCAAGATCATGTGGATTTAACGCCTCATGGTTATTTCTTGTAGGATTATGTAAAGTCGTTAGTCTATGTGGACAAGCCGAACACGATTGAAGCCTTACAGGATAACATAGCACGCGTAGTTCGTGGAATACAGGCCGAAATGCTCGAAAAAGTGACGCAAAATTGGACCTTCCGAATGGACCAGTTGTAATTAAAAAGTAAATGGCAAAGACCAATTTATCGATTACAATACAAATTTTGAATATTTGATGCAAATTTGAGTGTTTTATTCGATTTAAAAAAAAACTACGCTTAAAGAATCACCCGTTGAAAGCCAGAAAAGGATCGGCATTAACTTTTATGATGCCAAGACCATTCTGTGGACTACCCATCAGCACTGATAAATTCCATATTAAAACATGGCTGCAAAACAGGGCCAATCATTACTTACTTACTTAAGAGGCGCTGCAGTCCGGGAGGACCCTGGGCCTCAACCAACATGCCTCTTCAATCAGCCCAGTCCTTAGCTAACTGCCTCCAGTTGCGCACTCCAAGTTGGTTGAGGTCGGTTTCTACTTGTGCGCGCCACTTAAGGATAGGTCTTCCTCTACTGCGTCCGACGTCTGGCTGGGAATCGATGACTCTGCGAGCCGGAGTATTGGTGTCCATTCGTTCTACATGTTCTAGCCATCTTAAACGTCCAATGCGGAGTTTTTTTTGAGTCGGAGTCGCTGTACAGCTCGTATAATTCGTGGTTGAATCTTCGTCGCCATAGCCCGTTAACGCAAACGGGACCGAAGATTTTTCGAAGAATTTTTCTCTCGAATCGACCAAGGATTTCTTCATCCGCTTTTGATACGGTCCATGCTTCAGCGCCGTAGAGCAGGACTGGGATGATCAGGGTCTTTTATAAGATCTCCTTAGTAGTTCGACTGAGGGCTTTACTACTAAGTTGCCTTCTTAGCCCGAAGAAACAGCGATTGGCAAGAGTAATTCTTCGTTTGATTTCTGACGAGATGTTGTTGTCAGAGTTAATAGCGGAGCCGAGGTAGACAAAGTCCCTTACTAGCTCAAAGTTATATCTGTCAATGGTGACGTTCTGTCCAATTCGTCGATATTGTGTGTCCTTTCGTGTTGACTTAGTCTTACCGCTAAACCCAATTTTTGCCGCTTCCTTCTCTTACGTGGCTATGACATCACGTTGAGTCCTACCAATGATGTCAATATCGTCGGCGTATGCTAGTAGTTGCACCGATTTTTGGAAAATTGTGCCCCTGGTGTTGGCTCGGGAGTTTTGCACAATCCTCTCAAGAATCAAATTGAAGAAGTCACATGACAGCGCATCGCCTTGCCTAAATCCGTTTTTGGTATCGAATGTGTCGGTGAGGTCGTTTCCGACCCTGATGGTGCAGCGAGAATTCTCCATCGTCATCCTACACAAACGGACGAGTTTGGGTGGTATACCAAAACTAGACATGGCTCTGTATAGTTCGTCTCTATTAATGCTGTCGTATGCGGCTTTGAAATCGATAAATAGGTGGTGAGTATCGATTTCGACTTCTTGGGTTTTTTTCCATGACCTGCCGAAGTGTGAAAATTTGATCGGTTGTGGACTTTCCTGGCCTGAAAGGGCCGATCAGGTTGTTGGTAAACAGTTTCAGGCGTTCACATATTACGGCAGATAGGATCTTGTAGGCGATGTTGAGCAGACTTATGCCTCTGTAGTTGGCGCAGTTCTGAGGGTCTCCTTTTTTGTGAATCGGGCAAACGATGCTGAGGTTCCATTCTTCAGGCATACTTTCATCCGACCAGATTTGGCTTATGAGTTGGTGGATGTTACTTACCAAGTCATCTCCGCCAGCTTTATAAAGCTCAGCGGGAAGGCCGTCATTTAAGGCGGCCTTATTAAGCTTGAATTTAGATATTGCTATCCTCACTTCACTTAGGTCGGGTGGTTGGTCTTCTATATCCTCAGCATCGACTGTGTCTCAACAACGATATTTCCTTGTTCATCTCCTTGGCTTTGGTAAAACTTGCGAACATCGTTCCTGGAGTGGCACCTCTCTATATTGTCGATCGCGCGCTTTTCTTGCTCTTTTTTCTTCTTTCTGAAAAGCCGATGTTCTTCCCTTCTTCTTTGCCTTTAGAGCTCAATGGCAGCTCTCGTCTTCACCTGCAGCTTAGCCTTGTAGGCCTCATTCTTGGCTGCGAGCATCTGTCGGCATTCCCCATCAAACCGGGGGTTTCTTGCTGGTGGTTGGGAGAAACCGAACACATCAATTGCGGCTAATCTAATAGCTTTTTGGCATCGTTGCCATTGTTCTTCGCCATTAGATGCTGGTGGTATGGTGTGAATAGAGAGGTTAAGGGATACGCGATGCGCGAAGGTCTTGGCGGTCTCTGGCGATGGCAGTCTTTCGACATTAAATTTTTTCACAGCATTTCTGGTTTGTTGTGGCGTGGTGGATATCCGCATCCTTACCTTAGCTGCAACAAGGTAGTGGTCCGAGTCGATGTTAGCCCCTCGGAATGTTCGGACATCCAAATACTGGATGCATGCCTCTTGTCTATCGCAATGTGATCGATTTGGTTGACTGTTCGTTGATCTGGAGACCGCCATGTCCGCTTATGGATATCGAGGTGAGGAAACCGTGTGCTGGCTATAGTGGCATTTCGTTCCGTAGCGAAGTCAATTAGCCTAAGTCCGTTACCAGACGTGTTGTCGTGTAGGCTATATTTTTCGACAGTACTGCTAAAGATGTCTTCTCTTCCTACCTTTGCGTTAAAATCCCCAGCATGATTTAAACATCGTACTTTGGTAGTCGGTCATAGGTTTTGTCGAGGGCCAATCACTACTGAACTAATATTGAAGGTAACAGATAAGCCAAAATGTTCATGCCAAACACTTCCCACGCAAGAACTAAACAACTCTTACATCTAACTAGGAGCCAGATTCGAACAGTCACAGGGTTCCTTACTGGACATTGTCAAGTCAAAAAACACCTCATGACTATGAGAATAACTCAAGATAACACCTGCAGACTATGCAACGAGGAGGAAGAATCAGCAGAGCACATCCTGTTGGACTGTAACGGCCTAATCAGATTACGTCAACACAAGCTAGGTAAACACTACCTTGAGGAAGAGGACGTATCTAACAGCCCACTCAAAGATTTACTAGGGTTCATCACAAAGTCCGGTATCATGAGGGAGCTCTAATTGGAGTAAATCACAATAGGCCCAACTTTGGCCGCAGTGATATGGTAACTCGATTCCAACTCCCTAACCTAATCTAGTCTAGCCGGAGACGCTCAACGGTTCGGGCGCTCGTTAAGTAAAGTAAGTAATGTACACTATTGTTAGCTCCTAGGTATGTCGCTTCTCCATATCAAAGTACATATTGACAATAATGACAATTTTTTGATTTTTTTGTCCCGCCACATATTGCAACAAGTGCCGTGCCTCTTGAAGCAGACTTTGAACAATCCGTTTGTTTTTGTTTATCCAAACTACATACCGCACTTTTTCAGTTGTACGTACGTGACATTTTTGTACTTATTTACACAATTTATACAGCAACCAGCTAGAAACAACAACAAAACGCAAAAGCGAATGTAAACAACAATTTCCACCTCCTTGGAGTTATTTACCTGTGAAACAGCACTTACCACGACTGTCAAGGTAAATCGATTCATTACATCCACTCGATCAGACCTAAAGATGCGCATCATCATCCAAACAAAATTAAGCAAACAAGTGGTTGTGTGTGTATGTGTAGTCCGCTGCTCATTCACTTGCACTCACGACCGCAGTCGCTTTAACACGCCTTAGCACTTAATAAAAAGAAGATGCTGCCGTGCCGTAGATGTTGCTGAACGTTCCATCCGGATACTCGATCCAACTTACATGTCGAACGCATAAATATAAAGGATGGCGAAAAAGCGCTACAAATTTAAATTCGATTTATTTGAATTTACAAACGCGTGGCATGGCGCTCTGTGTTGAAGACACCCAAGATGTACTACGACGACGACACGAGTATCTCTTCACAGACATGAGCTTGGTCGGGCGCCAAGTCGTTGGGGGGCGAAATCGCATTTAATCTTATTTCCCTCCATCAATGCTGCAACGTTTCTCGATAAAGTGTTGTGATTACATTAATATAATTGAATTTATTCTTTCTTGTGGGCCTACCGCACACACACAAAGACACACACACATGCATGCACACAGGGGGCACACAGAATAAAAGGGGTTTACATGTAGAAATAAATGAAAAATACAAAAGCAGGGATAAGTCTACAATCCATTGAGTTGAGGAGCTGAATTATATTACCCGTCCTATATTGGTACCTATTCCATTTGCAGGCGTTTTTGGTTTGGGTAACGGAATTTATTTAATGTGCAGAGGAGCGTTGGCGAATGGTATGGAAATGGGCTTTCTCATTGCCAGATTAAGAAGGATGTAAAGGAAGTCCATTGATATGAAATTATAGTATTTAAGCTTTAATTCAACGCTAGTTTGGCGTATGAAGCTGCTGTTCTATTCCAATAAATCTTGGTAACTCTTAAATTAGTTTATTGGGTTGGTTTACGGCGGCCAGTGAAGCCAGTCATAAATAGATAGTTTTGTTTTTGAGATAAATTGCATTGAACTTATTTGAATTTAAATTGACAGCCAAGCGGTCATAAAAGCAATATCTGTTACTGAAATAAAATCCAGGCTAATAAGTTGCTATCGCAAAGAGCTCAGATCTTTTGGCAAAAAATATAATTTCAAGGGTAGGTATCTGGTCACAGGAATATAATCGACAATGAGATGGCGACGAACTGTCAAGTAATGGATCTGCAAGATCCAAAGAAGTCAATATTACAATATATTATATTACATTCAGTGACATCAGTTGAGTATATGACTTAAAACGATCCAACAAACTCCTACGGTATGGAAGAGCATCACTGTCTATATTCGCAGGAATAATTTATAGTTGGAAGTTGTAGAACGAGGATAGACTCTGATTGACTTTAACTTGGCAATGTCCAGTGGTTGTCACTCTGACTACACATCAATAGTGCTTATACTTACTCCCAATTGGTAACCATCGGTTACTGGTCTCATCCAACCGGATTTGACTTGCTAAACGGCAAGTGCGAGTGTTGATAAGAAGGCGAAAGACAGCAACATTTCTAGACCAGATTTGACGGTCAAGAAATAGGCGTTTTTGATCAATAATAGGGTGTAAGCGACCGAGTAACATCCTTACAAAAACTTTGGAAATTATTGGAAGAAGGTTCTAGAACCAAAATCAATTTCCTTGACTTCTCACTGTATTGGTATGTATTCTAAGCCAATTGCCACATCAATAGTGAGAGAAGCTTGAAATCAAATCAATGATAATAGTTTGGTTGTGAACAAAATTATATGAACTTTAGATAACACGTGAACTTGTTATAAACATTTCAATTCGTCATAGGAATACTCGAAGAGATAACGCAAAAGTAACGAAACGGTTCTGTAAAATAATTTAGTGCTACTAAGCGGTTGTCGGTTCTCGATCACATTCTGCGGTAATCTGTTGAATTATATAGCTTTAAGAATAAATATGTATTTTTGCGAAAGTATTTATGGTTGGCTTATAATCTGGAATATAGCTGCCGTCACTCCAATCCTTATCTATGGCAACGACGAACGTACACTTCTTGCAGTACTAATGGGAAGGATAAATAATGAAACACTGGGAGACTTTAAATCAATGCTTGGTACAGTACAAGCCCAATCTAATGATAACAAGGACTTTCCCGTAAATCAAAGCCCGGAATACTCCAACGACTCAAGTCTAAATGCCAAAGAGTTAACCGCCATCAATGACCAATTAAAAGACCATCAGGCAACCATTGAAGCTCAATCAAAACTTTATCAAATCACCAGTGACAATCAGATGAAAATTATTCATATGATAGAAACTCAATCAAAGATGAACCAACTAATCATTGATAATCAATCGAAAAAAATCGAAATGATAACCAACAGTCTTTCGGAAAAACTTGAAATGATTGACACACAATGGAAGAAGCACGAAATGGCCATTGAGGCGAGATCAAAGGAAAACAGCAAAATCATCGATAACCAATCGAAAATAATAGCAATGATGGAAACCCTATCCAAGAAACAGGATATAATGGACAGTCAACTCCAAAAACATCAAATTTCCATTGATACTCAATCAAAGATGCATCAGGTAACCAGTGATACTCAGTTGAAAATACTTCAAATGATGGATACTCACTTGAAAATGGATCAAATAATGTCTGATAATCAATTGAAAAAAATCGAATTAATCGAAAATCTATCGAAAACATATCAAACGGGAGAATCTCTACTGAACAACCAAACACAAGCTGTCGAAAAGCAGTCGAAGATGTTTGAAATATTCACTACAACTCTAACGGAAAAACTTCAAATGATGGAAAGACTGGTGAATGTAACACAATCGAAAATGTACCACGATGAGCAATCCAAATTGATTGAAATCTTCGAGGATAGATTTACAAAGATCAATGAAAGTCTATCGGAAAAGCTTCAAATGATGGAAATTCGAATAATAAAACAACAGGAAATTACAATTGCAACTAAATCAAAAGGAGTTTTGGATCTTCAATCGGAAATAAGTGAGCTGATTGACGATAAAATTAAAAAAATTAATGCAGAGGCATATCAAGTAATACAACAATACAAAATTGCCATTCAAACTCAATCTAATACCATATCAGAAAACCATCAAATCATGTTAAAACACTCACAAAAAGTGTCAGACAAACTGATTGAAATAATCGATGATCACTATAAATCGATCTCTGAAAGTCTAACGGAAAAATATCAAAAAATTGAAATTGCCATCGAAACCCAATCGGAAAAGAATCAGGAATTAGCTGACAACCAATCGAAAATAATTGAAATGATTGACGATCAGTTCAGAACGATAACGGACACTGTCTCTGAAAAATGTCAAATATCAGAAAAACTTGAAATGTCAGTCGATACTCAGTCGGAAAAAATCCAAGAATTCACTGACAATCAATCGAAACTAATTCAAATAATGGATTCGATATCGGAAAAACTGGAAATAGTTCATAATAATATCCAAAGTGATAGAACTTACAAGGTGCCTGGTAAATATTTTGTCGCAGCCAATAATTCATTAGAGTTCCTAAATTTTACTCAACCTACTCGTGGAGGATACTCGCGGATATCCTTGGGTAATAGGTATGGTCAATCATCCAAATCAGATCAACACACGCTCTACTCCCCCGCAGATATATTTAATGATCCGGAACCAAAAATTGGTAATATGAGGGAGGGTGGGAGGTTGAGAGATGCAGTCAACACATACCCACCAACATGTGAAAATATTTTTAGAACGATTAAATCGAGTGAACTTTCTATAAATCAAAATATTTTCACTCAGACTCAAAAAGTTATGGAAAGATTACTAATGAGGACTCCAACTCTTGACAATCAAGAGAAAATAATTCACCAGATTCAAGAGTTATATTGGAATATAGGACATTTAACTGCATCATTAAATGCTAAATATCCTGGTGGTAATTACAGGATTGAGGCATCTTAGTTGATGGCAATATTTTTGATAGTCCGATGCGATCAAAGGAGCAAATTTAAAATAGATGGGGGGGTATGGCAAACAAAAACGTAAATCCAGTAAATCCTTCAAATATGTATAAATAAATATTTATAGATAGGTAACTTTAGTTGCTTGTGAAACTGATCCTAAGAAAAAATAATGTTTTTCTGCAATATCCTGGGTACTTATTCCGTAACTTTTAAAACGATTATCGTTGACGATAGTGTAGGAGACTTGACGGGTGCGTAGAGTGTGATTTTTGTATTGTGTGTTGGGTTCCCAAAAAGTCTCCTTCACTACGTCAACGATTGTCATTTTGAAAGTTACGGAATGAGTATCGTGGCTTATTTAGAAGCCAACTAATCAAATTTGAATCACCGTTGATCCCTGTCAATGGGCGTAACTTGTCTTTCTATGGAGAATCGAAAACCATCATATCGCTCGTTTTGCCTCTTAACCCCAACAAAGCTGCATACATCAATGTTGTAATATTGAGCAGATTTTGTATGGCGAAATCAGTTGGTTTTGTTAAGGAACAATTTCACAAGTTAGTAAAGTTACTTCTAGCAAAATTAAAACTTATTGAAAGCAACGTCTAAAAATAGTTTCACCTTTTTGACAACAGTCTTAGTTTCCGGATAAATTGTCAAGCAAAAACAATTTCTTTGAAAGACAGTGAATATGTTTATCAAATTCATTGTAAAAGTTGAAAATAAATATGACGTTAAGTAAATTCAAATATTTAGGGGATCTACACACTTAAGCGAAAGTAAATGAATATGAAAAATAAACTAAAATATGAAAAACAATGTTGTACATTAAAAAAAATTTTAAATGTTTAATAAAAAATAAATAATAAATAAAAAAAAATTATTAAAATGAGCAAGGCTGTGCGAATTTTTTTATAGCAAGACGAAAAGTAGCAGCACTATAAACAGATTGGTCAGAATGGCACGGAATAACCGCCCTGCTGTCCCAGGCGTACCGAGATCAGCTGCTTCGGACACCAGGTTATTAAGAAATCTGAAAGGTAAGTTAGGCCCTTTGAACAGAGATGGTGCCGAATGAACAGAAAGGCCAACGGCAGCGCTCAATCCCGTAGTGGATACTGATGACCCCGTGTCCTAGGGTATCTAATAAAATGAAACTGGCTTTCCAGGTTGTGGGTTGTGCTTTGGTTAATTAAAAAACTATTGTTACGAAACATCCAACAGCCTCCGAAAGAACTGCTTTTGTTGTGACGACCCTGCTAAACGAAACATTACAGCCATCTAGGAAATACGATGAGATGGGCCGGGCAAAAAGTAAATGTGGATAGAAAACTATGACATCTACTATTTACCTCTATAGTGGGCAGAAACAGCTACTATTCGGATGCGGAGTTGTTATAAGTGCCAGACTTAAGCAAGAAATCTTATGTTTCCAAGGCATTAGCGAACGCATTGTAACAATTCGCATAAGCCTTATGTGTGCTCACGCCCCGACGGAGGTAAAAGATGATATAGCAAAAGATTGCTTCTACGAGCTCTTTGACAAAACCTATGAGCGACTAACGAAGTACGTGCTGAGAGATTTTAACGCAAAGGTAGTCATCATTAGCAGTATTGTCGGAAAACATAGCCTACACGACAACACGTCTGGCAACGGACTTAGACTAATTGACTTCGCTACAGGTGCAGGTAAAGACAAGAGCTGCCATTGAGCTCTATAGGCAAAGAAGAAGGGAATAACACCTGCTTTTCAGAAAAAAGATCAAGAAAAGCGCTCGATCGAGGATATAGAGAGTGTCCAGGAAAGATGTTCGCAAGTTTTACCAAAGTGTAAAGCGTCCAAGCCAAGGAAACAAGGCTCGAATAGAATCCTGTCGAGATGAACAACGAAGTATCGTAGTTGAGGCACAGTCAATGCTGAGAATATTGAAGAAATACTTCTGCAGACTGTTAAACGGGGATGACTACATACATTCCGTTGTCAGGCAGAACGAACCGCATTCAATGTTGGCAACGACAGCGAAAACTACCAACCGCCCGAATTAAGTGAAGTGAGGATAGCAATATCTAAAGTCAAGCTTAATCAGGCTGCCGGAAATGAGGGCCTTCCCGCCAAGCTTTTAAGTTCATAAGTTAAATTTGGTCGGATGATAGTATGCCTGAAGAATAGAATCTCAGCATCGTTTTCCTGATCTACAAAAGTGGAGACGCTCTGAACTGCGACAACTTTACAGGCATAAGTCTTCTCAACATCGCCTACAAGAACCAAGAAGTCAAAATTGATACTCACCACCTATTCATCGATTTCAAAACACATACGACAGCATTTATAGAGATGAAGTTTTGGTATACCACCCAACCTGTCTGTCGTGCAGGATGACGATGGATAAATCTCGCTGCTCCATCAGGGTCGGAAACGACCACACCGACACATTCGAAACCAAAAAAGCATTTAGGCAAGGAGGTGCACTGTCATGTGTCTTCTTTAATATTTTTCCACAGAGGATTGTGCAAAACTCCCGAGCCAATACCAGCGGCACAATCTTCCAAAAGTCAGTGCAACTACTAGCATACGCCGACGATACATAATATCATAGCCACGTTTGCTAGTATAGAGAAGGAAGCAGCACAAATGGGTTTAGCAGTAAATGAGGTTAAGACTAAGTATATACTGTCAACACGAAAGGACACACAACATCGATGAATTGGACATAATGTCACCATTGACAGATAAAACTTCGAGGTAATACGGGACTGTATCAAAAGTGGATGAAGAAATCCTTGATCGAGGAAACTTCTTCGAAAATCTTCGGTCCGTTTGCATTGACGGGCTATGGAGAAGAAGATTCAACCAAAAACTATATGAGCTGTACAGCGATCAATGAGTGCACTGTCTTAGGAAAGTTCTCATAGATTTACCTAAAACTAAAAGTATATGACGCGCAAGTTTGTTTTTTCATTGATGGCTTTATAATATATGAGCTGTCATCAGTAGTGTCATATTTGAAATATCACTTCCAATTCCATACCAATTGCTAAGGTGACAGATTACGTGATTTTCATTGAAATACATTAATAAACACAAGCTTAGCTTATATAGGAAACAGAGCTTTAGCGAAAGAAACCAATTGAGTTTAGACTCAGTTGTATCGACTATTCTGTTTGTCTTGGTTCTGCTATTAAAAAAAAACGTCTGTGCTGATAAGAATTTGACTGATTGCGAAAACATGTCACTGAATTAATCTGAATTGTAGAAAGTTGACATAATAGACACATGGCATCGACAAATCGGCTCTATATGAGCCAAGATTTAGCACCTTGAGGAAGCTATAAATATACTTATTGATAAAACGTCAATGCGCGTTAGCATACGGAATTGATTTGCTACGTATATATTTTGGCGATGGTACATCTAGGTGTTGAGCACAAGATTTGATTTCGGTTCTCCGTATACACTTTACATTTCAAACATGCAATTAATGTTAAGTTAGTCCCAAAATTTAAATTTTGCGATGTTTAGTAGTACTGTGTTGCCAACGGAACGAATGGTGGGTGCACGACTGGGTCGTACGCAACTTTCTCTTTCACAGCGAGTTAGGTGTTAGAGCATATACCTAGTACGCATTTTGATTATTAGTGCTTAAAATGATATAAATAATGTCGAAATGTGATTATACGAACGTTTACTCCGAAATTTGAAGGAATCGATGTCAATGTGAATAATAATGATTTTCCGTTATTGGCCAAAACTGAAAATTCCGTTTAGTGATAGTTGGGCTACAACTAATTATGTGGAATTGTTTAAAACTATAAACAATTAATTAGTAAATTAAATTTCATTCAATTTGACATAGTAACGGGTGATTTTTTAAGAGGTTTAGAACTTTTTTTTAAAAAAAAAACACAAAAAATTCGAATTCGAAAAAATGAATGAAATATTTATTTGAATCGATAGTTTGAACCCTGCAATTTAATGTTTAAAGATAATTTCATGCAAATGTTGACCGCGGCTGCGTCTCAGGTAGCCCATCCGCTGAGTCCAATTTTGGCATACTCTTTCACACATATCGGCCGGTATCTCACGAATGAATGCATGGATGTTGGCTTCCAGTGCGTCAATCGAAGCGGGCTTGTCCCTATAGACATTAGCCTTGACATACCCCCACAAAAAATAATCTAATGGTGTCAAATCGCACGATCTAGGCGGCCAATTGACCGGCCCGAAACGTGAAATTAACTGTTCACCAAACTCGCCTCGCAATTGCGCCATTGTTTCGCGTGCTGTGTGGCATGTGGCACCGTCTTGTTGAAACCACATATCATGCAAGTCAAGAACTTCCATTTCGGGCAAAAAAAAGTTTGTTATCATCGCCCGGTAGCGTTCACCATTGACAGTAACGCTGCGATTCGCATCATCTTTGAAGAAATATGGCCCAATAATGCCGCCGGCCCATAAACCGCACCAAACAGTGGCTTTTTCGGGATGCATTGGTAGCTGTTGCAATGCTTCTGGCTGATCTTCACTCCAAATGCGGCAATTTTGCTTATTTACGTACCCATTCAACCAAAAATGAGCCTCATCGCTGAACACAATTTTTCGATAAAAAAGCGGATCCTCGGCCAGCTTTCCAAGAGCCCATTCACCAAAAATTCGGCGTTGTGGTAGGTCGGCTGGCTTTAGTTCTTGCACCAGCTGTATCTTAAAAGGCTTTACGCCCAAATCCTTCCGCAAAATTTTCCACGTAGTGCTGTAACAAAGGCCTAACTGCTGGGAACGGCGCCGAATCGACATTTCGCGGTCTTCTGTCACACTAGCTGATACGGCCGCAATATTTTCTTCACTACGCACAGTACGTAAACGTGTTGGTGGTTTAATGTCCAACAAAGTAAATTTGGTGCGAAATTTGGTCACAATCTTCCGAATAGACTGCTCAGAAGGTCGAGAATGCCGATCATAAAATGGAAGCAGCGCGCGATGAACATTTCGAACCGAGCACGAATTTTGATAGTAAAATTCAATAATTTGCAAGCGTTGTTCATTTGTAAGACGATCCATGGTTAAATTGCAAACCAAACTGAAGCTGTTTGACAGTGACACAAGGTACTAAACACACGTCAGCTGTCAAAACCAGTGTTGCCAAAACCAAACCAGCTAAAAAATCACCCGTTAGTTTGCTAGAAATTAACAATTTTCTTTATAGGTATGGCCTGAATGACAATATCCGTTATATGGATTTGCTCGAAAAAACTGGGTACGCAGTTTTGTTGGAACTAATATGCCTATAGTATAAATAAAGTTTAATCAAAATCGTTAGAGTCCTTTTCGAGAAAATTGAGGTTATGTGTAATTTTTATATGGCAGGTACCGTTAATAACATGGCTATAAGTAAACAAAAAAAATGGCCTAGAATTATGACCAAAAGAAACTTGGATACGAAATTTGAAGAAAATCGGTCAAGCCGTTTAGGCTGGGGAGAACATTACGGACAGACGGACCGACGGACGAAATTCCAAAAACCACTTTTTTGGGTTCCGCTATCATCGTAATGTTAGAATCAATCAAAATCTCGAGGTCGAAAATTTTCACGAAAACAATATCTTTCTCTTTGTAAGAGAAAGTTAAAAACAACGTATTTTGATTGTTGAGCAATAATTTTCACAATTTTCGTACAAAATATGACCGTTATAGTAATTTAAAACCATCAAATGTAAAGAGAATAATTGAAAAATTCATGAAAACTGTATCAATTAGTGATTATAGACACTCACAAGTTGTTCAACAGAAAACATCAAAGCATTTTGCGAGAGTAGGTATTGCTGACACTCTAGGAACATTAATACAGCACCGTAGTCAAGAATTGGGCATTTCGAGAAACTCTCTACAGCGAATTCTCACGAAAGTCTCGAAACTTCATGCTTACAAAGTTTAATTGGCTCAAGAATTGAAGACTACTGACCATGCAGCGCGAAAAGAGTTCGTTGAATGGATTTTGGAACAACAACAAGTGGATGATGATTTTTCTAACAAAACCATCTTCGGTGATGAAGCTCATTTTCATCTTGATGGCTTCGTTTGTAGCATTCGGGGTTGATTTTCTCAATCAACGAGTCATTTTTGAGAAACAAAAGCATCCACAACGCGTAACTGTTTGGTGCGGATTTTGAGCTGGAGGCATTATCTGACCATTCTTCTTCGAAAATGTGGATGCTCAGTAACAATTATTGGCGTTCGTTAGAGTGACATGATAATCCAGTTTTTAGTGCATAATTATGTTTTGCCTTTGGTCATAGAGGAATTTGACACGCTTTAAATGGGCATTACAGTCATTTCTGGCTTGTTTGAACTTTGCCCGGTTTTCATCTGTTGGGTTGGTCTTGTACAACCGAAAGTTTGTCTCTCTCAACCTGATAGCTTCTTTACAGCTCAAGTCATACCACCCTTTTGCCTTTAGTCTGATACTTTTAATTCTGTTGGGAATAAAAGATCTCATACCAATGAGAATGATATTTGATATCATATCAGCAGCAGCATCCATGTCACTATCGAGGAAACATAGTGACCTGTTAAAATTCCTAAAAAAAACTGTTTAATGCTTCCCAATTGGCTTCCTCGTATTGCCATACAGTTTTTTTGGGAATTTGCTCTTTAACTGTGTGGTTGGAGTACGAGAAATTTGTTGATATGATACAGTGGTCTGACCAACCTAGAGGCGATAATACATTGATGGTGTATTTATCAGGGTGAGAGGTAAGAAACAAGTCCAGGGTGTTGGCGGCTTGACTGTTAATATCCGGTATGCGTGTCGGCTCATTTACAAGCTGGGTTAGGTTGTTTACCTCAGCAAATATCTCAACATACCTTCCTTCGGGTGTTGTCTGTCCAGAATGTTGAAGCCATGTAGAATTGTGTACATTGAAATCGCCCGCAATGACGATTTCAGTGTGAGGATGCAGGGATACAATTCTAGAGATGGAGACAGACAGTGCATCAAACTCGTTAAGGGTTGAATTACTGTCAAGGTTTGGGCTTATATAAATGAAACAGTAGTGGATTAAATACCTACGGACATGGAATTTCAGCCATATAAAGTTAAATTCCGGATTGGAACATTGGCCGTATTGATGTTGAATTTGGTAGGCTACGTCACTATGTATATGTATGGCGAGACCGCGGTGAAAAAAGAATAATGGCACTAAATTATATCCAGGCAGGGTTAATTCTGATAAGTCAGTATTCACCCCCACCTGTGTTTCACTTAGTGCCAAAACAGCTGGTTTGCATTTACAAATGTGGACGTATGCAGAAAAAAGATTTGACTTTAACCCACGAACACTGCAAACGTCCACTCTAAATTTTCTTTCCATTAGAACACATACATTAAAAAACCACAATACCGACGACAGACTAAGCTTGGCTGAGAAGTGAAGGTTCACGTTGATTGTCTAAAACAACTTGTCACAGGTGTTATGCCCGTATGACAAGTTAAATTATACGCACAACAAAAAAGTTACTTAGTTTAAGATTAACAGTCACTCGCACCATCTTGATCTTGACTGAAATCAACCTCAAAATTTCTTGATTTTTAAATTGATAGGTTTTTACAAGTCACCCTTTTTGTTATCAGTGGTGTTTCTTTTTGACAAAAAAATATCCGGTCCTTAGATGCATATGATGAAACATGAATCCAAAAAGTTTATGTCAGATTACATAAATTTAAATCCAAATTTCGAAAAAGTGTAAATATAATTGAAATATGATCATACATTGAACATATCTACACTCAGGGAAATAAGTAGGTATATGTGTATGTTTGTTGTTACTTCTATTATTCCTTATATTATTCGTTAATCTATTATTGGTAGGCAATACTCTACTGTTGTTAACTGTTTTTACAATGCATATGAAAAATTCTTTTTTGCTCACTATTCTAAGCAATGTTACTCAAATTTGTGTGCCGCGATTTTATTTTCTTAGGAAATAAGTATATGTGAATACAGAAGTTTGTGCGCAATTGTTAATCAACGTGATCTTTGATATGAGTGGATTGGTTTTAATTAACTGTATTTTAAAGAAAATTATTTTTTACACAAGAATAACGTGTAAGTAATCAAGTGATCACATGTAGCACTATAAAAATGAAGTTTTTTTCTCAGAATGCCTCGTGGAACGCACTTGTCAGCCGAAGAGCGCGGGCTTATAATGGGTTTGAAAGAAAGTGGCGCTAAAATTTCTCAAATAGCTTCCAGAATTTCCAGACATCCAAATACGGTTTCAAATTTTTTAAGGAATATGGAGTACCGTCGACGAGAGGTGTAAACGCGAGATTAAGCGTCTTGCTGTTAACAAGCAAATGTCTTGTAACGAGATCAGGCGTTATTTGAAGCTCAAAGTGTCTAGGAGACGGGTTCATCAGCTTTTGGTTAAAAATAAGACCGTTAAATATAGTTCTCGGGTGCCTGTACCAATGCTACTACCACGTCACATAACGGCAAGTTTGGCATTTGCCGACATATATAAATTTTGGACCGAAGAATTCCGCAGTGTTATATTTTCAGATGAGAAAAAGTGGAATCTGGATGGCCCAAATGGGTGTCATTAGTATTGGCGTGATTTAAGACACCCCCGAGAAACATGACACAAGACGAACTTTGGTAGCGAATCACTGATAGTTTAGGCTGCTTTTGGATATGCAGGAAAGTCTCGCATTTGTTTTATTCCAACAAAAACGAATTCCGAGATGTATACCCAGTTGCTGGACAATGAATTAATAGACTTTGCCACAGAGCTATACGCCGATAATTGGATTTTTCAGCAGGACAACGATCCAATCCACACCTAACGCGCCACAAAAGCATTTCTTTCATCAAAGAATATTCCAGTTCTAGAGTTGCCAGCGATAAGTCCAGACTTAAACCCGATTAAGGATCTCTGGGAAATTTTTTCAGCAAGAATTTATAAAAATGGACGACAGTTTGATAATGTCAAACAGTTAAGAGACGTTTTGGTTGCAGAGTGAGAGCTAATTAGCAAAGTAAGTCTAAAAAATCTAGCGGACTCCATGCCAAATCGCATTAATAAACTTTTATTGGCTAAAGGAAAGCATATAAATTACTAATATAACTAATATACTATTATACAGTTATAAATATTAAGATTTAGATTAAAAATGGAGAACACACATATACTTATTTCCTAAAGACTATTTAAAGTTCATTCAATGTTTTTATAAGTTTCCATAAAATGAAGTATTATTATTATATATTCTGTTAGTTATTCAAAAGACCTATAAACTAAAAATAAACTTGAACTGAATCGTTTTGTTAAAAGTATATTTTTTTTAAGTACTTCATCCACATATACTTATTTCCCTGAGGTATATATCTACATATACCTCTCAGTAAACAAAAAACCTTGGTATGACGCAGTGCTTTTTCTTACAGGACAACAGAACTTTGTCGGACGTAGTATTTAGAGTTACCAATCGGACCGGAAATTCACTCATCGTTAGATGTTTACACCGAATTAAGTAATTAGGTTAAGATTATTAAATGGTTAAAAAAAAGTGTAGATACAATCGAATATTTAAAGTGCAGGATGTTGATTAGAAGTTTTTGGAATACTTTTTAGTGTATCTTTCTTATAACGTAAAAAACAGTCGGTTATGAGAGGGATAATAGCCTCGTTGATACAACTAGACGCGCAACGACCACAACGACTTACGAGTATTCACCTGTAACATATGCACGTTGTACACCCCGGGTACTACTTAAAAAATTGAGTTTGTCCTTGCGCGGTACAAAAAACATGCGGTACTGCTGTTATCCAAGGCTGCACATACTATAGGATGCAGATTCGTGTTGGTGAGCCGACAAAGGTCAAGAGTAATCGACTTTAGCGGTTAGTGATTGCCTGACTGTGATTCGCATCAAAGCAAAGTTTTGCAACATAAACCTTATATGAATATGAGACTGAAGACCCTATCAAGGAGGAATTTTACGAACTCCTGAAAGTGCAGGTTCCATTCGAAAAATTGAACTTGGGGATTTAATACGAAAATCTATAGGGAAACAAATTCAGCGGGTTTGTTGAAAAGCACAGCTACCACGAAACGACAACAAATAATGGCTTCTGACAGAATGGCAGCATGTAATGCTGTTATCAGCAGTACTTGGTTTCCACGACTCCGACTCCTCGAAGAAACATGGCAACATCCATCCAATCTCCATCGACCGTGAGATTATAGTAAGATGTGAGACACACATCCAACATCCTGGATATACACATATTCAGAGGGGCAAACTTTGACTCTGATCATTTTCACATCGCAGCCAAATTTAGAGCTCGTTTGTCCAATGAGAAGAAACTACGGATGCTGCGAAAAAGAGACTTCCCCTTGGTGGCCTTCGCGAGGCGGAGATTGCCAGAGTTTACAAAGAACAACTGAATTAGAGACACCCTGTTATATTGTCAAGTACCAAAAAGAGCTGAGAGAGGAGACACTTATATAGGCTCTAATACGCGAAACTCGCGGATAGAAAAAAATCCTGCATAGGAACAAAAAAGAAAATGCAGCTTATGGAAATCAAGGAGTCTGGCGACAAACAAAACGCACGGTGCAAAATCACTATAAATGTATTCATAACCATTTGAGCGTCAGGAAATTAGTTAAAGGGTCTTCCCATAGGGACTTCCGAAATTTGACAGTTGATAGCGGCGATATTGTTGATTTAGTCTGTTTAGCCAAATCCCTGTGGACGGACATAGCGTGCAGCAACACGTGAAAATTGTTCATCACATTTTTTTATCAAAGTTGGTGTTCTGTTCGGGCATAATCGTCCTACCGAGAGGACTATTCCCAGTGTGGTGGTTAAATTTGAGTCTTGATGAAACACAAGATCTGCTGAAAACATCGCTGCTGTCCGTGAGAGTGTGCAGTGAATCAGAGGTAGTCGATTTTGCGTCGCTCACAAGAACTCGGCCTTTCGGAGATTACAACTTGAGGAATTTTGCATCTTATCTTGAGTCTGCAGCAGTACAAAATTGAACTCACCCAGGAGCTGACAAAAGACAATGGCTTGTGTTCGCTGAATGAGTTCTGGAGCAGTTGGAAACTGACCCTAATTCACATGAAATCCAATAGAGTCCTATGCATACTGCAAAATTCACAGTTTGCTGTGGATTTTAGGTTGGTCCATATTTTTTTGAGAACTACGTTGGCCAGGCAATCACCGTCAACGGCGAGCGCTATAGGGCGATGATTACCAACTTTTTTTGACCTAAATTGGATGATATCGACGCCAACGACATTTGGTTTCAACAGGACGGTGCTACGTGCCACACAGCTCACGCCACTTTAAAAAGCGATTCGAGGGCATGGGGATCTCATGTGTTGGTGATGTAAATTGGCCACCGAGATCGTGCCTTCTGACCCCTTTAGAATTTTTTGTGACATTTTCTGAATTCGGGTAAGGTTTATGCGAACAAGTTACAAACCAAAGCAGCCTTCAAAGCCACATAACCCATGCGCCAGAGTCATGGAATATTGGACATTTCGAATGCATATTGGCATCGATAGCCCCTTCAAACGAATACAACATTTTGATGATATCTCACACAACCTTTTTTGTATTTCAATTTGAGATTGTAAGCTAATTATGTGCTTATAAAACAAAAAATTCACGCTGTGAAATCTTATATTAGACTTTATACCGCTTAGTCCCATGCCCAAGACATAATCTCAATTGATTTTGTGGCATAAGAATTAATTTAAAAAAAAAACAGTCAGAACAGGATAACGATTCTCTTACAATTTTAGCCGCTGGTTTTCCTTTTCTTTAATCCTTTCAAAGCAATTATGTCTACATAAGATTTCGATACCCACATATTATCCTCCAAAAATTTGGGAGGATAATGGACTAACAACCTGATTAGGTTTATCACTCGTTCTTAATTCGATTTATGTCTTATCTGCCAACTAAGGTGGAGATAAATTAAAAAAAGTTATGCTTCATACGTCACTGTTGAATTTTGAATGTCAATAAAATTATTGCCAAAAATATGTAAGCAAATAAAAACGTTCTCAGACCTCATAATTAGTTCATAAAACCAAAAACTGAAACAACACGTAAACATCAAAACTTTTCAACAACTAGTCAACATTTTATTTTAATTCCTCCAACAATCACATGTCGTCACATGACGACTTCCAGCACAAGCTAATATTTATTAAAATCGTTAAAAGTCTATTGACTCAACACATCAATGACCTCATAATGGCAAAGGAATTTGAAGTGTGGTTGTGGCGGAATTCTTCAAATAATCCCTTACAACAAGAAACACTTCTTCTGAAGCGAAGCAATGATATATCACGCAATCACATCACATATTACAGAAGACATTGTCAATTGACAGAACAATTTAGCAATGTCGAGGAAATCCTATTTAAACGCTTCAACCTTCACCGATTGTGAAAAAGGATGTCAATCACTTTCCACTCCACTTTGTAATCGAACTTTATCAAAATGATGATACAGAATCGGCATAACATTCTTTGACAGATGCCTCTCTGCAGAATTCTTCTTGCAGAAAAGATAGAAGATGCAGTTTTCAATTGGATTGAACACATGTAAATTCTGCAAGCGTTGCAGTTCTGCAAGTTGCCACTTTTTAAAATCCACTACAAAAGTCATGGCCACTACAACACAAAAAAAACTTAATTTTAATAAATTTGGCATCATTGGATTATGAGGTTATCCCACATTAAAAAAATAAATAAACGTCAAAACAAAACAAAAGTATCAAAAATGGAATAGATACTTTAGAGACAGATATATAGATATATATATATATATATATATATATGAACAAACACCACCACAGTAAGCTGAATATCATGACAGGAGCCACTGTCAAACAAAAATTCTGCTCATGTGTCTCGCTTGCCGCACTGCATGGTGTACTGCATCCAGAACCACTGCACATGTGTTTCGGTCATAAAAAATACAAGTCTATGATTCAGTTACGATAAAAAATAGAAAACAAAGCGAAAAAACCAAAGATCAAAATATTTTTGTTACGCCATATGTTGAAACGCATAATTGTGCGCCATTTTTATGAATTTTTCAAGGCAACAAGTGCACCATCAACATAACAAAATATAAAACGACACACGGGCTAAAGTAATGTCATAATATAAATGGAGTCAAATGGGAGTTGTCTTTTCATGTCATCTGACGAGCCATTGGGTGGTGTGAATACAATTTGAGCGTGAATGTTTCCTTAACATCTCGAAGGGAACACTTCATTTGGATTGAATAAAAATAGGTTTCGTTAAATTTAACGAAAACCCTCCACTTATATATTTTGACAGTTGATTGTGCTATAAATCTATCGAGTGAATACTTTAAAAGTTGTAAGGTAATGTAAGGTAACTTCAAGAGAAGTAAAAATGGAAAATTCTTTTTGCTACTGAAATCAAAACATCTTCATGGCAGTCATGACACTCATATCTGGGTGTCCATGCGTACATTATCAACTTGTTTCGCCAGTCATTTCCCCTCAAATGTCACGTGACTAAAATGGTCGATTGACCAATGAAAGCAGTGCACCGGCAAAGTTAACTTGGTAAAACTGAAATCCGGAACGCACCCAATGAGAACAGTGCATCGGCAGAGTTAACTAAAACGCGGAAGGCGGTCAATTTTAGATTTTGATCTGAAATTTAACTTTTCTTTGATTTGTGTATGTTTTTGATTTTTGTATGTCTTCGTATCGGTGTAGCTGTAAAATGTTTAGTCAAACAGGTTGTTTATTTTTGATTTCATTAATATTTCACTTAGAACTGCTACCATTTTAATGTTTAACAATACCTTTTTCACAACTAAACTAATAATAAATCGAAACGAAAATCACTCTTGTCAAACTGAAGTCTATCAATTGTATTGGTGTAAGTGCAAGAAGGGGTAGGTCTGCTGAAAAATCCAGATCTGCAAAATTGATATTTTATCAAAAAAAATCAATTTGTTTGTCGGACAAGAGGTGGGGCAGTGAAACAAATCTTTATTCAAATCCGAATTTAAACCAGGGACCCCGTAGCCCACTGCACCTGCTAGTGAAAATTATGCTGCACTCGACCTCTATGAAGTGAGGATAACAATATTTGATCTTAACCATAACAAGGTTACCGGAAATGATGGCCTTCCTGCGGAACTATATCTAAAAAGGGTTCCGTCGATCGAAAGTAGATATGCCTGTATATGAAGCATGATTCTTCTCAACTGATCTCGTACTGGTCTTATCTCACAACAAACCGGATTTGACTTTCTAACCTATAAGTGAGAGTGTTGATAGTGAGACGAAAAACAGCAACACTATAAACAGCCTTGTCAGAATTGCACCGCACCCGACCTGCGGTCCCAGGAGAACCTAGACGGGCTGCTTCGACATATTCGGACAACAGCTTATTTAAGAATCTCATGGGTAAGTCAGGCCCCTTAAAAAGAGATGGTGGCGGATGAGCCGAAATGCCAATCGTGATACTCTTCTAAGAATAAAGTACATATTTAGCAGTATTGTCGGAAAACACAGCCTACACGGCAATACATCTGGCAACGGACTTAGGCTACGGAACGAAATGCCACCTTGTTGCAGCCAAGGTAAGAATGGGTTCGTTGCATCGTTGACTTCGCAACGATCTTTCCATTCGATCAGCCGCTACTGCAGATGTGCAAGGCTGCCGGAAATGACGGAAATGAAATGAAATGGCCTTCCCATCGAGCATTATAAATCCGGCGGAGATGACTTGGTAAGTAACATCCACAAATTCATAAGCCGAATCTGGTCGGTTGAAAGTATGTCTGGAGAATGGAACCTCAGCATCGTTTGTCCGATCCACGAAAAAGGAGACCCTCTGAACTTCGTCAACTACAGATACATAAGTCTACTCTAAAACCCCAACAAGATCCTATCTGGCGTAATATGCGAACGCCTGAAAAAATTCGGCAGATCCTGAAAAGAAGTCCAAATCGATACCCACCACCTATTCATCGATATCAAAGCCGCATGAGACAGCATTTATAGAGACGAACTATACAGAACCAAAAATCGGTGCAACTACTAGCAAAGATTTGCTGACTATATTGACATCATTGGTAGGACTCAACGTGATGTCATAACCACGTTTGCTGGTATATGTAAGAATAAGTATATCCTGTCAACACGAAAGGACACACAACATCACGAATTGGACAGAACGTCACCATTGACAGATATAACTATGAGTAAGTACGGGACTTTGTCTACCTCTACTCCGCTATTAACTCTGACAACAACATCTCGTCAGAAATTAAACGAAGAATTACTCTTGTCAACCGCTGTTTCTTTGGGCTAAGAAGGCAATTTGGTAGAAAAGTAATACTCGAGCTACTAAGGAGATCCAATATAAGATCCCCAATCATCCCAGTCCTGCTCTACGGCGCTGAAGCATGGACCGTATCAAAAGTGGATGATGAAATTCTTGATTGATTTGAGAGGAAAATTCTTCGAAAAATTTTCGTTTAAGTTAAGTTGACGGACTATGGAGACGAAGATTCAACTAATAGCTATACGAGCTGTACAGCGACATGCCTCTAGTCAAAAAACTCCGCATTTTACGTTTAAGATGGCTAGCAGACGTTGAACGAACAGACACAGTAAAGGTAAACCGACCTCAACCAACTTGGAATACGCAACTGGATGCAGTTAGGCAGGCATGTTGGTTGTGGCCCAGGTTCATCCCGGACTGTAGTGCCACTTAAATAGGTTTGTAAGGACAAAAGTGAATAATGAGCGAGGCAGATATATATTGAGCCGAATACACTAGAATAGTTAACATGATTTGAGAAACCTCCTACTGTGAAAAAAATTTGAAGACAAACCAACCCTAAGCTAAAAGAAGTAGAGCCCGTTGTAATCCGGATAATAAAGACAGCCAATGAAGATTTGATGCTTTAGCTAGACTAGAACCAGGAAAAGAGTCACTTCTGCAGCGATACAAACCACCAGAGCAGTATTTTTTTTAGATTTGTAGCATACGGCAATGGTCATAAGTAGGGATCGGTAAAAAAAGATGAAATGATATTGTACAGGTACAACTTCTATCTCTTTTGTTTGACGGTAACCCTGTTCCATTAATCAAGCATTCTGATATCCTGCATAAGCTTTACAGAGATTTAATTAGTTCAATTATCCGCAACAATCCGGATCAGAGGGTAATTAATCGATTATTATGAGATGTCAGAGTCCGCTTGCAACCTGTTAAAACAGTTGCTAGCAGCTAATTGTTATTTCGATATCTAATTTGTGTAATTTCGTTCACACCACATCGGTCTATAAACATGGGGAATTCATTCAAAAATTATCACTTCATTAAAAAAACGGATTTGATAGATTTTGAAAATATTTACACGTATCATCACAACCGCATGGCATAGCAAAGCATGACACGACCGACCAGTCAGTACTTCTATTTTTAAGCACTCCCTCTTCACCTCTACAGTCATGGTCATACAAGCTGCGCCTTACTCTACCACAAAATAAAAAAAATTGTAAATTGGTGGGTAAATATTTGCATTGTATTGCTCTAAAATGATTGATGATGATTAACTCGCATAACACGGGGGCCTGTGATAGCTACACTGCCTCTGAATGTCGTCTGGCATTATTTATGGTTTGGCAGCTCTTAATAACGGCGAAAGACAGTTGCAGTGCAATCATTAACCAAAAAGCGGTTTTGAGTGTTGAGGGCTTAAAGAGGATTTTGAAAATTTAACGACATGTTGACACGATTAACATGTGTAAGTGTTATTGATGTGCTGTCTTGTGTGGAGCATTGTGATGCCCCATGAGATGCCATTTAGCGGTGTTTTGTCCACACTAACTGTGTGGTACTTTGATATTTGCTGGAATAAATTAAAATTGAAGTACCTTCTGGTGTTATGTTAATTTTTTAGAGGTTGCTGAGAGAGGTCACAGCAATTTGTGTAGAAAATCTTTAAGAAGAACTTTAGAATTTTTTGAAGCATCATTTCATTTCCAAGGAAACCTATTGAAGGAAGACCTTTAGAATTTTTTAAGACATTATAACAATGGACGACATACTCCAAAAACTTGTGCTTCAATAAAAGTGGAAGTCGAAGTCATAAGAGAGGAGCACATAAATGAAAGAATACAAGGCCAGTCCACAAGGGACCAGTGAATCACGATTATAAGCCGTTGTCGAAACAATTTATTCGATTTGGTGTATACAAAGATTGATTTCCAGATAGCTTGGAATTTCAATGCGATGGATATAGATAGCGGTAGGCAATGCGAATATATGAAAATAAATTTGATTTCACCTAGCTTATGTCTAACAAGTCCGACTGTCAGCTTCCTCGTGGCAACAGCTTAAACTTTATCGTAGAAAGGGTGTGAAGTCTTTGCGGCACCAGATAAGAGAGGGAGCGAAGACGTGTCCTCACAATAAGACAGTGGAACAATGTCCAAGATGAGTTCAACACTAACTTCTAAAGTCCCAGTAAGGATAGGATAGATAGGACATGAGCTGCTTCGACATAAAAGAAAAGAAAAACCAATTGTTACGAAGCAACTAAAAGCCTCGAAAAGGACATATAACACTGTTTATGACCATGCTAAAAGAAGAATGAAGTTCGTATCTGTACCATTAATCACGAACCCTTTACAGCAAAAGTTGCAGCCAAACAACTATAGGAATCCCTAAGCTGTGATATCTTCAACGTCCGAAATAAAGTGACCAGAAAGAGCGACAGTTTTGATACAGATTTTTTATAAGCGGCAGACTTAAGAAAGAAGTCTTATGCTTTGAAGACACCAGCGAACGCAACAATACGCTAGTATAAGCCTTCTTTGGTCTCACGATCAGGGGAGGAACAGTTGTTATTGCTAAACAGCTCCGTCGCAGAGCTTTTGGACAACACATATGAATATGACGCAACATATGGCTAATTGACTTCGCTGCGGAACGAAATGCCACTAAAGTTAGCATTATTAAATACGTCGATATCCCTTAGGGACATGGTAGTCTCCAGGTCAACAAACACTCAAACAAGCCAAGGTAAGAACGCTAAGCCCCAACAAATGCGAAATACTTTGAAAATTTTAATGTCGAAAGAATGCAATCGCAACCGAAAATCAATGGCGTTGTTATCAACAAGCCACAAGAACAGCCGCAACTGATGTGCTAGGTTTCTCGTACCTACCAGCAAGAAACCGCTGGTTTGACGAAAAATGAATACAGATGTTCACAGCCAACATGTGAAGTGAAATAAATCATTTAAAAAAAATGTTAGTAAAGTGTGAGAAACGTTAAAGCCAGTGGTAAAGGCCCGACAGAATCCTGTAGCATGAAACCATTTACAAACCTGATCGACCCTTATCAGTGATCAATTGAAAAAAAAACTCATGAAGTTCAACCCGATAACCACCAACTATTCATCAATTTCAAAGCCGAATACCACAGCATTATAGAGAGGAACTATACAAAGCAATGAACTCCGACAGCGATGGCCACAACCTCATCGAAACATTCAATACCAAAAAAGGATTAAGGTATGGCGACACACTGTCATAAATCTGTGCAACAACTTACATACGTCCACGATATTGACATCATTAGCGGAACTCACATTATTGAAGCAAACAACAAAACGGGTTTGACAGTAAACGATGGTAAGACCAAGTATATGGTGTCCACACGAAAAACACACAATATCTACAGATTGGACAGAACGTGAACTTTGAGGTAGTAAGGGGCTTTGTCTGACTCAGCTCTGCCATTAACTCTGACATCTCCTTCAAAAATAAAACACTTAATCATTCTAACCGCTGTTTTTTTTTAGGTTAAGAAGGCAATTTAAGAGTAAAGCCCTAACTCGAGCTACTGGTCCTGATTATCACAGTCAAGGAAAGTATTAAAACCGGATGAAAAAAGCCTTGGACGTTTTGAGCGAAAAAATCGTCGGAAATATTCGGACAGGTTAGCGCTCACAGGCTATTAAGACGAAGCGACGATTTAATCAAGAACTTTACGAGCTATACAGTTACATAGACCTGGTCATACAATTCCGCATTGTACGTTTACCAATACACCAGATCAAAGATGCAGTTGTTAAAGACCCCCTTAAGCAGAAGTAGAAACCCAAATTAATCAAAAGTAAAGTGTGCAACGGGTGGTAGCTAACTAAAGACCGAGCTCATTAAAGAGGCATGTTAGTTGAGGTCCTGTTTAGCACAGGACTGTGGAGAAGCTCATTACTCATTGATTTCTTTCCTCCTTTTTCTTTAGCCACTTGGTTTTAGGCTTCTAATGCCCGATTTTACAGTGGGAGCTTAAGTCGCAACTTAGTTAAGTAAAAACGTAGAGCTTAAGTTTGGGCTGAAGTTTTTCGGGTTTCACAGTCACTTAAAAAGTGTGGTTTAGCTAAGCCAAGTACTACGTGTAATTGTGAACGTTTTGTGAGTAATTTAGTAGTTACACGCCTAAAAGTATATAGGTACCAATCTTGAATATTCGAAATTTATCAAAAACTTATCAACACTTAATTGGGGTTTACCTCTTAAGCAGTTAAACTTAAGTTAAACAGTAGATTAAGCTCCACGTGAGGCTTAAGCTCTCATTGTGAATCCGGGCATACGTTTTATTGGATTAACCTGCCTGGTATTTCCCAACCATTTCGATTTTCGACAACTTCTTAATTTTTACGTGAGTGCAGTGCATAAGCCCATGCTGTTTATGATGTATGTAACTTCGAGTAAATTATTTCAAATTAAAAACGGTTTACAACAGGGGACAGTAAACTCCCCCATATTGTTTAACATTTTTACAAGTGATCCTGTATGTCCGCACTGACACGCTTAAGCGTACGAAGATGGTCGGATGGGGTGGATACCAGTCCGACTTGAGGTCATCAACATACTTTTACTGCGTGACTCTATCAGATTAGGAGATCGAAATAATTCTGTCCAGAAAGATTTTGGCATCTTGCTCGAACAGTTTTCATATTTTAACAAAGACGTAGATGCTTGTCTGGTTATGGTTGCGTTCCGCCAAGGAGACTGTTTTAAAGCATCTTCTTTATAAGTCCAATCATCTCTTATAACTATATAGATGCGGTATCCCTGATCCTGTTTAGGATTGTACCAAAAGCCGGAATCCGAGTACATAAAATATTATCGCAACAAGGTCCTATACAAAGGGGCTCAGCTATATAGAACTGACAATTTTCTTATTGAGGTGATTCGAAGGCACATCTCAAGGTCAATAGCTAGCGATAACATCCTGTTCCTTGGGGGTTAACTTACCCTATGATTTTTACATGGTGTGCGCGCTTACGTCGGACTTTATTCGCTAGGATTAGTTCAGGAAAGAAATTATATCCCGGTTTTATACCACCGCCACCGGGGCACGGGACTAGCGGTTACGTCGACAATGCTATGGAACTCCTCCGCTTTAGCACGGTGATTTCAAATCACGATAAACCTGATGCTGAAAAGCATCGCACCGAATCTTGGTGGCTAAATAAGTAGTGTTTCTGCACTCCCTCAGGACTTTGCTGACTTTTAGTCTACTCCTTAGTCTTAAGAATGTTAACATTGGGTACAAGGTCTGGGCGGAGCTTGTCCACCATATTGGCGGTTTTCCATGGATACTGGCCGGGTCCAAAGACTTATTTAGGATAGCGACCATTCGGGGCATACGACAACGAGTGTTTAATACCCGAATTATACTTCAGTTAGGTTTAAGTAGTTTAAGTTAGTTTAAACCTAGGCTAAGTTTTTTATCTAAAATCAAAAAAAAATGTATGATTCAAAGTTTGTGAAAACATGTACAGATAAACTTGAGCCGAAAGTCTAAAATATAAAGTTTAGAGTCACCTCTAAGTGCCAGTAATTAAGATTAAGCAAATAAGTTAATGATAAGTTAGATAAGTCAATAAAGAGTGTCCCGTAAATAACGCAAAGTGTAAATTTGATAGAAAATACGGTTTATTAGAAAGCTTAAATTTTTTATTGATTCATAGAGTATACAGATTGGGGTTATGTATGGAATACCACATCGGATAAATGACGCCACGGCTTTACTGGTAAGTACGATCTATTTTATTAAAATTTTCTATGACCGGTTCGTATAAATGTGGTTAACTTTCATTATTGCACTGCCCAATTTCCTCTTTGAAGGCGTTGGTGGTCAAGGGCTTGTTTGCGTAGACCTTTCAAAAAACCCACAGAAAATGTCAATTGGCGTTAAATCGCAAGACCTGGATGGTCAATTATGATCGCAAAAATGGCCGATAATACGTTTAGGAAATGATTCATGCAGTAATTGAATTGTTTCTCTTACGGCATGTGGCACCGCCTTTTTGAAACCACATGTTGGTCACATCCATATCTTATAATTTATGCACTTAAAACTAGGTTATCTTGTCACGAGTACCATTAATTGTTACTGCCTGACCAGCCGCATTTATGAATAAGAATGATCAGATAATGCCTTCCGTCCAAAATCCACACCAACCAGTCACGCGTTGTGGATGCATTTGTTTCTGAACAATTACTCGTGGGTTTTCTAAACCCGAAATGTGACAATTTTGATGATTAACGAAGCCATCAAGATAAAAATGAGCTTCATCACCGAAGACGATTTTGTTCGAAAAATCAGGATCAACTTTTTGTTGTTCTAAAATCCATTCAACGAACTCTCTTCATTTCAAGTTTCAGGACTTTCCTTAGAATTCGCTGTAGAGGGCTTCTCGAAATGCCTTATTATTGACTTCGGTAACGAATTGACGTTCCTGGACTACCAGCAATACTCTTGCGAACTGCTTTGATGTTTTCTGTTGAATGACTTGTGACAGATCACCCAGAGTGTATAAAATTACTAATTTATCCAGTTTTAAAATTATTCTCTTCAAAGTTGATGGTTTTAAATCACCATATTTTGTACGAAAATTGGAGACTGTAGCTGACAAACCCACATTATTTTTAAAATATTGCTCAACAATGTAAATGCATTGGTCTTTCATATAGATATTAATTTTTACTAACGGAAAAAAGATAACAACGTGAGAGCTGACAGTTAGCTCTCACGTTGTTATCTTTTTTCCGTTGGAAACACTTTTCTATAAAATGGCGCAAAATTCAAATTTTTAACAGGAAATAAGAAATTAATTTAAAAGTAGAAAGATGCTAAGTTTGAGAACATGTATGAGGTGTTAATGACAGATTTTTCATATGAAGTTTATTGAATTCTCTAATTGCACAATTTAATAAAATACGTCGTTAAAACTGAGATACGTTGATAGCACTGCCATAGTCATTTAGTCATTAGCTGACCCTATATAGACGCAAACGTGTTGCTGTGTTTCGTATCAAAAACAAACAATCGGTCTATAGACAATATATACCGATACATAATGTACAAAAGCTCATGTGAATATTGACCTTCACACATGTTGGCTTAAAAATATTTAAGGGCTGTCCACATAAAAACTTGTGCATCAACACAAAATGAGAAAACTTCACCACTTTCGCGTTAATGTTCGCGTGTTGACTCTTTCAGTGTGATGTGTTGCGATGTCACTTTTGAAACAATAATCAGTGTAATTATAGCCCCAAGTCAACATTCTGCTCAGCCATAATATAAAAATAAATGCACAATAATCGTTTTATTCATAGAGGTTAATAGCCGCTTTTTAGTTTGAGTAATGCAAACAGTAAGAATTTATTAAAAATAGTGCTAATCTTCGTTTATATTAGGTATGCATTTTCAACAAAAAGCTATCTCCCTCATAAGACGATGGTCATTAAAATTCACGACAGAGCATATTCCGCAGACCAAGTCAACACACTCTGGCGTATACTTGCTAATCTCCTCATTAGAAATGTATTACATTATGTTCGCATCTTCTTATTTCTTTTTCTCGAACCCAATCAAATTTCCTACCAAATGCGGAAAAAGCCTATTAAACTCACAAATGAGAGATGCCATTGTGATATAATTTCGCAACCAAATCACGCACCAACAAATAGGAAAGGAAAACACACACACACGCCAATTTCGATGAAATGCATCTTTTATCGTCGAAGGTCCTCCACGAAACAAACAAACATTTCATCCAGTCTAGCAGAAAAAAAATAAATAAACACACCAACCAGAAACAACTTACCTTTAAATATAAAATAACGATAAAAACAACGATGAGTGTAGGCTCTGCTTAATGGCTTGACTCATGCCCTGCTCTCCTGGATGCTTCTGGTGCTAGTTGAGGCTGCTAGGACCGTAAAGACAGTACACAGCATGTGTGCGCTTCTGTTTTGGTTTTTTTTTTTTTTTGATTCTTTTATCACACTGGGATTTTTGTTTTATTTCTGCGGCACGTACGATATTTTCAATCGCTTTTTATCGTTATTACGTTATAACAAATCACATATCACTTAAACTTAGCTTTAGCACTGAATGTGTCGTCTCCTCACACAAATGAAAGATAAATATTTACGTTCACCTCATTTCCGCTCTTAGCGCGCGCACTCTACTACTTTGGTTTCAATGCAGATAGCAGCAGAAATCCTGTTGTATTTTTGGCACACAAACACCCACGCGGATATAGAGCAACGATTGAAACGATGATTCTCGTATGTTCTCTTCTCTGGTCCTTAAGGACATACATACGTCATAAGATTATAGGGCGGAGGGTAGAGCAAAAATAAAGGAACCAAACAAAAATAGCACACATAAGCAGTGGAAATAAAAAAAAACAAGAGTCAAAAAAATGGCCCTGTGTCTTATAGTGGTTTCCGAATGTTTTATCAATTCTCACCACACATACACAATCATCTATTTCAACTTCAACACGGTCTGAACGGGAGTAAGGTGGGCAAAAGCACCACAAACAAGAAAAAAAAATAGCTTCCTTCTTCTCTGCCTGTGATACTTCTCGGTTGTGGTTGAAGTAGAGATTACGGTTATTTATTGCTATTGTTGGAGATTTGGCCAAAAACCCATTGAAAGCGGGTGTTTGCTAATCACGAACAAGGAAAATATTCGCCCCCCGGATATTCCAACACAATAAACAAAACTTTGTTCACCAATAAAAAAAAAAAACTCTCACACGCGATACGCACGAGAGAGAGAGAGAGGTTGGAGAGGTGAACAAAATAATAACCACTAGAAAACACAAAAACCATCTACAAGAACTCACATGCCGCGCGCGAACTTTCCAATGGAATTCTCCAGCACGAACTGAAGACGGACCAGAACGGGTTTCGCGTTTTATAACATTTTTTCGTGATTTTTTTTTCTGTTGAATGAAACTTTGGCGCTGGCTCTGACCGAGGTGAGGGTCTCCTCTCCGGACTCAGTACAACACACTGTGACGTATACTCTACACACAACATAAACCAGCAAAAACTCTCATCTGTTTCCATCTTCTTGCTCTCACCATGCCTACTGTCACATTCATTCCAGCTGTGCTGATAAAGATGCGGCGAAGGCGAATTTCGGTGGCGTATACATAACAAAACAAAAAAAAAACAGGAAAATACGATAACCTAACACAACCGGGAAACCTGGTCACTGGGCTCTCGCCCTCTTTGAGAGAGATTGGTTTGGAGATTGAGAAAGCTGCACACAGCTGTTGTTGGCTGTTTGTATAGAGGAAGCATTTGTTGGCTCTAGTTTTTCACCAGCTTGCCGTGTGGTTTCTCACGGCGACGAAGCATCATCAACCGGTTCACTCACCACTTGACACAGTTCACTCTTGATGTTCATTGCTTTCCTACTGTGAGTACTGGTGGTAACTGCTGCTGCTACTGCTGGTGGTAGTTGATTTTAATGCATGTGCTTGAGAGCGGTGTATGCCTTTAATTTGAATACGATTAGCCGGTAACGCGGCGAATTGAATCGAATTAATTTAAGGTGTAGTGTAGTGTCCTACATTCTGAAAAGGGGGTTGTGGAATGTGGAACCCATGCAAAAAGTGGTTCCGGAGGGTTTAATGGGCTGATTAATGTATATGAGAAGAAACGTTAACTTAATATTAGGGTTGCCATCTACAGAAATTCTATTTTATGGAAAAAATAATTCTACTGCATATAACATAAAATTACATTTAGCATAATTTTTAAAAAAGGAACGTGATATTTTTGGAATTTATTTAAACTTTCTCAGTATGCGGAAGTATTGTGACGGCGCGAAAATTCCAAGTTGAGATTTGTTTTGATTCTGTTTTTTTTGAGGTACATCGGTCCAAGACATAAGTTTTTAAAATGTATTTCTGTCGTCGGGAGTCTGTAGTCTGTGATCTAAAGTCTCTTATTAAAACTATTTTGGAGTACAAAATACTAGTTCGATTTGATTGAAATTTCGTCTGTGTGTGTTTTTGGTTGTCCTAGCACTAAAATGAATGGTACCTCCTATATAAAGGTTTTATTTAAAAACAATTATATCAAAAACTAAAATTAACAATGTAATTAGAAATGAATAACTAAGCTTTGAATTCTCAGGAGCGGCAGTGTAAAGTAAAAAAAGTATGTACATATGAATATTCTAAATATGAAAATTTCAATTGATTCTAGCATTAGGATGATTGGGGCACCTAAAAAAGTTTTTTTTTTGCATATCCGCCCATCTGTCCATAATGGCTTTAAAGCTTTAAAGGCTAGACAGATTTTCTTCAAGTATTGTATACACAGTTTTTTTCTCTTATCCATTTTATTAACGGAACCTATCTCCCATATAAAAAGTACGCATATCGTAAATTTTCTCGAAAACGCGCATAGTACTTCCAACCAAAACTACAAAGATACCCAATTTTTTTGAGAAAACCCATATAACGCATTTTTGGATTTAGGCCATATAATGAATGTTGTAAATTGTTCGCACTTTTTAGTCAATTGAACGAAATTTAATATATTTACAACAATATTAGCATCACTACCACATAATTAGTTTTGGCCCAACTATTCCTTAATGGAATTTTCAGTTTTGGCCAATAACCAATAACTTCAAATTTCTCAAAAGAAGTTCTTATGCTCATAGTTTTTCGTAATGCTTACCTTTTATTACTTAACATCAATAACCTAAACCAATGATAGGGTTTTCTTTAATTTGGACAAACTATAAAAATCGTCCAATTCGATCTTACGCTTACCTCCCAGAGAAACGACCGAGTCGTGTACCCACCACTCGTTGAACTCTCGGAAATGAATTATCAAAATTCTACGAAATCTTGTAGGTATATTGCAACCAAAGATCATGAATTCTATACAGATGACGCACTCCATATAAGAAAAATTGTTCTATGGCGGGTCGTGCTGGCACAGCCCGCCATATGTTTTTGTTCTTGTTTTTCATGTGTTTTCATGCACAACGCCCGCCCGTACCGTGAAGCTACTGAGCTCAATGCGTCATCTGTATAGAATTCATAATCTTTGATTGCAAAAAATGTCTGCATACCAAGTTTTTTTCAAAAAAAAAAGGAATAACGGTACATGAAGTAGTTCCCTACATTCCAAAAGAATGCTGAAATGTTGGTTTTTATGAAACTTTATATTTCAGTTTATTTTAGGCTTCTTAACTCTACTGCATACTCAGTTTCTTGCTAAAAAAAAACAAAGAACGGTTCTTATTAAAATTAGGTATTTCTCTATCGTGAGGATTATTCGCAGTGTGGTGAATAAATTTGAGTCCACTGGTTCATTAAACGATAAACCAACACCCGTACGTCGAAGAAACGCGCAAGATCTCCCGAAAACATCGCCGCTATCCGTGAGAGAACTCGGCCTTTCGCAGACCGCAACTTTTCGTTTTGCATCGTTACTTATGCCTGCACAGGTGCAAAATTCATCTGACCCAGAAGCTAAAGCTAAACTACCATAGACAATGACTTGTGTTCGCTTAATGGGCTCTGGAACAGTTGGAAACTGATCCTAATTTTCATTGTCCATATTTCTTTAAGAACGACGCTTCCTGGGAAATCTCAATCAACGGCCATCGCCGTTTTATTTAAATTTAAATAAAGGAAGTGCTTAATGAAAGGCACTTTAGAAATACAATAAATATAATAAGAACGAAAATACACCAAGTTATCTACGTAGCGAAATTGATTTCTTCTTCGGAAGTTTGTAAGAACCTTTAACATGGCACGAAGGTTCCAGACTCTTTCGTGTTGGACATAAAACTAAATACTTGAAAATCTACGCAATATGTACATACCTGTTAGGTAACACAAATCGGTCAGTTGTTTCATTGTGTTGGGTACGATTTGCTGATTTTTAAAATGTCGACCGTTATAATGTCGACTTTGCGGCGCCGCATGCATGTGAACATCATTCACTTTGTCTCTGTCGATCATCAAGCCACTCTCGGATAATTGTTTATTTTTACATAAACAGTATTATTTTAATCATTCAAAGAGAGCATTCCTGTTTTATTTTAGATAGAAGTCGACATTTTTACCGAAAACTTTTCAGTTCACTTTTTATTGGTCTGGATTTTAAACGGTCAATTTTTTATTTGTCGATCTAACTTCAGTCGACATTTTAAGAGTCGATTAAGTCCAGTCGACATTTTTTTGTCGACCATTCGTACGCTTCCCGTTTTATGGTAACAACCTGTAACCTTTATTGCCAAATAAGCAGCGTCTAAACTTACTTACTTAAGTGGCGCTACAGTCCGTGATCAACCTGGGCCTCAAACAGCATTCCTCTCTAATTAGCCCGGTCGGCGGTCCTTAGCTAACTGCCTCCAGTTGCGCACTCCAAGTTGGTTGAGGTAGGTTTCTACTTGTGCGCGCCACTTAAGGTGAGGTCTTCCTCTACTGCGTCCGACATCTGGCTGGGAATCGAAGACTCTGCGAGCCGGAGTATTGGTGTCCATTCGTTCGACATGTCCTAGCCATCGCTGTACAGCACGTATAGTTCGTGGTTGAATCTTCGTCTCCATAGCCCGTCAAAGCAATAGGGACCGAAGATTTCTCGAAGAATTTTTCTCTCGAATCAACGAAGAATCTCTTCATTCTCACGAGGCCTACAAGGCTAAGCTGCAGGTGAAGACGAGAGCTGCCATTGAGCTCTATAGGCAGAGAAGAAGGGAAGAACACCGGCTTTTAAGAAAGAAGAAAATAGGGCAAGATCGAGGATATAGAGATGTGCCACTCCAGGAACGATGTTCGCAAGCCTTACCAAAGTGTAAACCTTAAAGCCAAGGATACAAGGCTCGAACAGAATCCTGTCGAGATGAACAAGGAAATATCGTAGTTGAGACACAGTCGATGCTGAGCATACGGAAGAACCACTTTTGCAGACTGTAAACGGCGATGACGAAAACGAACCATTCAATATTGGCAACGACAGCGAAAACTAACAACCAGCCGACCTAAGTGAAGTGAGGATAGCAATATCTAAACTCAAGCTAGGAAATGACGGCCTTCCGACTGAGCCTTATAAAGCTGGCGGAGATGACTTTGTAAGTAACATCCACCAACTCATAAGCCAAATGTGGTCGGATGAAAGTATGCCTGAAGAATGGAACTTCAGCATCGTTTGCCCGATCCACAAAAAAGGAGACCCTCTGAACTGCGCCAACTACAGAGGTATAAGTCTCCTCAACATCACCTACAAGATCCTATCTGCCGTAATATGTGAACGCCTGAAACCAACAACCTGATCGGCCCTTATCAGTGTGGTTTTAAGCCGGGAAAGTCCACGACCTCACCGACACATTCGATACCAAAAAAGGATTTAGGCAAGGCGATGCGCTGTCATGTTTTTTTTTTCCGTGGGCTGGTGGTAATCTTCATAGACAAGATGAGCACGTGCCCAAAGTAGTGTGAGATTTTTACTCACTAAAACCACCACCCATTTTGTATTTCTATTGCAACTAAGTATTCGACTTATCCAGCAATTTTTTTATCACGAGTATATAATATGTTTGGCAGGTAACTTTCCTTTGATAGTTCCTGCTTTTCCGCAATTTATAGCGCGGTTTGTTACTATCGGGCCAAATCTAAGGGTTTAGTTCTTTGAAGACGCCGCAATATATTTGTTTCGTCAATAATTTGGAGGACTGTTGTGTTAACGTGTCCTAATAAACGTTTTTTTTTATGTTTTCGTGCAAAATTATTGTTTCATCTTTAACCGCGGGAATACCCAGATCTCTGCGTAGATCTTCGTTCCTTACGTACCACGGCGCATTGACGAATGATCTTAACATTTTGTTTTCAAAAGTTTGTAAAATGTTTAGATTCGTTTTACTGGTACAACCCCATAGTTGTATACCATATGTCCAAACCGGTTTTAGCACTTGCTTGTATAATAGCAGCTTGTTATCAAGGTTAAGCTTCGAATATTTTCCGAGCAACCAGTACAGTTCTCTGTATTTATTCTTAAGTTCTTCGCATTTCTTTTTTACATGCGACTTCCATTTTAATTTTGCATCGAGTGTCATACCGAGATATTTCGCTTCATTTGCAAACGGGACTCGAACCGTATTTAGAAATACAGGCAAATTGTTTGTCCGTTTATACGAAAAATCTACATGAATCGATTTGCTCTCATTAAATGCAATCCGCCAGGATTTAGTAAGAGCGTTTTGTAATTTGATATTTGTTTCCTCTATATCGTCAGCAAACGTTGCAACTATTGTATCGTTTGTTTGTGGGATATCACGAGTGAATAGGAGGTACAGGATTGGTCCAAGGACGCTTCCTTGCGGTACACCTGCCATTATTTCTTTGAACTCGGAATATTCGCTTCCAAGTTTCACACGGAAGAGTCTATGCTCAAGATACGACACGAGGATTTTATATAATTGTTCTGGCAGAACTTGACTTAGTTTATAAGTAAGGCCTTTGTGCCACACCTTGTCAAAAGCTTGCGACACGTCAAAAAAAATTTGAAAATTTTCTTTTCTTCGAAAACTAATTCGATGTACTTGGTCCACCGTTGAATGTTTACTTCTAAGCCCAAATTGATGATCAGGTAATAGACGTTTTTGTTCAATTATGGGGTGTAAGCGACCAGTAATATTCGTTCAAAAACTTTTGAAATTATTGGAAGAAGTGAAATAGGCAAGTAAGACTTTATTTCATTCGGTGATTTTCCTGGTTTTAGAACCATAATCACTTCCGCGACTTTCCACTGTCTTGGTATGTATTCTAATCTGATTGCTGCATTTATAATAAAAAGAAGCTTAGTTAATGCTTTCCGAGGCAACATTTTAAGAAGTTCTCCTGTAATCAGGTCATAACCCGGAGCTTTTTTAGGCTTTTGTTTCTGTATTTCCCGTTTAAGCTCGGCAATTCTTGCATATCTTACTATGTTTTTATCTGTTGTACTCTCGAATATATTAATGTTTTCATTTTGCGCTCGACCATCAAATGGCTTAAATGTTTCCTCAAGATGTGAGACAAAAACGTCAGCTTTTTCCTTATCGCTTTTTGCCCAAACGTCTTGAGTTACCCTAATTGGCGGCACAGCGATTGTTGGCCGTTTTATTACTCTAATTGCTTTCCAGAGCGAATAATTCGATTCCTTTCCAGCGGTTAGGCTTTGCAGATAAGTTTCTACTGCATGGTTTTTAAAATTCTTAATCGAATTTGATAGAAATTTGAGATGTGTTTTATCTTGCGGGGCACGAGTTTGGTGCCATCTTTTACGAGCTTTTCTTTTTTGTCTTACTAAATCTTGTATTTCTCGGGGGTACTTAATTTTACTATTGCTCACAATTTTGTTCTGTTGAGGAGTATTATTCCATGCTGCTTTTTGGATTGTATTGATAAATGAGTCAACAGCGACTTCGAGTTCCAATGGGGTTCTAAGCGATACACCCAGTCGGATATTATTTTCAATATCGTGTTTGAAACCTTCCCAGTTGGTTTTCGAGTTTGTTAATCTGGGTGGTTTTTCATTTATAATCAGTGACTCGCTCTTTGTTAAAATGACTGGAGAATGATCAGAGGAAAGTTCAAAGCATTCTTCAACTTTGATTTGATTGGACGGCAGACCTTTTAAATCGATCACATCCGGTATTTTTCTAACATCAGTTGGCCAGTAAGTTGGTTTTCCCGTAGAATGAAATTCAGTATTGTACTTTCTACCTACATCATAAAGCCTCCTACTTTTCTGTGATATGCATCTAGATCCCCAGAATGTATGTTTTGCATTAAAGTCCCCTCCGATTACAAAACGTTGTCCAAGGGAATTAAGCAAGTTTTCAAAGTCAATTTTCTCAACCTTGCATCGTGGTGGGCAGTAATTAGACAATATCTTCAGAAAGGATTTTCTGCTTTTGACTTGTATAGAGCTAACTTGCATTGTTTCGATTTCTAGTTTAAGATCAATCGAATGTTCGATGCACTCTTTTATATATAGTGAGGCTCCACCTCTAGCCTTATTCGATGGATGTAGAGCATGATAGTCGAGGTAACCTTTAATTTTTAAGTTCGAATTACTCTTTGCGTGAGTTTCGGATATTAAACAGATGTCTTTATCTTTTTACTGCATAAATAATTCAAGTTTTCCAAGTTTTTGCCAAAGGCCATTGGCATTCCACGTAAGAATTTTAAGCAATCTATTCATGTCAAAGGTGGGGTACTTCTATTGCGAATACTATTTTCGAGCTTAACGAGCCTGTCAAAAATAAGTTTATTCGTTTTGCTTTGTTCCTCAAGTTTTGAAAGAATAATCGAAAATACATTTGAAACTGGGTCAGGTGAGATATTTTTTTGGGCGTTATTGGATACTGTAGCTTGAGTACGTTTGTACATTTGGTTTTGGATGTAAAAGATCCGAACGGATATCTGATGGCCGCGTAGTTTGTGAAAATTTAGGTTTTCGATTATGGCCTGCTTTGTCTTCGACATATTTTTAATCGGAATTTTAGGCTTTTGCTTGTTTAAATTTAATTTCTGTGAATTAATACTATTAAATTTCGTCCGTCTTTTTTGCAACTCTTTAGCTACTTCGAAGCCGCGATAATTTGCCGGATGATTGCCTTTACAGTTAATGCAGATAGCGTCAGATGATTTCCGGCACATTTTACACACCGCGGTTCTTTTTGACAATAGCTTTGCGTATGATTGTATCCTTGGCAGCGTTTGCACTGGGGAACTAGTTTGGAATCCTTACGCATAGGCTCTATTTTTACAACATTATTGTATTGTTTTTATTTCATAAATGTTGTTCAAACTTTCTGTTCTATCGAAAGTGAGTATAAATAAAGGAAGACCGCGTTTTATTACATTTTCTTCGCCATCTTTTTGCTTTTGGTCTCGCTTGACAATGTTAACGGCATCTATGACTTTATATTGCCTGTTTTTCAGATCGTTTACAATGTCATCCTTTAAGCACGACGCATGTAACCCTCTAGCTACAACGCGTTAAGGCCTTTCAGATTTATTTTCAAAAGAATACCATTCTATTTTATCGGTATTAAGCTTGCGAGATAATAGACGGTAACTTTCAGGGTCTTAAACGCAGACTTTCCATGTATTTTTTCTTAGCGAAGTTACTTGGTAGCCCGATAATGGCAACGATTTTAGCAAGGTATGCAACTTGTTAAAGTCGTCAATACCGATCACATTAATTGGCGGGTGGGGAAGTTGTTTTAGCTGTTTCGCTTTGTTAATAATCTCTTTGTCGCGGTTTATTATTTCAGGAGAGGATACAGCTTTCCTCTTTTTTACTGGTCTTTTTTTTAAGATCCAGTCAGTTTCGCGACTGAGTTCTTCTTCATCCGTGTGGTATTCCGAATTCACGGGGCCGTTTGAACTTTGTTTTGGCTCATTAGGTATTTTAAATGAACTCTTCAGAGTCATATTTTCTTCCTTTAGATGGAGAATTTCTTTACGAAGCTCTTCGCAGAGCAGTTCGACATTGTTAAGCCTTGTTCAAAGAACGTCGTTTTCTTCCTTTAGGCTCTTATTTTTCATTGAGTCTCGTTTTTCGTGGGCTGACACTTCTGGTGTTGTCGAGCTCCTTGAGACACATATATTTTTTTGAGATCCTGATGTAGGTGACCTCGTTACCCTTGAACTTTTCCCGAGCTTGGATTGAACGTTTCAGATAGCTAGGACATGTTTAACAAATGGACTCCAATACTCCGGCTCGCAGTCTTCGATTCCTAGCCAGACGTCGGACACAGTAGATCATGACATCGCCTTAAGTGTCGCGCACTAGTAGAAACTGACCACAACCAACTTGGAGTGCATTACTGGAGGCAGTTATCTAAGGACCGGGCTAATTGGAGAGGCATGTTGGTTGAGGTCCAGGTTGATCCCGGACTGTAGCGCCACTTAAGTAAGTAAGTAATGATGAAATTTCAATGAATATGAATAAAAAACATATGAGAGGCTACAATCCGCTATGCGGATCGTTGAAAACCCTATCCCATTCCATCCTTAAAATTTATATCCTAAAAATATAGGTTTTATGGCGATGAAATGTTTATCAAAATCTTTTGTGGTTCGACAAACAACAACGTTTTTCTATTGCATATGCCTTGGGGTAAGGCATACAAATGGTTTTTGTAAGAAAACGCACCCAAAAAGTGGGTGTAGGTGAAAATGATATATAGACAAAATGTTTATTTTATCATTACGGAAGCATTTGCATCAAAAGTTTTTTCGATTTTTTTAAAATTTGGACAATAAGCGTTTTTTACTAAAAACGCCCCCAAAAAGTGGGCGTGGCAAAAAACTTTGTATGGACGAAATATAGATATTAGGATTGTCTAAATAGATATGTTGCTAACACACTTTTTTTGAAATTCCTTACGGTTTGGCTTAAAACTACGTTTTTCTAAAAGGGGGCGTGGCAGTGGGCGGATTTTTAAAATGTTTGCACTTGTTCTGGTGACTCGGCCAAGGATCCTATATACCAAATTTCACTATCCTAGCTCAAAATTTAAGGCCCAAAAATCGGTGACGAACAGACAGACGGACGGACGGACGGACAGACAGACATGGCTAATTCGACTCAGCTAGCGATTCTGAGTCGACCCATATACTTTGAGGTATATGTAGCTAAATTATTTCTCTATGTTACAAACTAAGTATCAAAACTAATATACCCCTATGAGATAGGGTATAAACATATTATAGCAACTTGACAGCACTAACGCGCCTTCTTTAAAAAAAACATTTTGAAAAAATACCTCTTGATTGATTACCCGTTATTTCTCAGAATTTAGGCTCTACAAGTAAAACTAGTTTGCTATTTTTTTTTCTGTTTTTTTTTTATATTTATTAAAAATCTTTTATTAACGGTATTTCGTTCAATTGTTTTACTCTTTTTCGACAAAAAAAAAAGGTAATTCTTTAAATGCTTTTATAATAATTACATTCAAGGGTTGTATTTTGTTATGTTCTGTATAATACATGTGTACATATATATAAATATACATAGGTATGCACACACGCGTAATAATAACTGAGTTTAGTAATCTTTCTTGTTTTCTTTATTTGTTAGTTTTCTTGTTTATTTTGGATTGATTTCTCTCCTATTTTGCGAATTATAATTGCATTTTGTTTTTGTAATTTTACTTTTATTTTTAACACTGCATTGTATAAAAAAAAACATAAATCTGTAGGATGGTACATAAGATTATGCATTTTGTTTCGCATGTATAAATTTAATTCTCTATCGCCTTTGATGAAAAAACAAATAAAGGACACACGTTACATGTTGCTTGTTTGTTTTAATTGTAAATACTCGTAACTGACTGGCAAATTGCTTTTGGTTTTAATTTTCGATTTGTGTTTGTTTAGTTGTATCTCTTCAACGTCTGATTAATTTTAATGTTCACATTTCGATAGATATAATTTTAGAAAGCAAATTTCAAAATGTAAGACAAATCAGAAACGGAGAAACCATGACGGGATTAGATGGAGAGTAAAGAATGAAAAAAGAAATGGGAACAGGGGTTGTTTTTTTTTTAACTTTTTATTTTATTTTCTTGTTGTTTTCATTTTAATTAGGAAATTTTTGAATGTATTTTTTTTTCTGAATAAAAGTTTAAGGTTTTTTGTTGTGGTTTTGTCGTTTATATTATATAAATTTACGAATCTCCTCATTTGCGGTATTGGCTGGTTTTGAAGCAAAACGATGCATAGTATTTTGTTGGTTGTTTTATCTTCTTGTTTAATTTGTTTGTTTTTTTGTTGTTTTTTTTTTAACATTATAGATAAATGACGAAAAAAATTAATTAAATAATTTCTTTTAATTTATATAAATACAAAGACTTCTACGAGCATTCTTCCTGACTTTTTCTGACACAACGAGCTACTTTACGTTTGAAATCTGGATAAGACTCTCTCCATTCCTTGGCCGCGTCCACGTTCGCCGGGGACTCATCGTTCGGGTCGGCTAGCATTGATATCACTGATATCAATATGGTCTCTACCGTGTGCACGGGCAACCAACGTTCGGATGCCTTTTCGTAGCCCCATTTATCATCACCGGGCTCATGGAGAATACTAATACAAACGTCACCATTCTTTTCGATATTTGGATGCCAGATCTCTGTGACGAACTTCATACGTGGTGGCCTCAATGGGTATTCCTTTGGGAAATGCAGATGTGCCTTGAAGAAACCTCCTTCACTGGAATTGGAGAAATAATGTAGAAAATGTCTTAGCTATTGGTATAAATTTGTGGTAAACATTATTATTGGTAACGTTTGTTGTTTACAAAAATCATAAGAAAACATTCAATCGAATGTATGAAGTTGGGATTTGGAGTCTTTAAAATGTCGACAAAAAAGGAGCCACGGAAGCGAGATTTCGGTGATGAATCTTAAACAGAAATCGGCCAATAATAATTAAGTGGGCCCTAATATAGTCAAAGCCGAAAGTAAAAGGATTACAGTGTCCTCTGGCTTGCTGTCATGACCATTTATACTACTATAACGATTTCTGATATCTTAGGATCTGAATATAGTAACGAATTGTCATTGTCATTGTTTTTTTTTTTTAGATATTGGCTTTGGAATTGCAGGGAAATAACGTCAGATTTCATCGCTGCATTGTCGATAAAGATAACAAGTTTAAGCGGTACCATCACTTACTTTCCTACTAACGTGGCGAAGGGGAAACTAAGCATAAGCCCAGTCGCACATTGGACGCCTTATCGTACGAATTTAACTCGTGCGAACACATACGGATATGCACAAACAATCTCGTCCTTCCAAGGTATGAAGCGCGCACGCTGTGTGCGAGTTAGTAGTACCAAAGGTTATGAATTCTATACAGATGATGCACTCCATATAAGAAAAATTGTTCTATGGCGGGTCGTGCTGGCATAGCCCGCCATTTGTTTTTGTTCTTGTTTTTCATGTGCTTTCATGCACACCGCCCGCCCGTACCATGAAGCTACTGAGCAAAAGTTTCTGTTTTTGTTCTCAATGCGTCATCTGTATAGAATTCATAATCTTTGGTAGTACGCATACGTGCGTGTACTTCCGACGTCCGAAAACAATACGTACTTGTTGGGATTTTAAAACAGTATCGTACGTTGAAACCACTTCACGTGTGCGATATTTCCGGGATACTGTCTATTTGACGCAGAAAATCGTATTCACTATGCGCATACAATTCGTACTACCAGTCTCATACGTTTAAAAATTCGTATCCAATTGCGACTGGCCTAAACCAACATGCCTTTTCTGTTTAGCCGGACCTTAGCCCACTGCTGTTGTTTGCGCATTTGAAGTGAATTCGTCGATTCATGTCTGTGCGCGCCACTTGCACCTGAATCTAAACTGCGGAGTATTGGTATAAATTGGCTTTGCATTTCCAAACCATTTAATACCCCATTAGTATTTTTGAACCAGTCGATGTCTCTTTACAGCTAATAAATTTTTTCGTTGACTTTTCATCTCCCAAACCCCATCAACGCAAACTGGACTCAAGATACTTACTTACTTTAGTGACCCTACAGTCCGAACTTGGGCCTCAACCAACATGCCTCTCAAATTAGCCCGTTGCGCACTCAAGTTGGTTGAGGTCGGTTTTTTTTAAGCCTTTTTTTCAATAGCCTTTTTTGACAGATCACGTGTGAGTCGTGTCATGCTGTCATGTTATTTTTGTTTAGTATTGTTTGGCATTTCATAATGCAAAGACTTACGCGTGAACAACGTTTACAAATTGTTCAACTTTATTATGAAAATTCACGTTCTGTGAGGAATGTTTTTCGTGCACTTCGCTCAACTTATGGTCAACATAATCGGCCTACTTAGCGTACTATTCGCAACACCATCACCCATTTTGAGACCCAGCATTCATTATTGGATAATATTCGACCGAATAGACCACGTCCAGCACGCTATGAAGAAAATATAGCGGCCGTAGCTGAAAGTTTACACGAAGACCGTGGAGAGTCGATTCGGCGCCGTTCGCAGCAACTCGGACCATGATAACCGACTATTTGATGCCTGTAATTGAAGCTCGTGATCTCGGCGACATTTGGTTTCAGCAAGACGGCGCCACTTCCCACACATCGCATCAATCAATGGACTTATTGAGAGAACATTTCGGTGAGCACATATTTTCACGTTTTGGGCCGGTCGATTGGCCACCAAGATCGTGTGATATCACACCGTTAGACATTTTTCTGTGGGGATATGTAAAGTCAAAAGCTTATGCCGACAAACCCGCTTCGATTCAGGCCTTGGAGGAAAATATCACGCGTGTCATTCGCCAGTTACCAGTCGAAATGCTCGAACGAGTGATCGAAAATTGGACTCAACGGATGGACCATCTGCGACGTAGCAACGGCCAACATTTGATAGACATAATCTTCAAAAAATAAATGCCTAAAAATGTTCTTTCAAATGATAATAAACATTCTCCATTAAATTTGAATTTTCTGTGTTTTTTTCTTTAAAAAAGTAGGGAACCTCGAAATGGATCACCCTTTACTTGTGCGCGCCACTTAAGGCGATGTCTTCCTCTACTGCGTCCGACATCTGGCTGGGAATCGAAGACTCTGCGAGCCGGAGTATTGGTGTCCATACGTTCGACATGTCCGAGCCATCTTCAACCTCCTATGCGGAGTTTTTTTTTTTTTTTTTTTGACTAGAGGCATGTCGCTGTACAACTCTTAGTTTAATCTTCGTCTTCAAATCCCGTCAACGCAAACGAAGATTTTTTGAAAATTTTTTCTCTCAATCTAGTTCGAGTTGAGAGTTACATAATGTGTGTTCGGGACATTTCTTTATATATTTTTGATAAAACGTTTAAGCACTATTCCAGGAGTGGTATTTTTCTACATCTTCGATCTCGTGTTTTTTTTTTTATTATTTTTCTTTGCAAGAAGTTAGTGTTCTTTCCTTTTCATAGCTTTCAAAGCTAGTACAAAGCCCAATGACAACTTTTTTAGAAGCTCCCTTTTTTGCCTTCAGCGTTGCTTTGTAATCTTAATTTTTGGCTGCGATCATCTGTCGACATTCTTCGTCGAACTTGGCAATTCTCGCTTGTGACCGCGTTCATATGGTTAGTTGACAAAATGCGTCAGCGAAGAATATTAAACAACTCCGATAATACAATTTAGATCATGACCGTGCTCCAGATAATAATGCACATTGGTTGTTTCTTAGAAAGATCACCTGGATAAAATAAAAAAACGCCTATTGCTCTTCCGACATTTGATACTGGCAAAATGGGAATAATGAAAAATCGAAAATTAAATAGTTATGCCTGTGTATGGCGCCTGTGTGGAGAACCGGAGGGTGTGTAGTTTATCGTGAAATGTATAAGAGCGCAGACGGTTTTCGTTTAAAATGTGCCTCACATCAGTACCGCAGCGTATGAATTCGCTATGGCGGTCCGGTAAAACAGGACAGGCGGCCTGAACAGGCATCCCGGACAGTTATACCTGCGTGTGTGTGGCCGCCTTTAACTAGACAGAAGTCGAACAAAATAAAAAGTCAACGGAAAATTGTGCTAACAAAAAATATAGAAGATTGGGAAGAATATAATCTGAAACCAACGGAACGAAATTACGTTCAAAATAAATTATATGAGGCTAGTGACCAAAAACAAATGTGAAAAACATTAAAGACTTTGGTATTGGGGCAATCAGTAACAGTAATTAAGTGTATTGAATGTAACAGAATCAAAACAAGTGACGATAAATAAATTGCCAATCAATTTAATGAGTTTTTTTTATTAAAGAGTGTAAGTGAAATTAAGAAACTCATACCAATTATTTCATGGACAAATCTCGTGAATTTTTTTTAAGTTTGAAAGGCTAGATTCAATAGAACTAAACTTTTAGCTCTTACAAATAGTAAAAATTTAGAAGCCTTGAGTTTTCACTTAGCTAATGCCTACCAACTGCGATCTAGTACCAAAGAGTATAGAAATACATAGAGTACGCATCACAGCTGAAAATTTTGTAGCTGTTTCAGATGCGGGCGATAAGTGCGAAGGGGAATTTTCGTCGTTCGTATGCATCGGCTATGCTGTTGTTTGATGCCGGGGTTGCAATGTGAACACTGGGGTATCAATATCAGTACCCCACCTTGTAAATTTACGTTTTATGAGATGCGCACTTTATACTCTTTGCTAGTACCTGTGTATAGTCTTGACGGCTGCAGATGAGCTATACGTGTACTCACACTAATGCACATATTCCATTTCCAAGCGGCAGCGGAAGAACTTCCAAGATGGAATCAACTGTGGCGTCTACAGTCCCGACAAAGTGAATAACTTTGAATGAGCTGCTTCGACATATTCGGACAACATGTCTTCTTGGAATTTCAAGGGTTAGTCAGGCCCTTTGAACAAAAAAAAAAAAACAGTAGATGAAAAAATGTGACATCTTCTACGGACCGTGTAATATTCGGATGTGGATTTGTTATAACTGCCAGGCTAAGGCAAGAAGTCTTAACGCATTGTAGCAATCCGCCTCAAGGCCAAATTCGCCAACATAAGCCTTATATGCGCTCACGCATCGACGGAGGAAAAATATGACATAGCTTAAGATTGCTTCTACGATCTCCTTGACAAAACTTATTATCGACCACCGAAGTTAGACGTTGAAATCGTGCTGTGCCATTTTAACGGAAAGGTAGAAAGAGAACACATCATTAGCAGTATTGTCGTAAAACACACGGCAACAGGTCTTGTAACGGTATTAGGCTTACTGACTTCGCTGCAGAACGAAATGCCACTATAGCCAGCAAACGGTTTCGTCACCTCGATATTCATAAGGGGCATGGCGGTCTCCAGATCAATCAAATCATTGCAAGATAGCAAGAAGCAAGCATCCAGTATTTTGGATGTCCGAACATTCCGAGGGGCTAACATCGATTCAGACCACAACCTTGTTGCAGCCAAGGTAAGAATGCGATATCCATTACGCCACAACAAACCAGAAATACTTTAAAAAAAAAAATTATGTCGAAAAACCTGCAATTGCAAGAAACCGTTAAGACCTTCGCGCAACGCGTATTCCTTAACCTCTCAATGAACATAATGCAACCAGCATCGAATCTCGAAGAACAATGGCAACAATGCTAACAAGCCATTAGATCAGCGGCAACTGATGTGCTAAGTTTCTGGCGCCCACCACCAAGAAACGCTTGGTTTGATGAGGCATGCCGACAGATGCTTACAGCCAGGAACGAGGCCCAAAAGGCTAAGCTGCTTGTGAAGACGAGAGCTGCCATTGAGCTCTATATGTAAAGAAAAAGGGACGAACAAAAGAAAAGAAGGAAAAAGAGCAAGAAAAACGCGTGACCCGAGGATATAGAGAAGGCCACTCCAGGAACGATGTTTGCAAGTTTTATCAAGTGTAAAACGTCAAAGCCATATAAGGCTCGAACAAAATCATGTCGGGTGAAGAAGGAAATATCGTAGTTGAGACACAGTCGATCATGTCGGGATGAAGAAGGAAATATCGTAGTTGAGACACAGTCGATCCTGAGGATATGGAAGAACTACGTCTGCAGGCCCTTAAACTGCGATGACGAACAACATTCCGTATTTGATGTACCGCCCAAGCTCATCCGCCTGTGTAGGATGGCGATGGAGGATTCTCGCTGCTCCATCAGATACCAAAAAAGGATTTAGGCAAGGCGATGCGCTGTCATGCGACTTCTTTAATTTGATTCTTGAGAGGATTGTGCAAAACTTCCCAGCCAACGCCAGAGGCACAATCTTACATAAATTGGTGCAACTACTAGAATACCCCGACGATATTGACGATATTGGTAAGACTAAGTATATGCTGTCAACACGAAATGACACACAACATTGAGGAATTTTACAGAATGTCACCTTTGACAGATAAACCTTTGAGGGAGTACGGGACTTTGTCTACCTCGGGTCTGCTATTAACTCTGACAACAACATCTCGTCAGAAATTAAACGAAGAATGACTCTTGCCAACCGCTATTTCTTCGGGCTAAGAAGGCGATTCAATAGTAAAGCACTGATCGAATAACTAAGGAGATATCGCTGAAGCATGGGCCGTATCAAAAGTGGATAAAGAAATCCTTGATCGATTTGAGAGGAAAATTCTTAACGGGCTACGGAGATGAAGATTCAATCAAGAACTATACGAGCTGTAGAGCGACATGTCCCTATCCAGAAAACGCCTTATTCGACGTTTCAGATAGCTAGGACATGTAGAGCTAATGGACACCAACACTCCGGCTCTCAGTCTTCTATTCCCAGCCAGACGTCGGACACAGTAGAGCAAGACATCGCCTTAAGTGTCGCCCACAAGTAGTAACAGACCACAACCAACTTGGAGTGCATAACTGGAGTCAGTTAGCGAAGGACCGGGCTAATTGAAGAGGCAAGTCGGTTGAGGCCCAGGTTGAGCGCCACTTAATGAATGAATATTCACTAAGTGTAGGTACGAATCTTTGTGTCAAAAATACAACTTCTAGCGGGCGATAACTCACCCCTTTGTTCTAACTGTCCAGATTCTTTATCTTTAGCACACGTTTTATACAATAAAGAACAAGTCATCCAAGTAGCAGTAACTTATAAAGGAAATGTTGAGCATAGATGTATAATGGAGCATAAAACTTCGGATTCCTTAAAAACGTGCAAGTCAAGAATAGAAAATAGGGCGAGCAGAACCACTGAGAATTGCATCAAATGGTAGCCAGCCCTGCAAAGTAATACCTTACTACCTTACGGCAGTCCCGAGAAGAGAGCGGTATAAGCAGGGTTTGGAAAGGCACATTTGTGTACATAACAATGTGCATACAAGAACGAGACGTGAAAAAACAAAAGTCTGTGCTAAACACATTTAGTTGTGATCTCTTTCATAGGAGCTCAAGCTAATGTGCATTTCTATGCCGTTCGCGCAGACGTGTTTTTTTTTCAAAAATGACGCTCACGCGTCGAATATGTTTTGTAAGCTGTTTAATGTATGCACATAAGCGTGTGTTTCTGTACCCTGGAATTACCTACTTAAAGCATAACTCCTACCATATTGTATTCTTGAATAGTACCGTGGCAATTTATGTCCTCATCAATGAACGAAAACTAAACAAACACAAACAAGGACAATATTATGGTCGCACTCTTTTGTATTCTTAGCGTAAAATAAAACAATTGTAGGCTCATTCTTCAATTTGAATTTATCCAGCAAGCCTTATTGTTTCGCAGAAAGCAACAATCCTTGGTTGAGAGACAAAGTCAGCCTAACAGGAGTAAAGCAAGAAAATATTCATCGCTATGAAGTAGCAAAAATAAAGACGAAATTCATTTTATGATCAAATATGACAAATGACGCAAAGGCAGACATTGCATTTCATTTCGTGGAATTAATTCCGTTGCGTCCATACCTCAACCTATGTTGTGTCAAAATGGGCACAAGAGGTGAAACTAAGAAAATAAAGCCAATTTTTCATATGAATCGCTCGAGTTGAATTAATTTAATGAAAAGAACAGCTGTTAGCTACCGCCATGGTTTAAAATATGCAAAACAAGTGATGTATACATTACTCGGTTGCTATTTTCGATTTACCAATAAAAGACACAAACCTACCTGCGTATCACCTAAAATGCACAAGAAAATATCATACCGTATCGATTTAGAGATGGAGTCTGTACCCCATCCCACAACCGCATACATGGCAACAAAATGTTGTATAAATTTATTCATTGCTGGATACTTACTAGAGAGTGTCCGGTGGACCAATTATAAGCACTTCCCATCTAAATATATCGCTCTCATCGATTAGTCCAGCTGAGAATCCCTCGACAGGATTCTTATTTAATTCTGCAAAGAAACGTACAAAAAAATATAAAGAGACAACATAAGAGCATTGCAGTGTGGTAAAGGAACAAAACAGAACAGAGGCAGTAGCCCAATATGGTGGAAGATAAAAAAAAAAAAAAACAACCCGAAAGTAAGAAATACCTACGGAAACAAAAATGATTCACAACACACACATTGGGGTGGCATACAAGTAAACGTTCTCTAGAAGAAGTCAACGACATTCATCGTATTGTCGGCTGCCTACCGGGCGACCCTGACGATATTATAATGGATATGCATCGGACGAAGCGCCCAAAACAGAGACCATCCGAAAAATTAAATATATTTCAATGTTTTCTTCTCGTATCAGGTATTTAGGCAAGAAAAAGCCGAAAAAACCAACACAAGAGACAAAAAAATGCATTTAGCATGTACGTGTGTTATTTTCACACACAATGTCGCCCCCGTTGTCCCGGTTTACACTTTTTTTTTCTTTACATTGTACATTCGAGAAGGCAAGACAAAAGCCTCACACAAAGGAGTTGTTTCTGAATCTTTGGATATAAATTTTATACGTTTTTCTTGGAAATATTGAGAATTTTCGTTTTAAAATTGATTTTTCCGAAAATGTGCTACGCAAGAAAATATTTTTACACGTTTTCGTGTGCCGAACAAACGGATGGGAGAGCAGCAATTCAAAGCGAATTAACCTATAATGTCGTCGTCTGCTCTGCGGCATTTTGCACTTTTCTTTTTTGGTTTTCAGTTTTTGTTTGCACAATAGTCAGTGGCTATAGCTAGATTTGTTTATGAATTGCAACAAAGTTTTCGATAATCAAACTTACCACCTAGCTGCTTTTTCAGCAAGAGGGATGACTGCATTTCAGACATTTATTATTTATTTCGGTCTGGAGGCTGGCCGAGAATCGATTTTGGGTGGAATTAATGAATTTTCTTCTCGAAAACGAATTGCGAACGTGAAACTTTTTACTTAGTATAATTTTTCTTTTTAAATAGTTTTAACCGCACAGCGTTTTTTTTTTCCTTTGAGAATTTTTTCTTCTGAACTTTTTGGAAGTTCGTCTCGGTAGACACAAAAAAAACCAACGAACAAACGTCTATTCGTTGTTGGGATAATGGAAAAACCTTGCGTAGAGATATGACAAATGGAGAGATTTATCGATCACTTACGGGATGGGTGTGTTTAGTAGTCTAATTGGTTATGAGGTGCGTTCAGATAAAAATAACTACAAATGCAGATATCGAATGTTATATATCGACGAGAAATTATCGAAAAGAGTTCTATTCTATTCTTTATTGAGACTTTAACAGCCGTATTTATAAAAGCATTTTAGAGGTTGCCTAACTTTAGGCAACCTTTAAGTAATGCCTAAGTGCAAAATCGGTATTTATAATCGATACTCACATTTAGGCAACGTTGCCTAAAGGCCGCCTAACTTAGAGGCTACCTAAGCAATTTTCATTTCATTTTCATTTTGACGTTTACGAGAATTTCAAACTGGAAATTTATTTTGAGATTTTGGGTGGTGGTTTGCAATAAAGTGAAAATATTTTAATAAGAACGGACTCAAGCTACATTTCATTTGTAAATGATTTAAGTGTAGTGAATATTATAAATTCATACATGCCAACTAGTAGGAGACCAAAAATATACAAAACGCTTACTCGGTGATGGGGGCTATGCCTGCTCCAACTTTCTTTTCACTCCACTGTTGAATCCTCAAACTAATTCCGAACAGCAATATAACATTGCCCATATAGCTCCATGTTTTTCCTTTAAGATATTTGTTTACAAATAACATATGCTGTCAAACCCAAAAAAAAAGAAAATCTGATGTAAACAAAGTACATGAATCTTAATTTTTTATAATAGATTTGTAAATTCTACTACTTCTTTTGACATAAACTTCGCCTAGTTAGGCAGCAATGGAAAATCGATTATAGATAAGAATTTAAGCAACGTTGCCTAGAGGCAACTTAAATATTTAGGCATGCCTAACTAGGCAACCTCTGAGACCCCGCCTAAGGAAATCTAATAAATACGGCTGTAAGTGAAGTTGTGTGTACCGATAATACATTTGTTTCGTGTTAGTTGTTATAGCGACTGTATATATAGGTATGGCCTGCTCATACTTATGGGATTCGAATTTGCCACATGGCTTTCGTTTGCTTCTAAAGTATTCTGCTCTCGCTCATGAGCAATGTTTTCTTTCTTTTGACTGAGTTAAATCGAAAAGAGTGGTAGCGAAACTAATTGACAGAATTGTTCTAAAACCATCCCATTGGGCCTTCGCACACGAGTATGTTTCAACCGGTTGAACCTCATGTTTGTTGGAATGACGGGTCAGGAGGGTACACCGCTTGAGAGCCACTGGAGAGCAATTTTTCATCTAAAATTAAGTTGTTAAAGAGATGAAATCTATTAACGCATGCATGTGTTTTCTGACAGTTGTGATATTTAAAAAAAGACGGCAGTTAATTCTGTGTCAATCGAGTTAAACAAACATTTTAATAATTTGTGTTGCATATTTTCGCTGATATTAAAAAGAAACAATACTGTTAACAAACCAGGACAGTATACACACACAAATTGATCTTGTTATATTACACAAAATTAAACCGGTTGAACATATTCCCGTGTGTTTGGAAAATAACCATAATGTACGATTGAAGCATACTCGCAGGCCCAAACAAACGGGAATATGTTCAACAGGTTGAATTTTTTTTAACACTATCATAGATCTGTGTCGATGTGAAAGCAGACAAATTACACATAATAAGTCTGCTTTCACACGTAGACTCACGACTCACGACTCACATGAGTGCAAAAGAGAAAGAAAATTCGAAAAGTTGAGAGGGAAAATATTTTGCCCTGTGAGTCGTGGGCAAAATTTTCAGCGACTCTTTTTGACGTTTTCTTTTCTCTTCCTTCTTTTTATCATCATGAAGCAATATAATTTCGTTGCTTGGAGAGTCAGTTTCGGCTACTTGCGTAGATTTGTTCGGCTGCTGGTGTTTTTTTCAAGCAGAATAAAAGAGGAATGTCAAATTTGAGTCAAGAGAAAAAGTCGTCGTGTAAAAGCGCGAGACTCACGAAAGAAAATCAACAAAGAGAACTTCGAAAAAAGTCTTGACTCAACAGTCAACGTGTGAAAGCAGACTAACACATATAAGGCATTCACACCGAACCGAAAACTGAGTTTTTGAAAACTATTCGACCCGTTCACAACGAATAACTATCGTTCAGTTGGCTTTTAATCTCAGAATGTCGCAACAAATCTACGCTTTGTGAAGTGGGAAAACATGTTTCACATTCGGATTTGTAGGAGATCTCGGAGAAACCCGTAAGAGGACACCTTACGACTTAGGGTGTCGATTAAATTAAATTAAATAAGTATTTATGCAATTTTAGCATTTTATTTGTACTCAATTAATGACCTTTCTCTATCTTTTCTGAAATTTAAGCATCATTATGAAATGCTAACATATCGTAAAGGTGTCTATTAGAAGAATTTTATTTGCCGAAGAGGTTTGTTTATGAATTTCCTTCAACAAGTTATTGAAAACTACTTGACTCTTTCACAAGAACAGAAACTAGTTTTCGTTGACGCTTAAAAAAATAAATAAATAAATAATGCATTTCAGTCATTATCCACCCATGTAATTATTATATCATATTTAAAACTTAATGTCACTTTAACGAAAATATATTTGTTGAAAATTTAATAACGAAATTGGCACCGGAATGTTTTCGTTGTAAAAAACGCGTAACATGTTTAAAAAAGCGAGTTTAATTTATTGCGATTGATATCATAAATGCAAAAAAATTGGCAGGTGGTACGATATTTTGTAAAGAATCGATAAAAATTGAAATTGATTGAACACAGATCGCGATCTCATTCAACAATTGCGAGTTAATTTATCAAAGCTGTATTCTGTTAACGAGGTGAATTATTAACTCCACACAGATGGTTAAGTGAATATACGTATGTGTCACGACAGGGATCTGGGAACCCATCCAATTTCGAAAGGCAAGTTTCTCAGTTGTTAAAACTCCGCTGTTAGGTTGCGACCCATTTTGAACTATCATCGCCGCATTGTGTTCACTTCGGGTTGTGAGTTGCTAGTGATGAAGCCTGACCCTGATGTTGTGGTGCCTTTCTATAGATGAGCACAGTAACGGATGATTGAGGTGCATAATAACACATAAATACGGCAATGAATCCTTTGCTATGAATTTCTTTCGTGTGTTCATCCCGGGAAAATTCAAGGAATGTGGCTATTAATGCATCTATTCAAGTCTACTCGTAGAAGAATTTCCTACAGAGATAACAGGGTTAATGATAAAATAAATCGTATAGCAAATCGCTGAACTAACATTTTGTTTTCTTTCGATTCGGTCTATTCGATGTGTTGATTCAGGGAGTCAAACATAACTTCAATGGTTAAAATATCCTGTGACTTAAATTTTCGGTATGCTTCACCGTTTGTGGCATTTGCTTCTTGCGTTTGTTGATACTTGTTATTGCCTTATAGTATTTGTTATGAAGGTTATTGGACGCATATCTTCTCGAGCAAAAGTTCACTCCGATGGTACTCGGTTCGGTGTCAACCCGAAACTACCAAAGGAATGATAAATACACATTTGAGTAAGTGTATTGGCGTTGTAATTATTCCATGGTCTGTCATGACATGACTGCTGTTGTCTTGTTGCTTATTGTAATGGGTTATTATTGTGCTGTGCTCTAGTTGTTAACTTGTTTGTTTTGATTGGGTTGTAATTGATTTTAACCCTCAAACAGGTTGATTGCCTATAAGTCCGAATTAAGAATTAAAGAAGAAATCAAAATTAAAATGTACTCACCCTAAGTATGAATTGTGTATAGAACTAATTGAATCTAAATTTTCTTTATTTTCAGTACGAAATGAATACAATTTCGTCTGATATGGAAATAAAAAACAAAATTAAAATTTAATTGCACGAAAACAATTGTTGACAATAACAAATATATGTCAGAGACAGCTGAATTTTTCTGAAGTTTTGTTCACACATACTAACATTTGAATTCGGAGTCGCAGTCACCGATGATGAAGAATCGCTATCCAAAAAAATTTGTTTGATCTAGATTTCGTGAAAATTAATAAAATTATTGCAGAGTATAAATTTGAGCATTTGGATCCTGAGTTCCATCGATTGAAATATATTCCCAGTACACTGCCCTATGGTCTAAGCAGCTATAGAAGGCCTCACTGCCTATAAAAACCGACTTCAACCAGCTTTAAGCGCGTAACCAGATGCTGTAACCGTAGCAAAGCCTTTATTGGAGAAGTAAAAAAATATTTTGAAGCCAAACATATTCTGCCCTAGCGAGGTATTCGTCGGAGCGGAAAATTTTCCGCAACGCATAATTCGTCGGAGATTCAAATTCCATTCGAGGTATTTGCCATCGGAAAGAAATACTACACAAATGCGACGACGAAGCTCGTACTGTTCAGGGGTGGTTTTTTCCATTGAGCTCGCCCTGGAAACACAAATTCAAACGATTAGTACGAAAATTACTTAAATAAATAGTTTTATATAATTACATACAAATTTTTATTACTCCACTTCACTTCGTAAACAAATTCCGCGACGAATTTGTGTCGGAGGAAATCGGAAAAAGAATTGCACTTAGCTGTCAAATATTGAACAAAAAATGCTCCTGAACGCACTACAACGCAATTCGCTGGGATGCGTTACGAAATGTCGGAGAAATATTCCGAACAGCTTTTCGGAAGAATACCTCGAAGCAAAAATCATCGGAATCGTACAAAATCGGAGAATTTTCCGCTCCGACGGATACCTCGCTAGGGCCGATTAACTGTGGCACTGCGGCAGCCTAGGGAAAATCTCTGAAAGATCCGTAAGGTAAGTGGAACACACCAATTGAACTAACCCACAAGAAATCTCTATCTCAATGTACTAGATTAGCATCGACAGTACTAGTTGATAACTGTCACCTGCTTACTACATTTCTAAAGACCGGCAGAATCAAATAAAAACAAACCAAAAACTAAATGCTTTTCATATTTAGCTATTAAATTTAAAAATAAATGAATAAATTAGAACCCTCTATTCTTTCCAGTTTAATTGAACAAATTCTAAACCGCATCGAAAGTCGTTTATTGCCATTGGAGGAAAAGCAACGTAAACACCTATAGCATCAACTTGTCTACATACGCTCATTCGTTCTTAATTTTCAGTAACAGACGAAGAATTTCTCGAATTAAAATCCGTCTTCGGTGAGAAAATCGTTTCCAGAGCACTACACATTATCGACACGCATTTAATAATTTCATATCGTCCTGAAAGCGGTATTAGTGAGTTAATTGAAATTACTGGAGTACGGTCATCCCCAACTGCATACAAACTCTTTCCGAATATAAATTTTTGTCATTGCAATTTCTTTACTGAGTGCATTTTAAACTCAGCCCTGAAATCATATTACACATGTGAACATGTTTTGGCGGCTCGATTGGGGAGAATTCTAAACAAAATCAAAGTGGAAATCCTTCCAAAGCACATATTCAATTTCATATTCAAACAAATAGCGGCTACAGACTAAATGCACAACTCGAAAATACTCTACGAAAAGGGTATACTCAAGAATATAAAAATGTTGACACAATCGCAATATTCAAATTTTAAATTTGTCGGCCAATTGGATAAGGTAAAGGCGTTCTATGCGGGTCTCAAGGCTATCAGTTTTGGTGAGGTATGTATTAGAAAATTGGTAAAAAATATAATTTGTCAAGTCAGTTGTATTTAGGTGGTATTTAGTTCAAAATACTATGTAAACAATAATTCACGATTTACATACCCGATCCGATTGGTTACCCTTTGCGAATGTTATATGAAACTGCCCCTCGGCGACGTGAGGATTTGTTTATGAAGATTCATAATAATTTTATTTGCTGCATGTCATCTTTCTTCTTTTATTGCAGTAGCTTGTATAAAACTATCATTTATACAAATAAGGGTCTCAGGACACAGAAACAGTTTGTGACACAAAGAGGACCTCCTGTTAAGCGTCGAATCCGAACTTCAAATTTGAGGAGCTTCTCATGATGTTTTACTTTTGGCTGTATGTCAAAGCCAGAACCCATAAACTACTTCAAAGAAACAGAAAACTGTTTGGATACTAGTACAGATTTTCACTGGACACAACTTACTTCAAAGCCACAAACTGAAATTGCATCTTATAGGTGTTGACCTTTGTAGGAGCTACGGTGATGAATAATGATAACCTCCACTTTCTGTGCCACTGTACAGGCCTCTGTCAATTAAGAATAAAAACCTTAGGAAAATACTTTTTCCATGACTTCACGGATCTATCCGAAATCCCTCTTATCTAATCTTTTTAGATTTGCAATAACTTCTGGATGGCTAACAACTATGGACATCTACTGGACAAATGAAGGAACCAACCCCTAACGGTCATCCGGACTATGAGGAGGGAAAACGTACATCGCCTAAATCATCAACCAACCAACCTAATCTTTGTCTGAATTTTGCAAGAGGTTTTTTATTGCGCTGGAAGGGTGTATACCTTTATGGATACTCTGTGGCTACGAGCTATGCCAGACTCTATGCTAGAACATGTATACGGGGCTTAAACACCCCTTCTGTTCTGTCTTGTAAATTACTACCTTACCGCCTGTCAAGGCCTTTGGTTTTCCCTCCTCAGATCTTCCAATATATTTGCAATGATGCTGTTGGCAGTTTTCCATGCTTCATTTGTCGTAAGAATATACGATTTGAGACTTCGTGGGGTTACTGTCCTGCATATTTTGCTTTCTAGTGCGTTTCTATCTGCTTCATACTTTAGGCATTCCAGCAGCACGAGCTTGGCATTTTTACCATCACAATGACCACAGAATGGGTCATCGTCAAGTCTAAGCCTGTGAATGCATTCCCGGAAGCTTCCGTGTCTCGTTAGATAGAAATTTACTTTATCGTGCTTTTTCTTTTTCCACTCTTCGCTGTTCGGCCGTAGTTTGTGCGTCCATCTTCCGTTTGGTGATGTCTCCCATTGTCTTTGCCATTCCATTTCTGCTTTAATGGAAAATCTCTGTGTGTTCGTTGTTGTATGTTGAAGCTGAGATTTTTACCTCCATCCCGATAGGCATTCTCCCCATAAACTTGTAGTTTGTGCGTCCATCTTCCGTTTGATGATGTCTCCCATTGTCTTTGCCATTCCATTTCTGCTTTAATGGAAAATCTCTGTGTGTTCGTTGTTGTATGTTGACGCTGAGATTTTTACCTCCATCCCGATAGGCATTCTCCCCATAAACTTGTAGTTTGTGCGTCCATCTTCCGTTTGGTGATGTCTCCCATTGTCTTTGCCATTCCATTTCTGCTTTAATGGAAAATCTCTGTGTGTTCGTTGTTGTATGTTGACGCTGAGATTGTTACCTCCATCCCGATAGGCATTCTCCCGGCTATTATACTTATTTCATCCCCAGATACAGTTCTGTATGCACAGCATACTCTGTGCTCTTCTGTGCACAGAGTTTATCCTTCTCACGTATGACTCAGTACATGTGGCCGAGGCCCATATAAGCACTGCGTACATGAGGATTGGTTTGCTTGATATTCGGGCGACTACCCGGCTGGCTTTCTCACTCGTGTGCCTTAGGTGTTCATAAAGTTAAGCCTGTGGTCTAGGAGCACCCTTAGGTATTATATGTAGGGCTTCGACTCTATTGTGTGCACTCCCACTTTTAGTCTTAAGCGCTCAACTTTCTTACAACTGCTAATGAGAACGCCCTCTGTTTGTTCCTACAGTTCCAACCCTGACAAGCTGAGTAATATCTTTACATTTTTGATAGTGTTGTTGCAGTGTTGGGTCACTTCCGCTATGGTTTGGACCACTGCGTTGTCGTCAGCGCATTCTATTCACACCTCTTGGTTTCGTTATAATTAATACTCCATCGTACATATTGTTCCATAGAGCTGGTCCCAGAACTGACCCATCCTCCTGTGATTTCGTACGTTTTTGGTCCTTCGTCTGTGTAGGAGCCTCAGCACTTCATCGTAACAGAAATTCCACAGTAGTATGCCGAGCACGGATCACCATTCACGCTGTATTTTCTCAAGATGGGTTCGATGTTTTATACGAGTATTCCGTTTCTGAAGTAGTCCGGTCCTCAAGTTTTTAGGATACCACCTTTTAATGGGATTTGATCTTGGACCTCAACATGGATTTATCGACTGGTACTTATTCTCATTTAATCAAGCTTTGCTACTTGCTGACATGAGAATTATTTTAATTTCAGTTTCCGTTAAACTGTTCTCATACTGGTTGTGTTTCTTTTACTTTGGATTTAATCTGTGGTTGATCTAGCTAATAACTGGTCAGCAGATAGTTGTATTATTATCTTAAGTCGGCTTCTATTACGCTTTTTAGTATTTGGTTGAAATTCGTAGCCTATTCCGTTTTAGACTGTTTTTGTAACAAATAATCTGTAAATCTATATAGCGCTGCTGTATGTCCTTGATTAATTCCACATCACCTCAAACCCTCTTAACGGGTTGTACACCGTTACACAGCTTAACGCCAACATTTATTTCAATATAAATTTTTTTTTCCCAGAATGCCAATTTCCAAATCAACGAGAATGGGTTTCGTGTTATGGTGGAGAATGGCAAATCCATTCAAGCCAGTTTATTCATGACCAAGGAAGTATTCGAGGATTTCCATCTGGATGGCGACATTTATTTCAGTGTCAACATGAATGTCCTATCCGAATGCATAAGTCTATTTGCTGGTAGCGATTGCAGTCTAAAGATGTTCTACAAAGGCACGGGAGCGCCACTCATGTTAGTTATTGAATACAATACAGACCAAGACGTCACCACAGAATGTTCCATTAAGACTGCAGCATATGATGAGACAACTGAATACTCATTGAACGAAGAGAGCTCAAGTTACAATTTAATTTTTATAAGAGGCCCCGATATGGCACAGATATTCTCTGAGATTGACAAGACTGCAGAGGAGCTGGAAATCACCCTATCACCCAAGGTGCCACACTTTCGTGTGGCTACAATCGGTGTTATGCAATCAGAGTCGAATATCGAGGTCGCCAAGACCAGTGATATGATGCTGATGTTCAATTGTAGAGACACTACAGTTGCGCGGTATAAGTGCTCACATATTCGACTAACGTCGAAGGCGCTATCCGCTTCGTCGAAAGTTGCTATAAAAACAGAATCCACCGGATTAATGGAATTGCATTTTATGATCTTCTCGAGTGATGATGCACAGGTGTATATCCAGTTTTTTATCCTGCCAATGGTTGACGAGGATGATTGAGAGTTAGGACATAGTGTAAACTGTTGTTGAGTTTGGAATAAAGTTTGTTTTTTATCGTTATACAGTTTGGTTTCATTTGAATGAGGCGCACATGTGGTACAACTATCTGCGAAACACAACAATACTTCAAACAGGGATTTATTGGTAACAAGAGCTAGGTTAGGTTATGTTAGGGTTACGGGTTGGTGGAGTAGAGGATCCTCTATTCCGCCACACTTAGGTCCATGTGGACCCATTGTGATACCCTTGGTGGGATAACGTCCTTCCTTATCGTTACTACGGGTTACTCCACTCTATCCAGCCATCCTGATGTTCGTAGGAACCTGTAAAGATAGGGTAATGGAATATTGGAAAGCTCTTGGAAGTAGTAGCTTCCAAGTGTTCTGTTCCTCAGGTGACAGAGACTCGGGCAGTGACAGAGGAAATGAGGTGTATCCTTGTGTGTTTCCTCATCGCCGCAGCCTCTACAGATATCGTCATCCTTGAGATTTAGTTTCATTGTATGGGTTCTGAGAAAGTTGTGACCAGTGAGAGCCCCTACCAGTTTAGATAAGGAGCTTCTGTCCTACCGCAAAAGTTTTTTGGCCCGGTTTACGTTGTTTTCTGTATTGTATTCATTCGGGTTTTGTATTCCACTCTTTCTCTGAGGTGGTGGTTCGACCGTTTGTAGTGCCTGGTCATGATCTGTAGCAGATCCATTTCTTGCCAGTTCGTCGGCCATCTCGTTGCCGTCTATGTCCCTGTGACCAGGAACGCAGCAGAGATCAGCATTATGCTGTGAGCAGAGAACCCTGAGCTCTTCGCAACAGCGGCGAACTAGCTTTGATTTAATTTCGATAGCAGATACTGCTTTTATAGCCGCTTGGCTGTCAATGAATATGGTGATATCACTGTGTGGTATTTCTATTATTGACACTAAATGAGCCGCTTCAGCAATTGCTAGCACCTCAGCCTGGAACCCACTACTATGATCAGGAAGCCTGATTGATTTGTGTATTACTATTTCCTCTGAGAATATGCCAGCACCTGTTCCACAGTCCATCTTTGATCCATCTGTGAAGATGAATATCGATTTCCTTTTGGTGGGTTCATTCTTGTCCCATTCGTCTCTGCTCGGAAACGAGCAGGTGAAGGGTCGATCGAAGTCTAGATAGGGAGATAGATAGTCAGAGTTTACTACGCTCCCTACGTATTTCCTTAGGACCTGCGCATGCCCAGCGATGCTCGGGATCCAGCTGTTCGTTTGCAGCAGGTTGGGGTTGTTCTCATCGCACTGGTTGTCCATATACACGCTAGTCTTTGTATTTTTGTCATTTACTTCAAGTTGGTTGCTCTGTCTGTGGCTTGCCACCAGACTATACTGCCATATGTGAGTATTGGTCGCACGATAGCCGTATACATCCACAGGATTATTTTGGGGTTAGGTCCCCACTTTTTGCCGAATATTCGGTTGCATGCGTAGAAAGCATTTGCTGCTTTCTTAACTCTATCATTGACATTAAGTTTCCAATTGAACTTTCTGTCTAGAAGCTGAGAAGGCTAGATTACGTTTTAGGAAAGCGTTTAAATGGTAAAAACGTTACCCAGTTGCGTATGCTAGCCATCAGGCATCGAAAGAAGAAGCCGAACCGAGTTAGAAATTATAAATTTCGAATTTATTTGATAGGAGTTAAATCGGTCGTTGGTTGCAAAGATTGTCTGAGTTTGAGTTCGAAATTCAACATCGTCCTGGGATGCAGAACAAGCATGCTGACGCAATAAGCAGAAATCCATTTGAGGAACCATCTGGCAAGAATTGCATCGAGAGAATGCAGACACAAGTGTCTGCATTCTCTCGTGAAAGAATTGGTATTCCCTTTCATATATCCTGGTCATTTGGGTCAATTTTCACAAAATGGAATCAGTAATTACCGATGGAATTTCAAAGTTTTATACTGAAGCCGGTACGAAATATTAAGTCAGAGACAACCGTTTGTGCGTTTGAAGAATTTATAAGCAGCGAGGAACTGCTTTTACAGGAAGTCCAGGAGAAGGGTATAATATTCACCTACTTAAGTGGGGCTACAGTCCGGAATGAACCTGGGCCACACCCAACATGCCTCTCCAATGCCCGGCCCTTAGCTAGCTCCTCCAGTAGCGCACTCCAAGTTGCTTGAGGTTGGTTTCTACTTGTTCGCGTCACAAGAAGGTCTTCCTCTACTGCGTCCGACGTCTGGCGAAGACTCTGCGAGCCGGAGTATTTGTAATTGGTGACCATTCGTTCTTCATGTCCTAGCCATCTTAAACGTCCAATGCGGAGTTTTTTTTTGGCAAGAGGCATGTGGCTGTACAGGTCGTATAGTTCTTGGTTAAATCTTCGTCTCGGACCGAAGATGTTTCAAAGAATTTTCCTCTCAAATCGACTAAGGATTTCTTCATCCACTTCTGATACGGTCCATGCTTCAGCGCCGTCGAGCAGGACTGGGATGATCAGGATCTTATATTGGATCTCCTAGTAAATCTAATGTATGTATAATCAATAACGTGGTCGCAGATCACTCTTTTTGCGTTCAAGCTAGTCCAAGCTTGTAATTTCATTTGATTTTCAAGTTTACTTACTTGAACTAGCGTGAACAATCGTCCATGATTTTTTTACTAGCGCACTAGCTCGGACTAGCACACTCGCTTACTAGCGTTGGCCGTAACCACGCCCTAAGCCTTCCTCTCTTTCACGAATAAACCCATATTTGCCGCTTCCTTCTCTATACTAGCAAACGTGGCAATGACATCATTCAATATCGTCGGCGTATGCTAGTAGTTGCACCGATATGTGGAAGATTGTGCCTCTGGTGTTGGTTCATGAGTTCTGCACAATCCTTTCAAATTAAAGAAGTCACATGACAGTACGTCGCCTTGCCTAAATCCTTTTTTCGTATCGAATGTGTTGGTGAGGTCGTTTCAGACCCTGATGGAGCAGCGAGAAGCCGGTGTTCTTCACTTCTTCTTTGCCTATATAGCTCAATGGCAGCTCTCGCCTTCAACTGCAGCTTAGCCTTGTAGGCCTCGTTCTTGGCTGTGCGTATCTGTCGGCATTCGTTATCGATCCAAAGGTTTCTTGCTAGTGGGCACACACACAAATAATTGGAGATGCTTGGTCTGAAGCCTTTCATGGGCCGCAAATAGCATATGTTTGTAAATATTATCAGAAAATTACGCTCCTAATCTTATTGTATATCGCCAAACAATACCAAAACACAGCTTATCGGGTGTCAATGGAACATGATCACAACCAGGGAATCACAAAGCAATTAACTGTGATAATTTACAATAGTCATACAGTTCCTTTCTTTGCTTATTATTGTTTTAGGCATATTATTGACAAATTGATTGAATGACTCGATTATTCTTTTGGATAGTAAATAACAAAAGCTTGCCATACACCATACACTCTTTTGCCAGAGAATAAAAACTTATGGCGTTTGCCACTAGTAATACACGAAAATCCACTCATTATATACCAATGGAATTGCTTTGCTTCCATTGTTTTCAGAAGAATTCTGTAAGTTCACTTCAGTCTGTCATTTAAAATCTGGAAAACAAATTTCTAAAAATGAGATACCCAATTAAATAAAATTATTTTGTATTTTTTTAATAGATAAAAAAAACGAAAAAATAAGATTTAAAAATAAAACACCTAAGATGGTTATGTAAGTAGTTCTACTTTTAGAAAGGTTAATCGCCATCGGCACCCGCTAAATCGGAGAAAAAGTCTGATGCATTCGTAAACTTGGACGATGGTAGATTGTGATGATTCTCTCTGTGAGCGTTGTGCTTCTCGTTGTATTTGATGTCGGCAAAGTCTTCAAAGTACTTGACGTTCCAGAAGCGAACATCATTATTGTGAGAACTCGATGCAAGCAACTCACCGCTGTTGTTGATGTCCAGTGACTCAATGGGAAGGCTGTGTTGACCAACAATACCTAAATTCTTAAATGGAGCGATGTGCACGGCACGAATAATACCCTCCTCACCGGCTACACAGGCGATTCGATCTGTGACCGGCATCATTACACTCATTGGTGACTTGACTCCAGGGAACATGTCGGAATGGTACCCAAACTGACCCCAGTTAAATGTGTAGATGCGACCTTTCGATGTGCCCACAATAAGTTTTGAGTCACCGCGATATGTACCCATGCATGTTAGTTCTTCTTCATACGGTTCCGATTGTACGAAGAGTTTGCTGCCGATGAGATGAAAATTCGTTTAATAAACAACCGTGGAATCAAGTAAAAAAAAAACACACCGTGCTGCCAGATTAAGCGTTGTCAGGTATCCATCTCCACTTGTGACTAGAAGTAGTTTCTTTGCCTCATTGGTGAGCATTGATAAAATACTATCTTCGACCTCCTTCAGCGAAAATATCGGATCCTTAGTTCTACTATCCCACAGCTTGACTGTTCCACTGTCGTCCCCTGAAGCAAAATGTCTAATTTTCATGTGTTCTCTGTTTACTGACTTTATCGGCACTTACCACTGGCAAAAACATTCTCGTCAATAATATGCAATTTATTTACGGCATCCTCGTGCGCATTATCAAAGAATTGTTTCAGCTTCTCTGTCTCCATGTCTGTGATCATTATAGACTTGTCCTTTGAACACGTTATCAAGCACTTCCCATCATCACTGAATTCAACGTCACGACAAGCTTTCGTATGCACTTCGACAGTCTTCAAATGTGTGTTCTCCTCATTGGCATACCTATATAAGTGAACATCGCCAGTGATAGTTGCCAACGCAATGATATCCTCCTCCGGATTAAAGCAGATATCAGAAATGAAGTCATCCAATTTTATTTCAGGCGGAGAACTACGTGGTTTTTTTATGGCAGCAATTATGGCACGGACGGTTTCATCTTCTTCTTCGTCCTCGTTTAAGTCTTCCAACACTCCTGAGCCGCTTGGTTTGGCATCACCTGCTGTGCCACCTTGTCCGGATGAAGATGCAACTGGTTTACTCATACCTTCGGAATCATCCGAATCATCAGTGGGAATAAAATCTGAACCATCATTGTCATCGCTCATATTGATGGAATCGTCCGAATCACTATCATAAGCAGCGAATAACATTGGATTGGCTGCATCAATTAGGTCCAAACTGTCGTCCGAGTCTTCGCCATCGACGGGCTGTTTGAAGAACCCCCGCCTGTTTGAGAGACCAAGTTATAAACATTTTATTGCAATTTAAATATAAATCTCACATGTTGTTGCAAAAAGCTTTTAAGACAGTTTCGCTCTTAGAATAGATTTTGTAAACAATTAAATAATTAATTCTAATTCGACAAACGACACAAAGCCACGCTTTTGTGGGAAATGATAATAAACGTCAATTTCTTTGTTGACAGTTGGTAGTACAGTGTAGACTTTTGACTGTGTTCAACAGGAAAAATATTTTGGTACTAGATTTAAATTGACGAATGGAAAATAAAAAGCTCTCCAAATATAATATGAACTCCATTTCATTTCATGATGAAATTAATAACTTTTTCGATTTCATTCGATTTTCATATTTGCTCTCAAATTTCAGATTTAAACTACTACCAAACGAACATAAAAGAGATTTTGTGTGTATGTGTGTTAGTGTGCCATTCTCATTCTTTATCTTCTTTCTGTAGAAGAATGTACTTATAAATATGAAAAATTAAACAGAAACTTCTCGATAAGGGTTTTTATTTCCAGCAAAATCTTAAATAAAAAAGATCATTAGTTGAAATTCAAATTTCTAGAATTAAACCAGCGCTTTAGGCTGCAAGTGCTCAGGCACAATGTTTGCCTGAGCACTTGCAGCCTTAACCGCAATTGTCATGGTTGTTGCAGTATGTCGGAAATCTCTAAAATGAAGACGAAACTATGAACAGAACTTATTAATATTTCATTTCTACAATAACTTCAATATTACCCACTTCTTTGTCTGCATAATTTGCGGCAACATCATCAATGAAATTTTTCACCGAATGCCTTTCGTTTTTTCCAAACAATTTTTGCACTTCAAAATAATCATTAGATGAATCCAAGAAACTGTCGCTTGATGTAGATGATTATGATAATGAGGACGACGACGACGATGATGATTAGGAAGAATATTCCAATAATTTTATGTTCATTCCATTTTCTTTTAATAAACAGATTTTATTTCCAAGGCACTCCAAATAAAACACAAATCAAACTGCGAAATGCAATTTTGAAACTGACATAAGTCACAACTTAAATGTTTTTGTGTTGGTGCATGTAGGTGTAAGTCTCACTTGAAATCGAGATTTTTCAAAAGTGATCTAGATAAAAAAGTTGTTATTTCTGTTGAGAAACTCATGACGACACCAAAGTGGTCGTCATTCCTTTTTTTATAATTTGTTGTTGAAGTCGAGGATGAGAAAAGAGGAGATACCGACATGCACTGGTTTTAAATGCCTGTTAATTGAGAGGAAATACTGAGTTTGTTTAGATTAGTACTTATTTAAACAGTACCCACAAGAACAATATTATCAAGACTTGGGTAAACAGCTTCAATCCGACCAAGTAGCCATTTGCTGGGGGTAAATTTAACTTGTTTATGAACACGATATCTCCCGGTTTCAAATTGGTGTTTTTTTGTTTTTTTAGGTCGCTCTTGAAGGGCCGTCAAATATTCGAAATGCAATATCTTCCAAAAGTACTGAGAAAGATTCACCGGCGTCTCAAGATGACTAGAGTCAGGTACACCTCTCATTGGTTTACCCATCAGCAAATGAGATCAAATATGAATAAATGAGCAAATATCTACAATATGAATGGGTACAGTAGTCAGCTCTTTAAAAGTTAATATTAAAGGGCAATAGCCCAACGAAGATGAAGTTTTACGGACTTAAGGCCTACTCAGAATGCATATCTGTAGCTCGCGTCTTGTATCGCTGTCAAAAGAGAGATACATTTCTTGCATGAAGTTGCCCTCTATTCATCTTCAAGCTACAGATTCACGAAGATACACATTGTGTAAGCGCTTACGGGTTGCTTTGTTTTTAACTTTTCACTCAGCTACAGATATCAGCTACGCATTTTGGTCGGCCCTTTAACCGCCTCTGGCTCCCACAATTTTTGCCAAAACACTTTAACAATATCAGCCGTGACAACAACCCGATGCTGACGAAAGCGAAGACAAACGCCAATTAAATCTCGTTGAATTGGCAACCCAATATATGATTGACCCCATGAGTCACTCACAGAACCATCAATAATAACCAGAAGCTTAGTGGATAAGCTTTCGATTTAGCACCGTATGGGGAGGAATCTAGAATTGTCTACTATCAAAGGATTTTGTTCATTAGTTGATTTAGGTTGCATATGCCCAAGACTTAAATAATGCTCTATAAATTTGGAATATATCGCCGTATATTGGAGTTTCTTTGAAACCAACACTCCATGAAGTGCAACCGAAAGACAGGCGAAGCCGTTTTTTAAGAGAAGGGGAATGACGTATCTTCCATTATTTGTCGAGAAACGGATTCACAAAATAAAGCAAGATCATTCTCAGCTTGATCCATAATAGCAGGCATTTTACCAAAAACGTTGCAGGAGGGAATCAGTATCTATAACTGAGTTGCGTTGCTGCATAATCCAATACTAGAAACATGGCTATCAAATAATTCTCCTGTTATGAGTTTATGACGATATGATATGATGATATTGATTTGTGCAATATGTGGACAGGACAGCCATGAGTCCATCTATTTCTCTATCAAGTTCAGTCCTTTAATTTTGTAAAACACATTGCACAGCCCACTGCTCACCAAAATTTTTATTCGTATTATCGCCATAGAAAACCAGTAACTTCTCAGAGAAAATATTTAGGTAGTTTAGCGATTTCAGACAATTAGTTATAGCACCTGCAGATTCATCCGGTAATGCTTGCAGTCTAAGTAATTTCCTTTCACGGAACTCATATCATTTAACCTCTCAATTAACGCCAGCATCGTATGTCGAAGAATGGCACCGATGCCAACAAGCCATTAGATCACCCGCAACTGATGTGCTAGGTTTCTCGCCACCAGCAAGAAACCCTTTGTTTGATGAGGAATGACGACACATGCTCGTAGTCAAGAACGAGCCCTACAAAGCTAAGCTGCCGGTGAAGACGAGAGCTGCTATTGAGCTCTATAGGCAAAGATGAAGGGACGAGCACCGGCTTTTCAGAAAGAAGAAAAAAAAGAAAGAAAAACGTGTGGAATGATGATCGCAAATTTTACGAAAGTGTAAAACGTCAAAGCCAAAGATACAATGCTCGAACAGAATCCTGTCGAGATGGAAATATCATAGTTGAGCCACAGTCAATGCCGAGGATATGGATGAACCACTTCTGCATTCAATACCTGGCGACGACAGCGAAAACTACCAACCACCCGACCTAAGTGAAGTGAGGATAGCAATATCTAAACTAAAGCTTAACAAGGCTGCCAGATTTGGTAAGTAATATATACCAACTCATAAGCCAAATTTGGTCGGATGAAAGTATGCCTGATGAATCTCAGCATCGTTTGCCCGATCCACAAAAAAGTAGACCCTCTGAACTGCGCCAACTAGAGAGGCATAAGTCTCGTCAATATCGCATATAATCTAATCGGCCCTTATAAGTGTGGTTTTAGGCCAAGAAAGTCCACAACCGATCAAATTTTCACACTTCGGCAGATCCTAGAAAAAACCCAAGAAGTCCAAATCGATACTCACCACCTATTTATAGATTTCAAAGCCGCATACGACAGCATTTATAGAGGCGAAATATACAGAGCCATGTCTTGTTTTGGTATACCTCCCAAACTCGTCCGTCTGTGCAGGATGACGATGGAGAATTCTCGCTGCTCAATAAATAATTTAGGCAAGGCGATGCACTGTCATGTGACTTCTTTAATTTGTGCAAAACTCCCGAGCCAACATCAGAGGCACAATCTTCCATAAATAGGTGCAACTACTAGCATACGCCGACATTGACATCACTGGTTGTACTCAAAGGGATTTCATAGCCACGTTTGATAGTATAGAGAAGAAACAGGCAAAAATGGCTTAAGGGCCGAACCCACCGAGCAACCGAAACCGAAAGTTTGTTTTTCTTATTTTTAAAAACTGCTAATTACTTCCAATTTTCTGTGTTTTTCAGTTAAAAATACTTCTTAAATAAAAGATAATAATAAACCACACTAATCTCATTTATTTTTATTTCTTAAAATCTTTTTATTAAAATATAAAATGATTTTATTTGTTTTCCGTTTTTTACTTTTTCATTTTGCAGTTTTGCATTTCTTCGTACCGAAACTGGCAACTTTTTTCTTTCGTTGCAATTTCTGTTTGCAGTAAATGAGGGTACGACGACAAAACATCGACGAATTAGACAGAACTTCACCATTGACAGATATAACTTTTAGATAGTACGGGACTTTGTCTAGCTCGACTCCGCTATTAACTCTGACAACATCTCGTCAGAAATTTAACGAAGAATTACTCTTGCCAACAGCTGTTTATTCGGGCTAAGAAGGCAATTTAGTAGTAAAGCCCTCACTCCAACTACTAAGGAGATCCTATATAAGACCCTTATCGTCCTAGTCTTGCTCTACGACGCTGAAGCATGGACCGTATCAAAAGTGTATGAAGAAATCCTTGGTTGATTTGAGAGGAAACTTATTCGGTCCCGTTTGCGTTGACGGGCTAGGGAGAAGAAGATTTCAATTTGTGTGGTTCCGCAACATTCTGTGAGTTTCAAACGACGAATAAATTTCGTCAATTGTGTAGACAATTGTCAAAAAAAACTCAACCGCACCTTGCGAAATCAGAACAGTGTACCGACTTTTTCGTGGCCTGAATCAACTTGCCATTGTTTGTATCGCATAAGTGGTGCTTCATTTCTTTTGCAATCCGTATCGTTCGTTGGCCCGTTATCCCCTGATTGATAGAAAGTCATATTACCACTCCGCACGATATCTATGCTCATCCTGTCGTATTGCAAATACCCTCAACAACCCATCATTTGTCCAAAACAAATAAAATACAAAAAACGAATTAATTTAAATAATTTTGTTTTATATATAATTCTTTTTTTAAAAAAAGAACAGATGTTAAATATTGCATGATTGTATAAATTACGTTTGTTTTCAACCTTAAAAAACACTACTTGTTAAAAACTTATCATCTAATAGAAAAAAACGTGTTTTGTCATCTTTAATTCTTTGTATAATATATTAATATTCTGTTTAATTCATAATCTAACTTTATAAATAAAAAATATATTATTATATTCATTTTATATTTTTTTTTTACTTCAATTCATTTAAACAGGTTAATAAACAAAATCGTATTATTCACAGAAAAAATGTAAAAAAAACTCAAACAATATCAATATTCTTTTTTAAAGAAATTTGCACAATTAAAATTATACAGACAAAAACCGAAGATTGGTAATCATCAATTTCAACAAGAAGAAATGCTTGTTTAACTTATATCAGAAAAAAAAACATTGCACCATCAAGAACGGATTAGTAGTCGTGTGCGTGGTATTAAGAAAATAAATTTACATTCCACAAGGTTTATAAGAAAAGTGATGAAAAATTTGTTTGTTTTATATAAAACAGTTTGTTTTTAATTATAAATAGTGATTTCATTTTCCTTTGATGTATAAAATACTTTAAAAGTCATTAACTAGGCAATGGAATGATGATGGAAGATATACTTTTCCTTTTTTTTTTATTAATTTTTGTTTCTTCTTCGTATAAATATTGAAAGATTGTACTGTGATTTATTTAGTTCTCTATCGGGGAAGGAGGTTCTATAATACTTGCTAGATCTGTTGGAGTTATTAAGTTAAAGAAAATAAATAAATGGATACTTGTTGATAGGAGAGAAGGGAGCAATCGAGTGGTGTGATTTCATGGGTGCATAGTTACGAGTTCAATATTTACAAAGAGATAAAATAAATGTCCATGATCGACTTGTAGCCGATGAAACAAATGCAAATATTCGCTAAGTTTTAAGTAATTATCTACTAAATTAATGATATGATTATGTGTTCTCCATTGCGAACATTCCCGCTTTGTAAGTTGTCTTGTTTCGTTTTTTTTTAAGCTGCTGTTCATTTAGAGAAATTATACGATTAATGTGCGCGTAGAAAAAATGTGTGTATAGTGTTCCAGTATAGGATTCTTTCTGCATTCTCAGATAGATTATGGCAATATTAGTCGTCGTCGTACGTTCTACATAATTGACATTTCCTATTTCCAGATTTTCCTTTTGGCAATTAATTTACTTTTCATGTTCGGGTGGGTGCGTGTAAATGCATTTTGGAAGAATAGTGGTGTGTGCGTTTCATTTTTATATAAATAAAGTTTAAGTGTAAATTATTCGATAGAAATGTGTGTGTGTGTTTCTATTATATGGGTCTTTTGCTTGTCCTGCAGCTTGTTCACTCCATTATAGCATCAACTATTTTTGTCCGCTTCCGCCGTTCGCTTGTTGTTGCTCCACTTTGCGTGCCTTTTCACGCCGCTGTTTTTGGCGTGTGTGCTCGATTTCGAAATCTTGTACTGAGAGATTTAGCCGCTGCATGTTGTGTAAGATGAAATCCTCTTCGAGAACCTTTTCGGGTGGTGTTTTAAGCACTTCAAGTGTCTCACAGAGTCCATTACATTGTTTTCGTACTTTCTGTCGCCCGAGTGTAGCACCGAGGAGGACAAGTGCCACTTTGAAGACGACACGAATACCTTCGGCGAGAAAACAATCCCATACGCGGAGCAGTGTTTCCCATGGTAGCGTTCGAGTCATGGCGCATAGAAACCAATCGGTCATATAGAGAAGAGGCTCTACTTTGTGTTTTTGTAAATGCCGATAGACTGAGGGAAAGGTTTTCTTCAGGAGGCCCTCAAGAATTGCAGCGTCATTTTGGAGCACCTCTAAGCCAGAGATAAAGTAGTCTTCTAAATATCTACAATTAAAGCGAAAGAAAAAATTGTCAAATTAAGTGTTCAGTTTAAATAAGTAGTTGATTTGTAGTTGTATGGGTACTAAGACGGCATATCCTTTTTATCAAGTTCGTGGACGCTTATTTGCGTATTATATACATCTCAATCTAAGGATAAGGATATGTGGAGGATTTGGTAAAGATAGCTTTTATAATGCATACCCATAGGATGCCTGTTTAATATAAGGCATAACCAAACGACACATATGAAAGTCGAGCTGGACAGATAAGTACAACATAACCAAACCATCAAAGCCTTGAATTTATTTTGGGGAGTACCAAAAGGAGGAATTTTATGAACTCCTAAACAGAGCCTATGCGGAATAACATGTAAAAATCGTACCTGGGGACTTCAATGCGAAAATCAGTAGGGAGAACATCTCCGCGGTTTAGTTGGAAAGCACAGCTAGAACGGAAGAGAAGAAAATCATGCCTAGGAAAAAATGAGAACATCCCAGCTCAGTGAAATCGAAAAGTCTCGCGAAGGATTCTACAAAAAATCTAAACAACGAAATGATAAAAGCAACCTAGTCGCTGACGCGCAGAAAATTGTAGATGTTTTTAAACAACATTTCCGGCAACTGCTTATTGGGCAAATTGCCGAGACAATGATAGGGCGGGAAACTGCCTCAACCAAGTCAACGAAAAGGTAACGCTCCTCCCAATATTGAAGAAGTCAGCACAGCTTTCATAAAACTCAAGAACAACAAAACAATCGGTTCTGATGGATTAACAGATGAACTCTTGAAATGCGGAGTTTACTGCCAAAGAATTGTGCATGTACCAAACCATCAACAAAGTCTGGATGGAAGAGAGCATGCACAATGCCTGAAATATAAGCTCCATATGACCCATCTACAAAAAAACCTGCACCAACTACCGAGGTATATTCCTGCTAGTTCCTATCCCAGGTACTATGTGAACGTCTTAAGCCTTTCTGCAACACACTAATCGACCATAGACCAAGCGTTCACACAAGGCAAATCCTGGAAAATACCAACCTCACGTTTTCATCGACTTTAAGGCCGTGTATGAAAGCATCCATCTTCTAGAGCTCTATTGATCGATGGCGGAATCAGGGATACCATCTAAGTTGATAGGGCTGTGTCGCATAACACTAGAGATCACGCAGTGCAAAGTGATTTAGGTCATCTGAACTTTTCAAAGATGTACTGGAAATCGATTAGGGGACGCGCTATCATATTCTACATTAACACTATCTGTAGGGCACAGAAGGCACTATCTTCTCCAAGCTGCTGCTCTAAGCAGACGATAACGACATCATTGTTCGTACTCATCGTGTCGTTATAGAATAATTTGCGGCAATTTATAAAGAGGGGAAACGAGTTGGTATTGTAGTTAACGAGGACAAGACAAAGTATATGCTATCAACAAACAAAGTACTGTCGAAGCACAACCTTGGATAAAATGTTACGGTTGATAGCAACAATTTTTGTTGTAGAATTCATTTACCTCGGAGTCAGCATCAACCCCACGATTGACACCTTAGTTGAGTTAGGACAAAAACTGACCCTAGGAAACCTATTCTAGTTAGGCTTATTCGAACGAAAAAATGCTTGTCCTGTAGCAATAGAGCAGGCCAATTAAACTCGAATTTTACGATGTGGATATAGTACAAAAGGTAAAAACACGTTGACCTTATTATCTCGTTCACATCCAGCTAAGAGAATCTTCGAATCCCAGGCTTCATGTTCGAGGCGACAAGGAAGACACAACCTTCGGTTTAAGGGCCAAGCGATGGCAGGTGCCTGGGCGCTTGAACTGAATAACTGCAAGCAACGTACCCAGAATCGAAGGCTGCCTTGTCTCAGGCAGAGACCCTGAATGGGTCTCAGACGGGTAATCCAATATAAGGTACTTTTTTCAATAGCGTTGTTTTTGCAGTTTTTATTTGTCAACTGGCTTGTCTATATGACGTTTGTATTCAGTATGTCTTTGCCATTTCATCATTAATAGACTTACGCCGAAACAACAAAGCTGGAAACTTATTTCCAAAATCAACGCTATTTTAAAAATTGAACTCTATAACAATTTTTAACTGAGCCTTGATTTTGGAAATAAGTTTGACCACATTTGGGCGTCGTAATCGTACGAATTCCGAACAAATTTTAAACTGTTAGATATTATTAAAAAACTTGAAAATTAAAACCTAAGACTGTGATCAATCAGGTCGTCGCCATTTGGGCATCCCTTATGGAACGTTGTGGCGTATTTTGAACCGTGATCTTGGTTTAAAAGCGTTTAAAATACAGCAGACTTTGAGTTATGTTTTAATTTCGGTTTGTGGTCCTTGAAACAGCTTCAAATTAATTTATTTGTTTATCAAAATTGTTTCAATCTCATGTATGGTTAAATGGTTACGTCAATAAGCAAAATTGCCGTATTTGGACCGTTGAACAATTAGAGGAATCCAACAGCTACCAATGCACCTCAAAAATACACTTATGGGCGGCGGCATCATCGGACGGTATTTCTTTAAAAATGACGAATGAGGGCATGTTACTGCCAATGGAGATCGCTACAGAGCAATGATCAAAGAAAGTTTGTTGCCGAAAATTCAAGATATTGGTGTAGTCTTGTGGTTTCAACAGGATGGCACTAGATGGCTACCAAGATCTTGTCATTTGACACCATTGGATTACTTTCTATGGGGATACGCGAAATCTCTTGTTTACGTCGATAAACCCGAAACGATTGAAGCGTTGGACACCAACATAACTCGTGTAATTATGGAATACCGGCCGATATGCTTGAAAGAGTGGTCGAGAATTGGACTCACAGAATGGATCATTTAAGAGTTAATCGTGGGAAACATTTCAAGGAAATTATCTTAAAATATTAAATGGCATGAACCAAACATCCTACCTTGATTTTTTATTCATACTCGTACTTCGCGGGGGCTCTCCAAGGTTTTTCTTTAATATCCTTATATACACCAGCTTTTCAGAAAGAGGAAAAGAGAGGAATGATGTTCGCAAGTTTTAGCAAAGTTTAAAACGTCAAAGCCAAGAATACACGGCTCGAACAGAATAATGTCGAGTTGAACAAGGAAATATCGTAGTTGAGACACAGTCGATGCTGATTCTGAGGATTCCGCTGCAGGCAGAATGAACCATTTAATATTGGCAACGTAAGCGAAAACTGACAATCATCTAACCTAAGTGAAGTGAGGATAGCAATATCTAAACTCATGCTTAATAAGGCAGCCGGAAAAGGCTGCCTTCCTTCTGAGCTGTATAAAGCTGGCGGAGATGACTTGGTAAGTAACATCCACCACTTCATAAGACAAATCTGGTCGGATGAAAGCCTGAAGAATGGAACCTGAGCATCGTGCGTTTTAGGCCAGGAAAGTCAATAACCGATCAAATTTGCACACTTCGGCAGATCCTGGAAAAAACCCAAGAAGTCCAAAACGATACCCACGACCTATTCATCGATTTCAAAGCCGCATACGACAGAATTTATAGAAATGAACTATTAAGAGCCATGTCTAGTTTTATATACCGCCTATACTCGTCCGTTTGTGTAGGATGACGATGGAGAATTCTCGCTGCTCCATCAGGGTTAGAAATGACCTCATCGACACTTTCGATATCAAAAAAGGATTTGGGAAGCCGACGTGCTGTCGTCCCTCGAACTATAATAAGGAGATCCTTTATAAGACCCTGATCATCCCAATCCAGCTCTACGGCGTTGAAGCATGGACCGAATCAAAAGTGGATGAAGAAATCCTTGGTCGTTTTGAGTTAAAAATCTTCGGTCCATATACAACAAATGGACACAGTAAAGGAAGACCTCTCCTTTCGTGGCGCGCACAAGTAGAAACCGACCTCAACCAACTTGGAGTGCGCAACGGGAGGCAATTAGCTAAGGACCGGGCTAACTGGAGCGGCATGTTGGTTGAGGCCCAGGTTCATCCCGGACTGTAGCGCCACTTTAGTAAGTAGTAAGTAAGTTAGTTATATGAATCATTGGAAAACTCAGTTTCATTTGGGTGGAATTGCAAACCTAGGGATGATATTGTGTGCTTTGGCAAGAAACAACTATTATAAAAAATAAGACGTGTATAGGCTTCTGTTGACGAACTAGTTCATTATAGATCAGGTGGACCCCATCCAAGCTAAAAATTCCACGTTCTTCCGGAGAATTTAGAGCACATAATTCACAATAAATTTTATTTAGAAATTGATTATCCACATTTCGACCTAAATGGGTTTATAAACCTCGACCAACAAATGCACGCACTTCTCAGTTATTGTTTGATGGGGTTTATAAGCTGAAGAACCACAGAGCTCTATTTATATGAAGACGCAAATGATACTCACAATTTTTTACTCTAAGTCTAATAGTTCACTTCCTGCATACGCGTTACTCTCCCCCTCCAACTTAAGTTCATTTACCCACATACATTATCAGCACTCTGTCAGCCGTTTCAATTATAAATTAGCAATGCAATTTGTTAAGTTAGAATGAAGCTAAGAAAATAAAAGCGATTCATTAAGAATCGGAATTTGCGTTAATGAACTTATACAGGTCTATGGCTGTCCATTGCCCTTGTTATGCCTACACATGCTATTCGTTTACGTTTCTGACACTGATTCGAGTCAAGTGGGTTCGTTTGTGGATTCCAATCCAGTCCCTTATAAGTTGTATTAGCTATAGGAAGAACTATAGTACACGTGTGGATTTGTTTGTGCATCTTATAAATATAATTTCTAATTCCTTTTATTCTTTATATAATATTGGTTTTATATGTGTGCTCTTGTGTGAAGTAACAGCACAAATGTTTTGTTAACGGACAGTCATCACAACGCAGGTGAGATTACAAATAACATATCATTTGATTTAGTTTTAGATGTCTCTACCTCCACATGAGATTCATTTGAATTGAAATATTCGGATTCATTTAGGAAATCTTTCTTAGTAATGGATAAACTCAATGGTGTGGGGAAAGAATGTTTATATTGTGGTGGTTCAAGAAACAATGCGTTCGTATCTGTACCTTGGATGTTAGAACACTTAACAGAAACAGTGCAAATAACTTGCGGAGCCGGAGCCCTATGCTGCTACAAGGCAGACATTATTGCCATCCCGCAAATACGATGGGATGGGCGGGGTAAAAGGAGTACGTAAACTTGTGAGATCTACTACGTTCCGTGTAATAGTCAATTTTTTCCGCGCGTTTACAATGATGCAGTGAATGAAGGTAACACTACCGGGAAGTGAACAGTTGTCATTGCAGAATCTATGATGACGAATTGAATTTTTTTGGGGAAATGTTCCCTCCGCCGGATTCTGTAGTAGGGGTGTACATTGCTAAACATTGTTCGTGCTCATGGACAAAAGTTACGACCAACTTTCAAAGTACGATGTTAAAATCGTGATGGGAGATTTCAACGCAAATGATGGAATAGAATTGTAAAAAAATTCAGCTCACATGAAACCACGTCTGTCATATGCTCTGTGGGATAGTATGGCGTTAGAACGAAAAGTCCACAATTGATCCTATCTTCGCACTTCCTCAGATTCTAGGAAAAAAACAAGAAACCAAATAGATACTCACCACCTATTCATCGATTTCAAAGGCGCATACTACAGCCTTTTTTGAATACCGCCCAAGCTCGTCCGTCTGTGCAGGATGATGATGGAGAATTCTCGAGTATATCCTAATAACACGAAAGGGCACATAACTTCGATGAATTGGATTGAACATCACCATCGACAGATACAACTTTAAGGTCGTAAATCTCGGCTCTGTTATTAACTCTGACAACAACATCAAGGTCAGAAATCAAACGGAGAATTACTCTTGCCAACCGCTATTTCTTCGGGCTAAGAAGGCAATCCAGTTTTAAAGCCCTTACTCGAACTACTAAGGAGATAAAACCCTTATTATCCCAGTCCGGCTCTACGTCGCCTTCATATGGACCGCATTAAAAGCGGAATCAGTCCCATTTGTGTTGGCGAGCTGTGGAACGCAAGGACGAATAAAGGACTTTATGAGCTATACAGCGACATAGATTTGGTAAAAAAAAAACACGGATTTGACTTTTAAGATGGCTAGGACTTGTAGAACGAATGGACACAAATAATCCGTCTCGCATAGTCTTCAAATCCCAGCAAGACATCAGACTCCGTAGAGAAAGACCTGGTAGGTAAGGACCGGGCTAATTAGAGAGTCATGTTCAGGTTCAGAGGTTCAGGTTTAGTAAGTAAGTAAGTAAGTTCAAGAATAGATAACAATTGATAACCAGATCACTAATGATCAGCGTTGGCTTTTAATTTCCTCTAGACAATGCTTCTAATAATCATCGACATCAAAGCCGCGAATGACATTCTGTCAAGTGGCCTTAGTCAACAAGTAAAAGAGAATACTTTTACCGGACCTGACGGATGTGTCCTAGATCCAAATTTACTGTATTTTCATGTTTGCAACAGCATCCGGGTGACAAGAATAATACTAGATGGACACAACAAACACGAATGAACTAGATATACAAATACACGTGCACCCCCCTACAGGCATTACAATACGTCTACATAGACGTGTGTGATCGAAAATAATTAACCCACCAACCTTACCTAATAACTCAACGTAGGTAGACACATAGAAAGTTCCTAAAGAGCAGAGAAGAAGGGCGGCTAACCTATGGGAATGCGCACATAACAGAGGAAAGCACAATTTAGAGGAAGTGGAAGCAACGTTGGAGTGTTTTGTCTAGGGACGTTGGACTTACTTTAATAGCAAATGCTGATATGGCTGCTACCGACTACAACTCTACCGCTTTAAAAACGACCTTCCCAATTGTCCATCGTACCGTGATACTGCCGAATATGTGTATCATGTATTGGAACGATTTTTGTTGCAAATGGAAGCACTATAAAGAATTTTGGGAAGAACCCAAACTGCCAAGAACATATTTAGGGCAGCTAAGGAGATTTAAACTACAATAGGGAGATAACAATAAAAAAAATTAGTGAGCTCTGTCGGATAGGCAGGCATGTATGCGCACAGAGCAACACACAAACGTGCAGCTTACACTACATTTCAGAAAGTATTACACGCGGGTTTTCAAAGATCTCCACCTTACTTGAGAAACAAGATCAATGTGGTCCGAAGAAAACACGGCTTCAGTTCAGGCGAACACTAACGAATCCTGAATTTATATCAGGATTTGTCAATAAAGCTCTGAACGCTTTGACTAAGAGCTTAAGTCTGAACAGTAGGAATCTGCAGCACTGTCTAATAAATCCACCTGCAACGACAGCATAACCATGCTTTTGGTGGTGCCGATTTGGGTATGCCGTTCCATAAGCCGACATTATTGCTATTGGTGCCGTTAATAAAATATAGAATTACAATGTTTCAAGGGAAAGCATCGTCCTATTCTTGAAAGAAGTCATAATAGTGTCATTACGAACTGTAAATGGTTGACCAATATTCTAATTGAACAAATTCACTGTATCACGACAGAAGATCGATTTGTTAGTAATCATCTCTTAATACGCAATTTTTCGCGACAACGTTGGGTATCAAAGTAATAAAAAAAAAACGTTTTATACTTACACATCACATACGCTGACAAAAACCCAGAATGCTTCTTCGGCTGGCATATGCATCAAAAGGAAAGCTGCAATCGGCGCTTGCGCTTGACAAAAACCGACTTTTGGATTATATATGGAATACGCCTTCAACACATTAAACAATTCGATTTGGCCAATTTTGTCCTCGTCTAGGAACATTTCATGAAAAGGAAATTGTCTGTGCTTGTCTCGTTTTATTTCTTCTATGACTGTTGGGTTGCCCGGCTTCTGAAGGAGTTTCTCATAAAGATTTCCATGTTTTTTCTTCAATAAATAAGCACCGGATAGGTAGAACCATGCTTTTGGTCGTACCGATTTGGGTATGCCCTTGCGACAACGTTCTCTTATCTAGAATGTTCAAAAGGTTATAATACAAATCTAATTGAAGAACAAAGGTTGGTTACCTTTTTGTAATTTTTTGACATATAAATAGACCAATTCTCAATCATGTGTAGCCATTTCTTTTCGCGCGCCAATATCTGCGCTTTTGAAAGAGGTTCTTTGGGTTTATCTGTTCGTTGAAAGCCTCCATAGAATCCGTTACGATCTGGACAACTGGATACCGTTGAACACAACGATATTGTGTCCGCTGAACGTGGTGATGTCGCCATTTATTACTGAAATTATGAAAACAAAACTTGAAATATATTTATTTAAATGTAACAAATAGGAATGCTAAATTCAAATGAAAAAATAAACTAAAAACGACGTAGTAGATAGAGAAGATAGAGATAGAGTAGAAGAATCGAGCATTGGTGTCCATTTCATTTCATTCACATATCCACCATCATAAACGGACAGTTTCTGTTTTTTTTATCAACATTTAAAATCGAAACAACACAATTCTGACTTGCCTAAGCAATAAGATGCACGTCGATCTAGAAGATATATTGTGCTTGCCGTCAGATGTCTGTTTAGGTTAGTAGCGCTTCTACTTTCCTAATGTAGCTGATAAAACGTTCAGCAGAGGATTTTCTTAGTTCTTCGGTACTTAATATATCCCTGAAGAAGGATTCCCTTCTTATACTGTAAAGGAACTGGCATTCACATATGATGTGTTCGGCTGTTATTTTCTTCTAGACATAGTCTGCACTCCGGTGAGTCGACTAGATGCATTTTATTTAGCTGATATCGCAGCCCGTGGTGACCCGTAGCCTACTAAGTTCTTGATATCGTGCCTGCGCAGATTTAGTATCTTGTTGGCATCTGTTTAGAAGGGCTGAATAGCTCTTTCGGCCTGTCTTAGGCTGGGAAGTTCTCCCAGTATGACTTACAATTGGTTTGTACCCCGATTTTTATACCCTTATGTCCGGAGACCCACCATAACCTGGTTTTGTTCCTAAAACTAAGTGTTTGGAGGGAATTAAAACAGTGTAGTACTGATTTGGAGTCAATAATATGTGAGCTAAGGGCCTTTATACCTGCTTGACTGTCCGTGAATATATAGATGTTGGCGCCTTTAATACCTGAATTCTGTATTAGGTTTGCGCATTTTCTGATTTGGTCCATGGATACCAGCTCCTACCCCTGAGACCATTTTAGAACCATCCGTATAGTTTGGTGGGTTATTGCCAACCCATGCTTCTCTGGTTTTGATCTCCGTTGAGAATCTTTTGTTGAAGCATAGTGTCTTAGGTAAGCGGTCTGTAACCGCACAGATCATGTCAAGTTCAGGAAGTTCGGATAATAGTTCATTTAGTTCTGAATTATTGCTAAAGTTTAACTCTTCCGCTTGTGTCAAACTTGCTGAGCTGCGAACTGTCCCTTTTTTTATATAGATGTGGAGGGGCCTTAGTCCTATTAAGGCTTCTATAGCCACAGTAGGACAGGTACGCATGGCTCCGGTAGTGCCCATACAGGCAAGCCGTTGTATCTTGTTAAATTTACTTATGGTTGTTTTTTGGGCGACTTTTTTCCACCATACTATACGGGATCTCTTTACTAGTTCTGTACAAGCTCGCCGATATGCTGGTAACTGCTATTATTTGATTCTAGGACCGGGGAGGGTAACCTGGAGGCTAGGATTTCAACTTTTACGATTCGGCCGATACGAGTTTTGAACCCATTTATTTCTTCAAAACAAAGTCTTCGTAGGGTCCACACTATTGTGTCATTCGTGGCGTTTATTTTGACCCTAAAGCAGATGAACTCCTTAGCTATCAATAGTTACATTTTGGCACAATGGGAGTGATCAATGATGTTTATATTGTATGCGTATCCACGTATTTGGACAATTTTTTTTTAAAATTGGTTTTATGTGTTCCGGCGGCGAGAGTGATAACAGGTCACAATCTTCTGGGTAAGCACTTCGACAGAATCAACCTAACTGACTCGCACCAACTATGAGGGAAATGCGGAGATCCAGACGTCGAGAAGGAAATCACCCTCCTAGCGCGCCACCGCGATCAGCAACAACCGTAACAAACTCCTTGGCAACTTTTACTACGAGGACTTGACGGAGCGAGCAACAATCCCTATAGCACAGATCGTCCGTTTATTCTGGAAATCGGTATGGATCAATTACCTCTTTGAAGCGAATGGAGCAGCACAAATTACATAAGTATCACACGTACTCTAGCCAAATATTCTTTTCAGGAACCAATATTCTTCAACAAAGGGTAATCTGTATAGGCCCACGTAGGCTTATGCTTGTTTGACGGCACACTTGAGCGTCAACAACCCATCAAACCTAACCTTACCTAAACGCTGCATCGGCTTTTTTCTACTGTGAGGATTACTCCCTTATATATTCTGATTCTTGCCTTAATTCGCTAGTCTTGTACCTGGCTTGCCTCAGTTTAAAATGTTTTTCTATGGTCGAACTGCCGACCACACTGCTACATGCCGATAAATGTGTTGCAGAAAGGCTATAAACCTTCACACAGGTCTATAGCCTAATATGAGAAATTAAGCACGGATATGCCTCGGTGGTTGGGTAAAGGACTTTACGCAACCACCGAGGCATACCCGTACTAAAAAAGCATCTCCTTTCTTTTAAACGGAGTACAAGAAGCTGATATTCAAGTTATCGGTCATGCTTTCATCAATCCAGACTTGGTTGATGTGTTGGTGCAGGTACACCCAAAAAAAATATTTTTTTTGGCGCAACAGGCTCGTTAGTATCCAGAGCCTAGCTTTTTCTTACAATTCATGTGTGCGTGAATACTTCTTGCACGATGGCGGCACCTCCAGTTTAATGCCGACTCCGAACGGTTGAGTTGAGATAAGCTTTTCTTGACAAATTGATACTACTCGGATGATTTGCCAGATCATCACTACAGAAGAGCCAGTAAAAAATCATTTAGGTCTTGCTACGGCTGGGCATCGAACCCAGGCCTTCTGCACGGCAGTTCATCGCACTAACCATGGCATGCTCGTCATGGCAACACCTCCGTATTTAAAGAATTCTGATTGAAATCCATAAGAACCGAATGTCTTGTTGTTCTCTAGATTTCTTTCTGCGCTGACTTCTCCAATAGTGGAAGAAAGCGTTATCTCATCGATGAGTTTGTATTTTTGGCTCATAACTCGACATTATGCTGGATATCCTGCTGATTTTTGCCATTTCCTGTGTTTGTCACTAGGTTGGCGTTTATATTTTATTGAGATTGCTTTCCGACTTTAAAATCAGCTGCCAGGTTTTTTTTACGAGACTCTTCGATGTCCCTAAGCGGGAATTACGTCGGTTTTTTTTGTTGTTGTTGTAACGCTTTGTTATGTGCATCCTCTCTGTCACTTCTTTTTGGTACTTGTAAATATCGTCATATCATGAACATCATTTTAAGGGTGGCTGATAGCCTACGGCGGGTTCGGCTAACTTTTTAATTATGGTGCGATGCAGCATTTACTGGATATTAATATTGGTGGATATGAGGCCAAGCCGGAGAGTTTCTGGAGAACGCTGCTAATCGCAATATTACATGTTGATGCAAGGTCAATTACTTGCAAGCCATTATTGGTTGTCTTTTCGTGGAAGCTCCATTAAAATATGATTTTTACATTTAATGCTTGGTTTCGCGATACAAATAGAATTTGGAGTCCTAAAATCTAAATGCTTTCTCTGTTGGATCCTAATCCTACAAGTCCTATGAAAAAGTCGAAAAATTATTCGTCGTATTTCTGGTCCTTTAAGCGAGGAAAGTGACAAAAAAGGAAGATACACCACAACTGCGAGCCTTATGAAATGTAGGTATGAAAATGTAGATAAGTCTACGTTGGCTTAGTAATATTGAGCGATTGGACCGTAATACTCTAGCCAAGACAATCTTCGAATCCTAGCCTTCACATTCGCGAGGACAATGAAGACAGATCCTCCAGTTTGGTGATCAAACAGTTGCGGAGTCGATGTTACTTGCACTGAATGACTAAAAGCAATGTCCCAGGATCGAAGATGGAAGGGAATGTCATGTCAGCCAGAAACACTCAACGGGTCGGTAGAAAAAAATAAAGTATACCTACTTCAGGTTGAAAGGTGTATTGACATTAGATGACAGAGTTGATTGTGACAATGTGAACAATACACTTATTTGTTAGTCATACCACAAGTGCTGATAAAATGTATCTATAATGAATGTATTTCAGCGATTAACCGCATAAGCCCTCCAAGATAAACAAAACAATTTATCAGACTCGAGGTTGTAAATAATTTCGCATGGGACTGACTAATACGACAAATATTGGACAAACCAAATCAATGTATTGGTTGGTCCTACAGTAATTATTTTTATCGTTACCCAGGAAGAGGCCTTTTTATCAGTGCTCGTAAATTACAATGAGCAACCGCGCAAAACTTTCTTGCAAAATTACACGATAAAATGAATAGGTAGGAATATCATCTAAACCGCACAGACGACACACCCAACAACAGTGTGGAGATGTATTTATTCACTTCCATCACATTCACGAAGGAAAATTCATTTAAACAAATTAATTGATACCCTTCACGCACCTTTTATACTACTCAACACATTTGGCAAAACGATTTCAAATACCATCGTTGCTCGTTCTAAAAATCGCTACTAACAAGGCCTACCATATAGCCACCAGTTCAATATTAGTCATTTCGAGGACATTGAGTTGTTTGCTGCTTTATCTACTCGTCAAATCTATTTATCTAATCTCCAACTAAAAAAAACACACACACCAAGACCAAACAGTAGACTGAGAGATATGCGACAAAATACTGCCTGCCTAGTACATTCCCCAACTGATTGCCTGTTAATAAGTTCAATTAGCACTTTTTCAGAGACTCGGTGCTGTGCTGTGTGCACATCATCATTCATCGGTTTCCAGTTCATTTATGGATATGCAAATAACGTGTGGGATCCCCAACGTCGTTGTGCATTCCAGAGCTCAAACAAAATATAACGAAATTACACACAGCATTTTCTGTTGACTTATATCACAACATAGATAGGAACATTCATTCTTATTAGCACTCGAAGTTCGAAACAAATCACAACAAACACACATTTTATAAAACAGATACAGAAATTTGTTTTTTTGCGAAGCACTCTTACTTTTCCTCCCCGCCAAGCCCATAATTCACAACGAAAAAAAAAGAAATTGAAATTCTTTGGGGGTGGTAGCGACTTAATTTGGAGGAATTCATTGCCACCGCGACGTAACACAAAACGAGTTTTATTTGTAACTTACTTTGATTTTGACGGGGAAATATCGTAATATTAATTGCACACACGCCCGAGCGTAACTCGTTATATGCAAAACGCCAAATAATAATAAACGAAAACAAAAATATCACACAAATTAATTATAACAACATAATTGAATATAGATGTTCTGACGACGAGAACACTTGTTAATGGATTGTTGACGTTGAAAGGAGAAATTTATTCCACGAAACTTGATGTGATTTAGAAAGTAAATGTTTGCTGAAATAAATAAATGCGCTTTTCGATATTTAATAGCGGATTTTGTCTATATTTTTGTGAAAAGAAAATAATTTTTATTTTGATACGACACGATTGCACTTGGGGATAACTACATTTTTGACAACTGGAAGGTTGAGTGGAAAGGAATTCCAATCCGCTGTCATACTAGAGAGTTGTGCAGGCAGAAATAAAAAATTCTATTACGATTTTTGTTTTGGAATAGTCCGTCTAGTTATGAATATTTCTGGGGTTTTTTATTCTCACTGATTTTATTTTTCTCGAGAATTAAATCCTTCTGCTCTGAGTTAACGGGACAAAATTCTTCACTTCAAATCCGGGAGGAGCAATATCTCATGTTTCGAAATCAGCTGGAGAATTATGTGTCATTTTGCAAATTCTGTCAAAAGAATAAAAATAGTTTTTTTTTTTAAATTATAATCAATAATTATAATATAGGTAAATGTCATTGTTCTTTGGAAAATTGACGCAAAAAAGAATTGAACACTAAAAACATCGAAAAGTAAGAAGGAACTTGAGGGACAGTTCAAATCCGTTTGGAATTTCCTCAAAATATATAACTGGAAATACTTTTGCATTTGTAGATTGGTTTCACAGAATATGTTAACTTGATTTCATATATTTCAAAAATATTTTCGTCAAACTGAGTGCTTGCTTTCGGTTCGAAAACACAGTGAAAATTTTGTAGTAATCATTTGGTCCACCTCCGGTATTAGTTTTTATTTATTTTTCTGACGTACATATCTCATTTTTTTATAGGCCCATACCTTTTACCACTCGCAAATAGATTTTGATGGCGTCCCTGCTGAGTTGAGTTCAGCTTCTGCCCTCTTCCAAAAGCTGATCACTTCTTCTTAGCTTCCTCTATGGAAGCCGATGCAATGTCGCGATGAGCTTGAATAAGATTTACCAAGATCTTTGCTTGCTTATTGTTGACAGTTTTTGACCTTAAAATATTCATAAACAAATATAAAACATCAACGAGCAGTTAACACAAATGAAATTAGCTGATTTTGGTGACCACGTTCCACACCCGTAAATGAAACCAAAGATTATGAATTCTATACAGATGACGCACTCCATATAAGAAAAATTGTTCTATGGCGGGTCGTGCTGGCACAGCCCGCCATATGTTTTTGTTCTTGTTTTTCATGTGTTTTCATGCACACCGCCCGCCCGTACCATGCAGCTACTGAGCAAAACTTTCTGTTTTTTGTTCTTAATGCGTCATCTGTATAGATTCCATAATCTTTGATGAAACACACTGCTCCTGAGCAAGAGCAATCATTAACATCTAAATCACAGCCGAGAAGCATTCGAATCTGTAATCAGCAAAGCAGGAAATACATTATAGCCGCAGTATTTATCACAAATCTCAAAGAAAAACATATGAGAAGGACACAAATCGTTTTTTTCCTAAAAACGCCCTGAAAGAGTGGGCGTGGCAAAAAACTTTATTTGAACGTAATATAGATATTCAGATTGTCTAAATATCTTGTTTAGAAAGTTTTTTAAAATTCTTAACCGTTTAACCAAAAAAGAAAGTTTTTTCTATAAAGTGGGTGTGGCAGTGGGCGGATTTTGAAAGTTGTTACACTTGTTTTGTAGCCTCGTACAATGATCCTATATACCAAATTTCATTACCCTAGCTCAAGATCCTCCGAGGGATCCGTAATTGGATAGTGGGCCCATTACTTTTTATACTTTAATAAAAATTAATATGAACATTTTGTCCCTAGTTTTCCTACAAGATCCTGCCGCATAGCATATGCAGGAGAAAAACCTTTTTTTTTGTTGAACCATAAATTATTTTGAGAAACTGTCTGAACAATATGTTATGTTGGTTTTTGGGAATCGTTAGTTATATTTACCTGTGTTGTGGGGGTGGTATAGCACTAGCAATAGTGCTTGGACTAATTAAATGCTGAGGAACTACACCTTTGTTAGCGACTGAGTGGGATTTGGTAGTTGAGAAAACATTATCAGGTGTGTTTATACACTGAAAACCTGATGAGCTGGCGATCTTAAGCTCATGTTTTAATTCACTTTTTAACTCCGCAAATCGACTATCTATCGATTTAGAGAGTTCACCAAATTTCTGTTTTAAAGATAAGGAAGTGCAGCCGGCACAAATATCACAAAAAATATTTTAGATTGGCGTTTTTTTTAATACACCCAATTCACTAGCACTAACACACCAACAATCGTCATGACATTGACGAGCGCAAATACCCTCACATAAAGTAAATATACTATCAATGACATTTACATTGCATTTGCCACAGGTACTCCTTTTGATTAAATGTGTAAAAAAATAATACAAATAAAGCAAATTAAACTATCGTTAATAATATTAATAACTGCGTAAAGCACTAAAAGCCCATAAGTGCTTACGGCAGAGATCTGGCTTACGGGTTGCCTGGTTTTTAACTTTTTACTCAGCTACAAGCTTCAGCCACAGATACGCACTCTTGGGCGGCCCTTAAAGCGTTTCTACTTGACGATTGCAACAAAGGGCCAAATCATGATTGTGATCCTGACACAACGAATATTAAAATCTAGTATGTTCTCCAATTGTTATAAATGCAAAAATGATCGCGAAACGATCTAGTACCAACAAATTTCAACTCAACTTGAACTTGCGTATGCCAATTATCTGTTCGTAAATTTTTTTCACCTGACGACTGATTAGATTACTTTAATTGTGGCTTTCAATCGAAGAGTTTGTACGGTGCATTAGCAGGTGCTGCATTGTCGTAATAGTATCAAATATAAATTAAATTCCATCTTCCATGATGAACAATCTCCTCCGAAGCCCCTTGCGATTAGGTAAGCTAAGATATTTAATTACCAATAATTAACAAATTAATTCGATTTCTAAATTTAGTTCAAAATGCATTGAATCAGAAAAGGAACATAGCCTGCCTATCGGCTCTCTCTGAAACCCATCAAATGCTTCAAAAGACATTGCGAGATTTTGCTGATAATGAATTGGCCCCAAATGCCGCGAAAATCGATCGTGAACACTTGTACCCGGCAGAACAAATAAAAAAAATGGGTGAATTGGGTGTGATGGCTGTTGCTGTGCCTGAAAAGTATGGTAATGTATGCAAACCCATGCAAGAAGTTAACAAATGAATATTTTCATTTGGCTACAGGTGGAACCGGGTTGGACACAATTGCTTATGCCATTGCCATGGAGGAAATTTCCAGAGGGTGTGCTTCAGCTGGTGTCATTATGTCGGTGAATAATTCACTGTACATTGCTCCCCTTCTGGCTTTTGGGAATGATAAGCAGAAGAAAGAGTTTGTCGAGCCCTTCACATCTGGCGATCGCGTTGGATTCTTTGCACTTTCTGAACCAGGTAATGGGTCTGATGCTGGTGCTGCATCTACTACCGCTGTTCTCAAGGGCGACCGCTATGTATTGAATGGAACAAAGGCATGGATTACTAATGGTTATGAAGCCGAAGCCGGCGTTTTACTTGCCACTACATCGAAAGCATTGAAACACAAGGGTATATCGGCGTTTATAGTGCCCAAGGGCATTAAAGGCTTCACCCTTGGAAAGAAAGAAGATAAGCTTGGCATTCGTGGTTCGTCTACGTGTCAGCTTATTTTCGAGGATTGCGAAATTCCAAAAGAAAACCTATTAGGCGAGGAGGGCTATGGCTTTAAGGTCGCCATGAAAACACTCGATGGTGGACGGATCGGTATCGCTGGACAGGCGCTCGGGATTGCACAAGCAGCACTAGAGCTGGCGGTAGACTATTCTACCAAGCGGACAGCGTTCGGCAAGCCAATTTCAAAATTACAAATGATTCAGCAGAAAATCGCCGATATGGCTTCTAGTGTGGAGTCTGCACGTCTGCTTACATGGCGTGCTGCTTGGTTGAAGGATAATGACAAGTCATACACTAAGGAAGCTGCAATGGCTAAGTTGGCAGCTTCGGAAGCGGCAACCTTTTGCTCACATCAGGCCATTCAGGTTCTCGGTGGAATGGGTTACGTAACTGATATGGCCGCTGAGCGGCACTATCGAGATGCCAGAATAACAGAGATTTACGAAGGTACTTCGGAAATCCAAAAATTAGTCATTGCCGGCGCTGTCTACAAGGAGATGGGTAACTGAATGTGAGCCGTTGTCAGATCCGTGGTATGCCAATTGTGCATTTAATTTTGTTTTCTATTTTTTATTACATAATGTTAGAGTAAGATAAAATAATATATAGCTACACATTTTTTTCACACACAAAGAGTATGTTTCCCTTTTGTCGCTATCACATTTATGATAACGATTGAGTGTGCTTTCTGACCTATCCAATTTTGCTTGCAAAACAATTGTGCGCCGGTTCGAAAGCCTTTTTCATTTGAAGAGATGCACCTACTAATACCATTTCATGAGGTTTTTCCCTATGTTGTATACCGTATGTCCAAGAAGGTTTTAGCACTTGCTTATACATAAGCAGTTTGTTGCAGTTTTGTTGCGAGGATAGCCGTATCGTCTGCGAACGTTGCTTTGAATTACGAGTATTCAGTCTCACGCCTAACACGAAAGAGTCTGTTTTCAAGGTAGGATTCCAGTATTTTGTATAATTTTCGGTAGGATTGTCCTTAGCTTATACCTTTGACCTTCTGCCATACCTTGTCGAATGCTTGCAATACGTCTTGCAAAGCGCCTGAGCAAATCTTGTTCTATTCTAGAGCTTTTTCAATTTCATTCGACACACCTGATCGATTGTGGAATGTTTGACACTGAAGCCGAATTGATGAAGCGTCTTTTTTCAATTACTGGTTGTAATCGCTTTAGCAGAAGTTTTTCGGAAACCATAGATATTATGAACAGAAGCGAAATGGGTCTATATGATTTCTCGTAGTTTGTACTTTTCCCCGGTTTCGGAACCATAATGACTTTGGCGACTCTGAGACTGGAACATATAAAAGTCTCAGAGAAGCATTTATAATGCAGAGCAACTTAACTAATGCTTTTTTCGGTAGCTCCTTCAGAATTTGCAAGTAATTAATTAAATCATATCCCGGAGTTTTGATATTTTTAACTTTCTTATTGTTATTCAAAGCTCGGACAGGGATACGGCTTTTACTTTACAGTTGTCCGGTGCCGTAGTAGCAATCGGTTCTTCGTTTAAACGTTAACCATCGAACGGCTGTACGGTTTCTTTTAGATGCTCGGCAAATATATTCGCTTTATCTTTGCCTTCTTTTGCCCATTTGCCGTTAGCTGTTGTTATCGGTGGCGAGTGCAGTTTGGATTTCCTTATGGAATTCAATACATTCCATAGCGAGTAGTTTGAATTCTTACCAGCAGCATAGTCCTCGAGGTATGTAGAAGTCTCGCGATTTCTTAAATCCTGTAGCTCATACTTGAGTTACATGGTAAGATGGTTCAGATACGTTTTATCAGGGGTGAGTGGATTGTTGTCATCTATTGCGCGCTCTGCTCTTTTCTCGTATGAGATCTTCGATTTCAGATTGGTATTTGACTTTATTGTTGCTTGTTGCTGTCTTCCGGAAGAGAGTGTTTTTCCAATTAAGCTCTAAGTGGCTTCTACGAGATTTTCGTCTTCTATTTCGAGGAACATTTTTTTCCAATCTTTTCTGAAAACGTCCTAGTGGGTTTTGTTACTAGGGCCGCATAGACCGCCTTTTATGTTTGAAATCCATCCATTTTCAGAGTAACTGCTGAGTGGTCTGAGCATAGATCATAAGTCAACTTACTTACTTTCTTAAGTGGCGCTACGGTCCGGAATGAACCTGCGCATCAACTAAAATGCCTTTCCAATTAGCCCGGTCCTTAGCTAACTGCCTCTAAATGCGCACTCTATGTTGGTTGAGGTCGGTTTCTACTTGTGCGCGCCACTAAAGGCGAGGTCTTCCTCTATTGCGTCCGACGTCTGTCTGGGAATCCAAGACTCTGCGACCCGGAACATTGGTGTCCATTCGTTCTACATGTCCTAGCCATCTTAAACGTCGCTGTACAGCTCGTATAGTTCTTGGTTGAATCTTCGTCTCCATAGCCCGTCAACGCAAACGGGACCGAAGATTTTTCGAAGAAGTTTCCCCTCGAATCGACCAAGGATATCTTCATCGGCTTTTGATACGGTTCATCTTTCAGCGCCGTAGAGGAGGTTTGGGATGATCTAGGTCTTAAATAGGATCTCCTCAGCGAAGACACAGCAGAGTTAATAGCGAAGACGAGGTAGACAAAGTCCCATACTACCTCAATGTTATATCTGTCAATGGTGACGTTCTGTCCAATTCGTCGATGTTGTGTGTCCTTTCATGTTGACAGGATATACTTAGTATTACCCTCATTCACTGCTAAACCCATTTTTGCCACTTCTTCTCAATACTATCAAACGTGCTATGACATCACGTTGAGTCTTACCAATGATGTCAATATCGTCTTATGCTAGTAGTTGCACCGATTTTTGGAAGATTGTTCCTCTGGTGTTGGCTCGGGCGTTTTGCACAATCCTTTCATTAAAGAAGTCACGTGGCAGTGCCTTGCCGAAATCTTATCATTTTTTTATCGAATGTGTCGGTGAAAAGCGAGAATTCTCCGTCATCCTTCAAAAACGGACGAGTTTGGGCGGTATACCAAAACTAGTCATGGCTCTGTATAGTTCGTATTGATAAATAGGTATTGGCTATCGATTTGGACTTCTAGGGTTTTTTTCCAGGATCTGCCGGAGTGTGAAAATTTGATCGGTTGTGGACTTTCCTGACCTAAAACCACACTGATAAGGCCGATCAGATTGTTGGTAAACGGTTTCAAGCGTTCACATATTACGGCTGATAGGATCTTGTAGGCGATGTTTAGGAGACTTATGCCTCTGTAGTTGGCGCAGTTCAGAGGGTCTCCTCTTTTGTTGATCGGCCAAACGATGCAGAATTCATTCTTCAGACATACATTCATTTGACCAGATTTGGCTTATGAGTTGGTGGATGTTACTTACCAAGTCTTCTCCGCCGGCTTTATAAAGCTTGGCGGGAAGACCGTCATTTCCTGCAGTCTTATTTAGCCTGAGTTTAGATATTGCTATCGTCACTTCACTTAGGTCGGGTGGTTGGCAGTTTCTCTGTTGCTGCAAATATGGACTGGTTCTTTCTGCCTGACAGCGGAATGTTGCTCGTCATCTGCATCTGCAGACGTGGTTCTTCCATATCCTCATACGTCAATAGCTAAATTAAAAAAATATTGTGTCCGCGCACTTCTCGCCTTAAGAATCTGGAACGATTTTATAACACTCAAAGGTTAGTCACAATTCCATGAAAATTCTATGATCCTGAATAAATCCAGAATATCATTAACAAGCATGTTTATGCAGTTCGTTCTCAAGAAATGCTATTGCATACAAATGATATTATTTATCATTCAATATTGAGTGGTGAAGCTCATTTCTACTTAAGGGATACGCTAACAAACAAAATTGCAGTATATTGGCTATTGAGAACCCAAGGATGGCTGTGTCAAAGGCAAGTAAGTGCTTTTTTAGGTGAGTGAAGCTTAAAGATAAATCTTCGGGCGACTTTATTTTCCAACAATGTTATGTTTTTGATTGAGTTCTGCGTTCTACAGATTTGATAGCCTCAACTCTTTTAAAATTGTAATACCTACTATTTACACTTTTAAAAAGGTTAATGCTATCAAATCTGTCAAAAACTGAACCCCTTTTCCGAAGGCGATCATTAGTATTTAAATGTAGGTGCTGAGCCGAGGTGTGTTACGATGAGTTGTGGAAATCACTATAAAAAGATTCCAACTCTATAGGAGTTCGTTATTGATTATTATAAATTCGGTATCAAGTTAAAAAAGTATCTTCGACTAATAACTTTTGTATCAGCATTTAAGTAACAACCATGTGGCTTCCATCCTCTTCGATCGTTTGCTCGTTGCTTGCAATAGTTCAGCCCAAGCGCAATCGACCATGGCATCCGCGATCCTTAAAACGGAGGTTCAGTCTTCCTTGTCGTCTTGAACTTAAATGCGGAATACCGAAGGTTCTCCTCGTTATTACCAGACCGACGCGTTTCGCCCGTTCATTAATTGCCATTGGCGATTCTACAGCAATGATGTTGCAGAATTTTGTCTATAGTCGGTCTGCATAGTCGGAAGCCAAACTGGTACGATAAGTTTGTTACAGAAAGCCTTCTGGGGCTCACACATTACGTTAAAAGTTGGAACAAGGTATGGAGCTGATATTGGACATGCTTTGGGATAGTTCAGTGCATGCACCATTTGTCAAAATATCAAGTTTCCTAAAGTTCTCCACCGAATGCTTTAAAATGTTGACACATTTTGCAAGTAGAAAATCTATTAACCGACGCTTACGAAGGGATCGAGTGAACGGACAACCTGGCATATTCAATGAATCTACGATATGTAAATTGTAAGATGATTGCTGATCTAATCGCAATGTTGTTGGTAACTGTGCCCGGTCCAACGTCTATCCTGCAATTAAGAAAATTGAACGGGCTTACACATGCCATATTCCGAGTGCATGTCAAGTTTGAATTTATTATAGAGTGTGTAACACAGAAGCTTCAAATCAAATAGTTTACAGGCTTATGGGAGGAAATTCTATGACTAAGGGGGTTAATCGGTGCAATCAAGTCCAACGTGTTTGTGTTGAATTTGAGTTGCGTGACTGGCTGACAGATATCGCACAGTCCAAACCCCTGGACTTAAAGGGGTGTACCCATGATGCAACTACTACAGATATGATTTATATGCGCAGAACAAGACAAAGCAAAAACGCGAAAACGGTATCTGTTTAGTTGTATCACGGGTTTTATCTGACATTCTTTCAGTAAGAGAGGATTTTTCGATATTCTATAAATAATAGTGTTAATCGGGTACAGGGCAAATAGCACATTCGTCTGGAATAGTTGTCTCCAGGTTATTGCTTTAAAGGTGAATTAAGTTCGATTTATGGGCATATTTAGGTTTTCCATACATGTTCAGGAGTAATCGTAGACGAAGCAAAACTGCAGTTAAAGACATGGACCTTCATTGAGATTTATAGGCAAAGAAGGATAGAAGAACGGCGGCTTTTTAGAATGAATATAAAAGTCCAAGAAGTGCCACTCCAGGAACGAGGTTCGTAAGTTTTACCAAAGTGTAAAAAGTCAAAGCCAGCGATATAAGGCGCACATAGAATCTTTTCGGGATGAACAAGAAAAGATCTTAGATGAGACACAGTCGATGCTGAGAATATTGAAGAACCAATTGTGGAGATTATTCGATGACGAACAAGAAGAACGAACCATCCAATAATAGCAATGAAAACAACTATCAATTACCCGACCTAAGTGAAGTGAGAATGGCAATAACTAAACCTAAGGATAAGAAGGCTACCGGAAATGACGGTCTTCCTGCCGAGTAAGGCTAAAGCACGCACTGAGCGACAGAGCGGCAAAGCAACAAAAAGCTGAGCGGCAAAAACAAATTAAAGATATGAAATTGTATGGATGTGGCCAAGCACTCGCTGAGCGCCAATCAATGTTTCTGAGCGGCAGAGCGACTACAGAGGCATAAGTTTCCTCAACATCGCATATCTGCGTCCTTTGTGAACGCCTGAAACCGTTTACCAACAACTTGATCAGTGTGGTTTTAGGCCAGAAAAGTCCACAACTGATCAAATCTTAACACTTTCCGCAGATCATATAAAAAGCTCAAGAAATCTAAATCGATAAAAGCCACATACGACAGCATTTTAAGAGACGAACTATACTGCGTCATGACAAATTTGGGTATAACGCACATACTCCCCCGTTGTGATGACGGATGACGCTTCTGGAACTGTAGATAGACATTGATCTGGTAAAAAAAACTCCGCATATTAGAGGAAGACCTCACAATAAGTTGCGTGCACAAGTAGAATCCAACCTTAATCAACATGAAGTGCGCAACTGGAGCTAGTTAGCATAGGACCGGGTTAATTAGAGGAGCATGTTGGCTGGGGCCAGGTTCATTCTGTCCTATAGCTCCACTTAAGTAAGTAAGTGAGTGACAATACAAATAGGTTTCAGGATTTGATTAGTTAATAGGTACTTAACGTTTGTTTATTCACAATTATACACTAAATAAAATTATTTAACTGTTTGAACTCAAATGTAATTCTAACCCAACAAAAATAATATTACTTTAATCTTTCCAAATCTAGTACATCTACTACGTTTTGTCCAATCAGTAATCAAACCTTATCAAGCAAGAAGTGACAGCCAGAACCAGAATCATAGATAAAGTAAAAAGTAGTACATATAGTACCTGATAGTACCTTATCTACAGAACAATTAAACCTGCGTGTACTAATCGGTGATACCTTGAGTTTCCTCTGTTACCACAACAGAGTGTGCAGATTTAAAATTGATATTTCCTCTCGAAAAAGACGACATTATCACATCTTAGTATATAATCAAAATGAACAATCTGTTAAGAAGCCCCCTAAAGATAGGTAAGCAAACATATTTAAGTTTTTAATTATTAATTAAATGTTATCCATAATTTAGTACAGAATGTGTTCAGCCAGAAAAGGAATATAGCCTGTTTATCAGCACTCTCTGAAACGCATCAAATGCTGCAAAAGACTTTGCGAGATTTCGCTACAAATGAACTTGCTCCACTTGCAGCGAAAACCGATCGTGAAAGTTTGTTTCCAACGGAACAACTCAAAAAAATGGGTGACTTGGGTGTGATGGCTATTTCCACACCTGAAAAATATGGTAACATACATAGCTGAACTTATTTAGATGTAACTGTGTGTATTAAATATTTGATCTGGTTTATAGGTGGAACTGGACTAGATACACTCGCGTATGCAATTGCAGCAGAGGAGATTTCTAGAGGGTGTGCCTCATGTGGAGTTATAATGTCACTGAATAACTCGCTCTATTGTAATCTTCTTCTTGCTTATGCCAATGACAAGCAGAAAGATCAGTACATCCAGCCCTTCACAACAGGCGAAAGAGTTGCATTCTTTGCACTTTCTGAACCAGGAAATGGATCTGATGCTGGTGCTGCATCAACTACTGCTGTTCTCAAGGGCGACCGTTATATATTAAATGGAACTAAGGCATGGTGTACCAATGGCTATCAAGCCGAGATGGGAATAGTACTAGCAACTACATCCAAAGAACTAAAGCACAAGGGAATTTCGGCGTTTATTGTGCCCAAGGGTATTAAAGGCTTTAGCGTAGGAAAAAAAGAAGACAAAATGGGTATCCGCGGTTCGGGCACTAGTCAATTGATCTTCGAAGATTGTGAAATACCCAAGGAGAACTTGTTGGGCGAAGAAGGCTACGGTTTTAAAATAGCGATGAAAGGACTTGATGGAGGTCGTATTGGTATCGCTGGACAGGCGCTAGGCATCGCACAGGCATCACTAGAATTGGCTGTAGACTACTCGACCAAGCGGACAGCGTTCGGCAAGCCAATTGCAAAATTACAAATGATTCAACAGAAAATCGCCGACATGGCCTCTAGATTGGAGGCTGCTCGCCTACTTACTTGGCGAGCTGCATGGTTGAAGGATAATGGCAAATCATTCACTAAGGAATCTGCAATGGCCAAATTGGCGGCTTCGGAAGCAGCTACCTTCTGTTCACATCAGGCCATTCAGGTTCTCGGTGGAATGGGTTACGTAACTGATATGGCTGCTGAACGGCACTATCGTGATGCTAGAATCACCGAGATCTACGAAGGTACTTCAGAAATTCAGAGACTAGTTATAGCCCGCTCTGTCTACGATGAGATGAGTAACTAAATGAGATTCAAAAACAGGGATATCATAATGAGACTGCCAATTGTGTATTTAGTTAGTATCTATTTGTCAATGATGTTAAAGAGTATTTTACTACACATAAGTCACCACAAGGCAAGGCCACGTTAATATTGTTAATTTCACTTTTGTCTCTTATCGTTGTTGTTGAATTTTATTGGTAGTCTTACGTGTGATTCTAATCATTTATAGAGTATTTGTTATCTGTGTTTATAGTTAAATGGCTTTTCAAATTCGTTTATAAGATCTATCTACAACAAATTTGAGGCATTCACTGCCATAACATAAAAACATTGAATTTAGAAATAAATAAAAAAAATGCTATGGATAAAAAAAATCTTGCAGTTCGAATCAGAAGCAGATCTAGAGAGAGTGCAATGAACTGCAAATGCAGTTTATAGTGGATTTAATCATAAAATACATTTGTTTCATACCGTCGAAATCCAGTGTATATAAACTCCATTCAAGATTTTTAAGGTGGTACAAAAGCCTTATCATAATATCGGAAGCATTGATACGTATAAATGGACTGTTGGTAAACTGTGACTCTCATTGATCGCCTTTCTGCTGCCAAGTACCACTTGTACTTTTGATAGTTGTTGGCAAAATGAAGAATTTTAAAATAAGGCAGTTTAATTACGTTTTCGATTGGGATACAAAAAGCACCCTTTTCTTGATCTAGAGCACTTTTGATGAATCCCGATTCCAAGTGAGATTAACACCTATATGCACCAACACCAAAACATTCGACATCTGACTAATGTCGGTTTGAAGTTTGCATTTCGCAAGATCAATATTTATTTTTTGTGATCAGTGAAAACTAATAAGTGATTTTCTGCGAAAACTATAATTAGAAATTAAAATATATCATGTTCTAAAATTCATAAGCTTTGTTTTGACACCAACTCGTCAATGGTTGAATTTATAAAAAAAAAAACGAAATGAGTAAAGAAAATTTCAAATGATACTTTTTAATGATAACTATAGGTTTGTTCCCGTACAAAATAATATTTACTGATTCTTACTGATTTTTACTTATTGCCGTTCCCGTACGCAAAAATAAGTAAAAGAGAGAGCTCACGAGAGAGCAAAAAACTACCCCTCCATAAAAATCTGTAAAAAAAATTTTCTGCAGAAATTTCTGTTAGTAAAAATCAGTAAACTGTCAGTTGGTATCTAAAAGTGACAGCTCGCTTGTTTTGACAGGTGATTTATGTCATTTGTTCTTTAAAAGGCATACAAAATATATAATTTTACTGTTTTTTACTTAAACGCGTTCCCGTACTTTTTGGTAATTTTGTCTCTTTCTGAGATAATTTACCCCCACTCCAAGAAATTTGAGAATTTACTAATTTTTACTGAAAAAGAACGGGAACAGACCTAATAATAAAAATCAGTAAATTGTCAGTTGGTATCTAAAAGTGACAACTCACTTGTTTTGACAAGAGATTTATGTCATTTGTTCTTTAAAAGGCATACAAAATATATAATTTTACTGTTTTTTACTTAAACGCGTTCCTGTACTTTTTGGTAATTTTGTCTCTTTCTGAGATAATTTACCCCCACACCAAGATATTTGAAAATTTACTAATTTTTACTGAAAAAGTACGGGAACAGACCTTATAATTGCGACCTAAAGATCAACAATAAGCTGTCAAATGGCATACTAACAAACACAAAACCAGATCAACCTCTTTTATGTTCGATTTGGGCGGGTAAAATCTGAAATTTGAGAGCAAATCTGAAAATCACAATCGAAAAGGCTATAAGAATGATGCAAGCTTGTTGCCAAAGACATTATTACTGATTCTTACTAGGTCTGTTCCCGAACTTTTGGAGTTAAAATCAGTGAATTTTCAAATTTCTTACATTGGGGTAAATTTTCTCAGAAATAGGCAAATTTACAAAAAAAAGTACGGGATCACGTTAAAGTAAAAAAAAAGTAACATTATATATTTTGTATATTCTAAGGAAAAAAATGACATAAAACATCTGTCTAAACAAACGAGCTTTAACTTTCAGATAGCAACTGACAGTTTACTGATCTTTTTCTCTCCAAAAGTACTCTCTGTTTGTAATTTTGTTTATTGGTTTTGGTCTCATTAAAAAATAACAGTAAAATCGGTGAAATGAATATTGTACAGGAACTGACCTACTGATTAGTGATTGTAGGCTGGAAGAAAAGAATATAATTTCATTGACAAGAAAGAAAATAATGAATGAGCCAATTGTCTTAAAAATTGTATTATGGTTATAACTGTAGGTATACTTGCTTCTTCGAAGCACAGTGTTTTTTTTAAAGATTTGCTTGTGTTTTCGAAACATTGTGTATTGTTTATTGTTATTTTGAATTTTTGATTGCGAAGTATACTTTAATCTTAAAATGGTCTAATATTATATCGGTTTGATTGGGGTTTTCAGAATTAAGATATTTTCTGTCCCAATCGAACAAAAATGAGAGCAACTCTTCTGTTGTTTGTATTTGCGTGTCAATGACAGTATAATACTCTATCCTAACCAGTAACGTGGTCACGTGGACCGCTCGTCCACGTAAGTATAGGTTTAAAAAATTATTGACGTTCAAAATACACCAATAACTTACTTGTTAAGCATTGATATCTATGCAGTCTTATGCTCTTAGGCCGTGTGCCAATTGCGTTATAATGGGGGTTACATATTATACACCGGCTTTGACATTTCTGCTGGAGTAAACAAAATACATATGATTATGGCCTTTTGCTGTGTCAGTTGGATTAAATGGGATATTATTTAAATACTAATAATTTCCCAAAAGAATTGGAACAAAATTCATTTCTATATATTTTCTTGTAATACAAAAATACCGAATAGACTTCAGAGTTATCATACAAAAATTTTTAATTATTTATTTATTATTGACCCAAATTTAGTTTGTGTTACAAGTACAACTGATATGAAATACACATTCGTTGCTTTTTATTCAATAATCTGAACTATGTGCTATTTTCCCACACGTGTTGAACACTGGTGTACTTTCCATCACTCTCACTCCTCAGTAGATATACCAAATGTCAAAAATTATCCACTGGATAAATTTTAGCGAGTTGTTGAGAAGGTTAAAATTTTGAAGTCTTTATTCACCTCACTAATGTCAAAAACTATCCACTGGTTAAAATTTTAAAGCAATTTGCACACGGCCTAAAGTGTAAATATTGTATATCTCAAAGCTCTTAAATGCTAAACATTTTAATAAAAACAAAATATAATTGAAACAACAGAACTGACAACTAGAGTTTTGCAATTACATTTATCATTGAAAAGTCTAATTGAAAATTTTGTTTTACTTTTTGCGGCTTTTTTATAGGTTTATAGGTTTCTTTTTCTGAAGTAATGTTTTTCAAACCTCCCAAATGAAACACTTCGTTCCAGTGATGTGTAACTTCTTTGTTTGCTCCAAGTTCTCCCTAGTGCATGATCAACCCTAACCTCATGTATGGATCATTCATTTTTTAATGATAGAATTTTCCAATTTTCGCTATAACCGACAATCCGCGAGTAGGTGCGTGTTTAAGATTTTCCAACTCAGGAACATGAAAAAAAGCAGAGCACAGCATATTTTGTCATGAAATCAGCTCAGACTCATTAAACTACCAGCCCGATTCTACCCCTTGTGAGGAATCAAAAGTCACAAGCTCTTGTGACTATTCTTTGTGAGGATTATTGTGACTCAATAACATTTGTCGGATTATCCGATAATCCTCACAAGAATAGTCACAACGAAACTCACCACAGCAAAAGTGAATATATATAAGCAACGTTTCTGCAAATTGTGACTTGGCTGAGAGGTATTGTAGTTGTTATTTCGTATACACTTCTGATAACAACCATGTGGAAGGAAATATAGCACTGAAAGAAACTATTCAAAACAAATTTAATAAAACTGCAATGAGAAGAACAAAATGTAATACATGTGCGAAGTACAAAAGGAAAGCAAGTTGGTTGATTGTCATGACGCTTTAAGGCCTGCTCAGAATGCGTATCTGTAGCTGGTATCTGTAGCTGAGTGAAAAGTTAAAAACAAGGCAACCCGTAAGCGCTTACACAATGTGTATCTTCATGAATCTGTAGCTTGAAGTTGAATAGAGGGCAACTTCATGCAAGAAATGTATCTGTCTTTTGACAGCGATGCAAGATACCAGCTACAGATATGCATTCTGAGCAGGCCTTTAAGCTCTGCATGAGATCCCAGCACACTGTTTTTGGAAATGGAAAACACTTTACAAACGTGCTGTTCTGTATAACTATTCGGTCATTGGTACCTCTCAAGGTTCTTAAAAGCAGTCTTCGCTGTAATCTTATCAATATTATAAGTTTGTTAAAAATCATGTGCTCTTGTAAATCTTATTTTTCATTTGCGGTAGAAACTTCGTCAATAATATGCGCCATATTCATTTCAACTTCCATTTTTTACACTCCTCAACGATCAAAATATCAAACCTCAAATAATTTGCGGAACAAATTTACTTTAGCACAAATGCCTTTTTTCACTTTTTTTTTTTATTCCACTCACTATTTTATGCTGATAATTTAGCAATTTTTTTAAAATCGTCGCTCTCAATTAGTTTAAAAGTTATTCAACAATTAAAATTCGAAAAATCCCTATAGAAATCAACCACTTTTTGACATTTCACAGGTACCTGAATGATAAATACGAAGAAGAATATTCCAGTGCAGCATTGCCAGATAAAAAAAAATTGAAATGATAAATAAAAATACCCAAAATAAAAAAATATGTAAATACATATATGAGTATGTGAAGTTGTCTGGCAGGCGCCTTAATCAACAGTGTTTTCGTTAATAGTACCCTGGGTGGCCCGCTTCGCGGGAATAAAGGATTTCAACTCTCTTTCTGGGGACAGTCCACGCTCACGCAACTTCGTTGCTCCACTCAGGGTATGTAAAGTCATCAGGCAGGCGCCTTAGTCAACAGTTTTTTATGTTATAATATTTTTATTTTATAAGTTTTTTTTGAAACTGGCAATGCCGCGTTAACCACTGAAGTAAAAAAAAAACACAGAAATGTCAAACAACAACAATTTGTATGGAAATATAACCCAAAAAGTGAAATTTTGTCATAAGCATAACTTTTAAACTAAATGTGAGCGACGATTTTTAAAAACAGATAAATGATCAGCACGTAAAGACGAATTGAGCTAAAAAAAAGTGAGTTTGTGCTAAAGTAAATTTATGCCTAATTTGCTAGTTGTGACCTGTTGTCCTGACCTGAAGGAGATCACAATTTCTATTGTTTTTGTGACTCACAAGTTGTGACTGGGGGGGAGAATTCGAAAAAGTCGTGAGGCATCAGTGATGATGGGGAGAATCAGGCTATAAGCTTATGTTGTTTAAAGTAATTTGACGTAATAATTCATAATTCTCATTCGACCCTCTACTGTGTATATTCATCAATGTTATCGAACTAACTCACAGTCAGTTTATACAGTCCCCCAAACTGTATCACAAAATCACAAATAACCGAACTGCACTCAGAGTGACAGCCACTGCCACAACACCCACATAACCAAACAAAACAACAAAAGTCCCCTCATCCATCTCCTTCTAACTCATGCACACAAACACCAACGAACCCTTCCAAACAAAATTTCCAATGCATTACACCAATACTCACATCGCGAACCAAAATATCAAAATAGAAAGAAATAAGTACACAAAAATACATCAACTGCACAAAACAGAATGCAAGCGAAATACTGCTTTCTTCTCTCTTCCTCTTCACCTGTTTTCAACTAATCGTTAAACCATCGCTCTTTCTCTACACCTTATACATCTGGATCCGACTGTATTGTGTATTTCGTTTTGTTATCGCATTTGTGTTGTGCTGCTCTGTCTCCATCGTTCGTTCGTCGTCGATTGTCGTCGCCGTTCAATCGAGAAAAGTGACTTTTCAATAAAAAAAAAGGGAAAACTCAAGAAAAGTCGAAAATTTCGACAATCCCTGTGCCCCGAAATCATAGACTTTTTTTATTTTCTTCTGTCTTCTCTCCCCCGATTTCACTCGCAAGTGTGAAAACCAACGAAAAATCTATCACAACATCGTCGTCGGTCGGTACAAGTAATTAAACACATTTCATTGCATTTGCACGAATTCTCTTCTTTTTGTCTTGTGTTCATGTCCGATGATGGGCGTGCGGGAGATGTAACGTAAAAAAAAACAAAGAAAAAAGTTTCCAACTTTCATAAAAAAAGGAAAACACCAATAAAAGGAGAAGGAAAATCACCCAAAAACTGTATGAAAAACAAATTCATTTGCTCGGCTTGTGTTCAGTGAAAAATCGAAGAAAACTCGCCTGGAGTTATGAAAACTTTCTTCAAAGTCAAAATACCAGCAGCACCTTCATCAATATCATCATCATTACCAGAAGCACCAGCACCATTAACGCCATCGGCAAATTGAAAGGCCAATGTTCCATCATAATGCACAGGAGATTTCTATGAAGTTCATAAGAAACCCACAGCAGCAGTGACTTGGTTAGTAGCGCTCCATCCCCTAGTGTACCTACATCTCGTATCCAAATCAATTTCATAATCAAACCAAACATTTTTTTTTCTAGTTTTATTTTTGATCAGCTTTTATTTTTGTTTCTAGTTTATGTTCTTTGAAAATTTTTAAATTGATCTCCTAATTGGAGTTGTGAGGATGACACAATCGACGGGGAATGGGATAAAAAAAAATTCGTAAAATATAACTTGATACCTTCTGTTGCTCCTAATTGGTCTATGAAGTGAAGTAATCGGTATCGATTTGTTGTGCTCCAATTTGAATCAGTGGAGAAAAAAAAATAACTACGAGAGGAGAATAGAATTATCATTTGTACATGCTGCTACCGTGTTGTTGTTGTTGTCGACGAGGTGGTTTTGTGTACTTTTGTCTGCAAATGTAGGTTGTAAAGTGTTGGTTTTTTTTTGATATTTTTCGCTGAAAATAGGCAGACAATAGGTTTTAGTTCAATCATTCGAAAGTTGCCAGTGTGCTTGTTACATAGAGGGGGAGTACGCTGGAAAACTATGCCTCCGTTGACAATAACATCTAGCCAGCAACGAAACTGAATGCCTTATTGGAAGTACCTACACACTTATTGGAATGTTCAGTTAAGGGGTCAAAAACACTCCCAAGAAAATGAATTCCTATTAGACATTCGTTTGTAAATACACACATGGTAAGCGGCGTGTGTAAATATAGTTTTACATTACAAAAGTACGGGGTGTAGATTAAGGCAACTCGTTGGTTGCCACTTGCAAGGCTGCAAGAGCGTAATGTTTATCTAGGTTTGTACAGGCAAGTACAGGACCATCATTGGTCTGGTGAAATATTCACTATTTTTGCATTGTTAGTCCATGTTAATATTTCTAATCGTTGATAATTAAACTGATCCAAGTTGGTAATCTTGCGTCTCAAAATGAAACTTCTTGGAAATTTCATAATCAGGTTTCATTTAATTTTTCATTTTGTTCAGTCATTCCCTCCCTCTACTTTGACAACAATTTTCTGCAGCCATATCCCTCCTTCGACAAGGAGCATATCCATTGCAAGTGTCGAAGGATGGAGATGTATATTTCTTGACGGTCCAAAAGTTACTCTTTAACACTCACAGTTGGTTGAGTTGAGGTCTTACTAATTACTTACCTTGTAGTCCAGTGTGTACCTGGAACTAATATGTATTTTTACTTAAGATGCTAGGTTAGGTTAGTGTGGGTTCGCCAGCACACTTAGACCATTTTTGGTCCATTGTGATACCACGTGGTATTGTCCATTCTCCTTGTTACCATTCTGAGCTTTTAATGAAACGGAGGACTCTTCACTTCCGTATTTGTGAAGTTATAAGCTCCAAGATGGAGCTTCCTTTTGTTTGATAAGGCCGCGCAGTCCCAAAGAAGATGAAGTATTATTTGTTCTTCCTCTTTGCCCATGCAGCTCCTGCAGAAGTCGTTTGAGTAAAGGCCTTTCTGCGTGCCTTTCTATTAAACAGTGTCCAGTGATTACACCTATGGTAGCGCTAATATATGGTCTAGCGAGCGAAATCAGTCCAAAGATTTGCCCTTGCAGAACGCATGTTGGAATGCAGATATCTGCTTTACATCAATGCTGCTGCGAAGATTAATATCAATCAATCTTTCCAGGCTGATCGCTCTCAGGTCTTTCCGTTTCGTACGTTTCGTACGTTGAAACCACTTCACGAGTGCGATATCCCCGGTATCACTGCCTATTTGACGCAGAAAATCGTATACAGTGTGCACACACAATTCGTACCACCAGTCTTCATACGTTTACGTACGATACAAAATTTTCTGCCATGGTTTGTTGAGATCCAAAGAGTGCTGTAGCTCGGCTGGTTTTGAAGCTGTGTATGTACTGCCCAAAGTATTTTATCTTTTGTGATACGATTTTAAAAGTTCCCAGTCAATAGATTAGGATGCTAAATTAAGTGGCATCACGGCCCGTAAGTTTATTCTTCATAATATTAGCAGTTTGCTCGTCATCACTGTTTAACAAGCGCAGAGGTGGTCTAGCTACGACCTAATCAAACAAATCTGCATTAGACGTTTAGTATGGATAGGAAATTAAAAGCATATTGACTTTATTACTCCGTTCTTCGATTTACTGAAAAAAATACATTTGAGTGTCGGGCACAAGTGGATACTGACTTCTAGCAACACAAACTGCACAACTGGAGGCAGTTAACCTAGGACAGGTCCTTTCATCTTTCGCTGTTTGCAGCTCAATACCTCAGCTGTCTAAATTTTTCGGATTGAGCTTCCGTCAAAACCGTTGACCCCCATGTTATTTTTGACTTACCAACTCGCTTTACACCTTGAGGGTTCCATTGAAAGCACTGCTTCGCTATGTTGTCATCCTTAGTGTATGGTCAATCCAGCGTCATTTTTTCTGCTTGATGTCAACATCCATCTTTATTTGTCCAGTCCGAAGCCACAATTCATTGTTGGAAATTACTTGTGGCCACCGGATCTTTAGGATGTAACGCAGACAACGGCTAACAAAAGCTTGTACCCTGTTCGAGATGTTGGCGGAGCACTTCCATGTTTCCCATGCGTGAAGCAAAACAGATTTTACATTGGATTCAAACTATTTTAACTTAGTGCAAAGCTATATTTTACTTGAGTTCCACACAGGAGAAAGGATGCCGAATGCACTACGAGCTTTGTTCAGTCAATTTCCGATATCCTGATCCGTTTCACCATAGAGTGACACGTAACTACTTAGATAGTTGAACTGTATGACCTCCTCTATATTCTCCCGTCTCAAGACAACATGCTGTTGTTAAGCTCGGTTAGTGTGCATGATTTTGTGTTGGCATTTTTCGAGCATATCTGGTCTTATTTCGTCAATAGTGGGTCGAAAGTTGAATTATAAGTGATCAATCGTTGCTGGTTTATCAGCATAGACCAGAGATTTGACGTACCCCTACAAAAAATAGTCCAATGGTGTCAAATCACACGAACACTTCGTTCACAGGTCCATTTCTTAAGATGATTAGGTCACCAAACGTTTGGCTCATCAAAGTTATGGTTGAACGGGCTGTATTGCATGTTGGGCAGTCTTGTTGGAACCATATCCCCTCCAAATGATTTCCAATGACATGAGGAATACAAAAATCACGAATCATTTGCCATTCGCGGTAATGTTGGCTTCGGATTTAAGGACAAATAGGCCGATAACGCCTTCGGCATATAAACCGCACCAAACAGTGTTTTTTTTTTGTGCTAACTCCAAACGACGATTCTGCTTGTTTACATACTCTTCATTCCAGAAATGAGCCTCATCGCTGAAGAAGATTTGACGTTAAAGATCTGGTTCAACTTCAAGTTGTTTTGAGCCCATTCACCGAACACACGACACAATTGATGGTCCGTTGGCCTTAATTCTTGCATCAGTTGGATATATGGATATATGGCTGTAGGCCAAGAGCTTTCATCAACAGTTTCCAAGTAGTGGACGGTCAGAGACCGAGTTTCTGAGAACAGTGCCAGATTGATAAATTCGGGTCCTCTGTTACACTCACGTCTACAGCGGCGATGGCTTCTTCTGTACGCACGGTACGGGCTTGATTTTAGATGAATATTATCAAAAAGAGTAAATGTGGTCATGAATACAACGAAAATTTACTGTTGGGGTACTGATATTGATATTCCCAGTGTTCACATTGCCATGCCAGCATCAAGCAACAGCATAGCCGATGCACTTACCGCCGGCGTCTGAAATGGCTACAACATTTTTAGCTGTGATGTGTACTCTATGTAGTTCTATACCTCTATGGTATTGGCCGCTCAGATGGACGATTATGCGCACCGTAAGCTTGACGAAGTGCTCTATATGTACTCTATGGCGAACAGATCGCGAATTTTCATGGTGATTTACCAAAGTATACTCAGAAAAAGTCAAACAAACTTCATTAGTTGACAGTAGTTAACTATCCATCCTATCCGGACCTCTTCTATACTTGAATATTCTCAAATGGATCTTATTGATCCCGGCTAAAATAATAGGTACAAATCTTTGAAACATGTTTTTCCACAACCATTCATGTGTGCGGTTGTTAAAATTGCACGATCGCTGGTTTTATGCGTAGTCCGAAAGGTAGATTGGGGATACATCTCTCCTGGTAACATAACTACTACCACTTGCATAGCTGTTCATTGCGGTAACCACTGCACCTTGATCCCGCGCAATGATGTCAATATCCCTGACTTATGATAGGTTGTACAATTTTATGAAATTATTTCTCCAACTTTTGGCTCGTAAGTCTTGGGTAATTTTTGAGAGCACATTGGCTTTGTTCCGGATTTCGAGACATTAAGTTTGTCACTTAATGTTTCTATATAAATGAAAAGATTTTGACAATGGCCGTGTTCCGGATTTCAGATTTAGTAAGATATCTTAGATGAAGTTCTGTTCTCATTGGTCTGAATGGTCGATTGACCATTGAGCAATAGATCAATATGTTCGATTGACAAATGGGACAAGGCTATTGTCTATCGTTTTGGTGACTAACTTAATGTCTAGCTAATGTTTCATATCCATTGCCATCCTAAACGACGGGCAACTTTGGGTGGTGTATATGTATTTTAAAACTACAAACCATTCTGAAAATGCCATCAAACGAAATACGGATTCAAAATCAATAATATATGGATCCCCCAATAGACCTTCTGCCAAAGTGGAATCAAATTATCAAAAGTGGTAAACTTTCATTTTTATAAAGGATGCTGGATAGATTTTTGCGCTTGTAAGTGCCAAAGTTAAGGGGTGATCTTGTGGATCGATCAAAACGAATTGCAACTAATTTGACTAATAAGTAAGTGTATGGTTCTTACCAAATAATTTCATCAGAAACGCTGCCGTTATCGGCAGCCGCAATTTGTTAAGGTTAGGTGGGTGGTTTTCCCTGTCATTGTCAGTATTGAGTATACAAGCGCTACACTGAAATTTTGTTTGTTCAATATATGACTGTATGTGAAACATCGGTACCGTACTACAAACAAAGCACCATTGTATGTTATGCCATATCTTACAGATAATCTAAATTTCAAAACAGATAATAAATAATGAGTGATTCACTTAAAGGTTCTTTTTATCAAAAATAAAAAAAAATAATAAAATTGATCCGTCATTTTTATTATCTTTCAGAGGAACAATGTTTTCATTTATTTTAACGAAATGTTTTAATTTACCAAAGCAAGCACCCTTGTCAGTGGAAGTTTAGTGTTTTGAAGGATCTTTAAATAACAAAAAAAAAATAATATTTTTAAGTTAGTTTGTTTGTTAAGCAGTAGCTATCTTGTTGTCCTCCAGCTCAACTAAAAAATGTAGTTTTTGTGATGTTAGCATTTCGGCTTTTGCAACAAAGGTCAACGCATTTACAAACGATTTTCTTCTTTATACCTACAATACGAAGTTCCTTTTTCATTGAACCTACTTCAATTAGCTAGAATATTGTTGAAGCATTCAATTTATTAACTGTTATACCGATAAGATTGAAAATATGGTTGTAAACATTCATTACTTAAAATTATATTGGCCAATTAACACTTAATTAGGTCCCGGCAGATGTTAACTTTATTTTATTAAATATTTACTTAACATGCATGCTTCAAAAAGCATTACCTCAATAATAATACTAAGCTTTGTCAGACTGATAAACAATTACGGTAAGTGTGTCTGAGGTTTTTAATCGAATCCAGGCATTTGCCCTTGAATATCAGTTTCATAAGACCATGACAACACACTGAAGTCAACGTACATTTTCTAGTATGACATACTAGTGAAAATAATTCATTGAAATTTCTAAAGTTAAGAACTAAAGGCATTAGCTAATTGTTAGGTGTAGGACAAGCTCAAAGTTTGGGAGTTAAGTGTGTTTTTTTTAGGGGTATACAAAGTCAATATGGACTAAAACACCTGAAGCTAATGTCTATGATATTAACTTTATTTAATAGATAATTTTATGCCATTAGTGTTGAAATATGATTTCGGGCATATGCGCGACACGTCTAGCACAATTGTGAAGTCCAATTTGCGACAACAACAATCAGCAATAACATTTCGAATGTTAACTTCCAAATCATCCTACGTCTCTGGTTTATCGGCATAAACTAGTGACTTCACATTTCCCCAAAGAAAGTAATCTAAAGGTGTGAGATCATAGGATCGTGGAGGCCAGTTCACCAGTTCCATTACGCGAAATTATGTACTTACTTACTTTGGTGGTGCTACAGTCCGTAATGAATCTGGTCCTCAACCAATTTGCATTTGCCTGTCCAATTAGCCCGATCCTTAGATAGCTGCCTCCAGTTGCGTACTCCAAGTTGGTTGACGCCGGTATCTTCTTGTGCGCCCCACTTCAGGCGAGGTCTTTCTCTACCTTTTAATTAATATAATTGGTACGCGCTAAGGGATTATGAATACCCATATATTGTTTGAGCACAGCGCGGACATTAAGCAAATATATGAGTAGAAAAAAGGAGATACCGAAGAAACTGAGGGTGAACTGATTAGCACTCATGGCACTACTGCGCCCGACGTCTGGCTGGGAATCGAAGTTTCTACGAGCCAGAGTAATGGTGTATATTGGAGTATTCCTTCTTAAATGTCCAATACGGAGGCGCATGTCGCTGTACAGCTTGTATAGTTCTTGTTTGAATCTTGGTCTCCATAGCGCGTCAACGCAAATGCAACCAAAGATTTTTCGAATAATTTTTCTCTCAAATCGGCCAAGTATTTCTTCATCCACCTTTGACACGGTCCATGCCTCAGCGATGTAGAGCAGGAATGGGATCAAGGTCTTATATATGATCTCCTTAGTAGTTTGAGTGAGGGTTTTACTACTGAATTGCCTTCTTAGCGCGACGACACAGCAGAGTTAATAGCGAAGCCGAGGTAGACAAAGTCCCTCAAAGTAATATCTGTCAATGGTGACGTTCTGTCCAATTCGTCGATGTTGTGTGTCCTTTCCTATTGACAGCATATACTCAGTCTTACCCTCATTTACTGCTAAAACCATTGTTGCAGCTTTCTTGTCTATACTAGCAAACGTGGCCGTCATTTCCCGCAGCCTTATTAAGCCTGAGTTTAGATATTGCTATCCTCACGTCACTTAGGCTGTGTGGTTGGTAGTTTTCGCTGTCGTCGCAAATATTGAATGGTTCGTTCTGCCTGACAGCAAAATGTTGTTCGTCATCGTCGTTTAACAGTCTGCAGAAGTGTTTCTTCCATATTTGTTACATCTTGCAAACATCATTCCTGGAGTTGCACTTCTCTATATCTTCGATCGCGCGCTTTTCTTGCACTTGTTTCTTCTTTCGGAAAAGCCAGTGTTCTTCCCTTCTTCTAAGCCTTGTAGGCCTCGTTCTTGGCTGCGAGCATCTGTCGTCAATAATCATCAAACCGAGGGTTTCTTGCTGGTGGGCGCGCAAAACCTGGCACATCAGTTGGATAATGGGTATGGATATGCGTTGCGCGAAGGCCTTTGCGGTCTCTTGGATTGCAGTCTTTCGAATTATCTTTTTTTTTGGGTTGCTTTGTTACAATACTTTTTTTCATTTTTGCTGGGGACAGGAGGGTAATCCGTTGGGGGCGCAAAGCCTCAAAGAACCATTAATACTGTAATTATGTTTTACAGTAGCTATCTGCGAACTGTTGTGCCTTTAAAATATCCACATGTGATAATCCCTTTATCCAAATCAATAGCTCGACGATTAGGTCAGGAGAAGAACATTTTTGTTGCTAAAGCAAAGGTTTAAAAAAGTTCGTTCAAGTCAAGTTGTTCCATCTAAAGTTAAATGTACTGAACACTATTGAGTCACTTCGTCTGTTTATGTTGGCAAACCCTTGTTCAAACAAACCGGTGTGATATGAATCAAAACAATTTTATCTACATGCACCTCACTTGATAGATAAGAATTGAAAAATCTACAGCGGTGACATAGTAAACAAATGAACTAGGCAAGACCAACTTAACAGTTCAATATCTCTTCCTATATTGATATTAATTCTACTTTACAACGTCAAACGAAACATATGCATAGCGACTGTGTGATATCGTAAAGACAAACAATACGTTCAAGCATAATAATTTTTTGTTTACATGAACTTGAAACCAACATTTACCACGCTCTCATCACTTATCTGCCCTTTGCATGCAGTGATAAGGATAGCCGATACCTGACAACTTTAATTCAAACATTTATCTTGCAGATTGCACTCATCCGTAGGGTCACAAACTCATGAGTCAAATTCCCAACTGATAAAAAGAAAACAACTAGAAAGAGAGAAGCCATTGAGAAAGATCGCCCGGCATAACACCTTGACACCGTGACACTACTGTGTCCGGTGAATGTGCCATTGCCGTACACACTCAATCAAGAGCCGACCGAAGGAGGAGGTGGTTACTAATCGGCATTTGTGCGCATTTTTAGTCGATTGTGCTCTATGAGATATGTCGCAAGGCGGCTCAGCAGGAAACCCAGGCGTTGACAGTAGCAACACACAAGGAGAGTATCGTGAATATCACTGGGCCTATTCCGTGATGGATTCTTCAAGGGTGTCGACATGTCTAATATCGATGCTCCTCATCGTTTATGGCAGCTTTCGGAGTTTGAATATCGAACAGGAAGCGCGAGAGCGTCAGGAAAAGAAACGCAATGAGTCAATGTCGAATCTACTTACCGGCGAACCTATCGAAAACGAGCCAAGTAAGTTGAGAAAGTCATTTTTATCTGATAACATTTATTTTTTACTTACTTTCGACTCTTTTTTTTATCAAAGGTAAATTTGCGACATTGGACACGATGCACGCCTTGTGCTTGCCACTGGGAGCATCGGTTTCACTACTGGTGATGTTTTTCTTTTTTGATTCCATGCAGCTGCTGTTTGCCGTCTGTACAGCAAGTAAGTATTTTTGTTTTGTTTGTTGAAAAACCATTGGTAGAAGTGAATGTCATGTCGTTGATAGTAAACTAATGATTAGAAAACTCCATTTAGAAAGAACACATCGATGTGATAGCAACCTTTGGTGGGTTACTGTGTAGTCGATTACTACTGATGGTAGCTTACAAATCGAGAAGATAGTATGATGCGATAAATAGGCATTCGTGTAACATTAGTGATAACAGAAGTATGTAGACACATATCAAGCAAGTCTTCAGTTCTTTAATTTGAAAATGCTTGTGTTCTTGTTTATTTTGCTTTCACAATTGCGAACATTTGTGTGGTCTTCTATGAGGTGACATACTTGAAACCATTCCTGAATGTATTTTTTTTATTGAACTCATCAGGTGTAGATTCCATGGCGTAGATTATAGGGTTTCGAATGTCACATATATTTGAATAGGATTTTGTAAAATCTTTGAAAATTGGTACTTCTATCTGCTTCGATGAGGTATTCCATCTTCAATAAAAATGGGCCTATTTGATCTATTATTGTGTACGCCGCTAACGTGCTTTATGTTGTACTGACATCCTATTATCTGTGACTGTAGCTGACCAGTATTTTCTGCAAGTTAAATGTTTGCTAGTCAGTTTAATCGTGTTAGAGACTGGCCTATTATTTCTATCAAGCAGTTGAGATAGCTTTCATTTTTAGAATTATTCGCCAAAATTACAAAAGTTATGTTGCATCATAAAAGTTAAAAGTGGGGCACACATATATCATTCTGGGACCACAAGGATATTGGAAAATTCCCCACATCTACTTATTATGCTGAGGATTTCAATTTAATTTTTAAAAAATATTTGAGAGGGTCAGACATGTATAATAAGATGAAAAGTTAACTGTCAATATCAGCTTCTTCCCATGTCCTACATTTGTATCTTGTTTCGTGTTGCATATTTAAAAGGATCCCTTATTACTTACTTAAGTGGCGCTACAGTCCGGAATGAACCTGGGCCGCAACCAACATGCCTCTCCAATAAGCCCGATCCTTAGCTAACTGCCACCAGTTGCGAACTCCAAGTTGGTTTCTACTTGTGCGCGCCACTTAAGACGAGGTCTTCATCTACTACGTCCGACGTCCGGATGGGAATCGAAGACTCTGCGAGCCGGAGTATTGGTGTCAATTCGTTTTACATGTCCTAGCCATCTTAAACGTCCAATGCGGAGTTTTTTTTGACCAGGGTTATGTCGCTGTAAAACTCGTTTAGTTCGTGGTTGAATCTTCGTCTCCATAGCCCGTCAACGCAAACGGGACCGAAGATTTTTCGAAGAAGTTTCCTCTCAAATCGACCAAGGATTTCTTCATCCACTTTTGATGGTCTATTCTTCAGCGCCGTAGAGAAGGACTGGGATGATAAGGTGGCTCTGCACAATACTCTCAAGAATCAAATTAAAAAAGGCACATCACAGTGACATCGCCTTGCCTAAATCCTTTATTCGGTACCAACGTTGTCGGTGAGGTCGTTTCCGACGCTGATGGAGCAGCGAGAATTCTCCATCGTCATCCTGCACAGACGGACGAGTTTGGGCGGTATACCAAAACTAGACATGGCTCTGTATAATTCGTTCCCATAAATGCTGTCGTATGCGGCTTTGAAATCGATGAATAAGTTGTGGGTATCGATTTCGACTTCTTGGGTTTTTTTTTCCAGAATCTACCGAAGTGTGAAAATTGATCAGCTGTGGACTTTCCTGGCCTAAAACCACACCGATAAGGGCCGATCAGGTTGTTGGTAAACGGTTTCAGGCGTTCACATATTACGGCAGATAGGATCTTGTAGGCGATGTTGAGGAGACTTATCCCTCTGTAGTTGGCGAAGTTCAGAGGGTCTCCTTAAGGTATACTTTCATCCGACCAGATTTGGCTTATGAGTTGGTGAATGTTACTTACCAAGTCATCTCCGCCGGCTTTATAAAGCTTGGCGGGAAGGCCGTCATTTCCTGCAGTCTTATTAAGCCTGAGTTTAGATATTGCTATTCTAACTTCACTTAGGTCGGGTGGTTGGTAATTTTCGCTGTCGTCGCATTGAATGGTTCGTTCTGCCTGACAGCGGAATGTTATTCGTCATCGCTGTTTAACAGTCTACAAAAGTGGTTCTTCCATATTCTTAGCACCGACTGTGTCTCAACTACGATATTTCCTTGTTCATTTCGACAGGATTCTGTTCTAGCCTTGTATTTGGTAAAACTTGCGAACATCGTTCCTGGAGTGGCACTTCGCTATGCCATCGATCGCGCGATTTTCTTTCTCTTTTTTCTGAAAAGTCGGGGTTCTTTCCTTCTTCTTTGCCCATAGAGCTCAATGGCAGCGCTCTTCTTCACCTGCAGCTTAGCCTTGTAGGCCTCGTTCTTGGCTGCGAGCATCTGTCGGTATTCCTCATCTTTTCTTGCTGGTGGGCGCGAGAAACCTATCACATCAGTTGCGGCTGATCTAATGGCTTGTAGGGGGAGACTGAGTTACTGTTTAACTTTTTGTAAAAGGATAATCGGGTCACAATATGTGCCTCTCCCAAGAATTCGACATCCGAAGAGGGTATATTTTCCAGTAAAGCTGGCATTACATCATTTTGTATTTTTGATTGCATTTTTATGGTTGGATGTAGAACGTGGGTAGACTCGAATTGGCTTTAACTTGCATTGTCAAGTGTTCAAATGTTGTAACTCTGACTACACATCAATTGTGCTTATTTTTACCTCCAAATGGTATCCATCGGATACAGGTGTTATCCAACCGGATTTGACTTGCTGAACTAATAAGTGCGAGTGTTAATAACAACACTATTAACATCCTGGTCAGAATGCCGACACGGAATACCCGGTCTGGTGTCCCATGCGAACTTAGATGAGCTGCTTCGACATATTCGGGCAACAGGTTATTTAGGAATATCAAGGGTAAGTCAGACCCCTTGAACAGAGATGGTGCCGGATGAACCGAAAGGCCAACGGCAGCGCTTAATCACGTAGTGGATACTGATGGCCCCTTGTCCTATTGGTATCTAATAAATTGGAACTGGACTTCCAGGTTGGGGTAAATTACCCATGAAAAAAAAACCATTGTTTTGAAGCAACTAATAGAATCGGACGTGTTATAGGATTTGTATCTATTTGGACTTCTTAGATTTTTTGCAGGATTTGGGGAAGTCTGAAAATTGGATCAGTTGCGGACTTTATTGGTCCAAAACCACACTGAAAAGCAACGATTAAGATTTTAGTTCTCGGCGTTGAGAAGATTTATGCCTTTCTCTCAAAGCAGTTCGATCCTATTCTGTGGATCGGGCAATCAATGCTGAGGTCCATTCTTTAGGCATACTTTCGTCTGACCGAATCTTGCTGATGAGTGGGTACCTTACCCGGCTTTGGCCGTCATTCCGCAGCCTTGTTAAGCTGAAGTTTAAATATCAATATCTCAATTTATTCAGGTCGTATTTCATTATTTGGTCATTTTTCCTGCCAGCTGGAGATTAACGTAATCGCCGTTTTACAGCCTGCAGAAGTTTTTGTTCATATTGACAGCGTTTTTTTCTTTCTGATAAGGGCGTGTTCTTCTTTCTTTTATAACAGGTCACGTCTTAATTTTTTTGCGCACATCTGTCGGTATTCTTCGTCAAACCAGTGCAGTAGGTTCTTGCATCCGATCTTATGGCTTTTTGACATCGTCGCCATTGGTCGTCGATATTAGTTGCTGATGGTATTTCGTGATGGCAACTGTAGTGTTTCGCAATATTTCGCCTTTCTTGTGGCATAAAAGATGTTCGCATTATTACCATGTATGCACCAAAATAATGTTCCGAGTCCTTCAGAATGTTTGGACATCCAAAATACATCCGAAATACAGGAATCTTGTCATCCACAAAGCAAAGATAACCAGGATATTCTGAACGCTTTCAAGGTTATTCTATATCATCAGTTTTTCGATGTAATTCATATTCCTTTCTTAGCGATCTTACATTTTGCTTATCACCAAACGACTCAGATACCCGTTCCAAGTAAAACCACATCCATATAGACCTTCTATATTTTCTCTTCTGATTTATCTTTATAATCTATGTAAACATTTATACAATTTCCCACCAGTCAGCTATGAAAACCTTATCTCTTTGCTGAAATAAAAATACAAAAAATAACATTTTTCTTTTACTTACAGTTATAGCAACAGTAGCTCTAGCATTTCTCCTTCTACCCATGTGTCAATATATCATTCGTCCCTGTTCGGATGGCAATCGCATATCATTCGGTGTTTGCGGTCGTTTTACAGCTGCTGAACTGTTTAGCTTTTCCCTATCGGTGTCAATTGTTTGCATTTGGGTCCTCACCGGTCATTGGCTCCTCATGGATGGTAACCCATAGAAATAATATTACATTTCTTATCATCTTAACTAATCTATATTATCTTCCTCACAGCAATGGGAATGGGTCTGTGCGTTGCATTTATCGCATTTGTGCGTCTACCCAGCCTAAAAGTATCCACTCTTCTTCTTACCGGTTTGCTGATCTATGATGTCTTCTGGGTGTTCTTCTCATCTTATATCTTTAGTACGAACGTTATGGTTAAAGTGGCAACACGACCCGCCGAAAATCCAGTTGGAATTGTTGCGCGTAAATTGAATTTAGGAGGAATTGTCAAGGAGCCACCAAAATTGAATCTTCCAGGAAAATTGGTGTTTCCTAGCATACACAATAGTGGTCACTTCTCAATGCTAGGCTTGGGTGATATTGTGATGCCGGGACTATTATTGTGTTTTGTGTTGCGTTATGATGCTTATAAAAAATCTCAAGGAGTAACATCAGATCCATCGTTACCACCACCGCGAGGAATGGGCTCGAAGTTAACATATTTTCATTGTTCCTTATTAGGGTAAGTTTTTGTTTGATGTTCGTTTGTTTGAAATTTATTTATATTGTTTGTTTGTTTGTAGATATTTTCTTGGATTACTCACAGCAACTGTGAGCTCTGAAGTGTTTAAAGCAGCACAGCCTGCTCTATTGTACCTTGTACCGTTTACTCTGTTGCCCTTGTTAACAATGGCTTATTTAAAGGTAAGTTGGCTTTGTTTTCTTTATAAACTTTGTGTTTGATTTATATGAAAAAATAGACAGTTATGAGGAGTCCAAGGCAATACCTATTACCATGAGTAATGCCAAACAGTGTGTCCACTGTTTATTGAATAAATGCGTTCCTGCAAGTGACCCTAAATGTCTTGATTTTCGTACATGGCATTATATTTTGCAAATATACTATTACGCTCTTCAAGTGTGTATCATCGAAGACGACGACTTTTTCTACTGCCTAACTATTTCCTTGTCCTAACTTGAATTGCTCATGTTGTCCTCTTGTCTTCAAAAGCCCGTAATTGCAGAAGAAACTGAAGATCAATCAAAGAATTTTAAGTTCCAAACGACAAAGGACAGTTTAAAAGCAGATCGGTTTCAAAGTTCAACTGAACAGCATTTTACAGCAAAATGATAGAGCGACACCTTGTTTAAATTGATTTTAGATAAGTAACGTATCTTACGTCTATGACGGCATTCTCCATGAGCAGATGGCTCAGTTATTTTTATATTGGTATATACATTCCTGCTGTCAGCTCTTTAGACAAAGCCAATCGGCTTGCTGCGTATTTCGCAGCCAGTTTAACATTGCCAGATTGTGTCAAGCCTCCTCCTGTACTTCAGAGCGTAGATTATTCTTCTGGAAAAATTCACTTTCGTACTCGTACAGTTGCAAGAGTTTTATTTGATCTTGACATTCACAAATCCACTGGTCCAGATGGTATATCCCCCATTATTCTAAAAATGTGTTCTTCTACGCTAGAAAAACCACTGCGTAAGCTTTTCTATACATCCTACTCATCAGCACTCTTTCCGAGTAGCATTTGCTGTACCAAACAAAACGAATCTTCTTCTTTCTCCAAATACCGACCAATTGCACTTCCCAAGGTAATGGAAACGTCAGCTTATGAAATATCTCGAAACACGAAAACTTCTCAATGACCGCAGCAACAGGTCTACTGGTTATTTGATGACATATCTCATCGAAAAGTGGAACCTCCATGGTGGAGAAAGCAAGATTGTTGCACTTGATATTTCAGAGGCATTTGACAGGGTTTGGGATCTAGCCCATTTGTCGGATTCTATGGATTAGAAACTATCTTCCGAAACGTCCAATTCAAGTTGTTTTGGACGATTTAAAGTCTGCAAGTCACCAAATAAATGCTGGTGTCCCTCAAGGCTCAGTTTTGTCTCGACTCTCTTTCTCATTTTTATAAATGATCTTCTTTCTGCAACTTCTGATCCAATTCATTCCTTCGCTGATGATAGTACTCTCAGCTTCTCATATTCGTTCTCAGGTTCACGTCCCTCATCTTCGATCACGGACTCTAAACGACAAAACATGTTAAGCTCATTGAGTTCCGACCTTGACACCATCATCAAATGGGGTAAATCAGCAGAGTAGAATTCAATGCTTCCAAAACACAATGCTGTCCTTCTGTCGTTAAAGTAAAACCATAATCTAGATCCGTTATCCATGAATGGCACTTACGTCGAAGAAACCGAAAAACTTTCCATGCTAGGTATGTGTGTTAGTAACGACTTACGACCACAATGACCACATATTTTAAGTCACTAAAAACGCAGCGAAATGTCTAGGTTTCCTTATACGCCCTAAACTTGAATTCAACGCCCACGTCTGGTCAGGTGCACCAAAATCAACATTGCACCTAGATAGGATTCAAACGCGTGCGAAAAAACTTATAGGAGACATAAGAATAGCGAACTCCTTAGTTTCGCTCGAACATCGTCAAAATATCTGCTGCCTAACCTTGTTTTATCGCTATTTAAACAACCAATGTTCAAATGAAATAGCCAGCTTCATTGCTCCCATTCAACAATTCAGCCGCAATACTCGTACGCTAGAATGCAAATCAGTTTACCTTCAAGCCTATCTTCGGACGAACGCTGAAATATAGAGATTCGTACATAAACCGAACAACACGAATGTGGAATGCTCTACCAAACTCTGTTTTCCTTTTCCATTATAGCTTACAGACATTTAAAACCAATGTGCATCGATACCTGAAAATGAAAATAACGTTATCATTATATAGTGACAGCGGGCTATTCCCCGACCAAGTGCTCTTTTCTTCAGAACGAAAAGAGCTGATTTTTTCGGATCTCTGTTCTAACGAGAACTATCAGAGAACTGAGGAAACTGATCTCAACTTTCTTTCGAAACCCATATTTTCGTTTTGACTTCGCATATGCTTTCAAATTCAGCTGTTTCGCCTTTCTTGCAATTTGATTGGTGATATTTTTCCTTAAACACCCTTCTAATCTGTGCGAATTTTTATGACACTTCGAGTTTTATGGAAGCAATCGTTTGCTAAATGGGAATTTTTCTAACATTTTCAACAACTGAATGTCCTGGAACTTTGTTGTAAACGTGTAAAATTCCCTGGAAAGAATATAATTTTGTCTTTTCTAGTAAAATTATTTCACCCATGCAGGCTTACTTAAGTCGGTTGGGTACGATTTAAAAAAATTCACCGTCATAATGTCGACTTTCAAAAAGTCGATTAGTTAAAATACCGACTGATAAAGTCGATTTTTAAAATATCGACTCGTAAAACGTCGACAGTGACAAAGGGATGATGTTCACATACATGCAGCGCCGTTAATATTTACATTAACAGTATTTTTTTAATCATTCAAAGAGAGCATTCCTGTTTTATTAAAGAAAAAAGTTGACATTTTTTACCGACAACTTTTCAATCGACATTTTAATGTTCTGTATTTTAAACTTTTTTTGTCGATCAAACTTTAGTCGATAGTCGATGAAGTTTATATATATGTCTGGTCGACATTTTTTTTTGTCGACCATTCTTACGCTTCCCAGGTCAGTTTCTACTTGTGCGCGCCACTTAAGTCGAGGTCTTCCTTCTATGCGAGCCGAAGTATTGGTGCTCATTCATTCTATATGTCCTAGCCATCTTTCGAAGAATTTTCCTCTCAAATCGACCAAGGATTTCTTCAGAGTCGTAGAAAAGGACTAAGGATCTCCTTAGTAGTTCGAGTGGGGGCTTTACTACTGAATTTCCTCCTTAGCCCGAAGAAACAGCGACTGGCAAGAGTAATTCTTCGTTTAATTTCTGACGAGATGTTGTTGTCAGAGTTAATAGCGGAGCCGAGGTAGACAAAGTCCCATACTACCTCAAAGTTATATCGGTCAATGAGGACGTTTTGTCTAAATCGTCAATGTTGTGTTACCTTTCTTGTTGACAGCTATACTTCGTCTTACCGTCATTTACTGCTAAAGCCATTTTTGCCGCTCCAGCTAGCAAACGTGGCTATTACATAACGTTGAGTCCGATGTCAGTTTGGATGGTTTTGGAGGATTGTGCTCCTGATGTTGGCCGCCGTCTCCAGACGCTTGATGTATATCGACTCTACTTCGCATTGTTTCAGTCGATTATTTCATAATAGAAATGTTACGCCGCTGCTGTTGTCGCATTTATTCTCGGTAGTGATCGGTCGACCTCAAACAATTTAGTGAAAATCCGTTATTCCTAAACACTAGATGCATAACTTTCGTCGATGCGTTCAATTTAATTTTATAATTTTTTTTTTTTGATAGCAAGTTAATAAAATCTTGGGCCATATAAAGTGGCATACTTAGGGAAGTCAAACGTTCTTTTCCGAGGTTAATGTTGTCATCCGCGGTCATGATCTAAACGTTGTCATTTCAAAATTGGAAACAGTTATTACCAAGAACCTCGAAGATACATCATCATTTACCATAATAGGAGCATAAAAGGTCGTTGAACTTAGCCGTTCCGCAAGTTGTCACAATCGGTTCGCTGACATTATCGTTGGTAGTGGCTGTTGGTTTGTACCTTAAATCAAATCCAAGCTATACCTGGCACTGTTCAAAAGTAGTCCTGATTGAGCAATTTCGAAGTCTCGAAACGAATTCATCACGCAGTGACAAGGTTCGCCGAAACTTCTGGATGCGTTTTAGTTTGGTATTCTTCGCTTGAAAGATATCATTATACCTGCGAAACCCAAATTTAGAACAAATCAAGCAGAATGTACGAATTTGTTTTTAAGCTTTAATGCTTCTAATGCGCAATTATAAATAAAAGGCAATTTTTTATGGAGGTTAGCTGGAAGAAAAATCGCTAAGAAACCTTCTGCAATAGTAAGGGACCTTAACCCGATCTAAAAAAAAACCTCCGACTGAGTTTTAGTTTTGTATGTATTCAATGAATCGCACATAGTCGTTCATCAGCATATTATTTTAATATAATACAAGCTGGCCCGTCAAACGTTGTTTTGCCATTATCAAATGGAATGACCGCCTACAGCGCCACCTGTTGAGAATTTTTCAATTTTTCTTTTTTCCTAAACCTTCGCGGAGCAATTACGAACAAATCCGCAGAAGGAAGTATCCAATTTGGTCCAGTCGTTTTCGAGTTTTAAGCATCCGAACAAACCAAGATCCATTTTTATATATATAGATTTTAAAAGAAAAGTCGCCGTTTGTCGGATTTCTATACGTTTTGTTTGAAAAAGGCAAATATAGGATGTGAACAAATTAAGGGGTAGATTTGGCGACTGGAACAACCATCGTAGGTGAGTTACGAAGAAACTTCACGCACTCATCATAACAGCTAGACGAGAAGTTTGAGGTGTAATAGGGTCCATAGCTAGCAAGCAATCACAAGCATGCACTTTACAATTTCTCCACACATTACAAATGCAAACTGAGCAGTACTCAACTCATTCGTTTTATCGCTGAATGACGCTGCTTGTCATAATAAAATTAAAAATGTACTCTCCTCTCGATTTTCTTATGCGCAGTGTCGCACACACCAAACAAGCAAATATTAAAATTTTCTGCAATCATTCATGCGGCATGCGCAATCACACAGTCAACACCAGATGCACATAACAATACCGTCTGGTAAATCAAATCATCTCAAGAAAAATGGCTGGCTATCGCCTTTGACTTAATGAGACAATGGGTCGTATGCAAAAAGATGAGTTCAAATGGTTTACTCACTTTTCTGAGATTTTCCTTTAGCATGGTATGCAAAAAAAAAAAAACACTGGCAGAGTTAGATCTCATGTTGTGAGTTCAAATTCAAATTAAAATTTCGACTTGAGACAAAGCTCGATTTTTTATGCAAAAAGATGAGAAAACGATTGATTGCGTGCGATCGATCTAATAAATAGTTAAGCATGGTATTTCTCTTATTCAGATGGCCGAATTTCAGCAAATCTCTATAAAAGGTATCCATCTGGTGAAGATTTTCGTAGGTTGTATCGATTTAGTGAAGAGGGTGTGCGATTGTTAAAGGAACACTTTTTGGGACCGACTTTGGAAACACGTGGTGGTGTTTTAACAAATGTCGTTGATGTTTTCACCAAATTGTTTTTTTATGAAGCTGCAATTTTCTGCACAGCATCCGTGCTATACATATTGGCAATTGCGATCTCTCCAGTAAAATTGTTTTTTCTGTTAGTTCTTTAACTAAAAATTTATTAAAGTTGTCCAATTGGTCGTTTCAAACAACACTCTCATTTTGACTTTCTGTCAATTTGTACGACCAGTATTCACACGTTACCGACGATACAAATTAGTATCCAATGTGCGGCTGGCCTTAGTGGTACTGTAGGTGCCACCGTTGATTCTTCCGTTGCCATCTTGGAAAAGGAATATGTACCCGATTGTGAGGACACATCTTACCGGTACTAGACACTAGCCGGTCGCCACGAGAAGGCTGCGAGTTGAAGTTGTTAGGCATCAGCAAGTTGATAGCACAAGTGGTTTCAAATAAATTAATTGCTTAACATTAATCCAGTCCGAGTATATAATTTAGTTGCTGGCTAATTATTAACGCACATATTACTCATGATCGGTAGCGTAAAAGACCTTACTGTACAAACATGATTTGCACTGAAGACAAAGCCTTATCGTATCGCATACTTACTAAAATTAATTGTCTCTACAGTCCAGTTTGAACCTGGGCCTCAACCAACATGCCTCTCCAATTAGCCCGGTGCTTAGCTAAATGCCTCCAGTTGCGCACTTCAAGTTGGTTGAGGTCGGTTTCTACTTGTGTGCGGAATCTACATGCCATCTTAAACGTCCAATGCGCAGTTTTTTTTTTTACTATGGGCATGTCAAAGTACAGCTCGTATTGTTCATGGTTGAATCTTCGTCTTCATAGCCCGTCAACCCAAACGAGACCGAAGATTTTTCAAAGAATGTTCCTCTCAAATTGACCAAGGATTTCTTCATCCACTTTTGGTACGATCCATGCGCGGTAGAGCAGGACTGGGATGATCAGGGTCTTATATAAGATCTCCTTAGTAGTTCGAGTGAGGGCTTTACTACTGAAGAAGAAATTTTGGACGAGATGTTGTTGTCAGAGTTAAAAGCAGAGCCGAGGTAGACAAGGTCGCGTACTACCTTAATGTTATATTTGTCAATGGTGACGTTCTGTCCAATTCGCCGATGTTGTGTGTTCTTTCGTGTTGACAGCATATACTTAGTCTTATCCTCATTTACTGCTAAACCCATTTGTGTCACTTCCTTCTCTATACTAGCAAACGTGACTATGACATCACGTTGAGTCCGACCAATGATGTCAATATCGTCGGCGTATGCTAGTAGTTGCACCGATTTTCGAATGATAGTGCCTCTAGAGTTGGCTCGGGAGTTTTGCACAATCTTCTCAAAAACCAAATTAAAGAAGTCACATGACAGCGCATCGCCTTGCCTAAATCATTTTTAGGTATCGAATGTGTCGGTGAGTTCGTTTCTAACTATCGCATAGTAATTAGTATTACCAGGACCCGCATCATCCACCCTGCCGCCACAAAGTTTCTAACAAACACATAAACCTTATCATAGCATTGTCCATTTACAAAAGACTCACATAGGCTATCATAATTGATTTCACTTCATTAAATTTTAAAAACAAACTTTTTCCAGGGTGACTTACGACGAATGTGGAGTGAACCATTTATATCGCATCAACCATCCAAACAAATGGAAGTCTGAGTGTTTATTATTTTTAATTTAATTAATTTTAAACTTAAATATAATTTTACATATTTTAAGTGGTTCGATAATAGATTTTTTATATAAAAACTGTAAAATGATCGATAATGGTTATCGTTGCAACTAATTATTAAACTAAAAGTACAGTACTTGCTATTTTTGTATTATCCAAAAGAAAGAAACAAAATTTATTTATAAGGAAATTTATCTCTATAGTTTTATTTTAACTTTAAGTTTGTCTCGTATAAAAGAAGTGAAATTGTGTATTTTAAGAGTCGTGTTAAGTTTCTTTTTTATATATATATATATACATACAAATTTGAAATGTTTTTTCAACCCTCCTGCCAGTGAAAATAAAACTCAAAAAGTAATTCAATAGAAATGAAATCCCTCTCCTTGAACCAAAACCTCTCTGTCCATCTGTGTATATAGTCGTAAAATTAAAATATCATTTGAAAGAATACGTGTAAAAATATTAAATAAACAAAAAAAAAAACAAATGTGTTGAATAAAAAAAAAGACTTAATATGAAAAATTTCAAAAGATACAAGTGGACATATTTAATACATGTTTTATTAATAGTTTAACCTAGAGGTGCAAAAAGCAAACGAAGGGAGTACCTATTTGTTTTGTGTCGTGAAATACTTAGCAACGAGGAAGTTTCCAGCACATAGGGAAATAGTCCAACTAACGACACAAATATCATAATACCAACACTTTACGAAAGAGACATCATCAATATATAATCTGCGGCAATTTTTTAAGTTAAAAAACATTTTCAAGCATTGTAGGGCGCTCTTGAAGCATTATAAACGGCGTTCTATTAGGGACGGGTAGATGTTTAAAATAAATAAAACAAGCTGTGTGTGAGATATCAACTATATTTTTGTTTTATTTTAAATGACGTCGCGACTTCGCTGGTTGGACCGCATCCGAAAGTCCCATTCCTGGCACATTGATCAGGTTGATTTAGAGCAATACCGCGGACGTTAAATTTGAAAGTACCTCCGAATTAAGAAAACCCCTCAAGAACAAGTCTAACTGTGCCGAGTCGCAGATATATGCGTGTGATAACCATGCTCTCGAATCAGAGGTGCAGAATGTCTAATGTGGCGCAGCTGTGTGGCACATAGCGTTTTCCTGTTCGAACCACATGTCGGTCACATGCACATCATTCAATTTCAGCCAAAATAATTTGGTTGTCATCGATCGGTAGCGCCTCCATCGATGGTAATGACAATTGCATCGTTATGAAGAAGTGCTAGCCGATGATGCTGCCTACAATCCACACCAAACTTTTTCCAGTTGGTGTAGTCATTGAAGTGCCCGTTCATCCAAAAATGAGTCTCGTCGCTAAAGATGGTTTTCTAAATTTGCTACTAGATCAACTATTGGCTACTGGATCAACTAAATTTTGTACGGTTGTAGGCATCTAAGAAAAATTCCTCAAATTGATGTCTTTGAAAAGCCGAGTTCTTCTGCGCGGTGCGGAATTGTCTGTTTTGACTCAAATCTGGACGCCAAACGATGAATGTTCCGCCAAAGTAAAGGAAAACTCTTTAGTTTTTTAGAAAAACATCGTAAAACTTGTACCGTTCCCATTGGTGTAGGTTAGGTCGGTGATGTAGAATCGCCACACATAGGTGCTGTGGTCAAATTATGACTTTTCTAACATTTCTCCATACGCAAAAAATTGGACAATAAATTAACAAAATAATTGTAATTCTTCATATTATATGACGCTTGTCCAAAATGTGAAAAGTGTGGTTTTCTTTGTTATGGCTCTACAGCCCGGGATAAACCTTACTCTCAACCAACATGCCTTCGGTGCCACCCGGGTTCATTGCTAATTAAATTCAGTTGCGCATTCCAAGTTGATTAAGGTCGGTTTCCTCCTTAACTTTGTACGGATTTTTTGGTATGTTACAGCTGAGACGGACCTAATACACTAAAACAGCGTCCGGAGATGATGTTTGCAGATGTTTATTGACTGATTTTCTGTTACAAAAGGGTTTAGTGCCATTACTATGTTTAGGTCGGATATAGGATAGTTTTCACAGTCGCCGTCAATATTAAACGATTCATTCAGCCTAATGTATAGTTTTCTTGACATTGCTGTTTCCTATTATGCAGTAGTGGTGGTCCACAAGAACAAACCCCAAGAACTCAACTTTTGTTCAACAACAAGCTACTAAAGACTGCCATGAATCAATAATATGTTCGGTTATCTTAATTACTTAATGAGTTCATTGCAAGTGGTTAATTTGTTGATGCAAATACATACTCCCAAGTTCTCCCATGGTCCTCATATTATCGCAAACATAAGATTGGAAACTAGTAAACGATATTTACGACAAAGAGCGATTATGAAAAAAAAAAAAACAAGAAAGGCATATGACAAATTTTGCCAAACGAATACAACGGTAATCGTGATTATGGTTGTAATGGAAACAGTGCTCAGTGATGTCACCTTGTTATTCCACTAGAGGAAGCCAATCCGTATTCGAATAGTTGCTGATTCTGCTCAATGTTGTTAGCACTTGCCGTAATAGATCTCACACATTTCCATTCTCTTTTTCCCGGAAAATTCGACCGCATTTCCTAGAGCACAGTAGCAGTTTCCTGTCTATAAGACGTTCTTACATTTCACATACATATACGAATGTCCATTTTTTTTTCGTTTGTTTTTTTCGTCATTACAGGGACAATTTTTAATGTGTTGTTGTAACAGTTTTTAAATTTTGACAACACTTTAGTTGTGAAATATTTTATTTCCGTGTATGGATCCGATATAAAATTTCTTCGTCGTCAAAGAGATAAACGCATTTTGCCACTTTCTTTGCAACTCGCCAAGATCGTTTACTCTGGTAGAAAAATAAATTATGGCAGTTTCGGAAATTAAATTAAAAGTCTCATTTAGAGGTTGTTTTTTCGTCGAGTACAATGAGAGAGCTTATTGGGTCTCTCAAAATCTGTTGTTATCAACAAAAAAAAAACGAACGTTTAATTTCATACACGAAATGGTTACTCGGTTCTCTAGAGGAGAGTGTCCACATCGTAGCGATGGACAAGACGGATGATTAGGCAAATTACCAATTGAAATAGTGAACTCTAGTTGGTGATGGCAAACATATGATGACAGGTTTGACTCGTTCTCCAAGTTCGACCATTCTGCGGCGTCATATTTAATCTCCAACGGATTTACCAAGGGTGGGTGCAGTAGCCTAGTGGTAGTGCAAGGTCCCTGTTTCAAATTCCAAACGTTTTTTTCACTGCTCCACCTTTTGCGAAAGACTAACAATCATCCAAGAATAACACTGTGATGAGATGCTTCTCGAATTTTATTCTGCGTTAAACTCTTCATTGTGGCAAAAATAATAACTTCGCACACACAAATGAAGGAGAAGCTAGTTTTGCAGCCCCGTATGGGTTGGTACTTACCGTTTTTGTTGCTCTAAGAATTTGTTCACGTTCATTGCACATTATTTCCGATCTTATGGTACCGAAACTTATAAAAGAATTTATCCAAGATCTCCGATGCAAAATGAGTCGGAGATCTTAAACGGCGTCGGTGTCTTACTTCAGAAATAACACGTATTCCGAGTGGTATGAATAGTAGGGACATTGCCCGCTTTATCAAATCTCAATCAGCGGACAGCATGCCCAATCGAAAGCCTCACCAAAAAATAATTGCCGGATTCACATACCATCTTGGTCAAAATTGATTGCAGTACAAAAATACAAAAACCAAAAAAACCAAAAGTTCGAAAAGTTTGTGCGCGTACTAGTTCTTAAAGTAGCTCAAACGCACACTGCAGTAAAAACCTGAGAACATATCACGCAGAGGACGCCGCCATTTGAATATGTAATTTATCAACGGTAGGCATAACAACTGCAATTTAAAAGCTAAGATTGTAGAGATCTTCGAATCGATAACCCGGATGAGTAGCAGAAGCAAGAATAAAAAAACGATTATCTGAGCGTCATTCGTCAATGTCATTGGTGATCTCTAAATGGGCTGGCCGCATTGTCCTAAAATGGATAACCGGTACGTTGGCCATGCCATCTAGATAACAGAAATGACCAACGGATAACAGGAATTGATTACTCTGGTTGACCCAAAGGTGATCCGGATGACCAATTTGGATTACTACCTAATCGTGGCCTTAATCTTATTCATTGATATGTATTTCTAACCGATGCTAAACTGATAGATACTCCTATTTATTGTATATACCTACAGTAATTATTTAAAAAAATATATATTTTTATTTGGAAACATGTTTTAAAAAACGCCCGTCTTCTTTTCGTCGCACAATTGTAATTTACAAATCATTTGCGCATAAACAAATAAATACACACCTTATCTATAAAAGTTAAAAGAACTGAAGTCAATTGTTTTTTGAGTAGTAGCTGTTAGTTAAATTTTAATACAAAACAAAATTAAAACCAATTCATCATACTTGCGTGTATCATTTTCAAACACAGATCGATTAATTTTCTAATGTGATATGTACTTGTAACAATTCTTCTTTCAATTATATTTTGTGTTAACCCCATTCTTTTAAAATTAGTGTATTTCCGTCTCAAAATATTCGTGATTCGTTTTTAGTTTTACACAAACTCAACATGTACAAGGTGGGGCAAATATGTGCATTTTAAACTTGAATACATTTTTATTTTTTAAATGGATCTTGACGAAATGATGTCATTGAAGCTTGGACTTTGCTATTTTTGTATGATCTGTCGATGTAAAGGACTATCTGAAATTGTTTAATTAAAATTTCGGTGTTATCATTGACATACAAAATCCAAACGGGATAGGCGCTGTAAGGTCTACAGATCGAGCCATTTAATACATTATTCCAATTGCGGGCATTTTTCGAATAAAAATCATCATATCTCGGGCTAAATGCGCCGTAAATCCAATTCGTTAAACCCACAATATAGGTAACTCAATTGCGAACGTAATAAGCTTTATACTCATCTCAATCGGCTTATTCAATAACGCCAGCCTCATTTACTTTAAAATAATGGATTTCTTATTTCGCTTAGGTCGGACGTTTGTTTTTGGATGTCGTAGTTAATATTAAATAATAAGTTTTGGCTAAAAGTTGTACTTAGGATGACATCGCTTTGCTTACTTATTTCGGCTGTATTTTATTTATTTGTTTAAATTTAAACCTAAATTTTGTAGTGACAGCGCTCTTTATTCTCGATCACGCCTCTGATATTATGGCATATGACAAATTTTGCCAAACGAATACAACGGTAATCGTTTTACATAATGGTTGTAATTTAAACAGTGCTCAGTGATGTCAGCTTGTTATTCAATTAGAGGAAGCCAATACCCACATCATTGTCGATTCCAGAACACGATAAAACTAAACAGATATCGTCTTTGCGTCGCAAGGGTCTTAACAGGCGCGATAGCGTTTTATTGCGTTGTTCAGGTTAAAGGGTCTTGAAATATATTTAATCGGATTGCTGTGTTTTCGAAAGACTCGGCTATAACAAGTATTTTAAATACATAAGCTATATTATACAGGTTGGATAATATCTAATTATATTGAGAAGGATAGGTTACGAAACTTCTTTCTTCGAGAATTGGGTATCAATAGCAAACCTTTTCTAAAAATCGGTAAAGAATTTCTTATGTGGACCACCCCAATAGAACAATGGAGAACCCTGGGGCCATATTTTTTTTTAAAACGAATATCGTTGAAATCACTTCGTTCTTGATTTTACGATACTCGTAATTTCTTACGACTTACATTGGGCAGTCGTATAGCTTTCGTTTTCGTTGAGCTGTCATAAATTTCTCGTTTTACATAATCGCGCTTTGTCGTGACAATCGTTAACTTCTGTTTCGTTTCTGTTAGAGCCCCTGGGCCCTCATTCCGTAAATTGATTATCGTTTGACGATAACATTTCGACGGTACATCTTGCATATGATAAGATCAATAGTCGTGTTGGCTTTAGGCGATTTCACTTTACTTAAAACAATAATCGTCAAATTACAGAAGATTACTGAGCGATTGCTCATTAGGTCTCGACTACCGTCTGAGTGATAATCGTTTTCAAAGTTACGGAATGACCCCCTGTTTGACAAAGCTACTCGTAGAAGACATTTCACATTTTGCTCTCATATGGTTTTCAAGTCTCTGATCTAACATTACAGTGGTAATGGTGCTATTAATGGTGTCCCATGCTTCATTCGTGGATAGCATGAATTATGTGTCTTCCTGCGGTCACTTCACTGGCTTAGCCATACTAGCCATCTCTTGCTAATATTCGGCATTTTCAACTTTGATATCAAAATGACAACAAAGTGGGGGTCATCTGCAACCCTATACTAGTGAAGGTTTTCTTTGAAGGTACTCTGTCCCATTATGAATTGTGTGAGGTTGAAGTTATCTTTACCTTCTTCCTTCTGATATTGCATCTTCAATGTTCGTTAAAAGTTTGTCAGAACTAAAGTCTCAACAATTCTATCTAAGCGATTTCTTTAATGGGTTCGCTGTCCACATTTTCGTCATACGATGGTTTCCTCCAGCCCCATATTCATGCACTTTGTTATTGCATTTTTTTTAGTTTGTTTGCAAGCAACCTTCTTATAGTCTCCTATGTTTGGCATTTGATTGTCAAGGCAGAAGTTGTCTTAATTTGAATTAAGTAATATAATAATAATTAATATAAAATTGATATTCAAATCATAGAAAATTGTTGGTTTAACTATGTGCGCGATCTTGTGGTTAATCTGATCTACATGCCCTAACCCATCAGATCATTAGTTCTATGACGATCTGTTGCATAATCGTCTGCATTTATATTGAATTGAACTTCAAATAATCCTGCTTTCCTACAAAAGTTTCACTTGATGTGTTTAGCTTTGGATTTAAACATATATGTAGTTTTATTACGGTTGTCAAATATCAATACGACAATTGACAATAACATGAACAAGCAAAATAAACTAAACTCAAAAGTCAAATCAAATAAAGTTAAAAAGAATAAAATTTACAATTGTATCTCTTTTATACCAGTACTCACAATGGACTTAAACATTCAGAATACCAGGGGGGTCATTCCGTAAATTTGAAAACGATTATCACTCAGACGGTAGTCGAGACCTCATGAGCAATCGCTCAATAATCGTCTGTACCGTCGAAATGCTTTCATAACAGTTCTAAACAAATCCGTCACCTTTTGTGAATATACAGCTAGGTTCCAGAAATCGAGTGAAATGAAAGTGAAATTACTTTTGTAAATCGAGTGAATTTGTTTTTGGTGTTCCACATTCCGACCGATTTCATAACTTCGAAAAGTTTTCGAAATCACTCGGTGAAATTAAAGATAGCAGATACTATCTGTCATATGGGACAATGGGACATTGCAAAATTATTTTTATTTTGATAAATTTGTTTGTCTACAAATTCTGCTTATAAAATAAATAATAAATTATGAAATATTGAGTGCTATTTATATTGCTGCGATGTTACAAGTTGAAAAACAAAAGTACGCAGAGGAAAAATAGAAAGGTGTACGATAAGACCCCTTCTAATCTAATCCTTTAGAAATTGCAGATGCTGCGTAACTGAAACAAATAAATTTCAAATGAAAATTAAAAATTGTTTTTTCATTTAGATTTATGTCATATTATCGATGCTTTCCAAATATTGCTGCAAACTTTTGCGCCACACATAAAACAATCATAGATTTTTTGTGTGTTGCAGTTCGCCTCAGTTTTGCGTTTCCTTACCGAAAGAAGCTTTCTGAAATCAATTGGAAAAGATTCTGATGTTGCTTTGGGCCGTTTCACTGTATCAAAGATATTGAAGAGTTCTCAATGTTTTTGAGAACAAAATTTTTCCAAGATGGTCAAACATTCCATGTCGGATGAAGAAAAACGGAAATCAAAACAACATTTCATTGACGAATTTCTTATTCCTGGGGTCATCGACATCGAAGGCAGGAAAGAATACTTCTCAGTTATTGCACTGATTGTGAGTAGGATCCAAAAATAGTAATCTCTTCAAAAACAAAGCGTCCGCTGCAACTGGATCTCCTTTCATAAATCCTCCGACAAGATCTTTATGCCTCTCCATAAATTCAATAAATTTTGCCTCCTGGGAATTATTTTTGTGTTTACCATTGGTAAAATACATTATCGTTTAGTATATCTATTCAAAATCTAAACAACATTAGTACACTCAGATATTATTCAGTTTACATTCAATCACGTCAGCACATCCCAACAATTTCACAGATACTAAAATGGTCGAATTGAAATCACACACAAAACGATAAAACCGAATTGTGGAACATGGAAATTCATTTTTTTTAACTTCGAAAAATGTGAAATTGAAATCGGTAAAAGTGAAATGTGGAACCCAAAATTTCACTTTAGAACGATTTTAATTTCATTTCGAGTAAAAGTGAAACGTAGAACCTAGCTGATAATAGATTATTCTTTGGTCAAGTCCAACGCAATCTGTTTTTATTTATTACTTTATGAGTACTAAGCACTGCCGATTCCAAGTCCTGGACTTGATTACCAACCGTAAAAACGCTAATTAGTGATATTCTCTGGCGGTCCTTTCGGCATGATCTGACAAATGATTCGAGTTGTATCAATTCTAATGCATAAAATGATAGCTCAGGCCATCGTCCAAGAAGTACATGAGCCTTTTGCATTAATAATTTGTAATTCAATTTGCAAATCACTTTGCTGATAATATTTAAATGCATCCACTAGCCTGTGTTCATGTTTTTTTTTTCATAAATGAACTTATTTCAGATATTTATCTTTAAGTACATAACATACTAAATGTAAAAATACAATAAATACTCGTTAAATAAACAGTAAAACGAACAAAATTGAATACATTTCAACATAATTGTAACTAATTCTTACTTTCATTTTCATTCGTCAATTGTTGGCAAAATTTAATGAAATTATATTAAGTTTTCAGTTTTGTAAAATATTATTTTATTTTTACAAACAAAATAGCAAACAAAAATAATTAGTTTAACTAAGTATTAACAAACACTACAATTGTAAAAATATTATTTAAAAATGGTTAAAACGAATGAGAATAAATTGAATTCAAAATTAGACACATAAACATAGAATATAATATATATGTATATTTAAAAGTACATTAGTGTATTTATTTAAAAATTCTTATATTTACTACAAAAAAAATAAAAAGGTTATATATATATTAAATTATAAATAAAGACTTAAGTGATTTTTGTATTGCAAGTATTTTTATTACTATTATTAGAAACATATATTGTTTAACAAAAGAAAACAAAGAAAAAAGTGTAAATTTAAAGAAAAATGATTTAAATATCGACAGATGAATAATAATAATAAAAGAAAACAAAAATATTGTAACAATATATTTACTCTAGTTGAAATAAAGAAGATTTTTATTTAGCCTCTTTGTTTTATTTAACTACGATGTGAAACAGTCTGGTAAATTTATTTTGGTAATATGAATGATCGGTCTATTAATTCGAAACAGTTAAATAAATTATACTCATTTGATGATTAAGAGACTGTATTTGCAATCAAAAGTAAACGTCATAATAATCACATGTGAAAATCATTTTAGACGGAACGCCTTTGTTGATTATGAGTGTTACTTTTCATAAATCACTTTAGCCGATTCCCCGCCAGGTGTTTTCAAGCACACAATTCAAGACGTTTTACTGCGCAATATTCGCCTGCAGAGGCAATGATCGCTGTTAAAAACCACTCAATTCACGGATGGAAATATTTGTTTCTCAGAATCACTAGCTGAGTCGATATAGCCATATATCTGCCCGTCTGTTTGTCACCGATTGGTGGGCCTTAAATTTTGAGCTAGAGTGATGAAATTTAGTATATGGACTCTCTCTCTCCGACGAAGCAGACCAAAAAAATCAAAATCCGTCCACTACCACGCCCATCACTCAGACGGTAGTCGAGATCCTTTAAATAATCCTTTCTTATCAAACTATAAGACATTTTAAAAAAGTTACTGGGCAAGATATATAGACTATGTCATTTTCTATATTTTATCCATATAAAGCTCTTAGCCACTTTTTGTGCGTGTTTTATAAAAAAAACGATTTTCGGAAAAACCTAAAAATTCGAAAATAATTTATGCATCTTTCATTAACTTCGAAGTATTTCATCCATATATCATTTTGACGCACGCCAAAGCATATTCAATAGAAGAACGTTGTTTTGACGTACCATAAAATATTTTGATAAACTGTTTGAGCAGTATTTTATGAAAATGCCACTCCCACGCATTGTGGGTGTTTTATTTAAGGATGGAGTGGGATTCGCACAGCGGAATGAAGCCTTCTAATATTTTTTTTTAATTTCTCTATTTTGATTGATTCTAACATTATGATAATAGGGGAACCCAAAAAAATGGTTCCTGCGATTCCGTCCGTCGCTTTATCGTTTCCTCTGGAATCAAAATAAGCTGATTTACTTATTTGAGCGCCCATGCGAAAATGTTTACATTGTTTCGTCATTTCACGTGATAAAAATGGTAGATTATCTAATCAGAATAGACCAACAATTAAAGCCTGAAACAAACGTACAGAATTATCCTTGCAGAAACATTTTCATGACAAGTCAAAACAAAGTCTGCTGTTTTACTCATATCTGAGCGCCCAAGCGTAAATTTCCAACTTAATTCTTTAGTCATTTCCCCCTCTGACCAATGAGAAGTGAGCTTCATCAAGATATTTTCTAAAACTGAAACTCGGAACACGGCCATTTATTTTGTTGTCATAAATTTGTCTTCCAGAAAGCTAAGCTTACCATTTCCAATTTTAAAATTAAAACGGAATGAAATTTCCGAAAGATTAACAGCCAAAAAGTTCTGTACCTCAAACAAAGGATTTGCCACAATTCGGACGTACACACCAAAATCAAAGTACAATTAGGTACACTAAAATTTTCAAAAGAAATTTAAGGAACATAATTAAATTTAAATTATTACACACAACTTTATATATAAATACAAACGAGAAATCAAATACAAATTGAGAAACTTATTAACTCAGTTAAATAATTAATAATAGCTTTGTGGATAACTTAAATAGTATTTATACCCTATACCATAGGGGTATATTAGTTCTGACATTAAATTTGTAACAAAGAGAAATAATTTCGATATACGATACCTCAAAGTATATCGATCGATTCAGAGCTAGCTGAGTCGATCTAGCCATGTCTGTCTGTCCGTACGTCCATCCGTCCGTCTGTGTGTTACCGATTTTCGAGCCTTAAATTTTGAGCTTAAGTGTTGAAATTTTGTATAAAGACTCTCTGGCCGACGAAGCAGAACAAGTGTTAACATTTTTTAAATCCGCCCACTGTCACGCACCCTTTTTGTTTTTGGCCAAACCGTAAGGAATTTTAAAAAAGTGTCTGAGAAACATATTTAGAGAATCACAATATCTATATTTCGTCTATACAAACTTTTTTGCCACTCCCACATTTTGAGGGCGTTTTCTTTAATGTTTTTTGGTACTTTTTGAAATATTTGAAAAAACTTCCGATACAAGATCATTGGTTATGATAATATGAACATATGAGAAGGCTACAATACGCTGTGCTAAATCGTTGAATATCCTATCCCATCCCATCCTTAAAATTAATATACCCTAAATGTGGGCTTTTTGGCCATACAAAATTGAAAATGACGTTATCACAACAAACTGTTCAGACGGTTTATCAAAATCTTTTATGGTTCAACAAAAAACAACGTTTTTCTATTGCATATGCCTTGGGGTAGGGTATATAATGGTTTTTGTAGGAAAACGCATCCAAAAAGTGCGCGTGGGTTAAAATGATCTAGAGATGATAACTTTGCAATTAGGGTAGTCGAAAAGTGCTGCCATATAACGATTTCTGTTTATTTTTGTCATTTCGATTTAAACCTATATACGGGCGTAGTTTTTTTTAATAATCGAATAAAACACTCAAATTTGCATCAAATATTCAAAATTTTATTATAATCGATAAATAGGCCTTTCGTTTTACGTTTTAAAGACAGCTTCATGTAAATGTTGTACGCGGCTCCGTTTCAAATGGTCCATTCGGGAGGTCCAATTTTGCGTCACTTTTTCGAGCATTTCGGCCTGTATTCTACGAGTTACGCGTGTTATGTTATCCTGTAAGGCTTCAATCGTGTTAGGCATGTCCACATAGACTAACGACTTTACATAACCCCACAAGAAATAATCAAGAGGTGTTAAATCGCATGATCTGGTGGCCAACTCACGGGGCCATTTCGAGAGATAAGCTGCTCACCAAATTCATCCTTCAACATTTCCATTGTTTCACGAGCAGTGTGGCATGTGGCACCGTCTTGATGAAACCACAAGTTCAACTCAGCCAACTGGGGCAAACAAAAGTTGGCCCGATGTTGCAACCAGCCCATAAACCACACCAAACTGCCATTCGGTAATTCTTGTATGGCATGTGGCTGTTCGTCACTCCAGAAGCGACAGTTTTGCTTATAGACGTATCCCTTGAGCCAGAAATGAGCCTCATCGCTGAACACAATTTTTCGAAAAAACAGCGGATTTGCACATTTTTCACAGAGCAATAATTTTGATAATAAATTTCAAGAATTTGCAATCGTTGCTTGTTTGTAAGTCTTTCCATGATTAAATAGCAGCGTATAATGAAAACTTTTCACTTTGACAGATAAAAAATAAATTATCCGGAAATTACCATGGTCACACCTTTTTTCATGTTTATCCGATAATTTGAATTTACCATCAGAATTTATAATGATGGATTGGCAGCATTGTCGTTGCATTTTTGTAAGGAACGTGGAACAATAACCAAAGCCATTTTGTTGTCAAATTTACAAAATGTCAAGTGGTTACATGTCTCAACTCTCAATTGTTTACTTTTAATTTCCATTTGTTTTATTTGAGTTGTTACTTGTTAGTGCGCTATTATGCTGAGAGAAGATGGTAAATATTGGTAAACAATTATGGTATTTGAATTATTCCATCATATTTTAAACAGACTGAACCTAAGCCAACAAAAAACTGGACATATAATGAAGGAAAGGCGTTAATTGATGCATTCAGTTTACGTAAAGAAGAATATTTCCTCGTCGGAAATAAAAAGCTGTTTTGGGAAGATCTACTTAATGACTTGGAGGCCATGGGTTGTTTGGTTAGCTAAATACAATTCTATGTTTTCCCCTTCAATAATGAGATTCGGATAATTTAGGAATCAAATACAACTGTGGACCAGGTGGAATCAAAGTGGAGAACCATGAATAGGGCGTACAAATCCGCAAAACTTCGAGCACCAGGTTCACCAGCTACTAAGTTCCATTTTATGAAAGAAATGGATCGTCTATTCAAAGACCGTCAGTGGTTATCAAATGGTGAAGAATCTACCCCCATTGCAAAGAAAATACGTATATCAAACAGCATGTTCCAAAACAATTCTTCTGGAGAAGAAAAAACTTCTGAAACAGACCAATACCACAATAAAGCAATCATAGATAGGAATAAGATTCGAAAATTTGTGGAAGTACATTTGGACGAGAAAGATCATAAACGGGAGAGAAGGGCCAACGATACTAGTGATGTGTTGGTAAGCTTTGTACAATTCGCTATTTTATAATTTAATAAGGCCCCAATTATTAAGGAACAAAATAAAACTGTAGAGCAGGTGGAGTCAACCTCGAGGACCGAGGAAGGCAGACAATTTTTAAGCGCTGTTAAGGAAGAAATGGAACATTTATTTAACGACGATTCATTATTATCTTCCCCTTACTCCATATCACTTGGAGTAGGCAATAATCAGCCATCATTTACCTCGGCGAGTAACTATAGAAATAAATCTCCTTCCCCTGAAAAGAAATCATCTTTAGAAATAATGGAGAGGTACTACAATGAAAAAATACTGGAAAAGAAGAAGAAACGGAAATTCATGGAAACATATTTAGAACAAAAGGAACTAAATCGGGAAAGGAGGCACAGAGAGCTTATGGAAATACTCCGTGACCGTTACCAAAATTAAGATTCTAACAAATATGGTTTTCTTGCATGCCATTAAGGTAATTATAATTTTTGTGATATATAATATATTTTTAGCTATAAATATTCAATTCAAACTGGATGAAAGAATAAAATAAAAAATTCAAAAACATATTGTGTATTGTAAATGTAATGCTTTTCATACTCAACATTGTTAGTTTGGTTTTCTGACGTGTAAAACAAATAATGGCCGTGTTCCGGATTTTAGATTTCAACTGCAAAATGAGGTGAGGCGATGTGGAACGCAAAATCTTAATGAATGGCAATGTAAATATCAAACTATACCAACCCTTATTTTGCAATTTCGTTTTTCCACATTTATAGATTATTATTTACTTTTATGCATTCAGAATAATTATTCTTCAACAAAAAAGTAAGAAATAGTCTAAATAAATTATGGGTTTATTTAGACTATACATTACTATTGGGTAATGCAACTGAAATCAAAAACATCTTCATGACAGTTCGACGCAGACTCAGCTGTTTCACTCATATCTGGGTGTCCATGCGTAAATTTTCAACTTGTTTCGCCAGTCATTTCCCCTCAAATGTCACGTGACTAAAATGGTCGATCAACCACTGCTCTAGTGCATCGGCAATGTTAACTTGGCAAAACTGAAATCCGGAACGCACCCAATGTTGATGGTTTTCCGACGCGTGAGGATAACTAAAAAAAATTGAAAGAGAAAAGCTAGAAAACGTTGGCAACATACAAGGGCACCAATTGACAAAAACAAACTAAACAGGCTAAATAGTAAACTCAAAAAATCAATAATTGAATTCAGAAATGAGTCACTAAAAAAATACCTTACAGGCCTAACAAATGATGCAAGTACTGACTACTCGCTCTGGAAGGCAACAAAAAAAATGAACAGGCCAACAGCTCACATCCCACCAGTGAAAACCAGAGAAGGAAACTGGAATGGAAGAAACATTCCAGGAAGATATACCAATTCGATCGGTTACGTCTAAAGAACTTGCCAAAGAAATAAAAGAATGTATAAACATAAAAAAGGCCCCAGGGTTTGATTTAATAACGGGAAATTTTAAAACAATTCTCAAAAAAAATACTGAAACATCTAGCGCAGATCATAAATTAAGATAATTGATTAAGATATGTGCCAAGCATTTGGAGGGTCGCGGAGGTTATAATGATTCCAAAACCAGGGGTCGAATCGCGACCTCCGTGAACGAGTAAATCGTTTTCGTAAAGTGTTTATTTGGTATTATCGCATACGTGAACGTATAGTCGTTAACGTAATTTGGCATCACCACTTGAGTGAACGGATGCCTGAACGTACAAGTTCAATCTTAATGCCATACGATAGGTTTGTAGTGTTCGTAATTTGTGGCGTGGGAAGAAAAATGTAATTTAAATAAATTTAAATGGTTTATAAATGTCAAATACCTATATTAAAATGTCAACTAATTAATATATATACAAAAAAAAACATTTTTAAGACAAATCGCAATAAAATAAATCAAACTCAAAAGAGTATCTTGACGGAGTACTTAGGGACTAGCCGGACTTGGCAAAAAACTTGATTCCAAATACTTTTCAAGGCAAAGCTGCTATACATCCATAAAAATGTGAGATAGCTTGTTAACTAAGTTAAATATTGTAAGACCTCAGGTTAAAGAAGTTGAAGCGTGGAAGTAGGAAAGCACATTTAGTTTATTGAGTCGCTGACCAAACATTTTAGACGAAAAATAAATAATTAATAGAAAAGGAGGTGGGGCCGTATGAGGAGAAGCAAGCATCTCACCGAATAGCATAATTTAATAATTTAAGCAATTGGATTGGAAGCATCAGTTGAGGCACTTACAAGTGCTAAAACATTACGATGTTCCGAGTTACCAATGACTGATAGTTAGGTGCCACAACGCCGAAAGGTACTGCGTCCAAGGATTCAATATAGGTCACAGAAGTTTAGTTTCGTAAATACATATTAAAATGCCTTTTTATTTAAGCGAACCCGTTTTATAATTCTATAAATACATATACTATGTACATCATTTTCAGAGATAGTTCTCAATCGAACAATTGCTGCTATCACTTAGCTGTATTTGAATTTTTTTTTCATTTCGACTGACGAACTAAGGTAAAATAACAACGCCGAATCCATTTAATTTTGTAAAATGATTTTTTCCAACTTTTATTTTGTCGAATTTTTCTGCCCAACAACATTTATTTGAAGTTTAGACTATTACCTCTTTTATTTTATTCTAGTACAAGTGGTAGTTGTCAAACTAAAAATTACGTTCCGTGAGCATTCGTATGACACAATCTCAATACGTTCGTTCGTACGATGAATCACGTAATTGTTGTTCGTACGATTGCCGATCCGTTCACGGAGGACGCGATTCGACCCCAGGTATACCACATAGCGAAGTAACCTCATATAGGCCAATATGAGAATCACTGATAAAATTGAAAATGCTTTTGAAGAGAAAAAAGTATGCTCTACAGTATTTCTTGATATATCACAAGCTTTCGACAAAGTATGGCACAAGGGATTGATCCATAAATTACAAAAGCAAAAATACTGGAGTCGTATATTCTACAAAAGGCAGTAAACAAAATCTCAGAATGGACTAAAAATTGGCAGATCAGATTAAAAGACCTGAAGTCAGTTCCTATAAATTTTACGTTAAAAAATGTACCACACATTCCAGTATACATAAATAGTAATGTAGTGGAATATTCAAATACAGCTAAATATTCAGGGATGACTCTAGGCGCTAAACTTCGCTGGAAAGCACATGTAAAGAAAACATATGAGAGGCTACAATCCGCTATGCGGATCGTTGAAAACCCTATCCCATCCCATCCTTAAAATTTATATCCTCAAAATATAGGCCTTATGGCGATGAAATACAGAAAATGACATTGTCACAATATATTTTTTTTTTCATTTTTTCATTTCATTAATTTCTTTATTCTTTCTTTAAAACGTTATAATAATTCATTTACCCGCGAAGCTTATTGCTTATCTGCAGGTGGTTGCATATTCTATATTGATAATATTTCACAGTTTATCGGTTGTGGAAATTTGAAAGAGTAGGTATTTACAATTAATTGCTCAGACAGTTTATCAAAATCTTTTGTGGTTCGACAAAAAACAACGGTTTTCTATTGCTAATGCCTTGGGATGGGGTATACAAATGGTTTTTGTAAGAAAACGCCCCCAAAATGGGGGCATAGGTGAAAATGATCTATAGACAAAATGTTTATATTACCATTGCGGAAGTATTTGCATCAAAAATTTTTTCGAAAGTTTTAAAATTTGGAAAAAAAAACGTTTTTTACTAAAAACTCCCCCAAAAAGTGGGCGTGGCAAAAAAACTTTGTATGGACGAAATATAGATATTAGGATTGTCTAAATATGTTGCTAACACACTTTTTTTGAAATTCCTTACGGTTTGGCTTAAAACTACGTTTTTTCTAAAAGGGGCGTGACAGTGGGCGGATTTTAAAAATTTTTACACTTGTTCTGGTGACTCGGCCAAGGATCCTATTTACCAAATTTCATTATCCTAGCTCAAAATTTAAGGCCCAAAAACCGGTGACGAACAGACAGACGGACGGAAGGAACCACGGACGGACGGACGGACAGACAGACATGGCTAATTCGACTCAGCTAGCGATTCTGAGTCGATCCATATACTTTGAGGTATCTGTAGCTAAATTATTTCTCTATGTTACAAACTAAGTATCAAAACTAATATACCCCTATGGGATAGGGTATTAACATATGAGAGGCTACAATCCGCTATGCGGATCGTTGAATACCCTATCCCATCCCATCCCATCCTTTAAATTAATATCCTCAAAATATAGGCCTTATGGCGATGAAATACAGGAAACATTGTCACAATATATTGCTCAGACAGTTTCTCAAAATCTTTTTTGGTTCGACAAAAAACAACGTATTTCTATTGCTAATGCCTTGGGATGGGGTATACAAATGGTTTTTGTAAGAAAACGCCCCCAAAATGTGGGCGTAGGTGAAAATGATCTTTGACAAAATGTTTATATTACCATTGCGGAAGTATTCGCATCAAAAATTTTTTCGAAAGTTTTAAAATTTGGACAAAAAGCGTTTTTTTACTAAAAACGCCCCAAAAAGTGGGCGTGGCAAAAAACCACCATATTACATACGTAACACCGATCTGCATAGAGATCTATATATTGAAATGGTTGAAGATGAAGCTCAAAAAGTAGCTCTAAGACACAGAGATAGGCTTCTCAGCCATGTAAATTTAGAAATAGCACAGCTTTTAAGAACCGACAATATAGCCAGGAGATTAAGACGGGTTAAACCCCTGGATCTATGTAGCTAAAGATATATATATAAACAAAATAAAAATACTGAAACTAAAGTACATTTTCAAACAAAACACATGAAAATCCGACCAACGTCGGAATCTCTTTTAAATTTAATATTTTTATAAAATATAATACATATTAAAAATAAATTGCTGATTAGTCTAACGACTAGCTGCGATTCCTAGGTTTAAATTTAGTTTCAACTTTCACATATTGCAGGAGGGTATGAGTTCTGGGTACTCATTCCGTAACTTTTAAAATGATCATCGTTGACGATAGTGTAGGAGTCGTGGTTCCACATCTCTCCCACAGTAGCTGTGGAACTCCAAAAACTCGAAAGAGCAATCTTGATAAGATGCATATCTAAATTCAGACGCACCCGTGGTAAATGGTGCACCAACGCCACGATCTATGATGAGTCTAAAGTAGCCCCCTACTATCCTACATGTTAGATCTAGCAATAAAAAGGATTTTCAGAATGAGCTTCCACGATAACTCGCTAATAAAAAATATTTACGATCAAAACGCAAGTTTTTCTGTACAAGACATATATTATACCTCCCCTATCAGTATTTTTAACCAAGATCCGGAACACTGTTGTCATTAAACGGGGACACGCTTTTTACCACCTTATTACATAAAGACAAGTAGCTCGAATTATAGAGTATAAAACTTACAAAGGACTTCAGCCTTCCCAGCCTTAGTAGAGGAAAAAATAAAAAATAAATATAAATACAAACACATATATACAAATGCCTTATTAAAAAAGGTAAAAATACGTTCCTAAAAAGAAATAACATTATTACCAAATAATTTAAACAATTACTAATATAATATTAAATATACATGTAATGTGTATCTACCAAAAAATTGTAAAATTGTAAATACAAATAAAACTTGACAATTACAAAATGTTCATCGTTATCTAAAGAAGAAACAAAATGTAAACAATATTATATAATAGCCCGAAGTGACAAAAAAATATATGTATATGTTAAAAATTATAAATAAACAAGTTAGTGTCAATCCAGAATATATCTGTCATAGTCAGACCAAGTCCAAGTCGACAATTATATTTTAACGCTAGTGCGTAAGAACTTTTGTACCATAGATGTAAGAAAACGAGACTCAATAAAACAAATTTGATTTGATTTGATAGTGTAGGACACTTGCTATGTACGCAGACTGTAATTTTCATATTGTGTGTGTGCACATGTATATAAATCACATGGTAGGTACCCAGAAAGTCTCCTCCACTATCGTCAACGATAATCATTTTGCAAGTTACGGAATGAGTACCCTGTTTTATTTTGTTTTTTATTTTTGGAGTTGGAGCCCATGCAGCTTTTTGTATATTGAGTGTAAACAGTTGCACTGCTCCCTCTATTTGCTCTTCTGTTTGAATAGTTACCATTTGGGTATTTTCTTCCAACTTCTCTCTGAAGTAGCTCCAGTCAGTTAGCTTATTAAGTAGTTTTGGACTTTGTTCTTTTATTATTATTTTATCGCCAAGTGTGAAAAGTATTGAAGAGTGATCTGACTGTAGGTCTGGCCCTTCTTCCACATTTATATTATTTGAGGAGATATTTTTTGTTATAAAGAAGTCTACAAGATCTAGGGTTTTATTCCTATCTGTTGGCCAGTAGGTAGGTTTTCCCGCCGAATGATATTTACTACCACATTCTTTAATTGTTTCAAGTAAAGCTCTTCCTCTAGTATTCGTTAGTTTAGAACCCCAATACTTATTTTTGGCATTAAAATCTCCTCCCGCAATAAATCTATTGTGAAATATATCTAGAGGACTTTTATAGCCCGATTCTCCCCATCATCACTGATACCTCACAAGTCACAAGGAGAGGTGAAATTGATTTTGTGACTTTTTCGTATTCTCCCCCACAGTCACAACTTGTGAGAGTCACATAAACAATCGAAATTGTGATCTCCTTCAGAGCAGGTCACAGCTAGCAAATTATTTGAGATTTGATATTTTGATTGTTGAGTAGTGTAAAACATGGAAGTTGAAATGAATGTGGCGCATATTATTGACGAAGTTTCCTCCGTAAATGAAATTTGTAACAAACTAATAACATTGATACTATCGCAGCGAAGACGGTTTTAACTTCCAACTTCCTTGCCTTTTGTACTTCGAGTATAACATTTTGTTCTTAGTAAGTTCTCATTGCAGTTTTATTAAATTTGTTTTGAATAGTTTCTTTCAGTGCTATATTTCCTTGCACATGGCTGTTATCAGAAGTGAATACCAAATAACTACACAATACCTCTCAGCCAAGTCACAATTTGCAGAAACGTTGCTTATATATATTCACCTTTGCTGTGGTGAGTTTCGTTGTGACTTTTCTTGTGAGGATTATCGGAGAATCCGACAAATGTAATCGAGTCACAATAATCCTCACAATGAATAGTCACAAGAGGTTGTGACTTTTGTTTCCTCACAAGGGGGGGAATCGGGCTGTTAAAGTCATTTTTCTGTTTTCTATAGCTAGGGGAACAGTATACTGATGCAACTGATAACAGCCCACTGTTCGTTTTTATGCTTATGGAGATCCCTTGAATCGCACATGACTGGAATTTGGTTTCTATATGGTGTTCAACTTCATGCAAGAAATGTATCTCCCTTTTGACAGCGATGCAAGATACCAGCTACAGATATGTATTCTGAGCAGGCCTTTCAACTTCAAGCTACAGATTCACGAAGATACACATTGTGTAAGCGCTTACGGGTTGCTTTGTTTTTAACTTTTCACTCAGCTACAGATACCAGACACAGATACGCATTCTGATCGACCCAATGTTGGTCACCTGTCAATAGTATAATCGCACCATCAAACCGGTTTTTGTTGTTTTTTTAAATAATGCATCGTTCGGTTTAATCCATCCAATAATTTTTTGTGTCCCATATTATTTTGTACGGAAACAGACCTATATCCCGATTCTCCCCATCATCACTGATACCTCACAAGAGGAGGTGAAATTGATTTTGTGACTTTTACGTATTCTCCCCCACAGTCACAACTTGTGAGAGTCACAAAAACAATCGAAATTGTGATCTCCTTCAGAGCAGGTCACAACTAGCAAATTATTTGAGATTTGATATTTTGATTGTTTAGTAGTGTAAAAAATGGAAGTTGAAATGAATATGGCGCATATTATTGACAAAGTTTCCTCCGTAAATGAAAAGTGAATTTTACAAAAGCACAAAATTTGTAACAAACTAATAATATTGATACGATTGCAGCGAAGACGGCTTTTAAATTCCAACTTCCTTGCCTTTTTGTACTCCGAGTATGTATTACATATTGTTCTTCTCAAGTTCTCATTGCAGTTTTATTAAATTTGTTTTGAATAGTTTCTTTCAGTGCTATATTTCCTTGCACATGACTGTTATCAGAAGTGTATACGAAATAACTATATACAATACCTCTCAGCGAAGTCACAATTTGCAGAAACGTTGCTTATATATATTCACCTTTGCTGTGGTGAGTTTCGTTGTGACTTTTCTTGTGAGGATTATCGGAGAATCCGACAAATGTTATCGAGTCACAATAATCCTCACAAAGAATAGTCACAAGAGCTTGTGACTTTTGTTTCCTCATAAGGGGGAGAATCGGGCTGCTAATGTTAATATTTGTTTAGTATTTGACAAAATCACATCACACTCGATGGTGTGGTCTTACAGCCAGGTTCTACGTTTCACTTTCACTCGAAATGAAATTAAAATCGTTCTAAAGTGAAATTTTGGGTTCCACATTTCACTTTTACCGATTTCAATTTCAAATTTTTCGAAGTTAAAAAAAATGAATTTCCATGTCCCACAATTCGGTTTTATTGTTTTGTGTGTGATTTCAAATCGATCATTTTAGTACTTATCTGTGAAATTGTTGGGATGAGCTGACGTGATTGAAAATATAAGTGAATAATATCTGAGTGTAATAATATTGTTTAGATATTGAATAGTTATACTAATAGCCCGATTCTCCCCATCATCACTGATACCTCACAAGTCACAAGAAGAGGTGAAATTGATTTTGTGACTTTTTCGTATTCTCCCCCACAGTCACAACTTGTGAGAGTCACAAAAACAATCGAAATTGTGATCTCCTTCAGAGCAGGTCACAACTAGCAAATTATTTGATATTTTGATTGTTGAGTAGTGTAAAAAATGGAAGTTGAAATGAATATGACGCATGTTATTGATGAAGTTTCCTCCAGAAAATGAAAAGTAAGAATTTTACAAGAGCACATCATTTTTAACAAACTAATAATATTGATAAGATTGCAGCGAAGACGGCTTTTAAGAACTTTAAGAGGTACCAATGACCTAATATTTATACAGAAACAGCACGTTTGTACATTTTTTTCGATTTCCAAACTCATTATGCTGGGATGTCATGCAGAGCTTGAAGCCTTGCCTTTTGTACTTCGAGTATGTATTACATTTTGTTCTTCTCAAGTTCTCATTGCAGTTTTATTAAATTTATTTTGAATATAGTTTCATTCAGAGCTATATTTCCTTGCACATGGCTGTTATATGAAGTGTATACGAAATAACTATACAATACCTCTCAGCCAAGCCACAATTTGCAGAAACGTTGTTTATATATATTCACCTTTGCTGTGGTGGGTTTCGTTGTGACTTTTTTTGTGAGGATTATCGGAGAATCCGACAAATGTTATCGAGTCACAATAATCCTCACAAAGAATAGTCACAAGAGCTTGTGACTTTTGATTCCTCACAAGGGGGAGAATCGGGCTATAAAAGATAATGTAATTTACCAAAGGTAAACACAAAAATAATTCCCAGGATGCAAAATTTATTCAATTTATGTAGAGGCATAAAGATCTTGTCAGAGGATTTATGAAAGGAGATCCAGTTGCAGCAGACGCTTTGTTTTTGAAAAGATACTATTAATCAGTGCATTAACTGAGAAGTATTCTTTCCTGCCTTCGATGTCGATGACAAAAGGAATAAGAAATTCGTCCATGAAATGTTGTTTTGATTTCCGTTTTTCTTCATCCAACATGGAATGTTTGACCATCTTGGACAAATTTTGTTCTCCAAAACATTGAGAACTTTTTCAATATCTTTGATACAGTGCTATGGCCCAAAGCAACATCAGAATCTTTTCCAATTGATCTCAGAAAGCTTCTTTCGGTTATGAAACGAAAAACTGAGGCGAACTGCATCACACAAAAAATCTATGATTGTTTTAGATGTGGCGCAAAAGTTTGCAGCAAAATTTGGCAAATAAATCTAAATGAAATAACAATTTTTAATTTTTATTTGAAACTTATTTGCTTTAGTTACGCAGCATCTGCAATTTCTAAAGAATTAGAAAAGGGTCTTATCGTAAACCTTTTTATTTTTCCTCTGCGTACTTTTGTTTTTCAACTTGCAACACCGCAGCCATATAAATAGCACTCAATATTTTATAAATTATTATTTATTTTATAAAAATTAAGCAGAATTTTTAAACAAACAAATTTATCAAAATAAAAATAATTTTGCAATGTCCCATATGACAGATAGTATCAGCTGTCTTTAATTTCACCGAGTGATTTCGAAAACTTTTCGAAGTTATGATATCGGTCGGAATGTGGAACACCAAAAACAAATTCACTCGATTTACAAAAGTAATTTTACTTTCATTTCACTCGATTTCTGGAACCTAGATGTTAATGATTGTCATTCTTTAGGAATCCTAAACGTTGACAGGCTTCTCTGTATGTAACAATACTTAACAGTTAAAACAAATAAAAACACTCGTCTTGGCTCGGATGGGCTGTGTAAATATCCTATCGGTGGAAAATATTTAGCAGGTAACTTGAAACTGGCTGTCTTTATTTCGATCGTTTAAATTTCTTTGATGATTGATTCTAGGTAGCGTTCTGGCAAAGTCATCACCTGTCACACAATGTACGCCCAAGTGAACAACAGGTGGGATGTCTAGTCGCGAAGTTTTCTGAATATTAAATTAAACTTTTCTTCTCTCATTACCTTTCTCTTTTACTAATTTTTCCGTAGGGGAACGACAATAAGTACAAATATTTTAGGACTGTTTCCGTATTTTTGCAGTAAAAATACGTAAATACTTAAATTCCTTGAATTTTACAACTTTACGTTAAGAGGAATCTTAAAATGAGTGCAATGTCGTCGCGAATAAATCGCTGCTGATTGGGGATAGCTTCAGGGTCCAGTTATAGCTTTCATTAAAAAGCTTTTCTTTTACTTTTAAGGCTTTTTTTATATAGCAAATCATTGGCAAGCTGAATTTAAGAACATGATTATCCAGAAATATTTTAATTTCTACTTTAAGTTTTCTTAGAAAATCTTTTTTTTTTCAATGTTCATGAATTATTTTACTAAAGTAGTATTTGTCATACCACCCAAATGAAGCAGAATTTTCCAATGATTGCTATAACCAACTATCAAGGTAAAATTTAAATTCCATGTTTTTTCGTATAACACCAACTCGCCAATGATTCAGTTGTAACCTAATTAATAGAGTTGTTCAGGACAACGTCAGTGTCAAGGACAAACTGACAGCATCTGTAAGAAAACAAACACATTTGACATTTGTATGATGCAAATTCATTGGCAAGGGACAGGGGTAGTTTTTTAAACATTTTATAAAATTGCTTTAAAATTGTGTAAAAGTGCTTAATGAGAACAGAACAATTTATAAACAAAATAAAAATATTCAGAATTGTTGTTCTTCGTGAAAACAAGAACATAATAATCTTTACTACACGAAAACTAATCAACTTTGTTCGCACTCGGATTTATGTTCACGTTTTGCATTGGCACTGGTTACCAATTTCACTCTTTTTATTTCTATTTTGTAACTATACACACTCTCTTAGTATCGTCATGTAATTATAATTTGAGTTTCACTTTGAACAACTTATATTTTCATATATCAAAGCAAATTATCCAAAAATTAGTACTCCCACCATATCACATGGTTTTCCTCCAAGCGATTTTGACGTTATAAAAAAAATTTACATTTCACTTCAACAGCTCTGTACATTTAAATTTGTAAGTTCATAAGCAACGAAATTTTGTTTTTATTGTTTGCAATCGCTTCCATTCATAAAAGTCTATTATGGGCAACTTGATTAATTTGGTATTACTGAAGAAAACTTAACGTAGAATTTTGACATTAGCTTCCGATTGCTTCCGACTATTATAGTTCAGCCTTTAGACCACACATAAACTACTGTAACTCTAGGTTTTGTTAGTCCATTTTTACTCCATGTCAAAAAGTGATTATTAATGAGAAAATAGCTTACTATTTACTACCAAAATATAACTCCAATTTTTCCTTTAGTGATATCTATTATAAAGCAATAGATGAACACAGCTTACGAACACACCCCATCTAATATGTGACGAAGAAACTTGGCACCACTCTGCACAAACTTCATCTCATAATGGAACAACATGGACAATTGAAACGGCGTTAAAACGAGAAGAACGGTTTTAATTTGTCGCGAAAGTGTTTTGTGCTAAATAAACTAAAAACAAATTTTACTTTACCAAATGAAAAGTATATAAATAAACAATTAAAACATTAGTTAACAACAATAGAATAAAATTCTTCCTAGTGCTTGAGTAATTGCATGAACAAAATTCAACTTTTCGGATAGGAAAAAAAAACTAGCATTAAGAAAATATTGGGTGTGCGCATGGTTGCGGTCGCAACAAATCGCCGCAACAGCATCCGAGAGGAAAAATTCGTTGTAATCATTTCGATGAAACTGCAACACTCCTTGCATTAAACAACTGTAGCATCTTTAATTTGTTTATTCTAGAAGGAGATCGAAACAAAAAGTAAGTACGCTGTGTTTGTCCGTATGGGGGATTCTGGGAAATGCATCTTGCTGCCATTTGCAAGGATCAATTTCACAACGTAAATCATGGGTAAAAAAGACGATTTTTTGTATTTGATGTGTGTATGCGTGTGAGTGCGGGTAAATAACTATGCAGTGGCTCAGAAGATTTATGGTGCCAGGTCAGGATTTCTTGTTTGGTTGAGTAAAGTCGGTGATTGTTTTTATTCGTTATTGCATAACTTGTGTAGAATGGTTGCAATAGGCGTGATTTAATATAAAGAACCTATTGCAATTCTCTTGAATGGCGTCTAGATAACGAATCTAGAAACAAATAACAAATACCTAATAATTGGTTTTGAAGTCACCTCTAGTGATATTTTAGTACAAAGTAGGTCGTAGTTTCCAATTTTTCGATTACCTAATCGATTTCTGTAGCTTATATGCACAATCAATATATGATTGACAAGAATAATAAAATAGTTGCGGAGAAATGATTTAGAATGACCGACAATGATTTTGGTCATGCAGACTCTGGACTTGACACTTCGTTTGTGAATAAGAAGAGATGACAATTCCAAGTGCAAAGTGCAGATTTGCTCCGGCTTAGTTCTACTTTAATAGACGTTTAAACCGATTGAAAAACGTACATTAATCATATTCCTTGCCGAAATACACTTTACTGCTTTGAATTGTGCACCTATGCTGGACTAAACTAAAGCAAAATATAATCCGTACGGTTTCCTGGTAAATCTTGAAGTCGGAAATACCCGTTTTAGCTTGATATAGGTTTATACTTATCCTACGCTTGATCTTATTTTGCTATTTTGCGGTTAAATGTATGAAACGTTGACCGTTTCTACAAAGGTGTTAGCTAGCCCATGTTATTATTCTTCGAATACTCTCTTGATGATTTCGAGTAATCGATTTAATAACATAGGCCATCTTTATAGTAAAGGAGTCCTTTTGCGTTATTAGCTGCTTCTATTCATTACAGCCGGTTTTTCAGTGCGGGATGATTCAAGATTACCCTAGAGTTTACTCATGTACATGTGTTAGTGAAGCAACTTAGTGAGTTAACTCTAAAATAAATAATAATTGACTCTTATTTTACGAATAGCTTAAGTTCTTGGATCTGTATGTGAATTGTTTACATAGCTTCGATCTAAGAACACTACCACAAAAGCAGTCCGTTGGCGTTAAATCGTCGTTTTGAATGGCTTAGGCACCTATTTCACGAATAGCTTGACCAATGGAAAAAAGTCCATTAACATCAAATCTGCAATTGATGGCTTGAAGGATTTTATGTGACACGTAATCCTTTCTTGCTGAAACCGTTGCTCGTAGAAGTCCAAATCCCCAATTTTTATACATAACGAATATACATAACGATACATAACGATAGCCTTCTCCATTAAATGTAACGTTCAATGGTCTTGGGAGATGGTTGGTTTCTTTTGGATTCCCAATTTTAGACGCACACTCACGTCAAATCGGCAACATTCTGCTTTAAGCCCACAAAACGAGCACAGGAATATGTTCGGTTATCAATCAGCTAACTAGTTTCCCGAACTTTTCTCACAAACTTCCTTACAGCAGCTGCAACCGGTGCATTATTTCGACTGACACCTTTTGCTGCAGATTCCTAGGTGCCGGTCATTACAAAGTTTTTGTGTTTCGATATTTTCATAAGCTGTCGATTTATCAACGTGAAATTAGTAGGTAACTATAGTGAGAAGAAGATTCACCTTTTTTGATACACGCCGGCTGTTTAACATCTACTCGCAAAGAAACAGATAGAATACCTCAGGCAGTGGTTTTGCTAGCGTAAAAGAAAAACACCTCTTCAGAACAAAGTACGAGTGTAAACGTTAATTTTTCTCATAAACTGATCTTCCTTCGCAAATACAGAAGGAGATTGAGCATAATCTGGCATCGTGCAACTGGCTGCAAAATGCATACCAACAAGAGGTTAGGTTAGGTTATAGTGGCTGCAAGCGATGCATGTGCTTATACTTGGACCAAAAAAGGTCGGTTGTGATTCCAAGTTGATCTGTCGACTAATTCCAAATATTCGTTTGCCTTGCGAACCATTCAAGCTAACTATAGAGGATGCACTTTCTGGCATTAATGTTATCCAGCTCACCTAGATTGTCTTTGTCAAAAGAGTTGACAGCTAGAATACCATAAGGTCTGTTCTCGTACTTCAAATTTCTTAAGAGTGTGGGTTGGGTAAATTCTCACAGAATAACAAATTTACGAAAAATTAAGTAAGTTTAAGTAAAATACAGTAAATTTATCCGTTTCTTTGGCTTTTAAAGCACAAATGAGTCTAGCGGTGTAAACAAAGTACTCATTCGGTACAATGAATTCGTTACTGCCATGTACTCATTCGTATTCGTTACCTTCCAAATACTCGGATTCGTATTCAGTATTCAGATTCACTGATCGATTTGAGTACTCGGATGGATATGTGTTCAGTATTCGCTTGAGTACTCAGAGACGTATTCACTCGCTTACTCATACTCATATTCACTCAGAACACGGATGAGTATTCGTATTCGTATTCTTACTCGTATACTTACTTAGATTCGTTTCACTGGTACAACCCCATAGTTGTATCCCATATGTCCAAACCGGTTTTAGCACTTGCTTGTAACGGGTCCGCCATCTAACGTTTTTTTTGCAACTATTGCTTATTTCGTGAATGGTAAAACTTAGCTCAGATAATAGATAACTAGTTTTATCCTTCCGCTTAACGAATATGGTTGTGTATACGCTTGAACAATGCTGGGAAATATTGCGACATTACTTTGAAAGTCATGGTAATGTGTGCGAAAATTGCGTACGGATTTTGGAAGAAGAGAAGCACCGTCAGCTCCGTATGTTCGTTATCTTGTGAAAAAAGTGAAAGAAACTGGCATCCTCATCGATAAACCAAAGCGTGAAAAGCCAAAAACATTGCGTACACCCGAGAATATTGCTGCTGTGGCAGAAAGTGTGCGTGAAGCGCCATCAACATCAATTCACCGTCGTTCTCAACAATTGAACATTTCGGAGACATCAATTCTCAATTTTGCATAAAGACCTTGGTATGACGCCATACAAAGTCCAATTGGTTCATGAGTTGAAGCCAACTGACCATATAATGCGTTTTCGCTTCGCTAAGTGGGTCTGCGATCGACTTAGAGAAGATGCCGATTTTGCCAAAAAAATCATCTTTTCAGATGAAGCTCATTTTGATCTTGGCGGGTATGTAAACAAGCAAAATTGTCGCATTTGGGGCACAGAAAACCCGCACGCATACATTGGAAAGCCGATACACCCAAAACGAGTCACTGTTTGGTGCGGATTTTGGTCCAGGGGCATATTTGGGCCATTTTTCTTCGAAAATGAGCAAGGAGTGGCCGTTACAGTCAATGGCGATCGTTATCGGGCCATGTTGAACGAATTTTTGTTCACAAAAATTGAAGAGGAGGATATTGGCAACATTTGGTTTCAACAGGACGGCGTTACGTGCCACAGAGCCGAAGCTACACTCGTTTTTTTGCGACCTGTTTTTGAAGACCGCATTATCAGCTGCAGAGCTGATGTCGTTTGGCCACCTCGGAGCTGCGATTTGACACCGTTGGACTATTACTTGTGGGGTGCCGTAAAAGATAAGTGCTACGCCGACAAGCCAGAGACAATTGACGCTTTAAAGGACAATATTCGTGAAGCCATTGGTGAAATACAGCTGCACACAATCGATAATGTGCTTAAAAATTGGACCGATCGTGTAGGCTACTGCATAGCCAGCCAAGGCAGCCATTTGAATGAAATTATTTTCCATTATTAACCGGAAGTATTGTACTTTCAAATAAAAAAAGAAATTTGAGAAAATATTCAGTAGTTTTTTTTTATAGCATTTTCAAAAAAAGTTATTTGGTTATTTGGCGGACCCTTTATAAAAGCAGCTTGTTATCATGGTTAAGCTTCGAATATTTTCCGAGCAACCAGTACAGTTCTCTGTATTTATTCTTAAGTTCTTCGCATTTCTTTTTTACATGCGACTTCCATTTTAATTTTGCATCGAGTGTCATACCGAGATGTTTCGCTTCATTTGCAAACGGGACTCCAACCGTATTTAGAAATGCTGTTTGTTTGTCCGTTTATACGAAAAATCTACATGGATCGATTTGCTCTCATTAAGTGCAATCCGATTTAGTCCATTCATTAACCTCGTTAAGAGCGTTTTGTAATTTGATATTTGTTTTCTCTATTCTTGTGCCAACGGCTAGTATAGCAGTATCGTCAGCAAACGTTGCAACTATTGTATCGTTGTTTGTGGGATATCACGAGTGAATAGGAGGTACATGATTGGTCCAAGAACGCTTCCTTGTGGTACACCTGCCATTATTTCTTTGAACTCGGAATATTCGCTTCCAAGTTTTACACGGAAGAGTCTATGCTCAAGATACGACACGAGGATTTTATATAATTGTTCTGGCAGAACTTGACTTAGTTTATACGTAAAGCCTTTGTGCCACACCTTGTCAAAAGCTTGCGACACGTCCAGAAATACGGCTGAACAAATTTTCTTTTTTTCGAAAGCTTTCTCAATTACATCTGTAATTCGATGTACTTGGTCCACCGTTGAATGTTTACTTCTAAACCCAAATTGATGGTCAGGTAAAAGACGTTTCATTTTAAGGTCATAACCCGGAGCTTTTTTAGGCTTTAAGTTCTGTATTTCCCGTTTAAGCTCGGCAATACTTGCATATCATACTATATTATTATCGGTTGTACTCTCGAATATATTGATGTTTTCATTTGCGCTACACCATCAAATGGCTTAAATGTTTCCTCAAGATGTGAGGCAAAAACGTTAGCTTTTTCCTTATCGCTTTTTGCCCTGACGTCTTGAGTTACCCTAATTGGAGGCACAGCGACATCACTACGAAATGACACATAAAAGAGTTGTCAACATAAACGATCTATCCAACCGACAGTTTACTGATACTTTTTTACAGAAATTTCTGCAGTACATTTTTTTTTATTGATTTCCTGTAAGGCAGTTTTTTTTCTCTTATATGTTTTCTCTTCTCTCTAATTTTTATTGCGAATGAGAATAAATAAACAAAAATTCCTGCATTAAACTATTAACCCATTACTGGTGCCATACAATGCTTTTGCTCTTGCATTAAAGTTTAAACAGCTCCTTACATGATCTTCAAGAGAGTACATGGCACACAGTAAAAGAAAAAGAAAATTCTTGACGGAGGTGTGATTGGACCATATTTTTTCATCGATGAAAATAAGTTTGCTATCGTGCCATTTTTGAAGACTGTTTTTGGCAAGTCATTAGTTATTTGAGGCTGGAACAAAAATTGATTTTTTAAACATGAAGTTGGGCAATTGTAAAATCTATCGAAATGGTTCGGTCGAATGGGCACCATGCTCGTGGCGATTTAACGACTTTGGATTTCTTTTTAAGGGGAAATTTCCAACATTGATTTTAAAGAATCGATTGCTGCAAATGTGAATCCACAAAATCGATCCGAAGCTTGTGAACACGCCTGATTTTTTTTATCATTATTTTCAGTCAGGGTATGGTTTTAATTAAAATATTTTTATTCGAAACATCGATGGGTTGTTTTGTTGTTTGTGAGGTACTTTAACCCGATCTAAAAATTCTCTAAGACTGGCCTTTAAACCTAGTAGTTCCACTAATCAACAGTTTTTTTTTTAGCATTTTGTGTGGTCAATTTTTTTTCAGTTTGTTTTTAACTAACCTCCCTATTATAATTCTAGAGGTTTTACCAATCTTAATGTTCTAAGTATTTTCTCAATATTCAGTAGCTGAACTAGACAGTAAACATTAGTTTATGTAATTTTTCTTCTAGTCACCTTTAACGATAACGACTATTTATTAGGAAGCCCATGTCGTATTAATCTTACCCCTCGGTGCATGGTTAGCCGCAACATAAAATCCGACGTATCTGGTTCCTGCATATTTTGGGACTACATACTTTGACACTTCTGGATAGTAACATTATTTACGTTCATTTGTATTTGTCAGTTAAGGTAGAACTTTTGTTTATAACATTTAAAAATCCACTGCACTAATCTCCCCATTTCTAATCACTCTTTCACCATGGTAATACTTTTTTATTCATTCGTGAAACCTCAGTTACTGACAATAGCTCGTAGGTGTCATATAGATCTGGTAATGTATAATCCTAACATTGCTCTATTGACTGCGGCCCGAAGCTTTAACATACACGTGTTCTACTCATTTTGAGCATCTATAACGTCCAATGCATTTGTGGTTACTAACCTCATGTCGATTTAAGATCGTAAAGTTTGTCGTTGAGTAAGACCCTCCCTATTTCCATGGTTTCTTTTAGCGAAGATTATAATTCTGGCGTGGGCAATTGGCATGAACAACTGGAAAATAATTGAAGGGCAAACGGTGGTTGCCAATTGTGAAATTGTGAAGACATACGCAACAGGTGGTGCAATAAAAGTCCTTTAAATGGCGTTGCTGGAATGGATTTTAACTAGTCTACAGAAATAACCAGTGGCCACTGCACCCATATACATAGTTCGGATGTACTTATAGATACGGTGCTGCTTTCTTTTCAATTCTCAATTTCATATAAACAAATTGAGTATTATTAATAACTTCTTACAGTTGGAAAAAGTATTTCTGTAGTCGAAAGCTTGAGCCAATCCGCACCTGTGACATCCATTGTCTTCCGATTGATCCATTTCGTCGTACCTTTTTTTTTTTGCAAACTGATGTAGTTGGCATGACAATTTGGTATTTAAATATCCCAGTAAACGATGTTCACACCATTTTAAGTGGAATGTCCTGTGTGGGTTTGGTATTTAAATATGGGAGATTGACTCTCTTGTCCAGGTCTAGAATTCATCCAAACAATGGATGTTATCATTATCCAGCCATGAAGTCGATGGGAAAATTGTTAGACTTGATATTATTGGAACGTTGAACATTGCTTTTCGGCGGAGTTCAATTAATTTTTCAATGACATAAAATTTCTTATTGATCAGGCTTTAAAATAAATAATGTAGATATCGTCTGCGTTTCCCAGTAGCTGGAAGGATTTGTTGAATTTCGTATTTATACCCGCCCTACGCACTATCTGTTCCATCACGAAAGTGAAGAAATCGGATGAAAGCGCGTCTTCTTGTTGGGAACCGGTAGATGGTTGAAAAAGTATTTATGAGAGGTTTCCAAACTGAATGTTGCATTCAGACAGTACCTAGTCGAAATCATGCCTGAGCCGAGGATGCAGTGTCCCGTGATGATGAATATTAATGTTTTGAGTATCATGCCTGTGCTTAGAATGCAGTGTCCAGTGATGATGAAGTTGTAACAAAATTTAATTTATATATATCTTAATCGGAAACAGTTGATCTATCCATATTCGTCCGTCTGCTCGGCACCTCATTTTTTTGGTTGGCTCGTGAACATGTGCCAGCTTATAATTACTCATCCCAGGAACACTCACTATGCGTTGTTTAGAAAATCACACTAGTGCATGCGAACCATATATTTGTTTAAAGCAGTGAACACTCCTGTGCGTGAGTTCCACATAAGTTGATTTATCGAATTTTTCATATAAAAATACAAAAATAAGTTTAAAAACAATAAGAGAACACCAGACCTTTGCGGTTTAATTACACAGGAATGTCACAACTAAGGATTGCCAGACAAAGTAAAAAATAATTCAGCCAAAAAACTGACTAGGCTACAATCCGCTGTGCGAATCGTTTAATACTATATCCCATTCCATCCCCAAAAAGCGGGTGTAGTTTACAACTTTATGGGGATGGTACATAAAATTTGTCACAATATATAATGCGGTATGGTATACCAATCATTTTTTTAGGAAAACGCCAGCAAAAAATGGAGGTGGGTTAATATCATATAAAAAATTGTTTTTTTAATAAAATTGGTTAAAAAGCCTAAATAGCTCGTTCAAACACTTCTTAAAAACTTTTTTATGGTTTGATCAAACAGACGTTTATTTAAAAAGTGGCATTGGCAGTGGGCGGATTTACAATAGCAAAAAAATACCTAATTTCTCTGTATAGATCGACTCAGCTAGCGAATCTGAGTACATCCATATACTCGAGGTATATCTATCAAAATATTTCTCTAGTTCCGTTACAAATTTAATGTCAAAACTAATATAACCCTATATAAAAAGATATGCGCTGTTGGCTCTATCATTTTTCGGATCAGGACATCCATGGTGGTAGTGGTACAATACCGGAACACCGTTATTTTCTTAAAATAACCCTACCGAGTCGAGGGCTCAGTGGTGCGATGGTTAGTGCGATGAACTGCCGAAGGTCTATGTTCGATTCCCGGTTGTAGTAACACCTAAATAATTTTTTACTGGCACTCCTCTCGTGATGATCTGACAAATCATCCGGTTAGTATCAATTGTTAGGAAAAGCTTATCTCAACTAATCCGTTCGGATTCGGCTTAAAACAGAACCGAACGAGAAGTACACACGCACACATGATTGGTTGTGAGAAAGCTAGGCCCTGAGTACTAACGAGCCTATTGCGCCAACAATTTGTATTATTATTATCGAGTCGATGTAAACAAATGTTTTAAGCTTGACTGGTATGCTCCAAGTTCAGGCTATTGTTATCGTCATTTTAAAGTGTATTTCAATCACCTTTTTAGGAAGTTGGCAATTCTATTCAACTAAGGTTTGCGGTGGTAAGTTCGAAGATCAGGCTATTGTCATCGTCATTGTCCTTGCAATTCAATTCAATTTAACTTAGATCTGGTTGTGATAGTATTTTATAAACTCGAATTCTAATTTACGGTTGTTCAATGATTTTTCTGGTATCGCTAGAACTTCTTAGAACAACCTTCTGATAATGGGTTTCATACCCTCGCTATATTACTCAATGTGATCAATGTAATTTCTTGATGACATACATATTATCAGCCTTGATCTTTAAGCCCCTAGATCGTATGGATACGTTATAACGTGTCCTGAGGGAACCCATGTTAAATGTTAAATAATTTCGGGGAGTTTACCGCCCCCTGTTTCGTTGACTACTATTAAGACGACCGTGCATTCATATATTTATATCCATTCCATTGAATGTTGGACACTAGTTTCGGCGGGATATGGATAGTGGCATGTCTTGCTTGAAAACCAAACCAAAGGCACGAGATACAAAGTGTCTCAAAAGAATGACTGTGTTAGTCAGCCATATTGAGGTATCCGTCGGAGCGGACAATTTTCCGCAACGCGTACTTCGTCGGAGGTATAAATACTCTTCGAGGTATGTGTCATCGGAAAAAATTCTACACTTGTATTAAAATGAATTATTGATTGGATATTAGGCTGCGATTTTTGTAGGAACGGTGACAAAATTGTATGCTGTGTGAACGAGCAGGGTGTCACCCGTTGCTAGCCAAACCGCTGGAATATCAATGTATGCGTGTGTATTGTCCGTGGGTCCGCTGTATGCGCTGTTTGCCGTATTCCCTATTTGTTCTTGAACAAATAGCAAAAATAGTTGACTAGAGGCTGAGGTAGTTCTACCGTGCTAATCAAACTAAATTGCAAGTTGTTGACTCAAAATAGGAGGAATGACAGCCGAAGCGACGGAGATGACGGGGGTTCGCAAAAGTAAAAATTCGGCGACGCTGTTCCGGTAAGGAAAAATAAAACGCAACACCGATGGTATTTTGCTGACTAAAACTCTTTCAAAGGTTGATCAGAGGCTGAGGTAACTCTACCGAACTGAACAGAGGCCAAATCAAGAGTGATTTTTATTTGATCTGGTCGTTTCTTTTATACAATTTACTGTGTTCGCTTGAAGAGCTTTTATGGTGTGTTTTCTTAAAAGAGCTTTTATTATGAATTGCTAGAAGAGTTTTTCTTGTATTTTACGTGTAGCGAATATAGCTTATGCGGTATTGCCAGTATTACATTTATTTATTTGTTAGCATGTTTTTTACATGTGTGGCATTGCCAGATTGAATTTATATAAAATAATAAATAAATATTGGAAATTGACATTTTGTTGGTATGTTGTTGTTACACACTACGTTTCGTAAAAAAAATTCCGCGAAGAATTCGTGTCGGAGGAAGTCGGAAAAAGAACGGCACTTAGCTGTCAAAAATTGCACAAAAAATGTACATAAATGCGTTACACAATGTCGGAGAAATATTCCGATTTATTTTCGGAAGAATACCTCGAAGCAAAAATCCTCTGAATTGTCCAACATCGGAGAATTTCCCGCTCCGACGGATACCTCGATAGGGCCGAGTTTAGCTTACCGAGTGAACGCAACGAATTCGGGGTGTATGCCAATCAGTCGGGAGCGAATCGGACGTTGTGCGTGTGTTAGTTTAGCTTCCCGATACCGAGTGAACGCAATGAATTTGGGGCGTATGCCAATCAGTCGGGAGCGGGAGTGTAGCGCATAGAAGATTCTGTAATGCTCGATTATTTTGGCATCAATGTCGATTGATGCAACATATTAAAATGGTTCAAAAACATTGAATGGAGCAGTATGATCTGGCAATCCGAGGACCAAAATCATTAAGAACGGTAAAAACACGTGGTGAGTGTTAAATATGTAGGTGACAATCGGAACCTTTCAATTCGTTAGCGCTCAAGTGCATTAAATGTGCATAGATGATTATTACACCACATTTTCTTTACCCCTATAAAATTTAATCGGTGAATGAATTAAAGCTTGACTTCTAAACAAGGCAATTTAGCGCTTTTCAAGGTTTACCAAAACCTTTTTTCGGATGAAGCTCAGATCCATCTCTTAATAAGCAGAACTGCTCCTACTGCAGTGCAACGAATTCGAACGCATGGGCTGCGATTTCGGCGCGAGTAATTATCGGCACAGTGCTTTCGTCGGTTATGATATTAGACCACTTTTGGTGTCTGAATTACAAAACATAACAGGCAATAACCAAAAAGCATGTTTCCAGCAGGACGGAGCAACGTCACACATGGCCAGTATGTCTCTGGTACGAGTTTGTTAAATTTTTCCTGGAAAATTGATCTCCAGGACAGGTGATATTTGACCGGCACGCATTCCCGGGGCCTAATCTGTATTTGGTTATCTACAAGCTAAGGTTAGGTTAGATTTAATGGGCTGTTGACGCTCAGGTGAGCGGTCAAACTCGCATAGGCCTATAGCGATACCCTTATGTCGTCGAAGAATGTTGTGATAGTGAAAAGAGTGATACTTCAGTGATTTGTGTTGCTCCATTCGCTACAAAGAGGTAATTGCTCCATCCCGATTTGCAGCAGAAACGGACGATCTGTGCTGTAGGGATATATGCTAGCTCCGTCAAGTCCTCGTAGTAATAGTTACCAAGGAGCATGTTGCGGCTGCTGCTGATAGCGGGGCAGTGACCAAGTAGGTGGGTGATGTCCTTCTCCACGTCTGGATCTCCGCATTTCCGACATAGTTGGTGTTAGTTAGTTTAATACTATTGGAGTGCTTCCCAACAGATTGTGACCTGTTATCACTCTTACCGCTATAGTAATAGAAGCTCTGTTCAGAGCTATAAGCTTGTTTGATTTGCTACCGCTTAAATCCAGCCAAAGGTATTTGGTGTGTTTGCAAGTGTTAGTGTTTGCCACCTAGGTTTTGTTACACTTTGCGTGTATTCTGTTATTGCCTGTTTTTTTTTTTTTTAAAGCGAATGGGGTCTAAATCTACTGTCACACAAGGAGTTGCAACTGGACGAACCTCGTCTGGCTAGCTCGTCTGTCTTCTCATTTCCTGGAATGTTATTGTGTCCTGGCACCCAGAAAACTTGGATCTTGTTCTGTTTGCATAGTATGCTCCTATTCAGTATTAAGCTATGTCCGTAGGGTTTGATGCAAAGGTGACCCGCCTCTTAGAGACGTGATGCGATTTTCACTGCAGTGTCATTGATCTGTAGGTCAATTGGTGGAAGGTTTATGATTGTTTCCAACCCTAAGGTGGGGCTGGTGCGCACAGCTCCTGTTATTAGTATGCATGCTGTTCTTTGAACCTTTGTTAGTGCACTCATGATGTGCCTTGTCTTTTTCATGGCATTGCACTAGACTAGGCAGCCATATGTGACAACCGGTCTGACAACGGCTGTATATGGCCATTTCGTGACTATCGGGGCGGGGCCCCATTTTTTTGCCGCAGATTCTATTGCATCTGTATATAGCTGTATATTAGCTTTCTTTGCTCTTTCGTTGAAATGAAGATGAAATGATGCGCTTTTTAAGCATGGTTCTGATCCAGTTGCTTATAACCATTTCTGTACTTGCTTTTATAAGTGCCGTCTCGATAGCTTCTGTTTTTACGTTAAAGATATAGAAAGCTCTTTCTATATCTAGGAGGGCTGCTAGTGTTTGTTCTTTATAGTATAGATTTTTCAATCGTTTGAACTACATCATGTAGGGCAGTTTCAACCGATTTGTCTTTGATATAGGCATGTTGGTTTGGGGATAGATACAATCTTAAGTTCTTTCCTAAAAATGATAACTATAGAATGGACAATGAAAATCAGAAATGATCAGAACAACTTAAGCGTCGGAACTTAAATAAAATTACACTTGATGTGTTGAACTTAAATTATGAACATCTTAAAACAGCAAATAGGTTTTTTTTAGTGAAAGTGGATTTGTTCAAACTCGATATCAAATACAATACACATCTAAAGGGTGATCAATCAAGAGATATATTTTTTTTAATGCGAAATAACACACACAAAATTGAAATGTATCGTGAAATCTTTATTTATCTAAAGAACCATTCTTGACATTCAGTTTTTCATGATAATTCCTTTCAAATGTTGACCGCAACTACGCCGTAGCTCTTCCATGCCCTTCCAATTTTCGATTTTGCGTTCGATCATATTCGTCGGTATCTCGGGAATAACACGGGTAATGTTGGCCTCCAATGCTTCAATCGTAGATGGCTTATCCACAAACACCTTAGTCTTTACGTAGCCCCAAAAGAAAAAGTCTAACGGTGTGATATCGCTTGATCTTGCTGACCACTTCGTTGGTCCAAAGCGTGAAATTGATTGATCACCGAAGCGGTATCTCATAATCTCCATTGTTTCACGGGCTTTAAGGCAAGTAGCGTCATCTTGTTGGCACCAAATGTTGTCGAGATCTCGGGCTTTAATTTTAGGCAAAAAAATATTTTGTTATCATGGCGCGATAACGATCCCAGCTTCATTTTTAAAGAAATACGGATCCATCATTCCCCCGACCCATAAACCACACCACACTTTTGTTTTGAGTGGATGTAACTCCAGCTTTTGAACCTTTTCTTTTCTTCGGCCCATATACGGTAATTTTGCTTATTGATGTATCTATATGATGTCTCTCAAGTCTCTCGAGAGCCATTTCACTGAATTTGCAAACGTTGTTCGGGTGTAAGTCTATGATGAAAAGTCAAGTTTTTCGAGTACCGAATCTCTTTTCTATTAAAAAATCCAAGTAAATATGTATACCTATGTGAAATGGGTGGAAAGGTGAATATCTAAAGAATTCAATGTAAATAATAAATGACGTTGCTATTTCAATCTCAGGAAAGCACCGCCATCCAAGAGTGGTCAAATATACAAACTGGACATTCAAAAATTCTAAACGTACGTACAAATATTCCTGAAAACACCTGTGACACCAGGTCACAATCCCAGACAGAAAGTCATGGGAAAGTAACGAACCTGCGAAGCCTGTCAAGCAGTTTAACATTCACCTATGTTGGTTGTCTGGGCTTAGTGACATTTCAGGAAACTGTAAGGCTGTTGAACTTGCCAGATATGGGACAAAATAACCAGTTGTACCCGACACGGGTACACTAGGTATTCCTATTGCTAAATGCAAAAACTTTTTTTTTAAACATCTTGTAAGTTGTAAATAAAATAACTCACCGCCAAACTGAATTCACAACCGAGTACAAAACATTTTTTGAGCAACTGTACCTGCTTGTTCTTGGGGCGAATGCTCTTTCTCTTTCCACTACAAAACAGAACAAAAAAAAATAAAATAAATAAATCTTATGTGTGGGGGTAATCGTGCATTTCTCATGATTTGATGTATTTTTATCAGCACCAACTGATTAAATTTATATTTTTCATTCTTTTCCACAGAGATCTGCAGGACAAGTAAAAGAAAAATAATCGACAAAAAAAAAAACGTGCAAACGATTACACCAATACACTGATAAACCAAAAGAAAAAGAAAACAAAATCAAATCTGTGCTTGCGGGAATATTGTTATGGCTGTTGCATCGCCAAACGATGGAGAATCAATATACTATAACAACCAACAACCGCTACAGCAACAGCAACAGTCACAGCAGCAACATCATAACCAAATTCAGCAACAGGACTACTCGGCAATGGGCGAGCCCACCACTTCAGCTGTAAATTTAGTTCGCAATCACATAAACACCAACGCCAACACAGAATTGAGTGTGGTATCTGTGAGCGGATTTAGCAACAGTAATACTGCCAACTCCAGAGGAGGAGGTACTACTGCAAGAGGAGGAGTTATTGCCAATAGTGCTGGTTTACTGCAACACGGCAGCGGCGTCATGGGTCCGACAAGTGGTGATAGCAATAACAGTTCAGCGACTCTGCAGAATAGCAGCGGTCTTGCTACGTCTGGTGGTGTTGTCGGCAGTGGACTGGGTGGAAGTTCCTATCAAATCGGGACAGGATGGGAAGAATTCTGTGACCGACATGCCCGAGCGGCAGCAACTGATTTCGCAAAATCCTGCATCAACTACATAAACACAAATCTGATTGATGATGCACGAATTATATCGCATCGGAATTTCATGCAAAAGTTTCTCGACTCATTTGGAGAGTGCTTCGAGTCGGAATTCACTCGGCGAAGGAATAATTTAAAGGTGGGTGGTGTTTCTATTTTCTCTTGATGTCATGTGTTGTTTTGAATTTTCATATATTGTAAGCCAAGCCACACACTGGGGTAGGCAATACTAACATGTGTCACTTTAGCTACACGTTGGCTGACTGTTGTCAGCTATCATTAAGGAGTGTGGATGAGTAGGTTTTCTTTGTACGATGCCACGAAGATTGTACATTCATTCTGCATATTGCAGTTGGGAATATGTTGAATGTAGATTATATAGTGCCTAGGAGTTTTTGTGATAACAACAAGAGTGATTATGCTTTTTATTAATTTTTTGCAGAACTTGTAGGTCTTTAATCTAGAATTGAAGTTCATACAGTCATAGTTCGAAGATGTAGCATGGAAGTGGAGGTAGTCGGTAGGTAGGTGTTTATTAATTAAAAAAAAAATGATTTTGCTTATCAATTACAACTTGGTATGATTCCTCCACAGGTCATTACTATTAATCAAGTGAGACTTATTAAGAAAGCGAATCTGTTTTCTTCAAATCTTCATTAAGATGTCATTCGTGGATTTCAAACTGCAGTGCTTACTGAGTGAAGCCCCACTCCTGCATGATCTTGAGTCATAATAAACAGAATGTCAGTTTGCCTGGTCATTACCTTTTTCGAGAACGCTGCCAAAATGAAAGCTAAGGGACAGTTGAAGGAATACGAAGTCATCGGGCGCAAATTGCCCACAGAGAAGGAGCCACAAACTCCTCTCTATAAAGTGAGAATCTTCGCTCCAGATAATATTGTTGCTAAGTCTCGTTTCTGGTACTTGTATCAACTGAAAAAGTTCAAAAAGACCACCGGAGAGATTGTTTCACTCAAGCAAGTGTACGAAACTTCACCAATTAAGATCAAGAACTTCGGCATTTGGCTGCGTTATGATTCCCGTTCTTGAACCCACAACATGCAACGTGAGTACCGTGATTTGACTGTCGGCGGAGCCGTCACTCAATGTTACCGTGACATGGGTGCTCGGCATCGTGCTCGTGCCCACTCGATCCAATTCATCAAGGTTGAGGCTATCCCTCGTGCACGTCAAGCAATTCCAAGATCAAGTTCCTACTTGTCGAAAGGGTGCACCACAAAGGCAACAGGAAACTGTTCTCTTTTAGGAAGCCAAGGACATACTTCTTGTAAATATCCTACAAACAGTGGAGTTTTGTTTTTTATAAGAGAATTTTTGATGAGATCCGAAGAAGATTATCTAACTGTCACTTGATGGCATCAACCACCAAGTCTGTCGGTCTTTCTAGTTTTATTTATTTAACTTGGTATTCTTCAATTTAGTTCACCATCGAGTTGTCGTTTTCAAATTTATTGGAGCCGGTGTTTCATCTCCTTGTTTGGGTGTCCCTCCACAGGTCTTGCATTATGTTGGCATGTGCCTTATGCCTTTAAGGATAGCATGTTCGATATCAATTTTCATTGGGTTTTCGAGTTTATGGTAGCAATGACAAGGAAAATAATTATCAGAAACATCTGTGACCGGTTAAGAATATTGTGTAACGTAGAATTTTTCCACCGTCTTTGCCATTCCATCACACAGCGATTTCTGGTTAATGGTTTTCTGTGTGCATTTCCTTCGGTTTGAAAGGCATCCGCCCTGCCATTACATTTGTTGCATCTCCAGAAACCGTTCTGTGGGTACTGTATACATAAAGTGCTGCTCTAATGTCCACAGAGTTAATCCTTTTCATGTATGACTAAGTACACGTGTCCGATGTCCATATGGATTCGGAGTACATAAGGGCTTCCTACTGTCTGCTTTGGTCAATGTTTGGCATTATCCTTAAGATGCCGCTGTCTGTTTGGCTTGCTTTTTCACTCGTGTGATTTAGATAATCTCAAAAACTTTGCCTTCAGTCCAAGAGTACATTTTATGAAGGGCTCTCTGACGTTTATTCGCAGTTCCAACGCGGATGAGCTGATCCATACTTTCACGTCTTTGATGATATTATAACTAAGTGATATACAACTTCCTCCGAGATATTGTCAGCGTATCCTATGATGTTCCATGATGAAGCACATCAACTTACATAGCTCTTGTCCCAAAACTGACATGAAACTCCACCAGTATTCTCGAATTCATCGATGTTGTGTATCGCATGTATTTGGTTTTGCCCTCGTTCCTTCGTAGCACGTGCTGTGTGTGATGTGGCACCACCTTGTTGGAATTACTTGTTCTGTAGGCTTAATTAATCCAATACGTGCACAACAAAGTGTTCCAACATGTCCCGATAGCGGTCACCAGTAAATGTTACAGTATTGCCTATGGAACCCTCAAAGAAATATGGCTCAATGACGCGACACCGCGTCATTTGGCTGCCAGCCCAAGTAACACTATTTAGTTACTCTAAGAGGGTGGGTGAGGGTCTTTTGGTGTATCAATCGAGGGTTTTCACTCCAATAGTGTTTAATAACAAAGCCAGCCAAGTCGAAATGTGTTTCGTAGCTCATAATGATTTTAGTCCACATTAGGATATTTGTTTTAAGAGATGGGATAGGGTATTAACCGATCCGCACAGTGGATTGTAGCCAAAAATGGCGGTCGTCTAAATTAGTCTATAAAATTTGAGCACTCCAATCTCGACATTTTTACTGCGTTAGATGCTCCATGATGAATTGTTATCGACGAAAATCTACGATTGTCAAATTCCAACTAGCATTTTCATTCACGCAAATATGGCACCAAAATAAAGTCGATCTGGCACATATAACGCACCCTGTATTACTGGCTGTTAGCGCTTCAAACATATTTTTTCAAAAACCTTCGAAATTATAGGAAGAAGTGATATTGGTATAAACGATTTTTTTTTATCGTTTGGAGGTTCTTCCAGCTTTGGAACCAAAGCGACTTTCCACTGTCGTGAAAAGTACAACAGACTTAACGAAGCATTAATAATGTGAAGTAACTAAACTAAGTTCTTCTTGGGTTATGCCATGCCTTATGCTCTACACCACGTTTTCTTTTAATTGAATTGAACTAGATTTTCCTCGCCCCATTGTATAAACGCTGTAGCAACCCGATCGAAAATCTTGGTATCCAGTCCATAAGCTCTCGATTCTCCATTTTGTTACGTAGCTTAACAGGTCTATAGTTTACTGTTGCCGATCAGTTGATCTATTCCGTTCTAGGTAATCAATTTTGTCTGTTTTAATTGTTTTATTCATATGCTTTGAAAGCATAGATAGTAGAGCAATGGACTTGTAGTTTTGGGACATTACTTTTTATCAATTCTCTTTTGACATCGCAAACCTTTCAACCATTTAATTTTCAAATTCAGCTGTTTCATCCTTCTTGGTATTTCCTTGCTGGTCGTTTCCCTTTTTACACACCTGTCTAATAATTCCACAACGACCCAATTTTTATGGAAGCCATCTATTCCTGTCACAATAAGTTTCGTACGTTTAAGCACCAATGTAACGGGTCTTACATTAGCGACTGGACAACTTCAAACTTTCAGTGTGAAGTTGCCGAATTGTCAATATCAAAATATTCAGTAAAATCAACATATTCATCATTGTGAAGTACAGGAAGGAACAACCTTCACAAATAATTCAAATTTACTACCGAAATTTCAAGTCGGTGGTCTCAACTTTTAGAACGTTAATGCCAATTTTAGGTTACAGGCAAATGATTCACAAATCATGTAGCGTTCGCCATTTGCCGATGATCTTATATGGATATAGGCCAAACGATGTAGGTAAACTTGACGAAGTGCTCTATAAGTTTGGCCAACAGAACGCGAATTTCGGAAATAAATTTCCACGATTTGTAATCGTTGTTATGGTGTCTTTCCATGGTTATTTGCCAAAGTATACTAAAGAAAATGTCAAACACACTTCATTAGCATGACAGTTATCCCCTCGGAAGTTCTATACATCTAAAAGAAAACAAATTATTTAAAATTTAATTATATCTTTCCTTATATGGCCTAAATCAAATAAATCCGTTTTATAGATTTTATTGAAAAAGAACTTGTGATTCAGTTTTGTTGGAACTACTATATTCATATTATAGGTTATAAGTTTATCAATAATTGTATAGCCGTTTTCGAAAATATTGACGTTATGTGCAATTTTTAATTGAGATGACTAAGATGACAAAAAGAGGCTTAGAATCGTGAACAAAAAAAATTGGTCAAGCCGTTTAGTCTGTAGAAGCCATTATGTGTATAAAAGGCACTTCCCTAATACATTGTCAATGTCTAACATTGTTCATGTGTTTAAATTTCGTGTTCCAACTTTCCTAAGAATAATTTGTTTGTGTCTCTCTTCGAGAAAATAAAAATAAAGATTTATTTATATTTTAAGATTTTAACAAGAAGCAGACTTTTTGCTGCTACCACTAACGCTGCCGTGCTCACAATCCTCGCAATAAGTTCAACTAGTGTTGAATTTAAACCCTTAAGTGTTATACTCACTTGCTAACGAAAAATGTGTTATTAATGATTTAAGTTGAACTTAAGCTTTTAGGGAGAATAACCAGTTAGTTAGTTAGTTAGTTTGATTGGCTGTTCGTACAAGACGAAACACAATTAGCGCTGAGGTGCGCCGTTTTGATGCCAAAAACTCGTGCGGTTAAATGTTATGTCTTGTTGTTAGTTGGCGTGTACTAAATACAACCAGTGGCATTAAGGAAGGCGATCAGTTCTTTGATGTGTTTATCAGAGAGGTCGCGGATATTGTCAAAGAAAGGTTTGCCTAGGGTTCGTTGTCTTGCTCTTGACAGAGCCGGGCATTTGCACAGAAAGTGAGTTAGAGTTTCCTTCTCCCCCACCTCCTTGCAACTGCGACAGTTGGTGTTGTTGGGTATACCCATTCTAACAGCATGGCCACCGATGGGCCAGTGTCCAGTGGTAATTGCTATCACCCTGGAGACTTCCTTACGGGATCTGCTTAAGAGGTCCCGTGTTTTAGTCTTGTTGTAGCGAGGCCACATATCTCTTGAAATGGCGCACCCACTGAGGTTACGCCACCTATGTTCAGCTGTTTTAAGAGAGTGTGTGTTGATATTATTCATGATAGTTTTTAAAGGAGTGAGAATGCCGATTGCACGTGAGCTGGGAAGGGACGAGCCCAACCTGGCTAGGGCATCAGCCTGTTCATTTCCATCTATGTCACTGTGGCCTGGAACCCATATGAGAGTGATACTGTATCGACTCCCAATGGAGGCCAGTTCGTTTTGGCATTGAAGTACTAGTTTTGATGACGTCGATACCGAAATAATCGCCTTAATAGCGAATACCACTGCCTAAACGGCCTAAAGTGGTATACGGATGGTTCTAAAATGGACTCAGGGGTAGGAGCTGGCATACATGGACCAAATAAAAACATCTCAATACCTATGGGAAAAAACCCTAGTGTATTCCAAGCTGAGCTCCATGCCATAAAAGAATGCGCAAACCTAATACACAACTCAGGTATTAAAGGCGCAAACATCCATATATTCACGGACAGTCAAGCAGCTATAAAAGCCCTTAGCTCACACATCATTGACTCCAAATCAGTACTACACTGCTTCAACTCCCTCCAAACACTCAGTTCCAGGAACAAGACCAAACTATGGTGGGTCCCCGGACATAAGGGAGTTGAAGGTAACGAAAAAGCTGATGAACTAGCCAGAAAAGGTTCCGAAACCCCCTTCATTGGACCTGAACCCTTCTGTGCAATCCCCAAATCAGCCATAAATCTAGTCATAAAAAACTGGGAACAAAACAGATGTGTTTCATACTGGGGAAACATCCCAGGCCTAAGACAGGCCAAAAGAGCTATTCAGCCCTTCAAATCAGATGCCGACAAGATACTAAATCTTCGCAGGCACGATATCAAAAACTTAGTAGGCTACCTAACTGGTCATCACGGTCTGCGATATCACCTAAATAAAATGCGTCTAGTCGACTCACCGGAGTGCAGACTATGTCTAGAAGAAGACGAAACAGCCGAGCATATCATATGTGAATGCCCGGCTCTTTACGGTATGAGAAGAGAATCCTTCTTCAGGGAATTCTTAAGTCCCGAAGAATTGAGGAAATCTTCGGCTGAAAGTATTATCAGCTACATTAGGAAAGTAGAAGCGCTACTAACCTAAAAAGCATCTGACGGCAAGCACAATAGATCTTTTAGGTCGATGTGTATATTACTGCTTAGGCAGGTCAGAATTAAAAAAAAAAAAAAAAAAAATAATAGCGGCTTGACTGTCGACAAAAATAGCGATATTTTGCTTGGGAGTACTATCGTGTTTAATCGCGTGACATGCCTCCCTAATAGCCAACAATTCCGCTTGGAATACGATGGAGGAATCAGGGAGGCGAAACGATTTTTTTTATTTTTAGTGTGTCCGAGTAGACACCGGCGCCCACTCCGCAGTCCATTTTGGAGCCGTCGGTGTAAATAAGTGTGTCAAAATCTTTTTCAACCAATGCGTTTTTCCAATCCTCTCTAGTTGGAAAGCTAGCGGTGAAGTGATTGTGGAAGTTCAGTTTGGGTATCATGTAGTCGGTATGATGGTCAGCTAGACCTGCTGGCAATGAATCTAGGATATTGCTGTGCCCATAGGGCTTATTGAACCAGCAGCCAGATTCTTTGAGCCTGACTGCACTACACATTGCAATATCTTTGATATGGATATCTAGAGGGAGAAGGTGGAGAAGAACCGTTAAGGCATCAGTGGGACAAGATCTCATGGCCCCAGTTGTGCCGATACAAGCAGTTCTTTGTACCCTCTTAAGTTTGTCAATGATATACCCTTTACTCACAGAAGGCCACCAGACTAGTGCCCCATAGGTGAGTATCGGCCGAACAACAGCAGTGTACATCCAAAGTGTCATCTTTGGTTGTAGGCCCCATCTTTTGCCGAATGTTTTTCTACAGGCATAGAAAGCTATACATGCTTTCTTGACCCTTTGTTCTATGTTGGTTTTCCAATTAAGCTTAGTATCTAGGATAGTCCCTAGATATTTGGCATTGGATGAGAGTGAGAGCGCTTGACCATTAAGTCGGGGGAGGTTAAAGGCTGGTATTTTGGTCTTCGTGGTGAAAAGCATCATTTCCGTTTTGCTCGGATTTACACCCAGGCCACAGCTAGTAACCCACGTGCTCACAGAACCCAGAGCGTACTCCATGATTTCGCTAATTACTGGGAGAAACTTTCCTGACACTAGGATCACCACGTCGTCCGCGTATGCCACTGCCTTAATCCTATCCCGATCAAGTCGGACTAACAGTTTGTTCATAACAATAAGCCACAGCAGAGGAGATATCACACCGCCCTGTGGTGTACCTCTGTCAGCATATCGCGTTAAGCTGCTGTTGCCTAGTGTTGATTGAATGATTCTAGACCTTAGCATGGATATAATCCATTGGCTAAAATGCTCCTCTACACCAGTTACGGTTAGGGCTTCTAGTATGCTGTCAGTTTGTACATTATTGAAAGCCCCTTCTATATCAAGGAAAGTGGCTAGGGTGTACTCTTTGTAGTAGAGGGACTTTTCGATGGTCCCAATCACCTCATGCAGAGCGGTTTCAGTCGATCTGCCTTTGAGATAAGCGTGTTGTGATGTGGATAGCGGTGATTCATTAAGAATGCTTCGCACATGGATACAACTTCTATAAATTGGCAACAACCACGGTAATACAGTATCCAGTGAGTTTTGTAGCATGATCGGCAAGATGCCATCAAGGCCAGGTGATTTATAGGGTGAGAAGCTATTAATTGCCCAGGATGTATTTTCTTTGGTTATAATGGATTTGATATTTTCCCAAGTTGTATGGTCAGCGGGCCGAGAGTCAGCAGATGCTGGCGGCACCTCTTTACAACCCGGGAAGTGTGTGTTAATTAGGATAGACAGAGATTCGGATGAGGTCTCTGCCCAGCTACCATCCGACTTTCTTATTAAGGACGGGTTTGAATGGTCCTTCGCTAAGATTTTGCTCAGTCTGGAAGAGTCTTTAAGGGTGTTGATGGATTCGCAGTATTCCTGCCAGGATTCTTTCTTGGCGCTACGAATAGCCGCTTTGTATATTCTAAGGCAATCTTTGTAGGGCTGCCAAAAGTTGTATTTATGGCATATGTTAAAAATGACCCTGGTCATATTCCTAAGTTTACTAAGGTCCTCACTCCACCAGGGAGGTAGTTTTTTCCTACCGTAACTGGCTGGACACGAGACCTTGAAAGCAGTACTCATTGCCTTCTCAAAGGTAACGATAGCTGCATTCAGTTCGTCTGTCGAAGTGAACTTAGATTTTGGTATTGCTTGAAGTCTAGAATTAACTATTTGGTCAAACTTTGGCCAGTTGATTCTTTTGGGATTTCTCTGATCACAGCTGGATACTCTTTGATGTCAATATTCGGATTGATGCACCAATCCGAATATTGACATCAAAGAGTATCCAGCTGTGATCAGAGAAGGATTTCAGGTTGGATACTCTCCAGTTATTCACCTTTAGGTTGTCGTTGTTTGTAGCTAGTGTGATGTCAATGACATCTTCCCAGCCCCTAAAACTCACCGTGCTCGGGAAAGTGAAGGTTGGGGTACAACCCTTGTTGCAGATTGACAGGTTGTTATGAATTATAAAATCAAAAAGAGACTCACCTCGTTCATTGATCTCTGAGCTACCCCACAGGGTATGCCTGGCATTGGCATCGCAGCCCAGAATCAAGTGGGTCTTCCTTTTTGATAGGGTGGCTGAGAGAAACTCTACCTCCTTCGGCGGAGCATTCTGGTTATGTGCCATATAGGCCGAAGCAGCATACAGACACTCCTGCTTACCAGCTTCAATCCGTATAACAGCAAGGTCGTTGCAGCTAAGGTTGGGACAAAAGAAAGCTTTGATATGTTTTTTAACTAAAATACAGGATCTTGGCTTACCGTTATGTTTGTCGATGTTGTAGAAAAGGTTGTAGTCCTTGTCATTGAGCCCTTTGATAGTGGAACCTCCCACCCAGGGTTCTTGAATTAGGCTGATGTCGATGTCTTCCTCTTTCAGAAAGACTAGGAGGTTTTCACTAGCGCACCTAGAGTGCTGCAGGTTAATCTGCAGAACTCTGAGCATCTCGTGTGGATGTGGCATCTAGTCGCAGGACTTCCAACAAATTGTTGGCGTCATCGACTTCGTCCGGATCTTCACCTGGACGCGCTGACCTGAATATTTTGAGTTTGGCATGTCTGATGCCAAACCTCAATCTGTTATCGGCCTTCTCTAGGGCTTCTAGAGACTCCTCGTTGATGAGTAGGAGGAAAGGCTTAGTGTGAGGGGTTGGTGTCTCTACCTTAAGGACGGACCAGTCAGTCATGGGAATTCCGGGGTTGTGCAGCTGTAGGACCTGGATCAGTTTGACCCTGTCTAAGTGCATATTGGGTAGCCAAATGCGGGCTCGCGGTCGCCAAGGAATGTCATCGGCTGGAACGAGCTTCAAACTAAAACCCGTCCAGTTGTTCCGAATCTTGGCAACACAGTTTTCGAGGAAATTCCTCGAAAATTTGTCCGCACATTTAACCACCCTAAAACCCCTAACCACTTCTTCGGAATCGAAGCAAGGCAGAGGGCCACCCGGATTGTCCAGCAGAAAGTCCATAACCATCTCAGATAGCTTGGCCTCAATCTCACCCCAAGCGTCCGCCACCTTGCTGCAATTAGTCGGCTGCTCGTCGATAATTGCAACTTGCAGGTCGTCTCTTACGACCCGGGTATTGGAGCGCTTCGGTTTAGGTTTGACTTTGGCCTCCGCATGCTTAGATGAGTTACCGGAGGCTGAAAACTTCCCCCGCTTTGAGGCGTTAGTTGGCTCATCATGAGACCTACTGCGCTTCGCGGTTTCAGACTCTAGCCGCTTTTCCTTGTGTTTGTCGCTGTCTTTGGTATGTGCAATACCAGCCGCTTCATTCTTAGCTATCTTACTGAGAATGAAGCAGGCTCTACTGTACTGACTTTTGGTGATGTTCGATACACTCGGTTGTTGGCCATCACAAGCGACCTTAGCCGGAATCGTTTTGGTATTTAATGACTTAGACGCTGTCGGTGTACTGACTGCACATGTTCCAACGTCTAAGTCGGTTGTTTTAAGCAAGACATTACACTAACTATACACTGCCCATCGCCTGCGTTTTGTTGGGTGTTAATTGGCTGAGACTCCGCGAGTGTACTAACTATACAATGCGCGTCGCCTGAGGAGGTCTCTAGAGATACCACAGACGTCGTGGGAATACTACTTGTATCCTTCACAACGCCTGTAACCGTCTCTTGAGAGGAGGCTAGTAACTCCTCTTCCGAAGAGGTACCGACCTGCTTATCCTCAAGTTTATTTATTTTTTTTTTTTGTATTTTTTTATTAATTTGTTTTTTTATTTTTGTTTGGTTCATTTGAAAATTTTGGACCCACGAGTAGAACGGAAAGGAGGTCCACTCCGGCAGAGCCGATATACCGAAGTAAGGCAAAAGATACGACAGACCATGCCTGTGCATCTGAAGAAGCTCGTTAGCGGCTGGTTTAACCCCCAGCCTTGCATTCTTGGGCACGGTTTGCATTAAGTGCGCTTACACCACCACTGAAATCAGGTACCTCTAGTCCTATGGTCAAAAGGCATAAAAACGGGATATTTTACTATTGAGAAGTAGAGTAACATCACCGCAATGCCCTCTGACCTTAGCTGATTGCCGTCTTGACAACGTACAAGAACACTGTAGCAATCATTACCGGCCGGCACCCACTGGGAGGGTTTGGATGAGGATTTTCGCCGGCCAGGGAGAATAACCAAAACACAAAATTAATTTTCAGTGGAAAAAGTTTGTTTTTTTAAAAATGTTTAGGAACCCAAAAAATGTTTTTTTGCTATTCCGTTTCTCGGTTCGTCGTTTGCAACTTTCATTATCAAGTTGTAACTTATAACTTTTGTTCATTGCAAATCTAACAATTCAAAAATTGGGGGAGTCCAATTTGTGTAGTTTATGGTTGATACGTTTTGTCATCAATTATTATTTATATTTCGTGATAAATAAGGGTTTTGTTTAAAGTGTTCAATTAATTCTCAAGCTTAAATGTTAGTTATTAGTTTAATACCCGGTCTGCCGTCCCTGGTGAACCTAGATAAGCTGCTTCCACATATTCGGTTATCTAAAAATCTCAAGGGTTAGCTACACACCCATGGAAAAAACCATATGTTACGAAGCAACCAATAGCCTCGGAAAGAACTGATATTATTGTTGACGACCCTGCTAACGAAAAAAGGACAACGACGTTCGTATCTACACCTGGATTGTGAGCAAATTAAACAGGAGAGGTGCAGGCGAACAACTAGCGAAAGCCCTAAACTAAATAAATACGATGGGATGGGCCAGGCCAAGAGAGGATGAAAAACTGTGACATCTACTATGTTATAGTTAGCACTAGCAGAAACAGCGACTATTCGGATGCGGAATTGTTTAAGTGCAAGACTTAGGCAAGAAGTATTATCTTTCCAAGACATTGTTCCTATGTTTCCAAGACATCTTATGTTTCGAACGCATTGTAACAATCCGCATCAAGGCCAAATTCGCTAACATAAGCCTTATATGCGCTCACGCTCCGACGGAGGAAAAATATGATATAACTAAGGATTTCTTCTACGAACTACGATGTTAAAATCGTGCTGGGAGATTTTACCGCAAAGGTAGGAAGAGAAGACATCTTTAGGAGTATTGTCGGGAAATATTGCCTACACGACAACATGTCTGGTAACGGACTTAGGCTAATTGACTTAGCTACGGAACGTAATGCCACTATAGCCAGCACACTGTTTCCTCACCTCGATATCCATAAGGTGGACATGGCGGTCTCCAGATCAACGAACAGTCAACGATATTGATCACATTGCGATAAACAACAGATACGCATACAGTATTTTGGATGTCCGAACATTCCGAGGGGCTTTCATCGACTCGGACCACTACCTTGTTGCAGCCACAACAAACCAGAAATACTGTGAAAAAACGACAGCTGCCATTGAGCTCTATATTCAGAAAAGAAGAAAAGCGTGCGATCGAGGATATGGAGAGTTGCCACTCAAGGAAGGATGTTCGCAAGTTTTACCAAAGTGTAAAACGTCAAAGCCAAGGATACAAGGCTCGAACAGAATCCTGTCGAGATGAACAAAGAAATATCTTAGTTGAGACATGCTGTCGATGCCGAGGATATGGAAGAACCACTTCTGCAGACGGCGATGACGAACAACATTCCGCTGTCAGGCAGAACGAAGCATTTAATATTGGCAACGGCAGAGAAAACCGCCATCCATAAAGTGAGGATAGCAATATCTAAACTCAAGCTTAATGAGGCCGCCGGAAATGACGGCGTTCCCGCTGAGCTATAAAGCTGGCGGAGATGACTTGGTAAGTAACATCCACCAATTCAAAAGCCAAATCTGGTCGGATGAAAGTATGTCTGAAGAAAAGAACCTCAGCATCGTTTGCCCGATCCACAAAAAAGGAGACACTCTGAACTGCGTCAACTACAGAGGCATAAGCCTCTCAATTTTTAAATTAAAGCACAATATTTCATATTCCTCCTTGAACGTTTAAAATTGAGAAACAAAATGTAATTGCAGTAAAATATTGATTTGTAATAGCTCAGGGGGGAAAGGGATATGTTATAAACGGTTGCTGAAGGCTTTTTACTCACTCGTTATAAGTAAATCATTATCATTCAAATTAATATTAATTGCAAATTTTATTTTTATTTACAGGCTGGCAATGGAACCGCAGTTGTTCCAGAAGAAAGTGATCTTTCAGAGGAGCAGGAATCTCCAAAAAATTTTCATAAGACATTTTTCCGCCGCCTCTCTTTCAAAGGACTGCGCAAAGGAAAGGTTCGATTTGTTTTAACTCAGTTGCAATCGGAATAATGCATACTGAGCAGTAGCGTCCTAACGCAATTAACATTTAGAATTTTCTCTTCTTGCAGGCACTGTTTCATAAGAACTCGGATGATTTGGATGCCACCACAAGCAGCAGCAGTCGAGCGAACAAAACAAAATTGGCGAAAATTGTTGTTGAATGCCGCAAGGAGGGCATTGTGAACTATTTGACGCCCGAGAGTTTGGATCAGCCATCCGGTGCTCAGAAATGGGAAAAGTGTCGACTGGCATTGGTGAAGGCTGTGGGTGGATACATGCTGGAGTTTTATTCACCACCAAAGTCACAAAAGGTGAGATATTTAATTTTTGTTTTAATGTAATTTTAATTGTGTGCTGGTGTTGTTTTGTAATTAGGCATTATGTAGATGTACCTAATGCGAACAAAAACATGACCTGGAGGAGAATGGAAGACTGTCGCAGACATTTATTTTTGTTATAATAATTTATCATTAACTATAGGAATACCCAGATCTCTGCAAAGATCTTCGTTGCATATGTACCACTGCGCGTTAAATTTTTTTGTTTTCCAATTTTGTACCACTTCCAAGCATATTGGACGGTATTTCGTTAATAACACCGTTGGCTTCCACAGCTTCTATCGTTTCATGTTCATTGACGTAAACAAGAGATTTTTCTTATTCCCATAGAACGTAATCCTATGGTGTCAAATTAAAAGGTCTTATCGGCCAATGACAGTACCATTTCTTAAGATGATGTTTTCATCGCACGTTACCCTCAATTAAGCGATTGATTCGTTAGCTGTATGGCATGTAGCACCACCCTGTTGAAACCACAAGTCAGCTTGAATTGTCGGCAACAAAAATGCATTGATAATTTCGTTGTATCAATCTCCATTGACAGTAACACAATACGGTCCGATGACCAGGACTGGGATGATCAGGGTCGCATATAAGATCTTCTTAGTAGTTCTTAGCCCGAAGAAAGAGCGGTTGGCAAGAATAATTCTTCGTTTAATTTCTGACAGAGTTAATAGCGGAACCGAGGCAGACAAAGTCCGGTACTACCTCAAAGTTATACCTGTCAATAGTGACGTTCTGTCCAATTCGTCGATGTTGTGTGTCCTTTCGTTTTGAAGCATATACTTATTCTTACCCTCATTTACTGCTTAGCCCATTTTTGACGCTTCCTTTTCTATACGAGCAAACGTGGCTATGACATCACGTTGAGTCCTACCAATGATGTCAATTTCGTCGTTAATGCTAGTAGTTGCACCGATTTTTGGATGATTGTGCCTCTGGTGTTGGCTCGGGAGTTTTGCACAATCCTATCAAGAATCAAATTGAATAAGTCACATGACTGTGCATCGCCTTGCCTAAATCGTTTTTTTCGGCATCGAATGTGTCGGTGAGGTCGTTTCCGACCCTGTTGGAGCAGCGAGAATTCTTCATCGTCATCCTGCACAGACAGACGAGTTTACTAGACATGGCTCTATATAGTTCGTTTCTATAAAAGCTGTCGCCTGCAGCTTTGAAATCGATGAATAGGTGGTGGGTATCGATTTGGACTTCTTGGGTTTATTTCCAGGATTGGCCAAAGTGTGAAGATTTGATCAGTTGTGGACTTTCTAGCCTAAAACCGTGCTGATAAGGGCTGATCAGGTTATTGGTAAGCGGTATCAGGCGTCATATTACGGCATATAGGATCTTGTAGGCGATGTTGAGGAGACTCATGCCTTTGTATATTGCTCAGTTCAGAGGATCTCAAACGATGCTGAGGTTCCATTCTTCAGACTTACTTTCATCTGGCCAGATTTGGCTAATGAGTTGGTGGATGTTACTTACCAAGTCATCTCCACCGGCTTTATAAAGCTTGGCGGGAAGGCCGTCATTTCCTTCAGCCTTGTTGGGTTTTTTTTTAGATTTTAGATATTGCTATCTTCACTTGAACTTAGGTCGGATGGTTGGTAGTTATCGATGTCTTCGCCAATATTGAATGGTTCATTATACCTAACAGCGCAATGTTGTTCGTCATCGCCATTAAACAGTCTGCAGCAGTGGTTATTCTATATCCTCAGCATCAATTGTGTCTCAACTACTATATTTCCTTGTTCATCTCGACAGGATTCTGTTGGAGCCTTGTATCCTTGGCTTTGACGTTTTACACTTTGGTAAAACTTGTAAAACAAAGTCATCCGGCTTTAATTCGTGAACGAACTTTTATACGCGTTTAAACCCGATCAGGCCTCATAAAAAACGGCTAAGATCCATAAATAATGTCCAAACCTTGAGAAGGTAGACGAATTGATTAATCACGGTCTTCACGAATATTCTATGCTACTACGGCAATATTCTACGCACTCTGATTGTTAGATGATAGTCCAATGGTGTAAAATAGTTCGGAATTTGGTGATGGTTTTATAATGGTTTAAAATCTTTAGTTGGACGATTATGACGATCAAAATGTGGTCCAAGAACTCTTATAATAATTTTTAAACTGAGCAATAATTTTGCAAATAAGTTTCCACAATTCGTATGCGTTGTTCCGGCGGATGTCTGTTCATGATAAAATGGAAATGCATACTGAAGACAAGCCAGTTGACAAATAATAACAGTAAAACAACACTATTGAAAATGATACCTCCTATTGGATCACCCTTAATGATTTTTTTATTATATTAAGTCCTTTACAATTTCTATGGACTAGTATTTGAACAACGGGATCAGTGGCGCGACGATTACTGCGATGAACTGCCGTGCATAAGGTCTGGGTTCGATTCCCAGCCGCAGCAATACCTAAATGATTTTTCACTGGCCCTCCTCTCGTAATGATCCGGGTAGTTTAAATTATCAAGAAAAGCTTATTTCAACTAAGCCGTTCCAAATCGGCATAAAAAAGGAGGTCCCGCCTTTTTGCAGTAAAAAATCACGCACCCAAAAAATTGTATTAATTTGCATAGTTTTTGAACAAGAGATCTATTACGGGACCGCCTCTATTTACCAAAGCAAAATGTGCCCTTTTTTGCTGCGTTTTTCGTCACCTTTTCGATCATCTCGGGCGGTATAGCGATGATTTCGGCACGAATGTTTGCCTTGAGCTCGTCAATTTTCTGATACTTGGTGGCATATACTTGGCTTTTCGAATGCACCCACATAAAGAAGTCAGGAGGGGTAAAATCTGGAGATCTGTTTTTTTTTCGTATTACAAGCGACGTGTCGGCAATATTACATTCTATACCGAAAGAATTGATGTGAATTGTGAATGGAATTTCGACAATCTCCAACTGTCCCGTGTTTAACAAAATTCGACACCAATCGACGAATTTTTCACGAAATGCACGTTGAGTTAACACAACTTATTTTCAATGTACAGCGTCACTGTTTCGATGCGTTGTTTTGCTGTAAAGCAACGCCAATCGCACTGAATTAACGTTTCAAAAGCATATATACTCAAGTCAATCAAAGAAAATTCTACTGATATATCCGTGCCTATTAGCATTTAACACTTAGCGAACAGATCTTCCGATGAAAGTCAACAATTTTTGACAACTACGCGTTGAATTCCTTGCGAAATTGTTCGACTATGAATCGTTGCGGAGTAAAACAAACGCGATTTGTATCCTTAATTTATTATGGCTTCCAACGGATACCTCAAAAGCAAACTGAATTTCGTTTCGAAAATTATTTCGTGCGGATACCTTGATAGGGCTGGCGACGCATGTAACCGTTTTTTAAATTCCAATCATGTAGCTTTACTGTTTTTAAAAGCTTTGGTAGCGGTAAAAATCTCTTCCTTTATGGAGGTATGTAATCGCGAAAATTTGTAAACCATAGCGAAATGGTCATTTTATCATTTAAGTTGATCTTCACAAGAAATAGACATAGAACTGTAAGAACTTTAAGCTTCTATAAACAGGTAGTGTATTGATAATGTTGTCTTGTCTCGCTGAAATCTGCGCTGCATTATGGGGGCTGATACTCCGCTCTCCATATTACGGCGATAGGTGTAATTCAAACTCTTAGGTCTTTACGGTTTCCAATCCACCTCCCCTATTTTCCGGTATCCCATCCACTTTTTTGGGCTCGTAAATTTGATTCATCTGCATTATATTCGCCGTTCAAAATTATAAATGAGAGTCCATGGCAGCTTTGTTTGTCTTTTATCTTAGATCGAGCAAACTAAAATAGCAGCTGCTATTGCAGAAATGTTAGTTTTTTACACAATCTTCTCATAAAACAAACTTAACAAGTAGAATGTGATCCAAATAGAACAATGTACAAAAATAAAATTTAATATCCCACTTGGTTAAGCTCTAATGAAAGGTTCACATTTGGGTTGATGTGAATAGCATCATGACACTAAAGATCACTGAGGCTTCAGATGACGTTGCAAGATCTCCGAATAATTTTTCTTATCAAAAACATCATCCATGCATAGCGTTGTAATAATTGTTCCCCTTTATTTTTCAGCCACGCAGTGGAGTATTCTGTTTCCTAATATCTGAAGCTCGTGAGACAACCGCCTTGGAAATGCCTGATCATGAGAACACATTTGTACTCAAAGCGGACAACAATATGGAGTATGTCATCGAAGCGCATGATACCGACGACATGCGTAGTTGGCTAGCGACAATTCGCTATTGCATGCGTAGTCCCCCTACACAACAGCCGACGCTCGATATGTCCTCAGATGCTGGTATGCAGGCGTCGTCGGGAATGCAACAAAACTCACCTAATGTCAACACATCGAGTTCCATTAATGCAACCACCAGCCAACAACACACTACATCGTCGTACACCACGGGCAATGCCACCTCACAACCGATAAACATGAATGTTCCAACAACATCGGCGACAAGCGACGGACCGAATGCGGCAAGTGATGGTGGAGCTAGCAGTCCAGTACCTGATATACCACCACGTCGTCAGGGCGAACAACGCTTGTCGGCATCGAGTAACTTTGAGCTGACCGAAGGTGACCTAGAGGGCTCCGAGTTGAATGTGGCCGATTTGACAGCTGAAATGCGTCAATATCCATGGTTCCACGGAACACTGCCGCGATCAGAAGCAGCTCGCATGGTGCTGCACTCAGAGGCAGCCGGTCACGGATTCTTCCTTGTACGCCAAAGTGAGACGCGCAAGGGCGAGTTTGTACTCACGTTCAATTTTCAAGGCAGAGCCAAACACTTGCGAATGACGCTAACCGAGTCGGGCCAATGTCGTGTGCAACATCTGTGGTTCCCATCGATACAGGAAATGCTGGAACATTTCCGACACAATCCAATACCGCTAGAATCAGGCGGTACATCTGATGTCACCCTCACCGACTGGGTGTACAACCGTGGAGTGCCATATGGTGGAGGAGAGTCGTTTGTTACTGATCCGCAGCAGCTACATCAACATCCATCCCCCAGACATGTGAGATAGCCAAAATTTTGGAGTCAGTTCAGTGTCAGTGATGCTTTTATTGTTTTTTTTATTTTATTTTTATTTTGATATTACTCCTCTTTATTATTTCCCCTCTATAAGTTTAGTTTTAACAACTACACATACATATACATAGTTTTACGTTTGACAGATGAAAATTGTTAAAAAGAAACATATTTTGGCTCGAATAGTTTTGAATTTGAGTTGCAATCGACTTTTATTTATACACACATAGTATATATTTTTTATTTGGTATATTAAAAATATGTTGACTTGACTGACTGAATATTTTGAGGTCATTCTTGCACGAAAATCGACTAGGATTCTTTTTTTTATTATTAATGATCTCTTGTCATTGGGTTTCCTTTTTCGACACGTTGTAACCATTGAATTGATGGAAAGTCGGTTGTTTTTCAAGTAAACTTTGGTTTACAAAGAACATACGATACCACAGCAGGTAGGTTTAAATTGGCGCAAATGCTATGAAAATTACAAGGTTTGTAAACGAATGTTCTTTATTTTTATGTGTGCATGTCTTTAAGACAATGGCTGAGACCACATTGTTTCGAAACTCATTTTCCATTTTTTAATTCTGTTAACGTTGCAATTTCATTTCATTCCAAAAAATCATACTCAGGCTGAGTCTTTTGTTGAATGTTCGAATTAGAAAAAGCATTGGAATTCGTAAGTGGTTCCATAAGTACGGTAAACCTATAACAAAGGATGACTGGTGACTAACATCTAAATTGTCCGAAAATTTCATCCGTATAACTTGTGGTTGGCAGGGTGAATGTCATTTCTATTCTCAGATTGTCGAACATTTAGATTCAGTGGCCTAGTGCTTATTGCGTTGGATAACTGCGCGGGCTACTTACTTACTTAAGTGGCGCTACAGTCCGTAATGAACCTGAGCCTCAAACAAGATGCCTCTCCAATTAGCCCGTTGCGCACTTCAAGTTGGTTGCTGTCGGTTTCCACTTGTACTCGCCACTTAAGGCGAGGTCTTTCTCTCAGAGATGTTTTCCGACGTCAGCCAGGGAGAGAGAGCCGGTGTATATGTGTCCTTCGCTCTACAAGTCCTAGTCATCTAAAACGTCCAATGCGAAGTTGTTTGACTATGGGTATGTCGTTGTACAGCTCGTATAGGCCTTGGTTGAATATTCGTCTAGATAGCCGGTCAACTCAAACGGGACCAAAGATTTTTTCGACGAATATTTCCCTCTAATAAGGTCCATGCTGGTGTACGGCTTTAAAACTGCCTCCAACCGCAACCTACTAGGTAAAGTTCAAAGATCAGCTAGCATATGTATTAGCGAAGCCTTAAGAACAACCCCTTCCGCAGCCCTAGATGCCTAATGTACACCCACTCAAGGTGAACACACAATGATTCTGAATCAGCTTAACATTACAGAAAACACCGGTCACACCACTACCCAACTGTTCCCGTTTCCAGTCGCCTTAAATGGGATTTTGATTCGATCGGAACCAATAACTCCATTTACATCTATACGGATGGGTCTAAAACATAATCTGGAGTGGGTGGAGGAGTTTTCTCCGAGTGCTTAACCTAAGCATTTCCTTTCGCCTTCTTGATCATAGTAGCGTTTTCCAAGCGGAAATCATGGCAATTAAAGAAGCCTTGTCCTGACTGAAAATAAATGTAATATCCACGAAGTATATTACCATCTTCAGTTACAGCCAATCGGCAATCAAAACATTTCAGGGCACTGCGAGGCAGTTGTGCTTGCCAGACAGGGCATAACCCTTGATATCCTACAGCCAGTAGATATATTAGGTATACCCCTCGCTACATGTAGATTACAAATCATACTGGATGCGATCAAGAAAGCAAACCGCAGATAGATAAACGGCACAACGTGTCAAATATCCATTCAACTCTGAACAAACTGCAACCGGAAGCACTCCATCTGATTGACAATACTGAACAGATCAAACAGCTGGCTAATATCAATGTCAGAAACCTCCTACGCTATGCAGTCAGCTCTGAATGGTTCAATTAGGCAAAAGAATATAGGGAAAATCGACATATCCATGTGGTACCACAACGGACCTTTATGGTGTAAGTGTGCACGCGCATCGCGTGCAGCCACTATAACCTAACCTAAGATCCATGCTTTAGCGCCGTAGAGGAGGGCTGGTATGACCAGGGTCATATCAGGTGTATAGGATCGCCTTCTTAGCATGAAGAAACAGCGGTTGGCAAGTGTAATTCTTCGTTTAATTTTTGAAGAGATGTTGTCAGAGTTAAAAGCGGAGCGTCAAAATTATATCTGTCAAAGGTGACGTTATGTCCAAGTTGTCGATGTTGTGTGTCTTTTCGGGTTTACAGGATATTCCTGGTCTTGCTCTCATTACAAATAACTCCATTTTTGCCGCTTCCTTTTCTATACTAGCAAACGGGGCGAAGACTCCACGTTGAGTCCGACCAATGATGTCGACGATAGCTTATGCTAGTAGTTCCGGTATCGATTTGGACTTGGGGTTTTTCCAGGATCTACCGAAGTGTGAAGGTTTGAGCAGTTGTGCACTTTCCTGGCCTAGAACCACATTGGTAAAAGCCGATCAGTTGCTGGTAAATGGTTTTAGGCCTCTGATCGATTTTTTCCCATTACTGGGCACAGCAGGTTAGTGTGTGGACCTTGTAAGACCGTATACCCCTTTACCTAACAGATGTGCACATATGGTTATTTCCCATCATGTCACTGGATACTGCATTTAACTTAACGAAATCCTTATAGTGAACCCATAAACCCAAGTGCTTAATATTTGGCTGGTTTTTATTCCATTTTCGGTATAGAAGGCTTCTATAGCTCGTATATTTTTAAAACAGACAGACAGTAAAGCTTTCCAATAAACGGAAAGTTTTCGGTATATAGCTAACGTATGTCATACTTATCTCCAAATGTTTGTTATTTGGGGTACGCTCACCTCTGTTGTCGGCAGCATTAAATAATCCTAATTTTGTTTGTCCTATGACTGGAGTGTTAATCGGTTCGTTGCATATGTGCATATGCAATTGTTTTTTTTTAAACACGGTGCCTTGTTGTGTCCTTAGACAAGTGATATGTTTTTGAAATATCTCGTGATTTTCCTGCAAACTCTGCTTCCCTATTTTGCTTCAGTAACTTCATTAGAAAGTATACAGTCCTTTTGACGCAACTAGTCCAGTTCCCAGAACATTTTTTAAATATCAATTTCTGAAATTTGCTGGCGTTTCCTTATTCCATTGATGTATGTAAGACATCCACATCACGAGACATCTCCAAACCTACTAATCCTTTAATAACTTTTTGTTGGAGGGTACAGAATTTCATCCAGACCCAAATTATTATCAATTTGAAGGAATACTCAAGATTTTAATGATTTTTACTTAAAGGAAGTGGGTGTAGTAGTCTAGTAGTTATTGTGTTGGATAACTATACGCGAGCTCTCCGTCTTACAAATCCTGAAAGTAACAGCATCAAGTTTTTTTTTCACTGGCCCACTCCATACGAACGTCTGATAAAAATTCCAAATGTATATAACTGTCATGAGAAGCTTCTGAAATGTGATTTTCACCTAGCCATCTAAATGAAAGATTTCGGTCAACCCCCATTCCATGTAATTGAGAACCATAGCGATTTAATGATGTTGCTGACTTAGCATCGCGTAGCGCAGATTTTATTGCGTGATCGGAGTTATGTAGTGACGCAGACTGGATAGTATAAGCAATAATTTCAGCCTGTCTTCCAGTTGAGTGATCAGTTCTTATCCAGTCAAGTTTCCCGGCTTAATTTTAATATAGTCTCGCGGGTAGCGTTGGTGTCCATTCTCTCGTTAACTCGAGACTTTCTATCATATTAGTCGATGTCGTGTGTCCGGTGAGGTCGTTGCTGACCCTGATGGAGTCATCGTCCACACAAACGGTTGAGTTTGGGCTAGAAATGCATGAAAACAAATAAAAACTAGAAATGCCAAATTTTGCTAATGAATTGGTGTATGTTCATCACCAAATCATCATTATGTAGGCAGGAAGGCCGTCATTTTCAGCAGTCTTGTTTAGCTTAAGATTTTTCTGTGTCGGGGAAGATGGGAGGGTTGGGTGTAGGAGAAATGCTGTCTGGACCATAAGGAGGTCTTTTTGGCACATCCCAGTGTACCCGACTCCCCTTTGTGTAAGAAATACGTCAACTAAAAACTTCTCCTGGCGCAACTCCTCGTTACAGCTGTTTGCATTACCTTAAGGGGACTGTAATCATACCCCCTTTAGGGCTCACACTGTCTAGCTGGATTACTATCCATCTCTTTTTTTTCTCCTGAGAATATGTTGGGCGTAGGTGTAGATTTGGTTCCACAACTGCTCAATGGCTAGTATCGTTCCGACGTGATGATACCGATATTCCTTTCTAGTTTGTTTTTTTTCCATCCGCTGCAGGCGAAGAATGTATGGTGCACGTCGTCAACTTCGTGTCCAGAGAGTAACTGGGTGAAGTGTTTCCGGTCATTCCGGCCACGTTCTGATCTGTCTTGCTGTCCATCGTCCTCTGCTGTCGGAGTTCCACCGCTTGTGTTAAGTTACCTCTTTACCTTCTTTATTGACACTCTATCTTCCGTCTTCTTCTCGTAGACGTACTTCCTTTCTAGGAAGGATGCCTCCGCAAAGCTGCCATCGGCTTTCTGTACTTTCTTTGGAGTACGGCACCTTTTCAATCATCAATCACATAAGTGAAAAGCTCTTCACGTTCACCCGGGGCTCCGAGTTTTACGAGTTGGTTACCTTTTACATCAAAGACGATGTATTGATGTTCGCTCTCCGTATACTCCTCGATGACTCTCCAGTTTTGAGTTCTTGCGGATGTGGATTTCGTGGCGAAGTTTTCATCCGGAATGGTGCCATCGCAGCCAGGACTCCTGTAAAAATGGACTTGTTTCCTATGTTTAGACCGGGTCTCGCAGCCATTTCAATTATATACCTTGAGCTCTGGCGTTAAAGTCTCCGGCGACCAGAATTACGCCATCGATGTCACTCATAAGGTCCTCCAGATATTTTCGTATACCCTATAGTTTGGACTGATATAAATCTAATTTTAGATATTCCTATCCTCACCGTCGGCATTATTGAATGGTTCGTTTTGCCTGGTAGCCGATGATTGTTCGAAATCGCCGTTTAACAGATCAGAAGAGGTTTTTTCATATTCTCAGTATCGACTGTGTCTCCCAACTTTCCTTGTTAATCTTGACAGCATTGATCCCAATAGTGGTATATTATTGCAGATTTTGCACTTGTAACGTAGCTTATCAATTAAATTGATTAGCTGAAGGGCTGCCAATGGAATGTTCACACAATGGCTACGTGATTTTGATAGATTATTCCTGTATTGCAATTTCCACAGACTTCTATGGTTTCTGGTTTCAGTGAACGATTAGGTTAGGGCAAGCATTTCGATCGAACTGATTTTTTGGTCTTTCGCCAAATGAGTATAGTTGATCATTGGTAAAACAAGTTCAAGATGGATAACTTAGCTTCAGAATTACTTGATCATTGGTAAAACAAGTTCAAGACCGATAACGTAGCTTCAGAATTACTGATCCTGCTATATATACGAAATCTCGGTATTCTTGAATGTTTGGCGCTCAACAACAATGGTCGTAAACTTATTCCAATTCTTAGTTCTGTGGTGGCTGCTATTTGAATTGCTATACGTTTTCTTGCGTCAATTAAAGCAACAATGGCTACAACGTATCTATTATAGGTATACTAGGCTTACAATTAGAATGACTTACTAGTTATTAAGACGTACGTAAATTAAATTTTAATTTAAACAACAAAATCGTTTGGTACATCTAAAGTAATTCTGAAATATTTTCATTTTCCCAGCAGGATCAACAAGTTATCACAATGAATGGAAGTGTCCGGCTTAAGACTTGTGATATCGAACTGCCATTGGTATATCACTTACCCAATAACAATAACAACAATAATCACAGCAACAACAATAACAATCGAAATTCACCAAACACTCACATGCATGCACAGCATATGACAAATAATCATCATCAACAGCAGCAACAGCAAATTCATCATCATCACCAGCACCAGCAGCAACAACATCAAACACACCATGTTCCGATAACTCCATCGGCTCCGCCGTCACATCAACAACACCAGTCACAGTCATCGGGTGGTGGGTCAAATGAAAATGAAATCGGACGAGCAGTCGACAACCAATACAGTTTTGTATAAACAACAATACAACCAAATAAGCCGCCTACAACCACAAAAAAGGAAACAGGTAATAGATCTAAGTTTATTTAATGATACGAAAAATAAGACAAGAAAAAGTGCCATTGGATAGAGTAGGCGTCATTAAACAAAGGAAATCACAATTTTCTTATTCCTAACAACAAATTAAAAAAAAAACTAAAACTACCTTTACTATCACACAATAAAAAAAAAACATGAACTGAGTTCCAATATACAGTTGAAGAAAAAAATATTTATTTGACAATGAATGCATATATACCATATACTTTAATTCTTTTTTAATAAGTTATATTAGTACCGCAATTTGATTCCAAAAATATCAACGAAAATGTTTATTCAATTTAATTTTTATTTTTACTATCATAAGTAAATGATTTTCATACGTAAGAGTCGTCTTGCAGAGAGTACATTATTCAATAATGCATACCTCCTCCATTTCGCATTTTAAATTTTAAAAATAACAAACATAGTCAACGTGGGGTGATTTACTTTCGACAAAAAAGAGAATATAATTCAATTATGACTATCCCTTTCCAATTCCACATTTTAAATTTTAAGAACAAGCATAGTCATAGTGCGACGTGTGATGATGATAAACCTGCTTTGAAAAAGATAATACAAAATGAAAACAAGAAATTCTTGCTACCTTTCATCATATCAACCATATATTCCTGCATAAAACCACGTGCAAAAAGTCTAGCCTTATATCTAAGCGGATTACCCAACTCATACTGTTAAGACCCATTTACAATCAACTATTCTCCTATTTTCAGGCTTTCGTCAAGAGTCCAAAGTCTCTGCGAAGATCAACTGTCAAAAGATTGATAAAATTTGTAAACTGAAATTGATTACGGTATTGTGAAAATCAATTGATAAAGTTAAGTGTTATTGTGAGTCACAATGAAATATTTTCATTATTGTGAATTAAGGTAAACGTTTGACAGAAGTTTGTTTTTGTTTGTAAGCGAACAGAATCTTGCAAAAACAATTTACATTAACTTCAGTTGAATTATTTTTTGATGAAGATGAGGAGTTTTTTGATGCTACTAATGTTAAAATAGCAAGAGTTTGGTTTTCTAATTAAATTATACGCTCATCTTGTAGTTTTTCCTTTCTGGAAGATTTTTTTTCTGTTCCTAAACACTTTTAAAAGGTACTGGGTCAATCTGATCCTTTGAATGTCCGGTGTCTTCTATTGTTGTTTCATTTTTATTGTCAAAGGTTTCCAATCCAATTTCTCTTCCATGTGGATTGACGCATCTATCTAGTGCCAACAGTCTTATAACAGCTTCTTCAACATTTTTAACCTGGTGAAGTTTATGTGGCCCACCACCAGTGGCTGATGTTTCGATTTTATTTTGTTTTCTTCTTTTTTATCTTACATTTTAAATCGATCCATAGTCTCGCCATTTTTCTGAGGTAAGTTCCGGGGTCCTAAGCTATTCAGCTCGACAGCAATGTTTTCCCACTTCAGCTTCTGAACAAAATCCTTTGGCAATTTGGCACCAACCTGCAAAACTGTTTTTTGTTGATTACTGTCTTTTGTGCCCCTTGGAAATAATAATTAAGATTTAAGAGTATTATTTTTTTTTAAATCAGCATCCACCTGTCAATTTATTATTTCATCGGTACAACAGATGTCGTCTCAGTGGGAGCGCCGATCTACAAATAAAAAGAAGCGTCAGGGTTCGGACTTCAGTTTCAAAATTTCGAAGCAACTTTGGAAAAAAAGCGAAGTAAAACCAAAAATTTCGGAAGTAGATTTAAAAATAAAAGACTCAAACTCTCAGAACATGTTTCTTAAGTTTATTACACAAAAATTATTTTTCAACAAAATAAAAATAAATTAAATAATTATTAGAAACGAAGTATTCAGACTCAATCGTTTATACAAATTATTATTATGTTTAGTTGCTTGTGTTTAAAAAAAAAATGTATATAACTGTCATGAGAAGCTTCTGAAATGTGATTTTCACCTAGCCATCTAAATGAAAGATTTCGGTCAACCCCCATTCCATGTAATTGAGAACCATAGCGATTTAATGATGTTGCTGACTTAGCATCGCGTAGCGCAGATTTTATTGCGTGATCGGAGTTATGTAGTGACGCAGACTGGATAGTATAAGCAATAATTTCAGCCTGTCTTCCAGTTGAGTGATCAGTTCTTATCCAGTCAAGTTTCCCGGCTTAATTTTAATATAGTCTCGCGGGTAGCGTTGGTGTCCATTCTCTCGTTAACTCGAGACTTTCTATCATATTAGTCGATGTCGTGTGTCCGGTGAGGTCGTTGCTGACCCTGATGGAGTCATCGTCCACACAAACGGTTGAGTTTGGGCTAGAAATGCATGAAAACAAATAAAAACTAGAAATGCCAAATTTTGCTAATGAATTGGTGTATGTTCATCACCAAATCATCATTATGTAGGCAGGAAGGCCGTCATTTTCAGCAGTCTTGTTTAGCTTAAGATTTTTCTGTGTCGGGGAAGATGGGAGGGTTGGGTGTAGGAGAAATGCTGTCTGGACCATAAGGAGGTCTTTTTGGCACATCCCAGTGTACCCGACTCCCCTTTGTGTAAGAAATACGTCAACTAAAAACTTCTCCTGGCGCAACTCCTCGTTACAGCTGTTTGCATTACCTTAAGGGGACTGTAATCATACCCCCTTTAGGGCTCACACTGTCTAGCTGGATTACTATCCATCTCTTTTTTTTCTCCTGAGAATATGTTGGGCGTAGGTGTAGATTTGGTTCCACAACTGCTCAATGGCTAGTATCGTTCCGACGTGATGATACCGATATTCCTTTCTAGTTTGTTTTTTTTCCATCCGCTGCAGGCGAAGAATGTATGGTGCACGTCGTCAACTTCGTGTCCAGAGAGTAACTGGGTGAAGTGTTTCCGGTCATTCCGGCCACGTTCTGATCTGTCTTGCTGTCCATCGTCCTCTGCTGTCGGAGTTCCACCGCTTGTGTTAAGTTACCTCTTTACCTTCTTTATTGACACTCTATCTTCCGTCTTCTTCTCGTAGACGTACTTCCTTTCTAGGAAGGATGCCTCCGCAAAGCTGCCATCGGCTTTCTGTACTTTCTTTGGAGTACGGCACCTTTTCAATCATCAATCACATAAGTGAAAAGCTCTTCACGTTCACCCGGGGCTCCGAGTTTTACGAGTTGGTTACCTTTTACATCAAAGACGATGTATTGATGTTCGCTCTCCGTATACTCCTCGATGACTCTCCAGTTTTGAGTTCTTGCGGATGTGGATTTCGTGGCGAAGTTTTCATCCGGAATGGTGCCATCGCAGCCAGGACTCCTGTAAAAATGGACTTGTTTCCTATGTTTAGACCGGGTCTCGCAGCCATTTCAATTATATACCTTGAGCTCTGGCGTTAAAGTCTCCGGCGACCAGAATTACGCCATCGATGTCACTCATAAGGTCCTCCAGATATTTTCGTATACCCTATAGTTTGGACTGATATAAATCTAATTTTAGATATTCCTATCCTCACCGTCGGCATTATTGAATGGTTCGTTTTGCCTGGTAGCCGATGATTGTTCGAAATCGCCGTTTAACAGATCAGAAGAGGTTTTTTCATATTCTCAGTATCGACTGTGTCTCCCAACTTTCCTTGTTAATCTTGACAGCATTGATCCCAATAGTGGTATATTATTGCAGATTTTGCACTTGTAACGTAGCTTATCAATTAAATTGATTAGCTGAAGGGCTGCCAATGGAATGTTCACACAATGGCTACGTGATTTTGATAGATTATTCCTGTATTGCAATTTCCACAGACTTCTATGGTTTCTGGTTTCAGTGAACGATTAGGTTAGGGCAAGCATTTCGATCGAACTGATTTTTTGGTCTTTCGCCAAATGAGTATAGTTGATCATTGGTAAAACAAGTTCAAGATGGATAACTTAGCTTCAGAATTACTTGATCATTGGTAAAACAAGTTCAAGACCGATAACGTAGCTTCAGAATTACTGATCCTGCTATATATACGAAATCTCGGTATTCTTGAATGTTTGGCGCTCAACAACAATGGTCGTAAACTTATTCCAATTCTTAGTTCTGTGGTGGCTGCTATTTGAATTGCTATACGTTTTCTTGCGTCAATTAAAGCAACAATGGCTACAACGTATCTATTATAGGTATACTAGGCTTACAATTAGAATGACTTACTAGTTATTAAGACGTACGTAAATTAAATTTTAATTTAAACAACAAAATCGTTTGGTACATCTAAAGTAATTCTGAAATATTTTCATTTTCCCAGCAGGATCAACAAGTTATCACAATGAATGGAAGTGTCCGGCTTAAGACTTGTGATATCGAACTGCCATTGGTATATCACTTACCCAATAACAATAACAACAATAATCACAGCAACAACAATAACAATCGAAATTCACCAAACACTCACATGCATGCACAGCATATGACAAATAATCATCATCAACAGCAGCAACAGCAAATTCATCATCATCACCAGCACCAGCAGCAACAACATCAAACACACCATGTTCCGATAACTCCATCGGCTCCGCCGTCACATCAACAACACCAGTCACAGTCATCGGGTGGTGGGTCAAATGAAAATGAAATCGGACGAGCAGTCGACAACCAATACAGTTTTGTATAAACAACAATACAACCAAATAAGCCGCCTACAACCACAAAAAAGGAAACAGGTAATAGATCTAAGTTTATTTAATGATACGAAAAATAAGACAAGAAAAAGTGCCATTGGATAGAGTAGGCGTCATTAAACAAAGGAAATCACAATTTTCTTATTCCTAACAACAAATTAAAAAAAAAACTAAAACTACCTTTACTATCACACAATAAAAAAAAAACATGAACTGAGTTCCAATATACAGTTGAAGAAAAAAATATTTATTTGACAATGAATGCATATATACCATATACTTTAATTCTTTTTTAATAAGTTATATTAGTACCGCAATTTGATTCCAAAAATATCAACGAAAATGTTTATTCAATTTAATTTTTATTTTTACTATCATAAGTAAATGATTTTCATACGTAAGAGTCGTCTTGCAGAGAGTACATTATTCAATAATGCATACCTCCTCCATTTCGCATTTTAAATTTTAAAAATAACAAACATAGTCAACGTGGGGTGATTTACTTTCGACAAAAAAGAGAATATAATTCAATTATGACTATCCCTTTCCAATTCCACATTTTAAATTTTAAGAACAAGCATAGTCATAGTGCGACGTGTGATGATGATAAACCTGCTTTGAAAAAGATAATACAAAATGAAAACAAGAAATTCTTGCTACCTTTCATCATATCAACCATATATTCCTGCATAAAACCACGTGCAAAAAGTCTAGCCTTATATCTAAGCGGATTACCCAACTCATACTGTTAAGACCCATTTACAATCAACTATTCTCCTATTTTCAGGCTTTCGTCAAGAGTCCAAAGTCTCTGCGAAGATCAACTGTCAAAAGATTGATAAAATTTGTAAACTGAAATTGATTACGGTATTGTGAAAATCAATTGATAAAGTTAAGTGTTATTGTGAGTCACAATGAAATATTTTCATTATTGTGAATTAAGGTAAACGTTTGACAGAAGTTTGTTTTTGTTTGTAAGCGAACAGAATCTTGCAAAAACAATTTACATTAACTTCAGTTGAATTATTTTTTGATGAAGATGAGGAGTTTTTTGATGCTACTAATGTTAAAATAGCAAGAGTTTGGTTTTCTAATTAAATTATACGCTCATCTTGTAGTTTTTCCTTTCTGGAAGATTTTTTTTCTGTTCCTAAACACTTTTAAAAGGTACTGGGTCAATCTGATCCTTTGAATGTCCGGTGTCTTCTATTGTTGTTTCATTTTTATTGTCAAAGGTTTCCAATCCAATTTCTCTTCCATGTGGATTGACGCATCTATCTAGTGCCAACAGTCTTATAACAGCTTCTTCAACATTTTTAACCTGGTGAAGTTTATGTGGCCCACCACCAGTGGCTGATGTTTCGATTTTATTTTGTTTTCTTCTTTTTTATCTTACATTTTAAATCGATCCATAGTCTCGCCATTTTTCTGAGGTAAGTTCCGGGGTCCTAAGCTATTCAGCTCGACAGCAATGTTTTCCCACTTCAGCTTCTGAACAAAATCCTTTGGCAATTTGGCACCAACCTGCAAAACTGTTTTTTGTTGATTACTGTCTTTTGTGCCCCTTGGAAATAATAATTAAGATTTAAGAGTATTATTTTTTTTTAAATCAGCATCCACCTGTCAATTTATTATTTCATCGGTACAACAGATGTCGTCTCAGTGGGAGCGCCGATCTACAAATAAAAAGAAGCGTCAGGGTTCGGACTTCAGTTTCAAAATTTCGAAGCAACTTTGGAAAAAAAGCGAAGTAAAACCAAAAATTTCGGAAGTAGATTTAAAAATAAAAGACTCAAACTCTCAGAACATGTTTCTTAAGTTTATTACACAAAAATTATTTTTCAACAAAATAAAAATAAATTAAATAATTATTAGAAACGAAGTATTCAGACTCAATCGTTTATACAAATTATTATTATGTTTAGTTGCTTGTGTTTAAAAAAAAAATTACCGTTGAGAAATTTGTACAGTTTTATAAACTTTATTAATGCAAAAGGTGGTTCAAAAATGTCCTAACGGTTATCCGTAAGTGATCGTGAAAACATAAAATTTTCAACAGTTTTTACATTCAAAATGTGTTCTTTAACACATTAATAGAAAGTTTTACTTATTATTGCACAATGGAACTTTATTTGTTAAAATGTATAATGGACTGTATTTTTGTTGGTCTGCTCACGTTGGCTCCTCGATTTTAAGTGAGCATTCGTGAGTAGCGCATCTCCCTCGAAGTGTCGCAGCAACCGCTACCGCAGCTGTTGCTCACCGTCGCTGTTGCCCTTGTCGTCGTATGTTCGCTGTTTCTCGTTCCGCTATCCAGGCGATAGCATTTTCCCATCGTTATTGCTGCCATTGCAAACGATTGCTCGCTCCTCTGCGCTGTTTCTCGGTCGCAACAATCGTTAGCCAGGCGATGGCATTCCTCATCCCTGTTGCTGCTGTTGGCGAACGATTGCTTGCTCTTGTGCGCTGTTTCTCGGTCGCAACCACCGTTAGCCAGGCGATGGCATTCCTCATCGCTGTTGCTGCTGTTGGCGAACGATTGCTTGCTCTTGTGCGCTGTTTCTCGGTCGCAACAACCGCTAGCCAGACCGTGGGATTTTATCATCGTTATTGCTGTTGGCGAACGATTGCTTGGGGGTTGCGATGCTTATATACGTGGCAATTCTCGGCAGTTGTTCTGGTTTTGAACATCGGAAGGCGCACCCGTCACCACATCATCAACATAAAAATCCTCTAACAATATTTTAGAGGCCATAGGATGTGACTCTTTGTAGTCCATGGCAAGCTGCTCCAAAACTCGTACCGACAGAAAAGGTGCTGATGCCGTCCCATACGTCACTGTACATAATTGAAAATGTTTTAAAGGTTCATCGAGTTCCTCACGCCACAATATGCGTTGGTAATTTCGGTGCTGATTGGCAACCCAAATCTGACGGAACATTTTAATTATGTCCGCTGAGAAAACATATTTGTAAAACCGAAAACGCAAACACACAGCAAATAGATTGCGCTGAATTGGCGGTCCAATATGTAATTGACTGTTAAGTGACTTACCTCCAGCATCCTGAAACGATCCGTCAAATAACACCCTTAATTTGGTTCCAATGACAGGATGGTGGGGAAGATAAAATATTTTGTTGCCCTGAACTTCAACCTCCTCAGCTATCAGCTCCCTCATGTGACCGAGACTCTGATACTCCCTCATGAATTTGACATACTGCTGTTTCAGAGCAGGATCTCGCGAAAGACGTCTTTCCGTACCACGGAAACGTGCCAAAGCTCGATCATATGTGTCCGCAAATGTAACACCCTCCTCGATGAATGGAAGCTCGACAACATATTTACCGTCCAAATGTCGACGATGAGTATTTTTGAAGTGTTCTTCTACAATTAGAGTTGTTTCATCAGGCTTCGCTTCAAACTAGAATCTAAGATTTCCCAGAATGCTCGCAGAGATTTGTCCACATCCATCAAAGTTAGCATAGACGAAGTAGATGTATGCGTTTCTTTTGCCAACGCCGATGTTACAACCCAGCCAAATATTGAAGATACAGCTATAACACTTCCGAGGTCATCGCGTATTTTATTCATAGTGAAGACATCCCACACGTAGTCTGCTCCGAGCAGAATATCGATTTCAGAAGGCTGGTTAAATGTGGGATCAGCAAGGATTAAATCTTGAATCTCTGCAATTGAAGATGCATCAAATTGAAGTCTTGGTAGAGACGATGTTATTTTTCCCAAAACATGAACCCGGGCGTCGATTGATCTATTCGCGACTTTAGACTGCGCATATGAACCACTCCATGGCCATTGGTTGAATCGGCCTTAACTGAAGAAATTCCTGAGAGTGCAATGCGCGAGTGTTGACGTGGAAGTCCCAGGCGTTTCATACAACTCTCAGTTATATACGAGAGCTCAGATGCTGTGTCAAGAAGTATACGGCAAGAAATTAACTGACCTTGATGATGACGAACATTAACAATAGCTGTCGGCAAAATATGGCTAAAATTCTGGATTTTTGGCGCTGATTTAAAGTTCGACGAATATGATTCAGCAAATGAGTTTAGCGAGACAGGATGAGAAGTACCAGCACTGGATGACGAAGGTTCACGAGAAGATGTTGTCCGAGTAGAAGAAGCATTGAGACTACCTGACCTATCAGGAGTAGGAACCTGCGATGGCGTGAAATGAACTACTGTGTGATGCTTTTGACTGCAGGTTTTGCAACGTTGCGAAGACTTGCAATAATTGGCGGAATGTCCCTTTCCCAAACAGTTGTAGCACAAGCGTTTGTCCTTCACAAAGGACCGGCGTTGGATGGTTGTTAACGATAAAAACTGAGGGCACTTATATATAACATGCTCACTGGAGTTACACTTGGGACAATTTTTTTGATCACTGATCGATACCATGGACGTGGTGGTCTGTTGCTTAGCACTAAAGAATTTGGTATGCTTCTTACCAAGCTCGAGTTCCTCGCAGCGTTGGTCCAAGAATTTTAAGAAAGATCCAATGGTTGGTTTCGGCTGATCTCTGCTAGCGACGATCCATTTGCGGCGTGAATCAGCATCCAACTTATTATTTAGTAAATAAATTAACCAATGGTCACGTTCATTTTGATTTATTGCCTCCAACCCCTTTACAACTTCGTTTGCTATGTCTGATGTTTTTCGGAGGCCAACATAGTCTTCATCTCTGACAGGTTTCAGTGCCATAAACATTTCAATATACGAATTGACTATATGTCGTGGTCTATCGTAACGCTCCTTAAGTCTACCCCAAGCTGACTCATAAGATGTATCGGAGACTTGTAGATGTTTAATTAGCTTTGCAGCATCATTTTTTAGGAGTGAGGATAAATAATAATACTTCTCTGTTTTAGTTAAATCCGTCCTGGAATCAATTGCTCCAACAAACAAGTCCTTAAAACCTGGCCAGCTATCGTAATTTCCCGAGAAAGGCTCAATTTGAATTTTGGGCAGATCGTGTCGAGATGGTTGTGCAACACGATTAGCTGAATCGGCCTTAACTTCAGGATTTGAATTCGCAGGATTTAACGAATCCTTTAGTGCTTGAAGGATACCCTTCGAAGAGATATATTTTTCCTCATAATCCGCGAAATCAGCCTCCGGATCTGTAAACCCTTCCAAATTTGCAAATTCGTATAATTTGGTAATAATCTCTTCGAACTTCGCCCAAGCGTCGTTCAGCCTAGCGATCCGTGTCTCCACCTCCTGCAGCGATACCTCTTTTGGAAGGTTATGGGCATAAGTATGCGCGCGAGTTAGGGATGTTTTCAGCAAACCCACGACCTTCGCTTTGGTTTTCATATGTTCGGCCATATCTGAACATACAATGGAAAACCCCAAACAGCAACAACACCGAAGAAACTCCGACGGACAAACGAAAACCAGCGGTTTTTTCTATACCAGCGGCACGGTAACAAACGAACGATAAAATATGCGCAACACTAAACAGTTAAATTTTCTCTGTCTGTTCAAGCTGTACACGACCGTATTATTTCTAGTATGTATATGTGTAATGTGTACTATCCCGCTTTAACACCGACACGAAGAACAAAGGAACGAAAATCACAACACAAAGGAACTTGCACTTTGTCCTCATACACGAACAAAAACAACTTGCAACATCAAATGGTGTTTGTATGTGAACAATCCCGCTTCACCACCAATGACCAAAACGACCGAACGGGGAAAAAATACACGTTTGTATTGATGTGTATAATCCCGCTTACCCGACGACAATATGACAAACAAGAACCGAACGGGGAAAACTACACTTTGTACGTATGTGTACAATCCCGCTTCGCCACCAACAAGATGACCAAAACGACCGAACGGGGAAAACTACACGTTTTTACGGCAAAACGACCGAACGGGGAAAAAATACACGATTGTATTTATGTGTTGCGATGCAAAAAACGAACTTTGTCACTTGTATCAATTTTCCTTTTTTGTCTGTTATACATGTAAATGTATGTATATACTCCCGCACGATGGCACGATGCACAAAAACGAACGAACCAACGGGAACAACACAAACGAACTTTGCCACTATTGTCTCAATTTTCCTTTTTTATGCGTTATATACATCTGAATGTATATGTACACTCCCGCTTTACTAATGGCACGATGTACAAAAAAAAAAACGAACGAACCAACGCAACGGGAACAAAAAACGAACCATGCCACTATTGTCTTGATTTTCCTTTTTTATGCATTTATGTTTCAATATTTAGATTGTGGCAATGGCAAATAACACAAGGAAACGCACAAAAAAAACAAAACACAAATGTGTGACGATAAAACGACGGATTCAACCGGACGAACAAAACGAATAACTCTCAACAAACGACTGCGGTGTGGACTGTATTTCTTTTTTGATTGCCCAAATGTTTACAACGATTCGGCGAACGACGGTCCAAAATGATCTGGCGAACGAAGGACCAAAATGAATTACAACGATAACTCAGAATTTGATTGAATTTAAAATGTCTTTATTCACTTTATTTTACATTTATCGAGATTGTTTGTTGAGAGGGAACCGCCCGGTTTGAATGCCGTTTAACAACTGACTCTATATGAATATTTACAATGAAGAGAGATTACAATGTACTAAGTATTAAAAGTATTAAAGTATTAAAAGTAGTTAGGTATATAAAAGAAAAAAGTGAATTTAATACGAATGTAGCATTCGTTCCTCAACACAAGCTCAAGCTCGATATTGGTTGATGATGAACTGCGCCGACGGAAACTGGCTTCACTGCTAAAGACGCTCCTGCCCTTTGCTGCACGGTCATTTTCATCTCTCGGATGGGCCAAGTTTGCTCTGGGGATTTAAGCCAAGATGGACCTTGCCACCAGAGTGTTGAGTCGATCAGCTGCGGTGCTGAGAGTCCTCTTGATCCTAAATCGGCTGGATTGTCTCCTGAAGCGACGTGTCTCCATGGGTGTCCATCAGTTAGCTCTTGTATGGAAGCGACTCTGTTGGCTTCGAAAGTCTTTAGCTCGCATGGCGGTTTGGCAATCCAGTATAGGGCAACTGTTGAGTCAGTCCAGAAGGTCTTCGTAGCGCCTTGAAGGCTGGAAGCCTTCACGACCTGTGCCATTAAGTTGCATAGAAGGTTTGCCGCACATAATTCCAGCCTTGGGATGCTTACGGTTCTCAAGGGTGCCACTCTAGTCTTTGAAGCCACAAGAACGCACCTAGTTGCTCCATTGCTGCATGTAGATCGGATGTATATTGCTGCCGCATAAGCTCTTGCTGATGCGTGTGCAAACCCATGAAGCTGGATCGTAGCTCTGGCATCTGTTCCCAGCCATCTTGGAACTTGTACGGCCGTGAGATGTGACAGTTGCTCGTGGAAGGTTTTCCAGATAGGCACTATTGCTGCGGGTATGTCTTCATCCCATTGAACACCGCTGCGCCATAGCTCTTGAATGAGAATCTTGGCGCTCACTACGACTGGGGCCAGATATCCTCTGGAGGTTCCACTGCTCTGGATGGATTCGCACTTGTCGAAACATCTTTTTGACGTCTGCGGTTACAGCGATCTTGAAGGTTCTGAAGCGTGTTATGATGGAGGACAAGTCATCTTGAAGCTTGCTACCAGAGAACTGCACGTCGTTCAATGATAAGCCGGTGTTGCTCTTGCATGAAGCATCAAAAACTACTCGGAATTTCCTTGTAACACAGTGGTGTGGTATATGATATACCGTCTCGTTGGGTTTGGGACTCCTGGTGACAGGCGTCATGTGTCCCAGCTGGCTGTATTCACGCATGAACTCGATGTAGGTTTTCTTTAGCTCCTGGTTCGCGTTCAGCTTCCTTTCCAGTTGTGTGAATCTTCGCATGGCAGCAGCTCTGGTAGTGCCCAAGTTTTGTGCTCGCGGACTGAGGGGTATCTTTACGACATAACGACCAGTGATGTCGCGATAATGAGTGATCCTGAAATTCTCCTCGGTCCATTGGTCATCTGCTGACACCGTCGCTGCTCTGCTTGGTTCCTCTATTTCCCAGAATCTTTTGAGGATGTCACTTTATTGCTCTTGCTCGCCATATGCTCCAGTTACTGCGATCAGCGTTCTCGCTATTTGCTCTGATGAGTGTATCCGACCTATGAGTATCCATCCCAGATGGGTATCTTGCGCTGTCAGACCGGATTTAAACTTCCTGGTTTCGCTCTTGATGATTGTGGCCCAGACTTGTGCTCCCAAGAGGATGACTATGCTCGCGCTTTCGTTGAAGTCGGGGTCAGCTAGGCTAAGTGCATTGGTTTCTATGTAGCGTGCAGTTAATGGAAAAGGATGGCTCCGTGAGGGATCGTATCTCTAGTGACACGACTCCTGATAACTGCACGTTAGTACTAGCGCCAATGCCTGATATCCATGTGTAGGAGGTTCGCTTTTTGACGGCAAGTTTCCGCACCAGTTGCTCGGTAATTAAGTTGATTTGGCTGCCCGTGTCCAAAAGCGCTCTTGCTTGTCGTCGTTGTCCTCCACTGCTCAAGAGTGCTATGCGCGCTGTAGCTAATAATGCATTATCATGCCCAATGATATCTGGTTGCTCTGGTCTGCTCATTTGTGTGTTGGAGGGTTGCTCGTTGTGTGCCGCTCTGTATGATGATGATGGCTATTCGTCGGACTGGCACTCGGGAGAATGTTCTTGCTCTGTATGAGCGACGGCAGCCAGGCTTGCCTTTGCTGTTGCTTGGTAGGGGCACAGGACGCTGTTGTGCTTCCTGTTGCACCGCCGGCAAGCACCTGCACCGCAGTTTGCTGACATGTGGCCGCTTCTCAGGCAGTTTGAGCACAGCTTCCAATTCCGAACTTTCTCTGTTCTTGCTGGAACTGACAGTGCCAGGAAGTCCTCACATCGGTAGAGTGGATGCTGAGTTTTGCACAGGGGGCACTTCTGCACTGAGGCTGACTTGCTTCCAGCGCTTGATGTAGTGCTCGTTCGCTGCTCTATCTCGGAGACTTTGATCTCAGCCCTTTCCAATTGATCGAAGAAGGCAGAGTCTAGTGCACTTGCTCTCTTCTCCAGAAATTTGAAGAATTCTTCCAACGTTGAGATTTTTCTCACATCTTCTCTCGCCATTTGCCATGCGTGATTGGTTTCGACATCGAGTCTCGATCTCAGCATGTTGACTAAGATTGGGTCCCAGGAGGTTGTGTCCAGGCCCAGCGCGGTCAAGGATGTCAGGTGGGCATTGGTTGTGTTTACGAGATCGCGAATTGCTCTGGACCTTGGTCGCTCCTCAGCGATGCTCGGCATTGCATGAAGCGCATTCAGGTGGGCGTCGACGATGTTCTGCGTATTGTCGTATACCTCGTTAAGTTTCGCCCATGCCTCAGCGTAGTTTGCGTCGGTCACCTGCCATCTATTCATTAGCCGGGCTGGAGCTATTTCTAGGCACTGCCGCAGCTCTCGCATTTTGGTGACGTTGGCCATCCCAGGATTCTCATGCACTTCAGTGATATCCTGGTCGCGGAACTCACGCCACTTGGTGTAATCACCCTTGAATGTCACCAACTTGGTTGCTCGCTCCTGTCGTAGTTGAATGAGGTTGGTTGTTGGAGTGGCACTGCTTGCGGAGTTCCTTTTAAGCGCTTCAAGGCGCGTGCGCATGCTGGCCATTGCTAAATGGTAAGGCTCCTCCACTGCCGCCAAGTACAGATCATGGGCCTCCAGCTCTTCCGCTGTCCCGGCACTTCCCACTAAGGACACATGCTCGGTGACCAGTTTGCCGAAATTCGAAACAGCCGATTCCAACTTAATGGCGATTAATCGCTCGTCCGCCTTCTCCAGGTCCCCACCGTTCGCAAATTTGAACGTCCGTAAAAGAGAAGAACGAAATGTGTCTCTGCGCGCAATGTCGCCCATAGCTTTTGCCCGTGAGACCACCGAACGAAAACACAAGACCCAGGTCAACCCTTCGGAGGTTTTGTGTTCGAGGGTGGAATAAGCTGTTGGGTGGACTTCTCAAGGACGCACAAGTCAGCTCTGCACAATTAACACTGCTCGCACTTTTTTTTTTTTTTTTTTTCAAAATAAAAATGTTTGCCTCTACGGCCGCACTGCACAATGTTTTTTGAAATAAAATATTTGCCTCTACAGCTGCACTGCTCAATAATGTTTTTTTTTTTTTTTTAAAAAAAGTTTGCTGCACACTGCACAATATTTTTGAAATAAAATGTTTGCTCTACGGCTGCACTGCACAATACTTTTAAAGAAAATGTTTGCCTCTACGGCTGCACACTGCCCAATGTATAATATTTGCCTCTACGGCTGCACTGCACAATATTTTTTAAAATAAAATGTTTGCCTCTACGGCTGCACTGCTCAACAGTTTTTTTTATATTGCCTTGCCTTAAGGCTGCACTGCACTTTATCTATAATTCGCTGGTTTATCTGGCTCCGATAGGACCAAATGTTCTTTAACACATTAATAGAAAGTCTTACTTATTATTGCACAATGGAACTTTATTTGTTAAAATGTATAATGGACTGTATTTTTGTTGGTCTGCTCACGTTGGCTCCTCGATTTTAAGTGAGCATTCGTGAGTAGCGCATCTCCCTCGAAGTGTCGCAGCAACCGCTACCGCAGCTGTTGTTGTTCACCGTCGCTGTTGCCCTTGTCGTCGTATGTTCGCTGTTTCTCGTTCCGCTATCCAGGCGATAGCATTTTCCGATCGTTATTGCTGCCATTGCAAACGATTGCTCGCTCCTCTGCGCTGTTTCTTGGTCGCAACAACCGTTAGCAAGGCGATGGCATTCCTCATCGCTGTTGCTGCTGTTGGCGAACGATTGCTTGCTCTTGTGCGCTGTTTCTCGGTCGCAACCACCGTTAGCCAGGCGATGGCATTCCTCATCGCTGTTGCTGCTGTTGGCGAACGAGTGCTTGCTCTTGTGCGCTGTTTCTCGGTCGCAACAACCGCTAGCCAGACCGTGGGATTTTATCATCGGTATTGCTGTTGGCGAACGATTGCTTGGGGGTTGCGATGCTTATGTACGTGGCAATTCTCGGCAGTTGTTCTGGTTTTGAACAAACTGTTTCTGAATTTGTTCTTTATTAGGTTCATTTCCGAAAATTTTCTCTCAGCTGCAGCGCTGCTGTGGGGTAAAACGGCTAGATTCAACATATATTCTGACAAATTTTTGAACATGAATTCATTTGTAAAAGGGAAATGCCCCGACCAGTTTTGAAATTGAAGTTAAATCCCCTTCTTGAATTTTTATTGGGTTTAAATAGGTACTGAATCAAATTCAGTTTGTCATCTTCAAATGCAAACCTTGATTTTATTTGGATGCACAAAGTTAAGTAGTATTTCAAAATGTTTCCTTATATTTGTAAAACAGTTTCATTTGAAACATTCTTTTCATTTTGTTCGAATGCCATTCCACAAAATATTTGCGGAAAAGGAACCTGAAAATTTTTGTTTTCAAATTCAACTTCTATACTTAAGAATTGGGTTTTTATAAAATTGCTTTAGCAGTTTTTAAAAAAAATTGTCGAATTACTGGCAGAAGCAGAAGAATTATGGTTTTCTCGGATTGGAAAACTCGGTTCATTTTATTAATATTAAGTGTTCAAAAGCTCAGTAAAATAGAAACTCGCGTGTTTGAAAACATAATAATTTTATTATAATTAAAAATATTTAACTGACAAAAAATAGTGGACTGTAAATTTTAACATCCGCTCAGAATCGAAGTGAGTACGGAAGACATCCGCCCTGGATGAATTCAGTATTGCAAGTAAAAAGTGTAGACCGCTCGATGGCCATGCACATCGTGTGGCGACGTTTCATATACTCATATCTTGCGAGCCGTTAAAAACGTTGATGATTGGCTCCTGCTAGACGAATGTTATCGGCTGTTCTTCTGTTTGCTCTTCACGCCGCAGTAACCGGAGATCGCTTCCCATACAAAGGGTTGCTAGTGTTGTTGTTGTCTTCTCGGTCGTCGATGCAGCTGGTGGTCGATGTTTGCTATTTTTCAGTCGCAGGTACCGCTATTTTTCAGTGCTGTTGTTGGGTTCGGCCGAGTATATGCCCTTCATATATCTCGGTCCGAAAATTTGTGTGTTTGCTCTTGGTACGTTGACGGGCGATGAAAAGGTATGCAAAATGTTTTCTCGCGCCGCTCTAGGTTACCGTTTCTTGGGACCGAGTATGTGCACTTCGTATATCTCGGTCCGAAATCTGTGCCAGGCACTAGGCATGTTACATGTTACAACACAGTAATGTACAGTACAGTAGATACTGTTTGCTTTTTTTTCTGTGGCATCACATGATAATGGCGTTTATTATCGTGCGCTTATCGTCGCTCACATATGCCCGTTGTTTGTGATGCACTATCACGTTGTCTGGTGTCCTTGTTTTTTAAACATTAAGAATATAGGATAAAAAAACATACAGTTTGTCAACTAATTCTTTGCAAAGTTAAATAAATATTGGGAAAGGCACTTGATTTCATATTCAGTTTTTCACAATATTTTTCATAGTATGTATTCTTAAATAAAATAATTAACAAAATGAATTACAACGATAACTCAGAATTTGATTGAATTTAAAATGTCTTTATTCACTTTATTTTACATTTATCGAGATTGTTTGTTGAGAGGGAACCGCCCGGTTTGAATGCCGTTTAACAACTGACTCTATATGAATATTTACAATGAAGAGAGATTACAAGGTACTAAGTATTAAAAGTATTAAAGTATTAAAAGTAGTTAGGTATATAAAAGAAAAAAGTGAATTTAATACGAATGTAGCATTCGTTCCTCAACATCAAGACACCAAAATATTCGGATTTACTTAAATGCTATTACATTATTCTTAAAACTATTACAATGAGGTTATTACAGTTCGGCCATTCTGATTATACAATCGGCCTCGATTGTGTTTAAAATAAGTACTACATAATAAGGTTAAGTGTTGCCTTCAGACTACGAACCATTCTTAGCTATACTTCGATCCGACTCAACCCATTTCTTCAATCTGCTTGAATCTAAAATACCATGATATGGTATCTGTGTATCTTGAAAACCTTCAACATCTTCTATCACACTTCTATCACATAACGATCGTTGTCTAATTTTTTCTTTATAACATATGGACCGCGATATTTAGGTATTAGCTTCTTGCTAGTTCCGACCGAAGTGTCTACATTTTTAATGACAACAAAATCGCCAACATCAAATTGTTTGGCTAAAGAATGATGGTCGTTGAAATGGTGCAGATTGTGCAATTGCGACTTCTCAATTGCTTCGGAAGCTTTACTTCGCAATTTAATCAAATCTTCTCTTACTCTATCTGTATACCTCTCATCCAAATACTCCGTTAACTCATCGATAACACACCCTCTCTGTTCGATACCAAATAACAACTTACTTGGTGACAACCCTGTGCTTGAGTGATTAGTATTATCAAAAGCATACTCTACCCTAGTTAGTTTTTGCCTCCAATCGGCCTGCTGAGGAGATTCCGATAACTTCGATAACATAGCCTTCATATCACGGTTTACCCGTTCCACTTGGCCATTCGACTGCGGGGAAGCTACAGCAACTTTGACATGTTCAATATTGCGCTCTTTCACAAAATTACCAAATTCCTGAGAAGTAAAGCTAGTGCCTCGGTCACTTATGATTCTACGTGGGCGACTGTAGTAGTCAAAATATCGATTTAGAGCGTTTATTGCCTCTCTTGTTCCCGGTGTATTTACCGGATATAGTTTGACGAATTTTGTAAACCCATCAATTATTGCAAAAACGTGCTTACTTCTCGAGTTTATGGATGGCAATGGACCGAAATGGTCTATATGTATTGTATCGAAAGGTTCTGATCTCTTTGGTATATTATACAAATTCCTTTCGGTACACCTATGGGGTGCCGAATTATATATACACTTCAAACAGTTTCTAATAAATTTATTAAGCTTCTCTTTTACGTTGGGGATCCAGTAATGTTTCAAAAGTTGATTGGCACACTTGTCAATACCAAAATGACCGCACTTTTCATGAATTGAACGTATAACGTTCTCTTCCAACTCCTTAGGCACATACAGTTGGCGCCTGTTGTGTAACCCTACGCGAAAAACTAACCCATCTTCTAAAATATACCCAGGCAGTTCACCCTTTTCTTACGTATCCCGGATTGATTGTATTTTTGCATCACGAGCCTGAGTAATCTGAATATTTCTATTTAGTTCTTCGGTTGTCACTGCGGCAATATTATGAACACGACTAAGGGCATCAACATGTGCCATTCTTTCTCCCTTACGATGTTGCACTTGGTAATTGTAATTCTCAAATTTCAAAGCCCACTTGGCAATACGAGGATTTACATCTTTTTTTCTTAATGTCTGAGACAGGGCCTCACAATCAGTGACAATAACAAATGGCAACCGGTCAAGGAAAGTATTAAAGCGATCCAGCGCATAGACTACAGCTAACGTCTCTAGCTCAAAACTAATTAACTTGGACTCCCCGTCAGTTCTCTTCTTAGAAAAGAAGGCGACTGGATGAAATTTTCTGTCATCTTGCTTTTGCATAAGGACAGCACCAAACCCATGGGAGCTTGCGCCACAATGTAGCTCCGTTTCTCGCTTGGGGTCGTATATTGCCAGTACCGGAGAGGAGACCAACTTCTTCTTTAAAAGTTCAAAAACTGCGGTGCACTCATCAGTCCAAACAAATTTTACATCCTTTTTCAATAAGTTTGTTAACGGCCTGGCTAAACACGAAAACCCAGGGACAAATGGTGGAAGTAAGAAAATAGGCCGTTACATCTCTGGACTTCTTTACTATTACGGGGCATCTGGTATGTGCGGATAGCTTCTAAGTGAGTATCGTTTGGGCGAATACCCTTTCCATTTACATGATACCCTAAGTAATCAATCTCATTAAAGGCAAACCTACATTTTTTCATATTTAATTCTAAGCCGGCCTCTCTTAACAATATCAAGACTTTAGTAAGAATCTCAATATGCATGTCTCATATGCATCTCTGGTCGCAATGCAGATATCATCAAGGTATACAATGACTAGACCCTTATCAATCAACGGTTTTAGTGCTAAATAGATGTATCTTTGAAAAGCGGCTGGTGCGTTCTTGGGACCGAAGGGCATAAAGACATATTCATACTGTCCGAAGGGTGTAACAAAGGATGTGTACTTTATGGATTCTTCAGATAATCTAATATGATGAAATCCATCTCTTAAATCTAATGTAGTAAAAATATTCTTGTTTGCAAAATATTCTAAACAGTCTTCTATCAAAGGCAGAGGAAAATTGTCCCTAACCGTATGTTTATTCAAAGCGCGGTAGTCTACACACATCCTAATTTCACCGTTCTTCTTTCTAACTAACACAAGAGCTGACGCATAAGGCGAGTTGCTTTGTCTAATCACACCATTTTCCAAAAGTCGGTCAATTATATTGTGGACTTCTGTTCGTTCATAATAAGACAGTCGTCTGGGTGAACAATATATTGGTACATCCTTAGTCAAAGTTATCTTCATGGAATAATCCATAAATTTAGTTTCTACCTTAGCCTTTGAGTAGTGTTCATCAACAATAGTTCTAATAGCACTTGAATGAGAAGCATCCAGATTTTCGTTCACATTTATTTCATAATTTTGTTCTTTACCTATCTCAACTGCACTCACCAAAAACCCTAAATCAACAAAATCAATCATCTCTTTATCACTTTTATGATTTATTAAATCTAATTCCGATACATCAACAACACCTTCAGTCAGAACTTTACAATCTTCGGTTATAACACTATCTATGGTCTTAATTTGTCTATCTGTATCAGCAGAGTCGGGCTTACCACTAATAGCTACATGGTTTGAATTCTGCAAAATATCAAAAGACATAAGTGCACTGATTGTTTCTTTACTTAACTCAAACATTTTATTTTGTACTTCATTATTTTTTAATTTTAACAACAGTTCGCGATTATAAACTCTCTTAATACGGCATAAATGAATATTAAATTTTCTTAAAACGTCACGTCCCATAAGGAGAGGTATTATAGACTCTTCATCTGGAAGTACAATGAATTTATGAATCAATGTCTTTCCTCTGAATATAACTTTACAATTTACCAAATTGTTTGGCTAAAGAATGATGGTCGTTGAAATGGTGCAGATTGTGCAATTGCGACTTCTCAATTGCTTCGGAAGCTTTACTTCGCAATTTAATCAAATCTTCTCTTACTCTATCTGTATACCTCTCATCCAAATACTCCGTTAACTCATCGATAACACACCCTCTCTGTTCGATACCAAATAACAACTTACTTGGTGACAACCCTGTGCTTGAGTGATTAGTATTATCAAAAGCATACTCTACCCTAGTTAGTTTTTGCCTCCAATCGGCCTGCTGAGGAGATTCCGATAACTTCGATAACATAGCCTTCATATCACGGTTTACCCGTTCCACTTGGCCATTCGACTGCGGGGAAGCTACAGCAACTTTGACATGTTCAATATTGCGCTCTTTCACAAAATTACCAAATTCCTGAGAAGTAAAGCTAGTGCCTCGGTCACTTATGATTCTACGTGGGCGACTGTAGTAGTCAAAATATCGATTTAGAGCGTTTATTGCCTCTCTTGTTCCCGGTGTATTTACCGGATATAGTTTGACGAATTTTGTAAACCCATCAATTATTGCAAAAACGTGCTTACTTCTCGAGTTTATGGATGGCAATGGACCGAAATGGTCTATATGTATTGTATCGAAAGGTTCTGATCTCTTTGGTATATTATACAAATTCCTTTCGGTACACCTATGGGGTGCCGAATTATATATACACTTCAAACAGTTTCTAATAAATTTATTAAGCTTCTCTTTTACGTTGGGGATCCAGTAATGTTTCAAAAGTTGATTGGCACACTTGTCAATACCAAAATGACCGCACTTTTCATGAATTGAACGTATAACGTTCTCTTCCAACTCCTTAGGCACATACAGTTGGCGCCTGTTGTGTAACCCTACGCGAAAAACTAACCCATCTTCTAAAATATACCCAGGCAGTTCACCCTTTTCTTACGTATCCCGGATTGATTGTATTTTTGCATCACGAGCCTGAGTAATCTGAATATTTCTATTTAGTTCTTCGGTTGTCACTGCGGCAATATTATGAACACGACTAAGGGCATCAACATGTGCCATTCTTTCTCCCTTACGATGTTGCACTTGGTAATTGTAATTCTCAAATTTCAAAGCCCACTTGGCAATACGAGGATTTACATCTTTTTTTCTTAATGTCTGAGACAGGGCCTCACAATCAGTGACAATAACAAATGGCAACCGGTCAAGGAAAGTATTAAAGCGATCCAGCGCATAGACTACAGCTAACGTCTCTAGCTCAAAACTAATTAACTTGGACTCCCCGTCAGTTCTCTTCTTAGAAAAGAAGGCGACTGGATGAAATTTTCTGTCATCTTGCTTTTGCATAAGGACAGCACCAAACCCATGGGAGCTTGCGCCACAATGTAGCTCCGTTTCTCGCTTGGGGTCGTATATTGCCAGTACCGGAGAGGAGACCAACTTCTTCTTTAAAAGTTCAAAAACTGCGGTGCACTCATCAGTCCAAACAAATTTTACATCCTTTTTCAATAAGTTTGTTAACGGCCTGGCTAAACACGAAAACCCAGGGACAAATGGTGGAAGTAAGAAAATAGGCCGTTACATCTCTGGACTTCTTTACTATTACGGGGCATCTGGTATGTGCGGATAGCTTCTAAGTGAGTATCGTTTGGGCGAATACCCTTTCCATTTACATGATACCCTAAGTAATCAATCTCATTAAAGGCAAACCTACATTTTTTCATATTTAATTCTAAGCCGGCCTCTCTTAACAATATCAAGACTTTAGTAAGAATCTCAATATGCATGTCTCATATGCATCTCTGGTCGCAATGCAGATATCATCAAGGTATACAATGACTAGACCCTTATCAATCAACGGTTTTAGTGCTAAATAGATGTATCTTTGAAAAGCGGCTGGTGCGTTCTTGGGACCGAAGGGCATAAAGACATATTCATACTGTCCGAAGGGTGTAACAAAGGATGTGTACTTTATGGATTCTTCAGATAATCTAATATGATGAAATCCATCTCTTAAATCTAATGTAGTAAAAATATTCTTGTTTGCAAAATATTCTAAACAGTCTTCTATCAAAGGCAGAGGAAAATTGTCCCTAACCGTATGTTTATTCAAAGCGCGGTAGTCTACACACATCCTAATTTCACCGTTCTTCTTTCTAACTAACACAAGAGCTGACGCATAAGGCGAGTTGCTTTGTCTAATCACACCATTTTCCAAAAGTCGGTCAATTATATTGTGGACTTCTGTTCGTTCATAATAAGACAGTCGTCTGGGTGAACAATATATTGGTACATCCTTAGTCAAAGTTATCTTCATGGAATAATCCATAAATTTAGTTTCTACCTTAGCCTTTGAGTAGTGTTCATCAACAATAGTTCTAATAGCACTTGAATGAGAAGCATCCAGATTTTCGTTCACATTTATTTCATAATTTTGTTCTTTACCTATCTCAACTGCACTCACCAAAAACCCTAAATCAACAAAATCAATCATCTCTTTATCACTTTTATGATTTATTAAATCTAATTCCGATACATCAACAACACCTTCAGTCAGAACTTTACAATCTTCGGTTATAACACTATCTATGGTCTTAATTTGTCTATCTGTATCAGCAGAGTCGGGCTTACCACTAATAGCTACATGGTTTGAATTCTGCAAAATATCAAAAGACATAAGTGCACTGATTGTTTCTTTACTTAACTCAAACATTTTATTTTGTACTTCATTATTTTTTAATTTTAACAACAGTTCGCGATTATAAACTCTCTTAATACGGCATAAATGAATATTAAATTTTCTTAAAACGTCACGTCCCATAAGGAGAGGTATTATAGACTCTTCATCTGGAAGTACAATGAATTTATGAATCAATGTCTTTCCTCTGAATATAACTTTACAATTTACCGTACCGTATGAAAAGATTGATTGATTTCCCATACCGCGGAAGGATGTTGGCCTCTTCCCTTCAAACACAAATGGTACTACCGACTTCCGAACAAAACTACTTGGGCTACCGGTATCAAAAAGAGAAAAACACGTCTTAGTTTCAGTGCACTTATTTCTATGATCAATAAAGGCAACACTTACCATTTGGAATGCTTGCATTCTTTCTGCTATTTCCTCGAATCCTCGAAACGCTCCAGGATTGTGGTCGTCTTGGTCATCAGCACACTCCTCCACAGCAGCAGATACTCGTTTCTTCCTCGGGCAGTTTTGATGGAAGTGGCCAACTTCATGGCACACAAAACAAGAATTTAGCGGTCGCTTTGGCTTCGGACACTGGCTCTGATAATGCCCAAATTGTGAGCAGTTATAACATCGGATATTCCCGGGATCGGCACTTGACGTAGCAGCAGTAACAGCGGGGGCATAAGGCTTCTTTAGCGGGGCAGCAGTTGTAGCGGTGTGGACAGCAGGGACATAAGATCTCATCGGGACAGTCGGGTGCACGCGTCTTTTCTCATAACGGTCTAGCAGTGACTTCAGTTGTTTGAGGGAAGTGGCACCCATCAAGGTTGCAATATTGCTGCTGCGATCATTTAAACCTTCAATGATGCACTCAATGATGTCGGCTTCAGGAATGTTGGCATGTGAAGCGATCTCCTGCATCTCGATCACATATCGCTTCACTGATTCGGTGGGCTTCAATGTGCGTGATTTCAATTGTTGAAATACCTCGTTCATGGTGAATATGCGGCCGAACTCATCAATTAAAGCATTCTTCAAATCTTCGTACGTATGTGCGATTGTTGTTCGTAGGAATAATTTTGCCGTACCACTCAGCACACGTCGTACACTCACGAATTTGTCACGTTTGTTGCAGCCAAGTACTGCAAAAGCATCCTCAATATCGTCGAACCACTTCCGTACATCGAATGTGTCTTCGCCATTAAAAGGGTGTACCATCGCTTCAAAAGCCGAGAAGTCAAATGTATTTGCTTCCATTGCACCCAATTCCTCCTTCAAACATTGCAGCTCCTTTTGTTTGCGAAGCAACTCAATCTCCTTCTGCACACGGGCCAACTCTGCATCGACATCTGGTGTGTTCTGCGGTACTCTTTCTCCTGGACATCGGTCATCATCTGGGCATCGGTTATCTTCTGGGCATCGGTTATCGTCTGGGCATCGGTTATCGTCTGGGCGTCGGTCGACAGCAGCTTCTCTGCTAGCTAGCAACTGGTCATAAAGTGGACGTAACTCTGACACAGTTGCTTCTTCCTCGAAATCCACGTTGGCGGCGGTTAGAACCTCAATTAACTTGGGTCTGTTAATATATGCCATTAAATATTTTTTTATTTATACTGTTTGGACTTTTACGAGCGCGAATCCCACTTCTGAATTAAAACAACTGTTTGATTTACTTTATTTACTTGGATTTATTTTTGGTTTACTACCATTTGCAAAAATGAACCGAGCGCGGCCAGAGTAAAACAGGAAGTCCCCTCGAACTCGTCTGCCGGATACGATGTAGTGTCAAACTGCCGTACCAATCTTTTTGCAGTGATACCAAGTCACCAAAATATTCGGATTTACTTAAATGCTATTACATTATTCTTAAAACTATTACAATGAGGTTATTACAATACAAAACATAATAAATTATGTATACTCCAACAAAAAAAAACAATACAAAACCTAATAAATTATAAATTTGTATAAATTAAATCCATTCTTCTATTTTTTTTTTTTGGTAAATTTTTCTATCATATTCTTAACAAAATCACAACTTTGGGAACTCCGCAAAGATGTCGGCATTTTTTTTCAATTGTAATGGAAGACAACACAGTAAGCCAGTCTTCTTCCATAATGCAAGACGGGAACACATTTTGCCCATTGCCATATGATAAGGCTCCTTAACTGCCGCCAAATAGACATCTTGGGCCTCCAGTTCTTCTGCTGACCCCGTACTTCCCACCAAGGACAATTGTTCCTTGACCAGCTTGTTAAAGTTCGACTTGGCTGATTTCAACATTGACTGATTGACATTTCATTAGAGTCTGTTGCTTACATTAGTTTACTGAATGAGGATGCTTCTTCGTGGATGTGGTTGTTCTATGTAGATGATGATGCATTGTGTGATGTTCTTGCAATTAATTGTGTGTTACACGACGCACAAGTCAACTCTGTGTAACGAAGTATAACTCCTCCTGGTAACAAACGATGGACAGACCACCCCGCCTACAGTCACCCATGTGACCTCACAGCCACAGGCATCACCAGAGGCCAGTCCGGGCAAAGTGGGAGGGTGTTCGACCAATAAGCAGCGGTAGGCATGCTAGCGGAGCTCCGTCCTCAGCTTGTCGGAATGGGGGGATCTTGCTATCTATTGCCGAACTGCGTTACCTGTTGGCTCATGCCTTCATCTCGAGGAGGTGTTTGAGGAACAGTTTGAAACGAAATTTGACCCGAGATTATATCCCTATCCGATTATCGAAACCCTTTTTCTTTTGAAAACTGGAAGTTAAATGGGGGGTGAGAACTAGATGGGGATGTTCTCTCCTGGTGAACCCACCCCTTAGCCAGAAACAAAGGTTCCTGGCGCCATGGTAGCTACCGCACACTTTTTTTTGTAACTACCCCTTACGCGCTGTGAGACTTCATAGTCCCCTGGTTAGTCGCTGCCCTTATCCCTACATCACCGCCGTCATAATTGGTGTCTAGCACCACATGGTCTTATGACCCGAATCAAAAGATATATTCAAAATTGTATGTACGGACATATTTCAAAGTTTAATTATAAATTTTTATGTTCATTATAAAGTTCTTAATTCTAAGGGGAGGGGACTGTTACGTGCATATGTAACGTATGGGTTTTAAGGTTACCTCTTTTTTCTCACAAACCCTTTGTTCGCGTTTTTACCGTAGTTTAACAACTCCGTAATTTTAATATTCCGTATTTTTAATAAAACAGTATTTTTCGATCCACGTTATAATGAGTTTAATCGAGAATTGAATATTGACACATTTGTTTTTGACATTAATAATTGACATTTTGTATTGTCATAATTTGTTGTTGAATTTAGTGTTTATGAAAAATGTACTAGTTTTTAAGGGTGCAAACAAATTATTCTTAATGCAAATTATAATCAATAAATTATGAAAATAGTATTAGAATTTTTTATTTAATTAGTAGTAATCGCAACAGGGACTGAGATCTTTATATAACTATTAAATATATATCTTACGTTAATGGGCTTTTAGATTTCCAAAAAAAATGTTATTTATCTACTTGAGACACAATTTTTTTTCTACGAAGGGTGAGGAATAGGTGGAGGATAGGTTTTCCCGCTTCGAAATGTCGGAGAAATATTCCGAACAGCTTTTCGGAAGAATACCTCGAAGCAAAAATCATCGGAATCGTACAAAATCGGAGAATTTTCCGCTCCGACGGATACCTCGCTAGGGCCGAATGTAAATGTATACACATTAGCGTGCACTTTCGTACTCAAGCCCTACAAAAGATATTTTGACTTCGAGTACCCAACTCTATACTCTACCTCAAGGGAGCTATTACCGCAAGTTTATCTTAAAAAAAACATCCGTGAGCTACAAATGTCCATCACGGCTATTTGGTGACCGTTTCTTCGGAGGATTCCTTCTTTTTCAGCCACCGGGACCTCGGTTGCTTCTTTCCGACGGATACCTCGCTAGGGCCGAATGTAAATGTATACACATTAGCGTGCACTTTCGTACTCAAGCCCTACAAAAGATATTTTGACTTCGAGTACCCAACTCTATACTCTACCTCAAGGGAGCTATTACCGCAAGTTTATCTTAAAAAAAACATCCGTGAGCTACAAATGTCCATCACGGCTATTTGGTGACCGTTTCTTCGGAGGATTCCTTCTTTTTCAGCCACCGGGACCTCGGTTGCTTCTTTGGGGTTTTCCTTGGGGGGGATGTGCACGTCATTTGACCCGTTGCGCACCACTTGTGGGGGCGGTGTTCCCTTTTGTGTTGCGGTGGTTGCACTGTTGATGGCGTGAGTGTCCTTTCCTCGGGATTGCACGTATGGGTTCGTTTCTGGCACTTTAGATGGCGTGTGTGTCACTTTGTGGCGTTGTTGCACTTCGTAGAGACGTTTGTGGCACTTTGTGGCGTTGTTGCGCTTCGTCGAGACGTTTGTGGCACTTTGTGGCGTTGTTGCACTTCGTCGACACGTTTGTGGCACTTTTATAGCGTTGTTGCACTTCGTCGAGATGTTTGTGGCACTTTGTGGCATTGTTGCACTTCGTCGAGACGTTTGTGGCACTTTGTGGCGTTTTTGCACTTCGTCGAGACGTTTGAGGCACTTTGTGGCGTTGTTGCACTTCGTCGAGACGTTTGTGGCACTTTGTGGCGTTGTTGCACTTCGTCGAGTGTGTTCTGGGGAAATCTATGTTATTAATTTTGAAATTTTAATTTTTATTCTTTTTTTCTTGGGGACAAACTCACTTTATTTTCGTTTCACTTGGTTTTTCGTTGGTACACCTATGTACTTCTAATTCTTTTGTTCACTTAATTTTTCTTTTTTTTTACTGTCGGACGTTTGCTTCGTTTGGTCTCGAAACTCTGACTGACCGCCGACCGGTGTTCAGGATAGTGGTTTGTCGTATTTCCCCCGGTTGTATGGTGCGTCTCTTTCACACTCTCGAATGCTCGCGTACTCCAGTGGATTTATGCCTCTCGTTTTCTCATTCATTTTGACAACAACAACAACAATGACAACACTTTTTGGCTGCAACAAGTTTTTCCGAAACAGCTTGGAATTGCAGCTCAACCTCTTTATGTTTAATGTTATTTAAGCTTACCAAGTGAACAAACATATCTTTTTGGGCATCAGAAATAGATGGTTTGCAAGTTTTGCTTATCCTTGGCGGAATGAAGATGGTGTGAAACAAATTAAAAAAGGAAAAATTTTTTGAATCGGAAAAAGTATTTTATTAGTAAAATTATAAGAATGTATTTATGACTATAATTACCGGCACAAAGCTCGGGGAAACCCATTTTCTTATACATTTCAAGAAAGAGTTTCTCTTTGATTGATGAGAAAAAAACCTTGTTTACCCTTTTTTCTATCTCGTTGTACTTTTCGAAAAGTTTATTAGATTTTCCCGGATGTAATGTGTTGAAGTCTACATTTATTAGTAGTAGGACGTAAATCCTTATACCGTGACCATTCAGTTAAAAATGAAGAAATTGGATATTATTCTTCCTAGGAGAGTTATAAAACAGAAATTCTTTTTTCTTTAAAAACTTTTCGGCTTCAATGTTGTCATTTTGTTCAGAAATAGGATCATTTTCAGTATCAGAAGTGCTTTTGGCTATCTTTCCTTCTACAGACGAGTCAGCTTTTCTCTTCCTTAAAGTACCTGTCAAAATGTTTTCCTGATGGTTGCTTTCCCTTTTGCCACGAAACGTAATGTCTTCATTCGGAAATAATTTTACTATGTATTTCCTTAGCTACTCTTTGCATGGTGTTTGAACACATTTTTAGACCATTGTGATGAAAATGGTCGACAATGCATCTAGATAATATGTTCACTTGAATCAGTTTTTACACAGAAACTGTCTCTTTTTCGTGATGAGGATGCAGATGACATTTTAGTTTTGTGTCCAGTTGTCTCATTATGATGCTTGATATCGCCATTACTCCGTGGCTCACGGAAATATATATTTTGCAAACTGTGCAAAATGCTTCTTCGTTTGTCCTTCCCCTCTTTAGTGTAGACATAGCTGAAATGACATTTTCTTTTTGGTGGAGCCATTATTCAAAATAATAAACACTTGATATAATTTTCAAACGACTATGAATTAGTAGGTACGAATTACAAATAGTGATCGAACGAAACTTAAATACGTGCAAAACAATAGCGAGCGGCGAGCTATTCCAGTATTAATGGAATCACACTTGGAAAGTGTATAGACAACTGTACTCGCATTTGTGTTTGGAACTACACGCAGATATACATCACAAACAATTTCGTAGCCATTGGAATTTGTCGGGACATTTAATAGATCACACCGCTGTTAAAAACGGTGACACGTCGGGACGAATGGCAACCCTACACTAAATGCATACCGTTCACGCGAAGGGGAATTTTTCGCCTGTACGAGAGAAACAAAACAGAGCGACGATATTCTCTTTATGTACAATTTTTGTTTTGTTTTGGGGTTTGGTTACATTTATCCGGACTCGATGTGGACCAATGTATAAAAGCAGACTGTATATTAGGACGAGAAATAAAACACATCATATTGTTTTAAGTCTGGAAAATATCGTATGGAAAAAAACCCGACTATTATAATTTTATTAAACAACTCGAAACAATCAGCTATACAACTTCAATCTGTACGTCTGTACTCGAACGCGTTCTTCTTGTCTCTGGTCTTTTACAAAAATGAGATTATGTTCTCACATACATCTTTATACATATACATACTACATACATACATTGCATTGGTTCGATACAGTGAGATGTTCAAGGAATATTTCTTAGGTGCAGGGCAAGTGCCTGGCAAGAATAAAGATTTTATAAAACAATGCAACATAAAATGGCTCAATAAAAAACATATTGCTATTACTACCTCTTCCTCCTCAATTGGCATTTCATCCAATATGGATGAAGTCGTCCTAGACTTTCGTGGAGTGTCTAAAAAGCAAAGGTATGAATAATACCACAATTTAGGCACGTGGACACTCTCTAGATCAGAATCAGTGGTCATTGAACATTTCACCTAGAAATGGTTTAAAATCGCATAGATGTAGAGACCGAAAACAGCAGGTGAGTTCGAAATACCAAAAGGTGCGTACAAGAACTCGTACTGTCCATCTTGTGTCACAAACGATGTATACTTGCGCGACTCAGCTTCTACTGGAACGTGAAAGAATCCATTCTCCAGATCCAGATTGTGAACACCTTCGCACCTTGCAGCCGCTCCAGAACGTCATCCATGAGAATTTGATGATGCCGTTGCCGACTCTGTGCCACTCGTTGACGGAAATGTTTTCTTGTATTTACCGTTTTATTAACAAAAAATTACCGCATAGTTACTCGTAGGATTTCAATGCTTTATAAGGCTTTTATGGATTTCTTTTCCTGATTTTGTTATAACACTGGTATTTCTATTTTCAGCTATTATTTCTTTTTTATATCTCGGCGAAAGTTTGTTACCTAATCGTTTGTTTATTTTCACATAAATCTTATCTCCGACGGAATAATTTTTAAGGGGTAGTATTTTTTTATTATGGTAATTTAAATCTGCAACTTGTTTGTTTTTAATCTTTTGGCAATTTCTTTTCTGTTCGGGGTAATTTAATTTATTTTTCCAAAGAAAACTTCTAAGGCTTTTCTTTTTGTAGTGGAATGTATAGACCTATTATACTCAAAGATCGACATGTCAAGTAATTCTGAGAAAGTGCTGTGGATTTTCTTAGCTTTAATACAGCGCATTAATTCAGAGAGCGTGGAATGGAATCTTTCCACCTGTCCGTTGGGAGAGCTTGTATAAGGGGGAATTTTTAAAAATTTAATTTTGAATAAGTTTTCTAACATACATGAGACAGAGTTTGAACTGAAAGATTTTTCATTGTCCATTACGATTATTTCCGGTACTCCGAGAGCTAATATGATTTCTCTAAGTGGTTGTTTTACATCTTCGGTGGCTCTTAGGTCTGATCAGTTTCTTGGATCTGACCGAAGTTCGGATCGACTACACTTTGGATCATAGCTCGTCCTTGGGTTTCTAATATGCGACTAACGATTGATGTAATAAGACTATCTAACTCACGAGTTGTCTGTACCACTGGCGTATTTGCTTGTGAAGTATATGATCGAAACGATTGGTTAGCGTTTTCTCCGCTTTCGGATTGAGCAACATTTGGTAATGGGTTAGGTACGTCTAAACTGACCGATGTGGCGTTAGCGTCACCTGCACCGGAGCGGGTAATGGGAGCCATTTTGGTAGGGTTTAAATTTAATAAATGTTTAAACGGGAATATAAAAGGACAAATTGTAAAGGTTTAAAAAGAAAATAAAGATATAAAAGTAGAAATATATGTAGGCTTCACTAGGTTAACTTTTGATTTAATTCTAGCGTTTGGCAATTAATTATTTAAATTTTTTGGAACTCATTACTAGATTCACGGTTGATTTGATTTGACTCTTGGCAATCAATTATTTAAATTTTTAGAACTAATTCACTTTTGATTTGATTTAGCTCTTGGCAATTAATTATTTAATTTTTTTTTTTGAATTTATTACTATATTCACTTTTGATTTCATATAGCTCTTGGCAATTAATTACTTAAATTTTAAAACTTATTAGATTAGATTGATTTATACTTAACATTCTTACAGAGCTATTGTTGCGGCGAACATCCCTGCGCTGGTGAATTCGATAGTGTCCTTTTTGCTTCTGCTACTCGGGTACCTCCTTCACACTCCCTCGCTTGATCTATCGATCTCCGATGATGTTCTCCTAGTTTGTGGGGCGGCCCAGATCACGGCGCACACTACAATTTGGAATGTTTATTTTACTTTCAGTCACTTCGCGGCGAGCTTCTTAAGGTCGGCTTATGCTTAGTTACGGCGAGCTACTTTAGGTCGACTTATGTTTGATTGTTTAGTAAACGTTCCCGAACTGTTTCGCGTACTGATTTTCCGTGCTGGGTCCCTGCTCGGGCGCCAATTAAATTAAACTACATTTAAATTTCTTAAAAAAAATAATTTTTTCTTTAGAGGAGAAGCCTCTGTCTTTATTGAGAACTAAATTAACACTGAACTAAAAGATACAGAGTCAAAATATCTTAACCTATTGCAGACGTCGATCGTTGTATCGGCATATGGATTGATGTGGATTGTCGTTGTTTACTGCGTCAGCATTAACCAGAGATAAGAGAAGACGTCGGTCGTTGTATCGGCATATGGATTGATGTGGAGTGTCGTTGTTTACTAAGTCAGCATACTAAGTCAGCATGAGGAAGCGGTTTGTTTATTTATGATGTGTGGGTGTCATGGTACTACGAATTTAATCTCTATCGTGTGTGGTGAGATAATTAAATTGTAAATTTTGTCGGTGTTAACCAATATAATGTTTCGTTAACTCCTCTGCCCTTTAAAATCGAACGCTCTCGTTCGATTGTACCGGTCTAAGGTGTTGATGGAGGTCATCTACCCCTCCTGGGCATTGCTATAGGGTTAATTGTGCTGGTTTCCTCTTCTAAGGGTATTTCTTCGATGACGGCTTTAGTACATGGAATCAGTAGTTTTTTCCTCCAAAGAATAGAAATATACAGTAGAATATTACTAAAATTACTGCTAGTAATAATAGCATTGTTATAAATTTTGTTTTGTTAGCTGTTTTTAATTCATGAATGTATTTAATAGTTTTAGCTTCAATCTCCTTAAACATTTCCAGGGAGAGCAATTCTTCTACTTGTGGTTTAGTAGCTGGCGGTTGTAACACGGCAGGAAGTGGGTTGTGTTCTGTGACCTCTGTTTCCTGGAATGTGTACTGTTGGTCTTTAACGGTGGCATTGTGGAACTGGATTAAATATGTTCCGTTGAGGAGGACTTCGTTTTCGTCAATATATATTTTGTCGTGGTATTGGTTCAGTAAGACCAATCCTGGGGTGATTTCTTCGACGGGAGGAATGTGCTGGTTGTTGATTTCAATGCATGTATGGGGTTTACTAGATAATAAATTCTTAATAAATTTATTTGGACTTATATCTATTACATTGCTTCTCTTACATATTGCTACTGAATTTAGGTTTTTACATTCTTTATTTATTCCACACAAATTTTTTTCACATTTTACTATTTCGTTAAAATCTGTTTTTACAATTCTTTTTCCCCTTTTTACTGGTTTTATAAGGATTTTGTTACATTTTTCTTTTTCTGTGGTTACCAAACTTATTATTTATAATAGGGATTTATTGTTTGAGGCTATCTTAACCTCTGAAAATTCTATTGCTTCAATAACATTATTGTAAGGCATATTCTCTTTACTTAAAACTTCCTTAATTAGATTTATTTCTAGATTAGATAAAATATAAGTGTTTATTATGCCGGCTTTTGCCCATTGCATAGCGTACACGATATTCGTTACTTCTTCTTTTAATGTTTCTAATTTAAATTTTAATTCGATCGCTTATTCAAGCTTTAATTGTTTATTCGTTTTTAATGTTTCTATTACCTCATTGGTTATGTTACTTAAATCGTTTATTCTAGTATTAACAAGATTATTTATAATTATTTGTTTATTATTATTTATTAACACGTTGTTGATTTTATCTTTTACAATTTTAAAATCGTGCCGATCCGGAGTTCCGGCAATCCATTTCCAGGCAGAGCCCAGGAAATCTAATGATTTTTTCTTTCTGTTCTTTGGAACAAGTCTATCCAAGTGCAACTGGATTTGTTTGATATCATTGGATAGGATAGGGAGAATGGAATCAGGATGAGGTTTTATTTGTGACATCTTGGTACTCAATTCGTTAAGAGCCTGTTGGTATTCCCCGATGTCGATTGCATGCACCAATTTGAACGTGCCAGCTTGTAACTTGGCAGTACCGGTGTCAATTGTTATCAATTGAGCATTCGAATAATCGAGCATCCTGACGTCGCAACTAATGGGTATGACCCATAATAATAATAAGATTAACTTCGGCATCAGATTCCAGAAATCGTCTTGGATCGGGTTCGTCTTCCTTCCTTAGTAGGGCTACTGCTACTTCGCGACGTCAGTCCTCATGGGATTTTATTAAAACTTGCGAATTACTTTCACGCGAGAAATGTAAACCGCGCCGACGAGATTAAAAAAAAACACTTTATTATTATTTTTTATTATTATACTCGCTTTATTGGTTTGGTCACTGTGGATCTTACGTATTTATAACAACTAAACAACTTAATTCTATCTACATTAGCGACAACCCGCCGTCCTTAGCATCGCTGCAGTTTTCGGTAATGGAATACGTATTACTGGTCGCTGTCTTCCGCATTGATTTTCCCTTTTATATTGATTTTCTGATGACACTGCGTAGTTGACTTGACCTATATTCCTAGTGTTGTCATCGATTGGAAAAGTAATTGCTGATCGGTATGCTTGGCTTGCATTTTGTGGTTGATTGTTGACATTCGCTTTTGGTGTCGTTGCTCTGTTTGGTTTTGGGGGAATGACCGTTGTATCTGGGTATGTTACTCGCGTCAGTCCTCATGGGATTTTATTAAAACTTGCGAAATACTTTTACAACGTCAGTTCCCCGTGGTTCCTGCTCGGGCGCCAATTAAAACAACATTAGTTTGTTTTATTAAAAAAAATGTTTTTTTGAGGCTACGACCTCTTTATTTTACTTCCAAACTAGAACTAATTACAATATTTCTTATTCTATCTTAAAGTTACCTATCCCATGAATGCATTGTCCCCATAGGTGATGTTACCTGACACCCGCTACGTGATGGAATGCAAGTTTCGTATAGATGTTGTTTCATCCGGTAGACACAACGTCAGCAAGAGATGATGACGAGTATGGGTAGCGTTGATAATGAAGACTATGACCGTGGGAACGATCATTAATCATTCTTTAAATATAATGTGGCGTTAACTTATATGTTGTGTACGTTCTGTCTGTCTGGCTCCCAATCCCACATGTTTTACGGTTTACATAGCTACATTTCTGTGCTCCTTTTTATACGATGCTCGTATGGATGAAAGCTTCTTCTGCATCGTTTCCCGGTTGGCATGGGGTCCTTTGTTTTTAATAATTCCTTTATATCGTCAAAGCAAAGATTTCTTTTGTCTATATCGTGATAATCCTCGTGCTGCACTTGCCACAGACTTTGATGGTGTTTATACTTATAATCTCGAGAACAAAATCACGAACGCTGGTAGATAACATCCTAGATCCTACCGATACCGATACGGGAACGAAAACAACTGATAGATAATAGAATTAAATTTATTGACACTTTTATGTTAGTGGGACTTATAGATAACTGGTTTGGGATGTTGACACTTTGACACTTTAATGTTGTTAGTGGATTTAACAAGGAATTGTATTCGTTTTGAGAGAAAGAGAAAGTAATGTGTTATTAATTGGTGGAGGGCGCTATTAAAAATGTGAAAACAGACGGAACTACTACCATGGATCGTGGATTTTGGACTTGCCGAAAATCCAACCAAGTCTGCCGAGCCACATAGAGCCATCTGAGTTTCCCCACACTCGGTAGATTTTAACAAAAACATCCATATTATGACAAAAAGTTTTTCCTGGCATCGATCGCGAGTTTATAATTTCTTCAATTAAATAAATTTCTGAATTAGATAGCATGTATGTGTTCTTTACACCGGCCTTTGTCCTTTCCTCTTTTAACATATATAATTTAAATTTTAAATTTATGGAAACCATGTTTTATTTTCTTGTTTGCTTTTATTTTTCTATAATTTTATTAGTGACATTACTTATTTTATTTAAAACCAGATTTTTATGAATATTAGCTGGTTTTTGTTTGTGAAAACATTATTGATATATTATTCTATTATTTGAAAATCATGCCTCTCCACTTCTCCAGTGTTTCCGCTATTAATTTCCATGTGGAACCAAGGATGTCTTTAGATCATTGTGTTCTGCTTTTGGGGACAAGACGGTCTAGATGTGTTCGGATTTCGTTGGATAGGAATTAAAACAATCAATGAGGAATGTTAGTAAACTGTTGAATGTTTTGATCTATTTCATTTAGGGATTGTTGATATTGATAGATGTCAATAACTTTAAAACTAATTTTAAGGTTCTAGTTTGGATTTTCGCATTTCCAGAGTTTATTGCTATTAGTTGGGTGTTTGAGTAATCGAGAATCTTGTCGTTCGCGAAGATAGGTGTAACTAAAAGCATTAATATCGTTCACGGTAGTACTCGTACTACTTGAGGACACTGACTTATGTTGTTTCAAACGCTTGAGGACACTCGCGTTACAATAATTATTTTAATATTGTTTTGCACTGGTAATACTAAATTATTTATATTTGAAGCGTTGTTGTTGTGCTTGCTGGTTTTTTTTTTTGTGTGTGCGGGAAACAATTACAATCCAGTGTGGCGATATCGATGACGGGCAGAGCCAAGCGACCAAGAATTTGTTCAGCCTGTCTACTGCTGCGGACGGCGTGCGATGCGAAGATGAAGAGGTAGAGCCAGGCGACCAAATACTGTTCAGCCTGTCTACTACCAGCGACGGAATGCGACGATGAGGGGATAGAGCCAGGCGGCCATAAAATATTCAGCCTGTCTACGATCAGCGGCGACAAGAAGCGGAAAAAACGAAGTATTGTAAGCACTCTACAGATATATTCGACGAATCACTAAAATTATTTCACTGGAAAAATAATACTACACGACCACTTCGGTTGACGGTTTACATTCGAATGAATCCTTTATTTTGTCTCTTTTCCTACATAACCGGCAGTCTCTCTTTCTGTACAGCATGTATATTTTTCTTCCTTTTGTTTGGTGTTGTCACATTTACATTTTTTTTAAAGTGTTGCCACAATTCGGCCTTCCTGACAATTAATCGTCCCGATTATACCAGTTTTTAAGTTTAACCAAGGTTTAATATTTGCTATCATATTCCCTCGTACGGAATCTGAGTAAGTTTAAATCCTTCCACATCCTTCAGTAAATACCTATCATTGGATAAAACGTTTGCTACTCTATAAGGCCCTTTAAATTTTGGAGCAATTTTCATGCATGCACCAGGTGTACGGCTGCTATAGCAATTAATTACTGCCTGAAGTCTGAGATTTTCATCTGAGATGCCTTCCACAATATAGCCCGTCAATTCTTCTTCGTCCAAATCAAGGCCGTGGGTTAGTATTATTTTGTCGTTATAGTAATCGAAGGTTTCGTTTGATTTCCACATTCTTGCCTCGAAACGTCTTCGTGCAGCCAGTTTGTCCTCTCTTCTGCCAAATAATTCACTCATTTGTCGCTTTAATTCGTCCAGTTTCTCGTCCATAAAATTTGGTTAAGTGTACAACCACTCCTGTGCTTTGCCTTTTATTTTAGACAACATCAAAGTTCGTAGCGTGCTGTCATCCAAATTGTAAGCTCTGCCCAAATTTGTCAGTTGTCGTAGCCAAATGTCCAACATCGAACCGCCATCTTATTCAGGTAACAACTCCTTGATGGTAGTAAAAGGTATTTTCGTATCATAGCTATCTATTCCGGACCCAGTCATTTGCCGTCTATCATTTTCATTTGCACTCATTGGTTGTCTGTCGTTTGTTTTTAAGTTCAACTCTCCCATTTGCCGTAACATTTTGTTCTCCTTACTCATTTGCCGTCTGTCATTTTCATTTGCCATAGTCTTCATCGTCAGCTTCAGTGATAGTGATGGCTTTCAACTGATCAGAGACCCTGTCCATGGTATCAGAGTTCTCGGAGATGAGTGCTTAAGAGTCTTTGATAATCATTCTATCAATACTGGGTGATTTTAACTCTGCAACCCCTTTCACGGTTTTTTGGTCTTGAGCCATATTGAAGATGGTTACGGTAATTATAAGAATTGCTAATATGACGATTATGACAATTATCATAAAAAGAAGGCCTCCAGGGGATTGATTCCGTGTTAATAAACGAGCAGAAGATATGTAGTGCGGTATGAATAGGAGAGCTAATGGACTGATTTAAGGGTTTGATATATTTATTATCTTCAAATTATTATCTTCATATATGCACCCTGGTGCCAACAAATAGATTTCTAATGGTGCATACCATTTGAAGATAATTGAATTAAATAAAGGAAATAAAGGCGTTAGAAAAATAAAAAGGTCTATTTCATCATCTTGGAATAATATTGGCATCACACTATGCCTTAGGATGCAATAAACACTTGTGTAAACAAATGTGAAGATTCGATGATGCATTGGCCTTGCACTACTGACACAGAGTAGATAAACATTATTATGGTTTATGACTCATGCAAATTATGGGTTGCTTATTATTTCTTGTAATCGCGTTTCGTTGAATGAAACGATATTTATAATGTGAAGGGTCTTACCGCCTGAAATTGTTTTTGGGTATGACATAGAACTTCCTTCTTAGCCAATAAATGCACCACTTCTAAAAGAGAAAAAGAATCAGTAGTAAGTTTGTTCGCGTTGGGTCGCTCCGCCTCAAAAGATAAGCGTAACAACCCAACATTTTGTAAGTTGAATTATTTAATAATTGTGGACGTTTATCTTCAGGAGGAATCAAAACGCCTCTACTATTAACTTTCAATTTTTGAGCAAATAAACTCTATAAAATCAAATGTTCTTTAGACCCCATAACAACACCGACATAGCCCGATTCCATCCCGTAGAATGAATCCCGGACTTTAGTCAATGTAGGTTTAATGAGAGCCATGGTACGAATCGTATTATTAACACTTTTAGCGTATTGTGCGTAAGTCTGATCAAAATCATTTATATCATCTTGCGTTGAAGCTAAGAACATTCTCGACATAATCCAATAGGGCGGTGTGGTCCATCAATCGAGGTTGAATCATATCAATCCCAACGAACGTACCACTTGCGATCGAGATATATTCTCGCGTATTGTCAACCATTTCGCCAAGAGGACTCAAAATCCACTTCACGGGTTGGGATGTTTTTGAGACAATGACGTCTCTTTCGATCGGAGTATTATCGATAACTTCAATTAAATCGTAAAATAATTTATGGTTATGAGATTTAAAAATATCAAAATTAAGGGTAGGCATATAAAATGTTTGAAACATTCTATATCGCATCAAGTATATTTGGTTCTCTGTTACTATATATTCCTGCGCACGATCAAGAAGCATCTTCATGGTCAAGCCACCGCTTAAGAGGCGCGTTATTAAATCGTTGGGATACATTGATCCAACGACTGCTAACTGTTTAGCGCGCTCTGACCCATTTAGTAGCACTAATCGTTCACAAGCTCTATCTATTTGAAAATTCTCATGATTAATTAACCTTGAATATTGTTTCCAATCCTCGACAATGCGAATATACATGAATTCCAGTTGGGTATACTCACTAAGAAAAGTAAATATTGGGGTGTATCCCAATGCCAACTCACGTGACACACTGCATTTGTAATAGTGCGCATGTAATTCAAAAGTGCAGGAAAGAAAATATCACTAGCTAATTTGAAAAATCTAACTGTAGGTGACGGTTCATCTATAAAGTACACATTTGCGTGTCTAATTGGGATATTAACGCAATTAAAATGTAAAATCGAATTACGAATGTTTAAAGTCTCAGGTATTATATTAATAGCCGAAAAAGCATCTGAGCTACTAGAATAGTTAAATAAATCACTTTGAAAACAATTATCATTCATAGGTGTTAGACCTTTAACACTGCGGAAAAAGGTGCCCAGCATCCAATTATAATATTGTAACAACGAGAGATGTTATATAGTTTTTTCGGTAGTAAAACGGTGCGGGGTGTTCCTCTGTTAGCGAGGGGACGGGGCTGTGTACTTAACCTGATTCGTCACGTCGCTTCGTCCGTATACTCGGGAGCTAGAGTTACAACCACAATGCAGAGGCTGAGGTAACTCTGCCGAATGCAATGGGGTGTTCGTGTGAGAGAGCGTGGAGGATCCGAGTGCCGGTACGTGGAATGTCGATGAAGAATCGCTTCCCTTGCGACACACTATGCAGAGGCTGAGGTGACTCTACCGAAATGCATGTGTGTGTGTGGTTGCGAGAGGAGGAGCGGAGGAGCGGTCTGCTGGGTTACCCAGAGTCTACGAGGAAAAGCAAATTTAATAAAATAAACACAGACAACGGCTTTTCTCAAAGTATTAGTCTTTCTTTATTTGTAATTCAGAGGCGGAGGTACTCCGTCTCGCTGTTTCACGCTTAAAGATCAACTGGTTTATTTTGACAACTGTATGGACTTAAATAGTAATGGTTTCTTGCAGTTTTTCTTTTTTATGGCATTGCCAGCATATTTTAATTTATATTTTATTGCAGTTCTCATTTAAAAGAGTGTTGCCATAATAAGGCTTTATAATTCAATTTTATAATATTTTTTTAACAAAAATAGTAAAATTCAGCAAAAATAATTTAAATATAATGTTCTGTATTGATAACTGCTACAATCTCCCCCTCTGGAACTTCAGTCGTCTCGACGAGGTGACAGGATTTAGTCTCTCTTCTTGGGTCGTCCCCTTCGTCGTAGTCTTCGAATAGGTTCAGCTGTAGTCTTCACATTTTGGTTCAGTTTCGTTAAAGCGGAACCGTGATATGTACCAATCGGAACATCTAGCTCGTCTTTATTCGCGATTTTGTATGACGAAGATCCGACTTTGTTGACAACCACATAAGGGCCATCTCGTTTTGGAACGAATTTCGACGTAACGTTTTTCGAAGCTTGACTCAGGACATGTGTAGTAACCAGAACCTCGTCTCCCTCCTCAATCTCAACACTCGCACGACGTTTTGTATCTGCGTATATTTTGTTACGGTCTTGAGTATATTCCGTCGTCTCTCTTGCATTTTGAAGGGCTATGGATAACTCGGTTAATTTATTCGTTATTAGTGGGATGAAATTCTCGTACTCTTCTATTGTTCGTAAGTCGTTTGTGACGTCGTCCAATGTTCGGCATTCCCTACCAAAAGTTAGATATGCTGGTGAATATCCGGTACTTTGACATTTCGACGTATTCATTGCAAATCGGATAGATGGTAAATGATCTGCCCATGTTGAATGATTGTTTCCGACCAGGATAGCGAGTTGGCTTTTCATGTCTCTGTTTCTCCTTTCTACGGGATTTGATTGGGGATGGTATACCGGTGTTAGGGTTTGTTTGATTCCCAAGCAATGAAGAAGTTGCTGCATTATAGCAGAAACAAATTGGACACCATTGTCAGATATAATCCGCCTAGCCATTCCATATCTAAGGAAAATCTCATCGAGTAAGACAAGTGCACAATTGATTGCAGTTGCTTCTTTAAGTGGAAAAACCTCTGTCCATCTACTTGTTATATCTTCGATTATTATAATCCATTGAAATCCATCCTGTGTTTTTGGTAAAGGTCCAAACAAATCGACCGCTAAAACTTCGAATCGTTGATTACTCACAACAGTTTGTAGTAAACCAGCTGGTTTTAAGTTACTGGGTTTGTATCTTAAGCATTGTAGGCAGTTTCCAATATGTTTGATTATATCAGCCCTCATTTTTGGCCAATAGTATCTAGATGTTATTTTGGATATGGTGCGGTCAATACCATAGTGTCCTGCGGTGGCATCATCATGGTGACTTCGTAAGATGTCTGTCCGTTCTTGAGTTGGAACAACAAGCTGACCGTCTTCGGAATCAGATTCTGGTGAATACCTGTAGAGAACGCCGTTATTCATAATGTATCCTCTTGATGTCCAACGGGGTAAATTCTCATTATGTGATTCAAAAGATTCGATGATTGGTTTTATTTCAGGGTCGTCTAACTGTGCCTTCCGAATTTCACCAGGATCTCTAGCTGGAACATTAATTTGTACGTTACAGATTTCGCATGAGTTATTTATGTGTTCGGTATTTGGACATTGTGGTCTTGATAACATATCAGCAACTTTGTTCGTATTTCCTGGTGTATACTGGATGTCTACGTTGTACGGTTGTAATTGCAATGCCCATCTGGCGAGTCTACCAGTTGGTGATTTAAGAGTCATTAACCATCTCAAAGGCTGGTGATCCGTTAGCAGTGTAATTTTTGTTCCTTCGATATACCCACGAAATTTGTTTATAGACCAAATTATAGCTAAAGCTTCTCGTTCTATTGTGGAATAGTTCCGTTCGGCATTAGTTAATAGTCGTGATATATATTCTATGGGATGTTCATCAGCCTTCTCCCCCTGGACCAATACTGCACCTATGGCATAGCTACTGGCATCCGTTTTAATGATAAATGGTTTATCTTCCTGGACTTGTTGTAGAACTGGTGCTGTTGTTAGTGAAGTTTTGAGTTGATTGAATGCATTTTGTTCCTCTTCTCCCCATTTCCAAGTAGCACTTTTCTTTGTGAGGTTAGTAAGAGGTTTTGATATACCTGCAAAGTTTTTCACGAAACGGCGTTACCAAGAACAAGTTTGTATAAATGAGAGAACTTCTTTGACGTTTCTTGGTTCTGATCTGTTTAAAATGGCAGAAGTTTTATCTGGATCTACCTCTATTCCGTTGCTAGTTATTAAGTATCCTAGATATTTAACCTTACTACAACAGATTTTTGATTTCTGTCTATTGATTTTTAATTTATATTTTTGTAAATGCTGGAAGACTTTGTGAAGATGCTCGCAATGCTCAGCAAAACTACTAGAGCAAATTATTATATCATCTAGATATATCAATAGCCACATGCCTTCAATTACAAGTCCAGCACGAAATTTATCCATCAGGCGCATGAATGTAGCTGGGGCGTTTCTTAACCCAAATGGCATTCGCTTGAAACAATACATTCCAAAAGGAGTTATGAATGCTGTTTTTTCCACATCCTGATTGAAGGTCAAGCGTTGAAATATATTTCGTGCTTTTGGTGGAGTAAATTGTGTCATCTATCCTTGGTATTGGATATTGGTCAGGTATTGTTATTTTATTGAGCCCTCGGTAATCAATACAGACACGAACTCCTCCATCTTTCTTTTGCACAAGAACAACTGGAGCTGCCCATGGTGATTCGCTTTCTTCAACGATTCCGCTTATTAACATTTTTTCTAATTCCGATTTTAATTGTTGTTTGCGTGTAAAAGAGAGTCTGTACGGTGTTGTAGCAATTGGTGGATTGTCTCCGGTGTTTATACGATGTACAATATAAGGAGTTGGTTCTTCTAGTCCTTCGAAGAGTGTTGAATATTCCATTATAATGTTATTCAGTGCATCTTTCTCTTGACTGGTCAAATCGATACCCTCATCTTCTCTTAGCACTATGTCAAATGACATTATTTCGGTGAAGAATTCATCAACTTCCATTTGCTCAGGAATTCTTACCATTTGCGGAAAAAGTTCCTTTGTATTTCTTCTTTCAGGCGTTACTTCATTACGGAGTGAGTTATTAAAAATGTTGTTTATGTACTGTGGTGAATAGTCGTTACCCTTAGACGTCTGCTTCTTATTAGTATCCCAAGGCTCAGGACCATAAAATATACTTTCTTCATCTACATAAGTAACCAATTGAAGAGGTGGGACTGGACTAGAAGCTGCCACTGCTTCGCTAGCTTGATTATGACCTCTCACTTTTGGAGTTTTAGGAAGCGGAGATATTGGCTTTAACTTTTTGAACCACTGGTTGTGCTTTTCGATTCCCTGCTGCAATACGTATGATGGTGAAACCGTATGATTAGCAGTATCAAAGAAATCGAATTTTTTCTTTGGATTGTCTTGGAAGTGCCAGCATCTTTGACCTAAATTTAGGACGACTCCATTTTCTTCCAAAAAGTCAATTCCGATAAGCGTTCGATTTTCCTTTGCCTTTGGGAGGGCAATGAAAGTAATAGGTCTAAGCCGATTTCCAAAAATTATGGTTGTGGAAGCCATACAAACTTCGTTGCGTTGGATACTTCCATCAGCGAGAGTGATGTCTGCGTTGAGCTGTCTGAATTTCGTCCCATTTCTCAAAAGGTGTTCAAAAAGGTGACGTCCAGCTACACTCGTTCGAGCTGCAGTGTCAATGTAAGCGATTCCGTTTTCGCCATGTGACATAATTGGAATGGTTGGCAAATCATTACCGATCGTGTTTTTAATTAAATTAAACGAAACGGTTTGGGGTCCTTTCGGTAGGTCCTTGCAAGTAGGACAATTTGATCGAAGGAAACCAGGAGCTTTGCATTTATAGCAGAAAATGCCTTGATTTGCAGGTGACCTCGACTGGCTCTCTTGATCGGCTCTTTGTTTTTTCCGGCATTCAGCTGATGTGTGGCCTAAATAGTTGCAAAAATTGCACCGATTCTTTTTTTTTTTTTTTTCTTCTTCATTCTTGGTCCCTTTTACTGGATATTTTTCAGCCATGCTACATTCAACAGATCTAGCTTTGTCGATGAGCTCCTGGAATGTTGTTACATGCTCGCGAGGTGCGCCATCACGTATTGTTAAATGCAGTAAGCCGTAAACCATATCCAGCATCATGGTTTCTGAAGGTACAGGTGTTGGTAATTGTGATAGTAGGGCTCTTTTCTTCCGAATAAAATCATCTGTGCTTTCCTTGAATTTTTGTTTATTCTCAAAATTCTCTTGATAAATTCTAAAAGCTGGTTTTGAAGGAGCGTAAGCGCATCTTAAAGCCGAAAGAACGTCTTTCCAGGTCTTCACTTCAGACTTGATTCCCTGCCACCAACTACGAGCATCTCCTTCCAACAATAATGGAAATCCCTTAATAGCATCGATTTCGGGAATATGTTCGATTTCTCTATAGCAGTCGATAGTGGCGATAAACTCCTCAACTTTCAGCGGGTCTCTTACACCACTGAAACGGCTGGAGCAGTTGCTAAAACTTCCGACTCTTTCGTTCTTCGTCATCACAGCAGCTAACAGTCGCTCTACCTGTTCCTCGGTAAAAGTAGTCATTGCTGCTATGTCAAATTTCTTTTTATTTGTTATCTGTGTGTTGTTGTTAAAATTTTTTCCAAACTCTGGCCACTAGGTGGGCGCCAATGTAACAACGAGAGATGTTATATAGTTTTTTCGGTAGTAAAACGGTGCGGGGTGTTCCTCTGTTAGCGAGGGGACGGGGCTGTGTACTTAACCTGATTCGTCACGTCGCTTCGTCCGTATACTCGGGAGCTAGAGTTACAACCACAATGCAGAGGCTGAGGTAACTCTGCCGAATGCAATGGGGTGTTCGTGTGAGAGAGCGTGGAGGATCCGAGTGCCGGTACGTGGAATGTCGATGAAGAATCGCTTCCCTTGCGACACACTATGCAGAGGCTGAGGTGACTCTACCGAAATGCATGTGTGTGTGTGGTTGCGAGAGGAGGAGCGGAGGAGCGGTCTGCTGGGTTACCCAGAGTCTACGAGGAAAAGCAAATTTAATAAAATAAACACAGACAACGGCTTTTCTCAAAGTATTAGTCTTTCTTTATTTGTAATTCAGAGGCGGAGGTACTCCGTCTCGCTGTTTCACGCTTAAAGATCAACTGGTTTATTTTGACAACTGTATGGACTTAAATAGTAATGGTTTCTTGCAGTTTTTCTTTTTTATGGCATTGCCAGCATATTTTAATTTATATTTTATTGCAGTTCTCATTTAAAAGAGTGTTGCCATAATAAGGCTTTATAATTCAATTTTATAATATTTTTTTAACAAAAATAGTAAAATTCAGCAAAAATAATTTAAATATAATGTTCTGTATTGATAACTGCTACAATATGGTTTATCTGAATTTAATACATAAGGTACACCAAAATTCATTCTAAACTGGCGAAGTGCAATTATGAGCTCATCTTTAGGTATTTCGCTATCTGGATAAGTAATTGGAAGTTTGAACAGCGCGTGGTCTCGATCCGAAACCGTGAACAATACAAACCTCCACAACCCACGAAGGTACAAATGGTGTTTACATGTTTTAGTATCATAGTAATAAGTATAATCAATTTCTCTGGTTAAGTAAGCATCAATTTCTGATGTTCTAATATCAAGCCGTTCTCTTTCATCTGTGAATCCTAAAATTTGTGTGCAATTCATTTTCTTTTTTTTTAACTGAGTTTTGGACTGAGGTTTGAACAGAGCTCAAGCTATAGTCTAGCGCCTTCTGTTGCCCAGAAATCAAGTTGGTTAGTTTGTTCAAGGTCTCTTCCATTAATGTCTTGGTCTGGATACTCATTGCATCTCTAGCTCCCTCCACATACCCTACTAGATAAGTGTCTCCAACTATAAAATCACCATCATTATAATAGACACATGCATTTTGCATGATAACGGTGTAAATAGCCACTGACAGATGGGCGCCATAAGTCCTCATAGAAACAGGGAATTTTCCAGTTGGATGTCTTTTCTCCCAACAACGAAGAAACTCATCTTGGTTGAAGTGTTTATCATATCTATATTTATTAGGAAGAGGCTTTCTTGAAGTTGATCTTTGTGCAATAGCCCCGGATCCCATTGACAGGTCGCTGGTCTTGAGAGATTCACTGGGATTTTTAAATCTTGGGACTTAATGAGGTGACAAATTCTTCAGGTCCCAGAGATCTTAAATAAGCTAAATTTGTCAGGGAGCTATTAGTCTGTGTCATTTTGCCATAGTCTTCATCGTCAGCTTCAGTGATAGTGATGGCTTTCAACTGATCAGAGACCCTGTCCAAGGTATCAAAGTTCTCGGAGATGAGTGCTAGAGAGTCTTTGATAATCATTCTATCAATACTGGGTGATTTTAACTCTGCAACCCCTTTCACGGTTTTTTGGTCTTGAGCCATATTGAAGATGGTTACGGTAATTATAAGAATTGCTAATATGACGATTATGACAATTATCATAAAAAGAAGGCCTCCAGGGGATTGATTCCGTGTTAATAAACGAGCAGAAGATATGTAGTGCGGTATGAATAGGAGAGCTAATGGACTGATTTAAGGGTATGATAAAATTATTATCTTCAAATTATTATCTTCATATATGCACCCTTGTGCCAACAAATAGTTTTCTAATGGTGCATACCATTTGAAGATAATTGAATTAAGAAAGGAAATAGTAGGCGTTAGATAAATAAAAAGGTCTATTTCATCATCTTGGAATAATATTGGCATCATACTATACACTTGTGTAAAAAAAAATGAGAAGATTCGATGATGCATTGACCTTGCACTACTGACACAGAGACAGATAACATTATTATGCATGCTTTATGACTCGTGCAAATGATGGGTGCTTATTATTTCCTGTAATCACATTTCGTTGAATGAAATGATATTTATAATGTGAAGGAGCTTACCGCCTGAAATTGTTTTTGGGTATGACGTAGAACTTCCTTCACAGCCAATAAATGCTCGATTTCTAAAAGAGAAAAAGAATCATAAGTTAAAAATCACAAGGAAAGGGTTATCTAATTTATCCAAACATCACTGATTATTTGTCGGGGTATACCGTCTTGTCATAACACACCTAAAATTCTTTGACAGCATATGCCGTCAAGACCCGTTACTTTCCTTAACAAAAGACGGCATATACCGTCCGCGAACGTGTTAATAGATAAATAATATTTTAATTTTGTTCCTGACAAAAATTATAAAAATATTTTTCAACAAATAAATAAAAACATCTACCTTCTTTAGGGTATACAAAATGCATTATGTGGAACAACTTGAAGGTAACTTCAAAACATTTAAGAAAGGTGGGAAATTTGTATAAAATGCCTTCATAAAAAGTAAAAAAAAATTCTTCAAGATGATTAATTTGTGGGACTATTACTATTATTACCGGTTGAAGTGAGTCCCTTACAAATATATTTTTGGCGTAATATCTCTACCTTTTCACCATATTGCGCTGCAGTGGAACAATATTTAAAGCAAGATTCCTGGGCGTCTTTAATACTCGGCTGCCATTTGGCTTTTTTTGCATCCTTTTTTCCAATTGTTAATATTGGTGGTTTCAACAAAGCATGCAAAAAATAAAATATGATGCAGTCTCGAGAATCTAAAAAAAATATAAAAAACAAATAATTAGTAACTTGATGTGTTAATTGAGGAATTCAAAATAGTTTAAAAACATAATTTGCCTCAGCAACTCCACTTTTTCTCCAAAGTCTGCTACTGAGGAACAATAGATAAAGCTCGATTCCTGAGTGTCTCTAATAGAATGCTCCAATTTCGTCTCTTTGTTATCTTTTTTTTTGTAACGGATACAGAAATCACAACAAAAATCCGAATTTATTTATAAATATAAAAATTATATTATATTAAATTATATTATATTAAATTATATTATATTAAATTATATTATATTAAATTATATATTACTTGTGTAAATATCCTCTTTAAATTCCTGAAGTAGGACTAATAAGGCTTTGTCCTTCATCTTCAGTTGTAAAATAGGATCGTTTGATGGCCAGAGTTGAAAAGCTGATATTTGTTATTTGGCTTCATTATATCGTATTCAATTTCAACCTGAAATTTTAAGTTTAAAAACCATTACAATAAAATTAATCATACAATACATTACATGTACATAATGATACGAATGATGTTTTAACTTACCAGTGTGTGTCCGAGAGAACGTTTTAATCGTGGCCAGTTTATTAGGATATTTAAGCCTTCAGTTTTAATATCATGCTGCGATTCTCTTATCATAAGTTGAGAATTAGGGATGGTTATTTCTAGGAACAGACACAATTATTCAAAGAAATGTTAATACATACCGATTTTATTTATTACCTTTGTCTATTCAAAGGTAATTTAATTACAAGTTGTCTTTTCAAGCCTTTTTGTTTAAATCTAGGATTAACAGCCGTATCGTGCAGTTTTCCAGTTGGGTTGAGGCCACGTCCTCGTTTCTGCAAGTAACAAAGTATTAAATAAAAAAGGGAAAAGGGGGTATCTATTTATTGAAAGATCATGCCGAGATCATTTTTTATAGGATTGCATGTCCTATGGAACTTTTATCGAATGCCGCTTACGTTTATGTGATAACTGATAACCTATTAACTTTAATAGCGAATACCATTAAAAAAAAAATTTTTTGCTCAGCTATGCTCGTCGGACGGGGAGTTCTTGCCCGCTCACCACACACCACCTGCTCGACAAACATTTTGTTCGTGCCAAAAATATCAAAAAAAAAAAAAAAAAAACAAAGAGAAAGGGAAGCTTCGTTACGTTGACTGTGGACGGACCTCTAAAGATAGAAAAGCAGATAAGAAAGGAAAAGGCACTACTCATGACCGATGCCACCATCGGTGAGAAATCTGGGAACACTTCGCGTGTCTAAACGATACTTGTAATCGTATGAACCCTATTCTCAACTCTCGTTCCCAGCTTCCCTCTCTCACCAATGGAAGGTTCGCTAATCGCTATGACCATCGAAACATGCCTGTCGTTGATGCCGTATGTCACTTTGTATCAGGCGAGCAAACTTGGAGAACCAAAAAAAAGAAGTGTTCAGAAATTGTATGTCGTTCAGGTATTTGGTTAGGGCTATGCTTAGCTCTCATCTGAGCCCAATTGAGCACATTAAGAATTGACCAAAAGATTATTTTGCTTAACGTTTCGTAACAATATCTTTCTCGATCATGAATCGCTTTCGTTATTCAGGTATATATCCTGAATTCTGCGCCTTTGCAAAGTTTCAACTTTTTGGATATATTGCAAGGCAGTTTCCGTTTTGCCTTGTTGAAGCCGCGTCATCTCCATATGCAATCGCATAGGAGAGTATACTTCTTTAAACATTCTGTTTAGTTCTATTTTTAATTCTAGCCAGTTATTTATTTTCTTATTCAGGAGGAGAGTTTCCGAATTTCTTACTTTTTATTAACGGGAATAAATAATGTTGTTGTTCTGCATTAGCCAACGCCATTGCACTATCAACATTACTGAGAAAGTGATGGATCTTGTTAGGATCACTATCAGATGGTGTAATAAGCTTGCTAAGTAAGTCTAAGCTCATTCTAGCAGGTAATGAATTAATACCGTTTGAGGTAGAATTACAATTTTCTGGGATAGGGCTTCGGAAATCGTCTTCTGATATATTTCGTTTAGGCACTGCCCCCGTACTAATCTGACAGTCCTTTATTTTTTTTATAGCATCTACCACAGTAGGTGACGCTTCATCCTCAGCAAATTTTCCCTCTTCCTCTATCATTTTTAAAAATAAATTTCTACTAAAAGCTTTATTTTCGTAAAATATTAAATACTCCTCTTCAGTGTCTTTTTGACTTATTTTTACGTTATCTATAATTTGTCCTAGCGTTAGGAAAAATGTGCCTCCACTTTCTTTTGCAATACAGGTAAATTACCTGCACAAAAATTCTTCATTAAATTCACTGTTTCCTTAGAAAAATAATAAAAATAGACAAAAAAAAGAAAAGAACACAGAAACTTTTTTTTTACGATGGGAAAACGTCAAAAAAAAACCCAACGATCTATATTGTACGAATATTTTCTTTCAACTGATTCTTTTTCTTGGTATGGCCTTTACAGAACGCACACCTGGTTATACATACATAAAGTTCTTATTTTTCCTGGTGTGTGCCGTAAGTGAGCACACACTTATATAAAAATACTTTTAATTCTTAACAGTCCCGACGGAAAACAACGGTTTTCAATAACAAACAGAAATAAAAGTTAAATTGATTTCTTAAATATAATTCTGCTTTGAACAAGTATCAATTGGTAAAAGGCAAATTTTCTGAACAGGTCTTCGTAAGCTGTTAGTAGCCGTTTGGATGGTAACTGATCGTACTAGATTGTCTTTTCTCGGACGAAGTTCTATGATACGACCCATTGCCCATTGCGCAGGTGGAAAATTTTCACGAGTTGAATTCGTTCAGATTCTCGTCGCCATTTCTTTCGCTCTTGTAATGTGGTCAAATATTCGTTATGCCATCTGTCCCAAAATGTTTTAACCATATTCTGTCTTTCTTTCCATAACTGAATACCTTTGGCTTTTGTATCTTTTGGAATGGCAAATGGCACTGGAAGAACTAAGGGCACGCCAATCAAGAAATGCCCTGGAGTTAATGCTTGCAAATCACCAGGATCATCATTCAATTGATGTAATGGTCGTGAGTTTAGTATCGCCTCAATTTGTGCAAGTAATGTTCTCAGTTGTTCAAAAGGTAGAACTCTTGTCCCAATATGATGCTTCATGGACTTAACGGCAGCTTCATATATACCGCCTTGGTGTGGAGCGGCTGGTGTCATGACGCCAGTCAGCTTAAATGTTGAAAAACTTCCGTCTGATGCCATTTCTCTATCGCTCTCTTGATTTCTTTTGCTGCTCCAACGAATGCTGTTCCGTTATCACTATAAATTCTTTCACAACATCCCCGATGCGCAATGAATCTCTTGTAACAAGCAATAAATGCCATTGATGTAAGATCTGTCACCACATCAAGATGAATTGCTCTGGTTTTGAGGCATACAAAAACCGCGATCCATACTTTCTGCTTCATAATTTGATTACCAGCCCTATCGATCATTTTAATTTCTATTGGACCTGCATAATCTACTCCAACATGAAGGAATGGTTTGCCAGCTGTTACTCGATCCGCAGGTAAATCGGCCATCATTTGAGTCTCAGTTCGGTGATTGTATCGAACGCAAACTACGCATTTGTGTAGATAGCCTCTGAGCGCGCTGCGAAGTTTCGGAATCCAATAATTTTGTCGAATGAATTGCGCCATAACTTGTACTCCACACATGTTTGGTTTCACGATGAGCATTGTCCATGATTTACCATGCCAATCTCGAACCATCTACTATTACTGGATGCCGCATGTTTTCATCCAAATTTGAATTCTTGAGACGACCATGCACTTTAAGTAGTCCGTTCATCAGCTCCGGTTTCAGTGATTCGATTCTCAGGAATTTGTTTACCGGCTTCCAAAGCCGTGATTTCTTTATTATAATAATGCTCTTGCTCTTGTCTCAATAGCAATTGTATTGCTTTCGCTTTATGCTCATTGCTGATAAGGGCACAAGTATCCATTCTTCTCCTTGATTGCCTATTTGTGGAACGGTTTTTTGCATTCGAAAATAACTTGAATAGATAAGCAGTCAGATCGATAACTCAACTTCTTCAATCTCTTTGTTGATAGTAAGAAGATCTTTTGGTGAATCGGCCTGTGCTACGTGAGCATATTCCATACCTGAGTACTTTTGTCGTTCTTTTCTAATTTGCTCTTTGAATTTCGCTTTCGACGACCCTCCTCAACTTTCGTCAATAGTGCTGGTTTCGCAACATTTTTGGTTGGACACAAGAGACTATTATGCTTCTTCTGACCTGGACAACGTACACAAGGACCTTGAAAACAATTTTCGACACCGTGGCCTTTCTTGAAACAGTTCAGGTAAGGACCTTTTTCTCTACCAGATTGATTCGTGATCGAATATTCAAGGCATTGAAATCATCACACACCCAAAGAGGATGTCCACCATTGCATGCCGCACACGGGTATGATTTCTTGTAGGAGTCTGTTCTTGCATTCTTCCCGTATTCTCGACTGCCGCTTGCTGCTCGTTCATTTTTCACAGTGACTCGTACATCTTGCATCTGCGAACGATGAGCATCAACCACATTCCCCAATGCTGCCGCTTGACGATCTAAGAATTCAAGCATCTGCTTTACTGTTGGTGCTTCCGATTCACGTTGCAATTCCCACTGCTTACTTGTCTCATGATCCAAACGCTCGTGTAGCATATGTACAATTATCATGTCCCAACCATCAACCGGAATACCTTCTGCACGGAGTTGTCGTAGAGCTTCGTGAGTCACATTCGACATTCGTTGAAGGTCATTAGCACGTGGTGTACCTTGAATGACTGGCAAACGAACGAAATTGCGCAAATGTTCACGGCAAATGAGATATTTTCGGTAATAAAGCTGCTTCAATCGCTCCCATGCTTCACAGTAGTTGCCTTCCGTAAGCTGCCATTCTCCAAGAGTTCGCATGGCTTTGCCTGACAACGACTTTGTCAAGTATGCTTACTTGTACAGACAATGGTTGCTGGTCATTCTGAATTGGTTTGGGAGCTGGTGTCAATTCTGTTATTTTGGCCGACAGTTTCTCTTTTGCACCGTAGAAGTTTGCTTCCACCGTTTCAGCAATACCATCAAATATTGCAGCTTGTTCTGGATCCTTGGTCATGCATTTTTCATGCGCCTTGACAAAGCGTTAGATCTCTAACTTCTCGAGTCTGACTTTCGCTTGTTCCATCCTTGCCGTTGTAAATTCGTCTTGCTCGGTGAACTCTAGTATGCGAGTGATGGATTTACAAACGCTGTCCAACAAACTCGCCATTTTGACACTAAATTGAAAATAAAAAATGAATTACTCTCACTCATTCCCCTTTGCATTCATTAAACATATCAAAAACATTTTTCTATCTCTCTTTTCTGTGAAAAAAATTCGTTAATCAATGAAATAAGAACCAATTAAAAAAAATGTTCACTTTGAATTTAAAAAATAGCTTTCACATAAAATCTTTTCACTTGTGTTCTCTCAGCGAGCATCGGTAATTCTATCTCTTAACTTTTTGTATCCAATAAAATACAATGTACCTGTTTCGTTACATTTAGCAACGAGACGAATATAAAAATCGATCACTCTTTCGCAAAAACAAAACAAAGCAAAACATTCTCGCATAATGCTCAAAGCTTTCTAAGCTTTCTCTCTCAACCACTACAAGGGTTGAACAATGCGCGATTCTGCTGTGCACGCAGCTGCATGTCTGCTCATGTCATTTACACACAAAAAAATGAATAGCAAAGACAAAGTGCAAAAACAAAATTATAGAAATATCATGACAAATAACACAACTTATATGCCTATATCTCTATTTAAATTACTTTCACACCTTTTCTTTCGTAAATAAATCCTCTTCACCGAGAGAACACTCTAGATGAACTGTATGATTTTTAAAAATAAATTTCTCACCACAAATGCTGCAAAACTTTCTCTTTCTTCTTCTTTTCTTCACTTTTTAATGGTCCTTTTTCCAATTTTCTATTTTAATACATTTTTCTCAAATTTTTCTCTTATTCACTTTTTATCTATTTTTTTCACTACTATTCACTTTTCACTTCTTTCACGCACGAAATTATTTTGCGAATGCCGGTGCCGGCTGTATGGCAATGTCGTATACACACAACATCGAACCATACCCGTCTTTCACATACTCGTTCACTTACCTGGAGTTGTATGCAACGGACATTTTGTCACGCCACGCACACACACACAATGGCAAGGGTAAATTGAGCTTTTGTTGTTGACTAATGCGTCACACACAACAATGATCTTTTCCACTTTTCTCACTTTTCACTTATTTTAATTTAATTCTTTAGGTACATAGGTCCATAGGTCAATTTGTATCCGGCTCGACGACGACCAAATGTTTCCTTAGAAAATAATAAAAAAAGACAAAAAAAAAAAGAAAAAACACAGAAACTTTTTTTTCGTTGGTAAAACGTTTACATGTTATATTTGTAAATTAATATTGTTATTTATTTTTTATTCCTTTTTCTTTAATAATTCTTCCTGTGCCTGTTTTAAAGCTACTCTAACCTTAATGGCCTTATTGACTAAGTTTTTGTGATCTTTAGACAAACGTTTTTCTTTTGTTTTTATAATGTTCTGATTTACTTCAGATTTTTGTTCATTTGTAAAAATAGTCATTTCTTCTGTAGACATTATTTAATTTACATTAAAATTTTCATGATTGTTGAGTCTTCTTCTTCTTCTGTGCTGGTCGTTGGATTTCGTTAGCTGTTTGCACCTTTTTTTTTTTGAATTATCAAAATGTCTAATGTTACTTTATTTCATCACTTTTATTTTATATTTTTTTTGTTGAGAACAGAATAAATTTATACACAAGAGTTCCGTTTTTTCTTTATCTTCACTTTTATATATTTTTATATGAACCGGAGAACAAGATACTAATATTATTAACGTAGGACACAAGTGTTTTATATTTGTTGCTTTTCTCTTTCAGCAGGAACAAGTAACAATCGCATTTGTTTTAAACTGTATTTTTTTTATTAGTCGAATTACTGATATTCCCAAAGATTTTAGGGTTTTTCTCGACTTTTTTTCGATAGTTATAACAATTTCGAATTCTTTTAACGCACTCAGAGGATTTAGAGGAGGTCTCGAAATTTGATGTTATAATATTTGGTATTTCATGGCTGGAAAAAGTATTAAATAAAAGTCAAATCTTTGAGTATTAATATTTTTCCTTTATTCGATGAGAGTTGACTTAAGACTAACTATGTAAACCAAATATCTTACCCTCTGTTGTCTTCCCTTCGGCACATCATTGGTTGTAGGATTTCCGAGGCACCTATAGCTCGGTGCAGGTTTGCCTGCAGTACGTTTAGTAGGATGGCCATCGTTTCCTACCGTGCTCAGGGTTTCGTACCCTATAAGGCTTGTTGTCGCCTCTTCTACGTACGATGCCCTGTTGGGAGAGACCTTCGTGTCTAACTCTCGGACCCTTGTTTCACTTTCCTTGTTTTTGCCGTTCTCGCGCCCATTCCGCAGCTAGCTTCGGTCTAAAACTGTTGCTGGCTGATGGTTGCGTTGTACTGGGGGCGTTTGACGCTACTGTCGTCGGCAGTGAGCCAGTCTTCTTTTCATCGCTTCCGACGGCAGTACTAATGCTAGCTACTGGTTGTGAAGTGCTAGCGCTTGTTCTTTGTGACGACTTGCTCGTTGTAGCAATCAATCCAAAATATTAAAAATGAGTACTGAGTACACATTTAAAAAAAAAAAAACAAAAAAAAAATCGTTAATATTAATTTAAAAACAAACACGTCATTCATCCCATTTTTTTGGAAAATTTTCCATCATTAAAATTAAATTCGATAAAAAATTGTAAGAGCCCTGGCGAATCCGATGGTTCCCAACAGTCTTTATCAAAATTATCCAATTCCTTGCAGAGAATTAAATTTTCCAGAGTTGCAGTATTTAACTTATTCCTAATTTTATTTTTGACTAAGCTAACCGTTGAGAATTTTCGCTCTGCTGCTGCACTGCTATGTGGCAGAGAGCATAAAATTAACATATATTTACATAGTTCTAAATAATTTTTTTTACCAAACGAGTTTTCTTCTTTAAGCAAACCCGACCAAAATATTGTCGTATCTAAAACATCATAATATTTCTCTAAAAGATCTTTGTTTCGAACCAAAGATCTCCATTGGCTATTAAGTTTTTCTTTGTCATCGTCATAAAAAGGAATCAAGTTTAAAATAGGCAATATCGAGGGTAGACTGCCTTCCACTATTAACTTTGCATCTACGTACCTCAGAAGTTTCAATTAAAACAAAAACGATTTTTTAACTGTTGACAAGCCTCGATATAAAATTGCAGCATATTTCTTTTTGTTATACACTCAATTCATTACTGAAGTCAACTCAACCCAAATCAAACTCATAAGCTTTATCATTGTTATATTGTTTAATAAAGTTGCTATAATTATGAATACTTACCATCTGTCAATACTAAATGTGTAGTTCAATTACACTAATCACTTTAAAACACAATGTCATAAATGTCAAAAACACAGAATTTGACTATATACAAATTAAAATGTCACTTCACAAATAACCGCCAATAAAGCAACACGATTATACGAAACCGAAGTTCTTTGTTTCCTTTATATACGACACTTTTCTTTGTTCGCGATTAAAATCTAAAAGCATCCATTAGTATAGGATCCCGCTATACAACGACCTTCACCGAGATGCTTATTTAATGAGACGTTTTTTTATGTTATTAAATATGCCAATAAATACATCGTATATGGGTTGCCTAACAAATTTCAGTCCAGAGTATTTTTAATTAATAATTTAAAAAAAAAAATTTTTAAACATTGCACCGGTGTGATTATTAAATAAATTTGATACCAATCGAAAGTTTGAAGCCCATAGAATATATGTCACAACCACGGGTTGCCAGGTGTAAACAGGTAAATCTATACTAGCATTTTGCAACGGTCTGATTATTGAATCAAACTTAGATAAAATGAAAGATTATTTCATAAGAAACACGGTGGTATAGGGTTGCCTGCGAAAAATCAGTCCCGATTTACGGTTGTCGAATTTTAAATAATAAAATATCGCTGCGAGTGAATGTGTGTGAGAGAGAGGTCCCAGACCAACCATCCCATGCGGTAGAAAAGGACGCAGCGTAGCAGCTGTTTAAAGTCCGCCCATTTAAAGAAGGAGAGTGCGCATGCTATTTGTGCTTGGAAATGAAAAGGATAGCGATAGACTCGAATATGCTGTGCATTATTTTGGAGTAGTTAATTATTAATATACAGAAATAGTTATTTAATTTTTTATTTTTTAATCAATTAATTATTTATCTATGTTTATTGTTTATGTGACACTAAAGTATATACACATCTTTAGTAAAAAAGACAGTTAGAGTAAAACATATATATATTACTTATCTGGCAAATTTTATCTTTATTATTGGGAGCCGAAATAAAAAACAACAATTAAAAGAATACTTCTGTTTATTGAAAAAAATTTAAAATACAAAAATTTTTAAAATTATTCAGGTTCCGAGTCATCGGACATATAACTGTGATCTCCAACTTCTGAATCTTCTTCGTCATCACTCTCAGTTTCAGTTTTTTCGACAATGTCTTCTATTTTTAAAGGTGTATGATCCCCAATGAATCCTACTGGTTTTAAATATTCATCTAAGAACCAACCGCAGTTCTCAGGCTGAAGTTTCACGCATATTGGATCCGTTGCATTAAGCCACATGGAATTTACGAAAATAGTTCGTAAAATTTTCTGAGTTAATGATATCCAGCATGGTGGTATGGAGTTGGAGTCGAAGCCTTTTATTTTTTTTAAAAAGTGCTCGCTGTCTTCTTTTGCAGAGTAATTCTTCAAAAAAATGCGATGTCTCACATCATTCACACTGGTACAGTTCCTGATACCATACATACTAGACGTAAATTCTTGAACAGTCTTCATTTTTTCACCAATGAAAATATCAGCAGCATCTGTTAATGACGCAAAAACTGTTTGATATTTTTCATTTTTTGAAAATTGCTGAAAAGGTTTTACTTTCCCTTTGTTGTAAAATGCTGCCGTGTAATCGCAACCTGTAAATGCATGGAATGCTGGAAGACTTTGGCATAATTTAATTCCTAACTTCAACGCTAAATCGGTGCAATTAATACAATCAACAGTTTTTAGTACAAATTTTAAACTTTTATTACTCAATTAAATATTCTTTTCTTTACAGTCTAGTTTTAATGTGGTAAAAATGGCGTCTTGTCTCGACTTGCGTTATTTTTTGAATGAATACCAAACGGTTGAAAAGTGAGACAGATACACTTTTCGTTTCTGACTCTCGCAGAATAGGTGTGCGACATCTATCTGCGAAAGCCAGAAACCCAATTAATGGTATCGTTACATTAAGTAAACCATATTCTCTACTTAACAATAAATTATATACTACAACTCGGTCAATCTGACAATTTGGTCGACCTCGATCAATAACATGAGCAGAACTAAAAATTATAACAACAATAGATTTAAATGATTTATACTTAAAATGTAGGTGTCGCTCTTACACAACCGAATCTTCAGAGTCTCGATTCTTCCAAAGTCGAATATTTCGAGACTCGACTATTCCATCATAAGGCATTTGTGTGACTTGATAGTTCTCAATATCTCGTATTACATATCTATCATTAGGTAAAATTTTATAGACAACATATGGTCCCCTGAATTTAGGAATTATAAAACTGTTTTTTTACTTTTGGCTTACAAATTTTATTTATTGATAATTGATCTCGGAAATTTACATTAATCATTTATTTCAGGAAAATTAAGACAACTGCTCACAGTGACTGCTGCATCAGAAGTGAGCTCCTACGGAATGATGTCGTCTTTTATACTTCATCGGGGATGATTTTCTCTCGTCTCTTTTGTGTTTCATATTATCTGTGTGTATCATATTCTCTGTGTGTATCATATTCTCTGTATTGGCTGGCTGTCTGGCTGTTATAATAATTGTGTGTATCAGCTGCGCAAGGATACGTTGGTTGGCTGTCTGCAGCGGGTATAGATGCGGGTATAGATAGATGTTTGTCGATACAGGGTGGGTCGGTTGGTTGTGGTATAGGTGACTTGTGGGGATGGTTTTGTGATTAACCGTATAATGGTTGTTACAGTCTCCCCTTTTGTATCTGTAACAAGAATAAACAATTGTGAAGATACAACAAATTTACTTAACCTTGACCACAAGTTTTCGTGGTCGTCCTCGGCGTCTGATCGGTACGAGAGGCTTTTTTGCATCATTCGGATTGGTACATCTAGTTAGAGCGGATGTATGATATATGCCAATGACTTCGCTTGGATTGGCGGGGCTGGCTATTTCATAGCTATTGGAACCTTTGTTGTTGAGAACAATATACGGGCCATCGCGTCTAGGAGCAAGTTTTGAGGTAAAACGATTACTGGCTTTGCTTTGGGTTTTGGTATCAACCCAAACATAGTCTCCTGGAGAATATACTGGATTGGGACGTCGCTTGATGTCAGCGTATGATTTTTGACGGTCCTGTTCCCTTTCACTGATTTCTCGAGCATTCTTCAAAGTGTCTGCCATTTTACTTAAATACGGGGTAATGCCGGGCACGAAGTTCTTAGATTGTATAATACCACGAAAATCGCGTTGAACATCGTCTGGGGCACGTAGTTCTCTGCCAAAGTTTAGGAAGGCTGCACTGTATCCTGTGTTTTGACATTTTACTGTGTTCATGGCGAATCTAATGAATGGAAGCTTCTCTGGCCAGTTGAAATGTTTATTTCCAACCAAGATGGCAAGCTGAGTTTTTAGATCGCGGTTTTTTCGTTCTACAGGATTTGCTTGTGGGTAATAAACTGGGATGAAACATTGGGTGGTATGAATAAAACGGAGCACCTGCTCAAAACTCAACTTTTAGGAGCAGGTGCTTCATTTGGTATGAATAAAATACATGAGTAGGTGCTCAACGAGTGAGCATCTAGTTGTTCGATGAGCACCTTCCTCAAGGTGAGTACCTGCTCCATTGTTTGGTATGAATAAACCGAAGCACCCGCTCCATCGAATTGAGCACCTGCTCCACATTTGTGAATCTGCTCTGTAGGTTGCTCAACGTTAAAACGAGAGGTGTTTTTGTGTCATAAATGGCAGAATTTATGCCAGTTCTTAACCGAAAGGTTAAATTGTATAAAAGAAGAAGAATTGGATATGAAAGTGATTATCGTGTGCTATATAGGTTCAACAAAATAAATGTGGATTTTTTAGCGAATCATTTCCTTGGGACTAATTTTGAAAGAAGGGGTGGTGCCCTAACAAATAATGAAAAAATGCGGATTTTCCTTCGCTACATAGGAGATCCCGGTTTTCAAAGTGGAGTTGGTGAAGACATTGGAGTACACCAGTCTACAGTGTCAAAAACAATTTCATTTGTAACTGCGGCAATAATAAAAAAATCGAATAATTGGATCAAATTCCCTTCAACGATTGAAGAGCTGCAGAGTGAAAAGCAAGAATGGCAAGATACCATTTTCCTTCCGCAATAGGTGCAATTGATTGTACGCACGTTCCCATCATCAAACCGGCTGTTCATGGAGATGAATACGTCAACAGAAAAGGGTATCACAGCATTAATGTTCAGGCAACATGCAATGCTAGAGAAGAATTTTCAAGTGTTGAGCTTTCTTGGCCAGGATAGGTGCATGACTCGCGAATATGGAAAAATTCTCCTATATCTAAAATCATGCAATGGAATGAAGCTAGTGCCCTTTTACTTGGTGATTCAGGATACGGTCTTACTCCTTGGCTTTTAACTCCATATCAAAATCCAGATACTCCTGAAAAAATCTCATATAACAAGTGCTTAACTCGAGAACGTGTTATTATTGAACGATGTTTTGCACAAGTCAAGCAACGTTTTCCCATTTTGCACAATAAAATGCGAGTCAAAACAGAAAAAGTTCCATCTCTTACACTCTGCTGTTTTATTTTGCACAACGTTGCAAAGCGAATACGAGATCAAGACTTCGAAATAGAGGAATTCAATAACACCTCCGAAAGCATTACAACACAAAATAATGTTGAATATAGTGATGCTGTTGTTCTTCGGAGGGGACATTTGCGAAGAGACGCTATTTCCGCGATTATTCACGGAAATCGCCTTTAAAAAGTAAGCCATAATATTAATTATTTCAATTTTTATTAATTCATTTTTTTTTCACATTTCTATTATATTAAAAAAAAAAAAAACAAATGTTTGTTAATTAACAGCCCAGATCTCCACATTTTTTCTTAAAATAACATTTTGCAACCCTGAAAGTTTCAAGTTGCTCCAAAAGAACTAAGCGTTGTAGCTCAGACGTCGTCAGGTCCTTAGTTTCTTCAGTTTCTGGTAATTTTGTTTTTTTCTTTTCAGATTTTTTGATGTTTGAAGTTCCAGGCAACGGATCCTTAGTTGCTACATTTTTTTCATTTTGTACGTTGACGATGATATCCCGGATATCGTTTTCATCTTCATCCTCACACAAATATTCATCCTCATCCTCATCCTCATCATGAAACTCATCCAGTTCTTGTTGAAGGACTCCAGCGGAAACTGATCCTAATATTTTGAATGTCAAAAATTAAAAAAAAATCATAAATGAAAACAAATAACACACCTTTTATTTTAACCATTGCAGGGTTTGAATCACCTTGCATAAAGTGGAAAAACTTTTTCTCCCATTCTTTCAGAACAATTTTTTTATTTCCGGTTTGGTTTTTGTCAGTTTTCTTTTTTATTCTTGATTTAAAATTGTTAATTTTTTTAAAGATTTGTGGTTCTGTTAGTAAAATGCCTTCGGTTATTAATTTTTCTTTTATTTCACTAATAGCTTTATTTTTTTTGTTTTTTATGTCCGGTAAATTTGATTTATTTATTAGAACCGGGTAATCAAGAAGGAAATAAACAATTTTTTTTTGATTTTCTTCACAATCCATTTTATAACCGCCAAGCTCCAACACTTAATTGTATATGATTGCCAATCGCACAACAATTCTTCTTGACTAACTGTACAAATTATGCACAAACAACAGCAAATAAAATAAAAGTCATTTGTCTTTCTATATTCCGTTAGATTTTGGTACAGTTTTGAAAACAAAAAACAGAATTAGGTTCGAAGTATGAGAGCACCTAGTCAGTATGAAGAAGTAGGTGCTCACTGGTTGGTGTTTAATTTTATTCATATGAAAAGTGAGCAGGTGCTTTTTCTTTGGGCACCTACTCCACCTTTTATGGAGTACATGCTCTGAGCAGGTGCTCACTTTTATTCATACCACCCATTGTAGGATTCCCAGGCAGTGAGTTATATGTTGCATAACGGCACTGATGAACTGAGTTCCATTGTCACTAAGTAGTCTTCTTGGTAGACCATATCGTAAGAAAATCTCGGTGATAAGCGTCTTACCACATGCAGATGCTGTTGCTTCTTCTAAAGCAAATAGTTCAACCCAACGGGTCGTGACATCTTCAACAATGAGTACCCATTTCAGATTGTCATCAGAAGGGGGCAGTGGCCCGAAGAGATCAATAGCAAGAACTTCGAATCGTTGACTCTGTACTGGAGTTTGTAGAAGTCCAGCAGGTTTCAAGTTTGTGATCTTGTAGCGTTGACATTGAGTACATTGCTTCACATAATTGGAAATATCTCTTCGCATACATGGCCAAAAATAACGGGCTGAAATCCGTTGAAGCGTGCGTTCGGATCCGTAATGCCCTGCAGTGGGTTCATCATGATAGTTGCTCATTATCTGTGATCGTTCCTCTTTTGGGATGACGAGCTGAGCTTCTTCATTGTCATTGTCTTGGTTATATCGATATAGTACTCCATCATGAAGCATGTAACCTCGTGCAGTCCAGCTGTTGAATCGTTCTGGAGCGAAAGATTCCATATCGTCGACTATCTTCTTGAGATCAGGATCTTCGAGTTGACTGTCACGTGTTTCTTTTACACTTCGATGTGGGAAGTCGATTGATATAACGCAACTTTCTAAAGTTGTAAAGTCTTCAGTAACTGGTGGTCGGGATAACATGTCAGCTAGTACGTTAGCCTTTCCCGGTGTATACTGGATTTTTATATCATGTGGTTGCAACTCCAGACACCATCTTGATAAACGTCCGGTTGGAGATTTGAGTGTCATGAGCCATCGTAAGGCTTGGTGATCTGTTACAACATTTATCTCATTACCTTCAATATAGCTTTGGAACTTGCGTATAGCCCAAACGACAGCTAAAGCTTCTTTTTCCGTCGTGTTATAGTTCCTTTCAGCTGCAGATAGAAGTCGGCTTGCGTATTCTACTGGTCGTTCGTCTGGTCCCTCCCCTTGTAGTAAAGCTGCACCTACTGCGTAACCACTAGCATCGGTTCGAATAGTGAATGGCTTTGTTTCATCTACTTGTCTGAGGATCGGAGCAGTAACAAGACGATTTTTGAGTTCATCGAAGGCGTTCTGGTGGGCAGTTTCCCAAACCCATTTTGCATTCTTCTTTGTGAGATCGGATAGAGGGCGAGCGATTTTTGCAAAATCTGCAATAAATCTTCGAAACCAGGAACATGTCTGCAGGAATGAAATCATTTCCTTCAGGTTTCTTGGAGCACTTCGATCTTTTATTGCTGATATTTTATCAGGATCAGGGCTTATACCTTTCTTCGTTAAGATGTGGCCTAAGAACTTTACTTCGGTTCTACAGAAGCAACTCTTTGTGCGGTTAATCCGAAGGTTGTACTGACATAGAACCTTAAAAACTGTATCGAGATCGATCAAATATTCTTCGAACGATGTCGAAAGGATGAGTAAATCATCTAAGTAGGCTAGCAGGCGAATATTGGATAGTTTTGTTTTAATCCTATCTATCAATCGTTGGAAGGTGGATGGCGCATTTCGTAATCCAAAAGGCATTCGAATGAAACGGTATACTCCAAATGGAGTTATAAAGGCTGTCTTATCAAAGTATGGTTTATTTTAATTAAATGCCTATCAGTGTATTCTCTATTGAAATTATTTTCTTTGGGTTTATTATAATAAAATCCTAAACGGATTTCCTCTTCCATAGCTAGTTGACTAGCTTCAGAAAGGGTTTTTGGCCGCTGAGTGTTTACAAACGTCCCTATTTCCCTTTTTAATCCAGAGATGAATGCATTAAGCATGTCCCTTTCAATACCTAACATTTGACCATCGTATGTTGGGTCTTCTGAGTTCTCTATAAATAACGCTTGTATTCTTCTTCTAGTGAGAGTTTCGCACCTCTGTGTGAACTGAATCACTGTCTCACTAACGTTTTGTTTGAGCTTTGTCATTTCTAAATGCAGTTGTAAACTCGAATGGGTTTCCCTAAACACCCTATTTAATTCATACTTGAGTTCTTCCCAAGTATTAATTTTTCTATTCATCAATAAAATTTCAGCATTTCCCGATATACGGCTCTTTATTAAGGCAAGAAGTAGCACTTTTTGTTTTTCAGATGCCAACTTCATTGCATTATCACAATTTTGAATAAAATTGTGAACTTTCATAGCATCGCTATTGAAGTGAGGAATTATTTTCATAAGATCGTTTAGGCTTAATTCATTATCATGTATATTACGATTAGTCGGAAAATTATATGGATTTGTCACATAATTTCCTTCATTAAAAGAAAAACTTCTTAAATTTTCAAGATCTGTCTCTATCCTGTTCTCAATCTTCTCATTCTTTTCATTCTGTAATTCTTTCCTTGTTTCATTGTTTTTCTTTGGAATAGCTCCTCTGTCATTAATTTGAATATTTCTTATTTTTTTTATTGCGTCTTCCACTGTAGGTGATGTTTCTTCTTTTGCTAACTTTCCCTCTTCTTCTTCTTCTATCTTCGTAAAAATAGATTTCTTCTGAGACTTCTATTCTCATAAAATACTACATATTCTTCTTCTATATCGTCTCGACTTAATTTTTCGTTATCTAAAATTTGACCTAATGTGAGCGAAATTATACTTCCACTGTCTTTTGCTATACAAGTGAATTCTTTGGTTAGTAGTTCTTCACTAAATTCAAATAATGATTTTGAACTTGCCATATTTGTTTATTTGTTGTAATATCTATATTTCGAAATTATTATTTTTATTATTTTTTTTTTAATCTTGTGTATACAATTTTTGTATATACGTTTGAGACAACGTATTGCACGTTTCGACTTGTGCTTGTTTAAAAATTGTTTTAAGCTTAGTCGCTTTGTTGACTAAATGCTTCTGATTTTTATTCAAAATAATTTTTTCTCTTTTAACAATTTGACTGTTTTTCTCTTCTTTTTCTTTCTTTGATAAGTATTTTGTTTCTACCTGCTCTGACATTATTTAATACATATCTATTCAAAAAAAACTTACATAAAAATGTTCATTTTATCCGGTGGTGTTTTCCTCTGCTTCACGCCTTTTTCCCTTGTTGTCCTGTTGTCCTGCAGTCAATAGTTCTGCGATTCCTCGTTGTTGTTGTTTTGCCCTTCCTGCTGTCAATAGTTCTGCGTTTCTTTAAGCTCGGTCTTATTGTTTTTCATTCTTTTTTTTTTTTCACTTTTTTATTTCACTTTGTCGAATTTTTGATACACCTTAAGATTTCAAGGTTATATCTCGACTTATTAAAATGTTCTATGTTATTTTTCTTAACGAATTGTATGACGTTCTCAAAGGATTTAGAGTAACGCCTCGAAAAGAACTAGATTTTTTTTATATATAAAAAAGGAGAGTTCTGTTTTAATCAGTCACAACTTTTATGCGTATATGATTATAGATGATGTCTTCATGTCTAGGATTCACATTTATCACACGACGTCGACGCACTCCGAACAATTTTATATAAAAATATGGTATCCCACCGCTGCCACCAAATTTGTTATGCGTAGTTTAAAATGAAAAGTTAAAGAATTGACCAGTGATACGATCACGACCGCTTTATTGTGAGTTCTACTTAAGACTAACTTAATTATAAAATACAATTATGCATCAAGCTCAAACTGATACATGTCTACATACATATATGTAGTTTAGATACGAGATACCTTTTATCTCGTTTGAAATGCAATGTATAAAAACTTTGAGAGGAATTTTAATGTGGGACGTTAGTAAATAATCTGCAACACTTGAGGAGTGTTCGATTTCAAGCAACGACAAGTCTTATCTTAAAAGACTTTGTTTATTTGAAGTATACAAAGATGCTGCTGACTTACAGTTAATGATTTGGCATCGATAATTTAATGATGTCGACAATTTAAGACTTTGTTTATTTGTAGTATACAAAGATGCTGCTGACTTACAGTTAAAGATTGGGCATCGACAGTTTTATGGTGTCGAATACATTGTTATGCATAACAGACGTACAAATACAATTGATCTTTCATGTCTTTTCTATAAACTAGGCCATCCTTAATGTCAAAAAGTTTTGAAGTTTCAATTCCTAGGCTGTCACGGATCTTTATAATATCAGGATCCCTACTCTGAGTAGCGTGCAACTGAAATTCGATGTCATCTTCATTAAAACTGATACCACTTCGCTTCGACTAAGGGCATCGACATGACCCATGTTGGCACCACCACGTTGCTGCACAATGTAATCATAATTCTGTAATTCGAGTGCCCATCTGGCTATACGCGGGTTTAAAACTTTTTTATTTCGTGTCAAAGTAAGTGAATTACAGTCAGTAACAATTTTAAAAGGGATTCCTTCTAAATATATTCTAAAACGTCGAAGAGCATATATTATAGCCAATGTTTCGAGTTCAAAACTATGATACCGGCTCTCAGCATTTGTAGTACGTTTCGAAAAATAGAAAACTGGATAAAATTTGTTATCAATTTGACGTTGCAGCAAGACAGCGCCGTATCCTTGGGCACTTGCATCACAGTGCAGTTCAGTTTCTCTTTTGGGGTCATATATGGACAGAACTGGTGAATCAATTAATTTCAATTTCAATTCCTTTATAGCGTTTAAACAACTTTCACTCAATTCAAATTTGGCATCTTTCTTTAATAAATCATACAATGGCTTAGCGATTTTAGAGAATTGTGGAACAAATTTCCTAAAGTATGCACAAATTCCGATAAATGAATGTAATTGTTTAAGAGTTTTTGGCTGTGGATATTTAGCAACAGTATGAATTTGGTTCAATACCCATATGACTTACATCATAACCCAAATATTGAATACTACTATGGCAAAACTTACATTTTGGCAATTTTAACTGAAGTCCGTACTTTACTAACTGTTTTAGAACTAGTTCTAAAATCGACAAATGTTCCTCTAATTCAACTGTTGCTATCAAAATGTCATCCATATAGACTATCAACAGTCCCTTTACAATTAAATCTTTTAGTATAAATGTAATGAATGTTTGAAAGACAGAAGGGGCATTTTTGAGACCAAATGGCATCATAATATATTCAAATTGCCCACTTGGTGTGACAAAGGATGTAAACTTAATTGATTCTTCGGAAACCTTCACTTGATGAAACCCACTTTTTAAATCCAATAATGTAAAATATTTCTTTCCCCCTAAGTACTCCAAGCAGTCTTCAATAAGAGGCAAAGGATAATTATCCCTAATCGTTACTTTATTAAGATCTCTGTAATCAATACACATACGGGCTTCACCATTTTTCTTTTTGACTAATACTATTGGTGAAGCGTATGGGGAATCACTATGTCTTATAATTCCTTGGTTCAATAAATCTTGAACAATTTGTTGTACTTCTGCTTTATCTCTAAACGATAATCTACGTGGATGTGAAAAAACTGGTTGCTCGGAGGTTAACTTTATAGTCATTTCAAAAGGTTTAGCAATATTTTCTTTCTTACCATTCAAATAACAATTGTTCAAAATATACTCAATATTAGATTGGATATTCCTATCTAATTTACTTTACGTTCTTTATTATTTTTCAAATCATTTGACATAAACATCTTCATATTAAACAATTGCAAAAAGTCTCGTCCAAGTAACAATGGCCTAGGCAAAAGAGCTTCGGAAACTATGAATAAAGACAAAATATTGGACTTATTGTGAACTAAAATCTCACACTCAATTTCACCTATGTTGTTAATCTATTTCCACCGAGGCTATGGAAATCGGAAGTAACTTGAACATCCTTAGCTATGTCATGATCGGATAGGCTGCTTACAATTCTTGATGATGTGGTCCTTGCTACCACAACGGAAACATGATCCCACCGCACGTCTAGGCTGCTTACACTGGTTTGACATGTGTCCAAATTGAGAACAATTGAAACATCGGAAGTCGGAAGTAGCTGAGCTGCTCGGGACTCCTACCCGTTGAACAGCAATTTTCATTGGACGATCGCTCACTCGTTTCTTTTCGTATTTTTGCAAGAGTTCCTGCAACTCGTCTAAATTCTTCGCAGTATACAAGATTGAGGCGTATGCGGTGTTGTCTCTTAGGCCCTCAATCACAGCATTAACGATTTCTTCTTCATCTAAGTTGGCTTGTGCAGCAATCTCCTTCATACACAGCATATAGCAAATGATGTTCTCATTTGGCAATCGATGGCGTCTGTGCAATTCTCTGTACACATCATTTGCTGACACATTTCGTTTAAACTGCTTGATGAGTTCCATCTTCAGGGTGTCGTAGCTTACAGCGGTCGATGTGCGTAGAAAGATCAACGCGGTTCCAGTCAGCAAACGACGTAGACACATAAACTTGAAGTGGTCATCCTGTCTGCCTGTTTTGAGAACGTTCTCAAAGTCTACTAACCACTTTGTGATTGGGTATGCGTTGTCACCAGAAAACTTTGGAACAAGAGAATCCACCTCTACTAAGGAAAGCCTTTGTAACCCGCCAATTGCTTCCTCTTCCAACTCCTTCAACTCCTTTTGAAGTAGCAACATTTTTTTTTCTTCTCCAGGATGGCAATTTGCTCGTCTATATTGTCTCCGACCGGACCATCAGCAGCAGAGTTTTCTTCTCCATTGGCCACGTCTTCGTTGTCAATATCAGCCTCATTGTGACCCACCTGGACATTTTCAGCCTCCACCAAACACCGCAACTGCATGGTAGCAGAATGAGGATAAGCAATTCCTGCCTCCTCCAAAGCACTCACTAAATCGGTTTTCGTAACACGCTTCGACATTTTATGCGTCATTTGTCTTTTTTTTTTAAAAAAAAAAATTCGATAGATAACTTGTTCTATTTAAACTTTTCGCGCACAACAACTTAATGGGATTACTCCTCTTTTATCGACTGATGTAGAAAAACACACAATTTATTTTATAAAAACAATAATTTTTATTTTATTCTAATTATTCACCGGAACACGTCTTCACATTCTTGTGTACTCCAATCGACTGACTTTCTCATGAAGAATATGAAGAGCATATTTTGATTAAACATTTTTTTCTTTTGGTATATTTCCCCACTCCTGAGTTAGTCTGCTCTAGCGAGGTATCCGTCGGAGCGGAAAATTTTCCGCAACGCATACTTCGTCGGAGATTCCAATTCCATTCGAGGTATGTGTCATCGGAAAGAAATACTACACAAATGCGACGACGCGCATCGGCGCTATGTTTTGACATGCGACAGATTAAGGATTTTAATAGAGATGTGCAAAATATATCATTATATCGATAAGTCGATATGACTTCCGATATTTTATATGTATAAACACAAAAGGAGCTCTAAATCATCATATATCTATATGGGGAGGTGAATTAAATAGATTCTAAATAGGAAAAATGCTAATGTGCAAATAAATTGTACGCTGGCGTTTACTAGAAAAAATTCCTTTTCAAAATGTATCGAATCGGTAAATATCGATATATATTTCGAAAACCACATCTCTAACTTATTCAAACTGACATTACCGAGTTGTCAAAATGAATTACAACGATAACTCAGAATTTGATTGAATTTAAAATGTCTTTATTCACTTTATTTTACATTTATCGAGATTGTTTGTTGAGAGGGAACCGCCCGGTTTGAATGCCGTTTAACAACTGACTCTATATGAATATTTACAATGAAGAGAGATTACAAGGTACTAAGTATTAAAAGTATTAAAGTATTAAAAGTAGTTAGGTATATAAAAGAAAAAAGTGAATTTAATACGAATGTAGCATTCGTTCCTCAACACAAAATATAAAAAAATCAACACAACAAATGACAAATAAGTTGAAGTTTTAAATTTAATTGAATTAAAACGATTTTTGTCTACATGGACCACCACCTGTGCCCGAACATTCTTTTTTATTTGCAGTCAATTTTTTTTTATATATGACTTGTAGTCACTCCAAACCTTAAAAGAAGTGTACACACATATATGTAAATTTGAATTTTGAGGCAATGATAAGGTCGGGTTTTTGCTGCATCATGTTGACCAAAAGCTCGTACTGTTGAGGGGTGGTTTTTTCCTTTAAGCTCACCCTGGAAACACAAATTCAAACGATTATTATGAAAATTGCTTAAATAAATAGTTTTGTATAATTACATACATTTTGCTATCACTCCACTTCACTTCGTAAACAAATTCCACGAAGAATTTGTGTCGGAGGAAATCGGAAAAAGAATTGCACTTAGCTGTCAAAAATTAAACAAAAAATGCACCTGAACGCACTTCAACGCAATTCGCTGGGATGCGTTACGAAATGTCGGAGAAATCTTCCGAACAGCTTTTCGGAAGAATACCTCGAAGCAAAATCATCAGAATCGTACAAAATCGGAGAATTTTCCGCTCCGACGGATACCTCGCTAGGGCCGTTATCTCGTCTTTTATTTTTTATTATATTTTGTTTTTTTTTTTTTTTTTCACAGAAAGATTTTTATGTTCTAGCTTATTCTATTCGGCGTCCTTTTCTGTAATTGCGTCGCTTCTCGAACAATCCACCAATCTGTCATTTTGCGTAGGGAGACACACATAAATCCCACAACAGTAAGGGAAGAACATGTTCAGCCCACAATCCACAACATTTAATATCGTTAGAGAAGAGATCCAAACGGCGACCATCTGCTACAATATATAAAAAAGTACATTACACATAATGTAATTTAAATATAACATCAAGTGCTTTTAAAAATGTTGGCAACTTGTATACAATATTGTCAACAAGGACGTAAGAACTTTCAATAGTTGTAATCTCCTTACCGATAACCATAATCACTGGTTGTAGGGGGCTATTTCTTTCACTAGATTTTTGTTTCAGGAGCTTGTACTGCCGGTCGCGTCGTCGAATCTAACGTCGCGTCGTCGTCTTGTCGTGCTCATGTTATTTCTTTTGTTTTGTAACCTATGTGTTAGTGATCGATTTCATAAAGTCAAAAAAGCCAAAGAGTGCAAATGATGAGATACTTTCATTCGATAAATCGGAACGAAATACATCGATAAATCGTTAAACATCGGATTTATTCGATGCAACGAACGATAACCATAGTTGTTTTCGATGTAAAATGAGCAACCCTAAGATACAGGCAATTCCAATATTAAAAAAATAGGAATCCATTAACTCATAAAAAAAATTGGTTTCACCCGCATAATTAAAATTCTTTACATAATGTAATTTAAATAGAACATCAAGTGCTTTTCAAAATTTTGGCAACTTGTATAGAATATTAACCACAAGGACGTAAGAACTTTATCATCTTCGTGTACCGCTATTTGCCAGTATCCTGCTTGTAGATCTAGAGTTGACTTGTATTTGGTGCTTTTTGCTTCGTGTAACAGATCGTCAATTCTTGGCATCGGATATTTGTCGGGAATCGTTATTGAATTTAATTTTCGATAATCGTTACAAATTCTTACCCCTCCGTCCTTTTTGGGAACCATCACTACCGGTGCAGCCCATGGTGACTCACTATCCTCAATTATGTTATTCTTGAGCATGGTTAGAATCTCTTTTTTGAGTTGCTTTCGTTTTGGTGGAGCAAGTCTATATGGCGGAAGAGCGATCGGATCACTGTCTCCGGTGTTGATTCTATGCGTTGCAAATGAAGTGACTGAGTGTTTTGTACTGAATATATTTGCGTTTGATTGCAAGAGATTCTTCAATTGGTTTTTCTCCGTAGCCTCGAGGTTAATTCCATCTGAAGCCTTTAATTGTTGGATCTCTATTGAATATATTGGCAAGAAAAATGCCTCAGTGTCTTCCTCCTTACTGGGTTGCGTTCTTTTACATTTGCCAAAAGATCTTCAGTCTTTCTTCGTTTCGGAGTTATCTCATCTACCGGAATAGCATCCTTGAAAATGGTCTGAATGGAATGTGGCGAATAATCATTATTTCTTTTTTCCAAACTTTCAACACTGGGCCCATAGTTTTCGGTATCATCATGCTTTGGGGTAGTGGCAACAGGGCTTAGAGCCCTATTATAGCTATCAATTATCAATCATTTGATACTCGATAACATCTATCAATTCATCAACAATTTGGTATTATAGCTATCAATTTATAATTTTTACACCATTGTGAATACTGCTCGAAATATAACTGTGAATTGGTTCTGTTTTGACGTTTGCTGTTGCTAATTTTCATTTTGTTTTTGGATTATGGCTGAGGAGGACAAACGACATTGGTGGAAAAATGTAAATTGTTTTATTAAGTAAAATTTGTTTGCTTTCTTTCTTAACAATATTTTCGTTATTTAGGAATAGAGTAGTAAGCAACCGAAGGCAACTCGAGAAATTGGTTGAGTTGATGGAGGAAAGTCCAGACGTTGCAAGGGGAATGTTGTCGAAGGCAGCTCTTGCAAAAAAGTGGAAAGCTATTGCGTTGGAGTTAAATAGCTTGGGACCCCCACAACGCGACCCATATAAATGGCAAAGAGTAATACTAACCATCGTTTGCATGCACTCGATATATTTATTCATATAATCCTTTTAGGTATGGGTTGATCAAAAATCTAAAATAAAGAAAAAAATTACCAACAATAAGATTGAAATGACTGCAACTGGCGGGGGGTCCAACAACATGTCCCGATTGTCTGACACAGAAGAGCTGTATTGAATGAATTTTACTGCCAGCGTTGATCCTACAGGAGTGGAATTTGGTTTGGAACTACCAAATGTTACCATTGAGGAGCGAGAAACAGTAGAAGTGGTAGCAGTTCAAGCCGAAGAAGATGTCTCACTGCAGTCACCAAATCCTAGCCATCAAAAATCCTCAAACAAACAAACAAATGAGAACAAGAGACTTGTCCTCTTAGAAAATCAAACATCGGCTCAAGAAGAATTTTACAACAAAATGATAAATATCATGAGTGGCATCCAAACAAAATTAGAAAGCAATGAAAAGAGTATTCGAAACATTGAATACTATTTTAAGAAAACATATAATTTAAAAAAAGAAAAAAGTAGTGAAGTGCTCAAAATTAAGAAAGAAAAGTTGCAGCTTTACATGGAAAATAAAGAGAATAAAGAGAATGACAGGAAAATAAAATTAGAACTAAAAAAGCAAATATTGGAACTGGAGCAAGCAAAACAAAACATTATGAACGATGATGCTTATAATTGAAGACTGTAATCAATGAACTATTGTGATTTATTTTAAGTTTATTTTAATGGATTTTTAACTTATTTTTATTTTATTTTTTTAAATTAAGTGAATGAAAACAGAATCAAAATGCAGTACAAAATAATGTAATAAAAACTATCAATGAAGTTCAAAATATCTCATGGTTAATGAATTATTAATTTGAAATTTATTCGTTTTCCATAAAACTTGCAATGGAATCTCTTATTCGATTGCCTTCAGCGAATGTTGGGTTTGCAGGATCAGCTACAACGTCACGGTTTCCAAGAACGTTTTCATTTTGTTCATCAAAGGTTTCAGGATTTTCCAATCTGTACTTAATGCAAATGTTATGAAGAGCTATACATACGTTGATTATTTGAGTTGCTTTTTTGGAGGTGTAATGTAGTTCTCTTGCTTGCAATAGGCATCGAAATCTACTTTTCAAAACTCCGATAGTACGTTCAATAATATTTCGCCCTTGTGCATGCTTTTTATTGAATGTTGCTTGCAGAGTATTTTCTTCAACGTCTCTGTACGGTGTAATTAGGTACGGTGAAAGGGGATATCCTCCATCACCAAGAATTCGAATATCAGTTCTTCCATTACGATAGTCACTTTCAAACTTTAATTTTAATTATGACACATTCCAAATATTTGCATCATGCGACGCTCCTGGATGTTTTGCATTTACAAACCTGATGTTCGTTAAGTGATCTTAAACCTTTGAAAAAAAAATGTTGAAATTGAATTGTTACTCTAAAACCAAACTTACAAGCATGGCATTTATAATATAATAACCCTTTCTATTATAATACACATGCCGAAGGTCTTTTTTCGGTCCGACTATTTTCACGTGCGTTCCATCTACAGCACCAACTACATTTGGAATTCCACTTTTTTCAAAAAAGTATATTTTTGCACTACGCTCTTCTTCCTGGGTGTATTGAAATCTAATCCTTTTCGGACAAATGTGCCTTTCCAAAACACTTAGCAGTTCACTTAGAACGACTGATACCGTTGGTTGTGCCATGCCAATGTTGAAGTCATTTCCAACGCTCAGCTGGTAACTTCCTTGAGCAAAGAATTTTAAAGCTGCAGCAAGTTTAGGTATATTTGGGATGGATTGCTGGCTTTTGATCGGTTTCAGTTTATCCTCGATATTGGTCAATACTTCTAAGAAGGCTTGTTTGGAAAGTCGAAAGTTTTGAATGAATCTGCAACCGAATATCATTAACAGTTGAAATAAAATGTTTTAAAATAACTTACACATTTTCTTGCAAATCCATTGGATTGGAAGAATCTCGTAATGCTCGGCGTATCTTGACTTGCTCTTTTCTGTTTTGCTCATCACTTTTGTCTTCAAAAAACAATTCCACCGAAGACATTTTTCTTTAAAGATTTTTTTTGCTGATAAATAACCCGGAAATAATTTTTAAAAATATAAACACTGCACAATTGATACCAGATTGATACCTACTTTTCAACGAAGAATCCGTGACTGATAGTAAATTTGATAGATATCAACTTTTTTGACAGCTGTAATGCCAATTTTATCGATAGAACTATTCACAGTAGATGTAAAATCTTATAAAATTCACAGCTCATCAAAAATGTTGATAGTTGATAACCATAATACCAATAAACTAATTTCGTTGATAAGTATCAAATAATATCAAATATCGTGTTGATATTTGATAGCCATAATAGGGCCCTTAGTGACTTGTGGTTCTGTACCCAAGTAGTAAAAGCTGAGATTTGCCGCAGAAGATCCTGTGAAGTTTGCACTGGCCTCTTCTTTTGATTTGGGGTAGCTGTTTTGATGGTTGTTGGCGTTTTTCTATTTTCAATGCTGTCACACGCAAGTTGCACACTATTTAACTCCATTGGTATTGGGGCCAAAAAGTCATATCTGGTTTTGGGATCATCCTCGAAGTACCAGTATTTTTGGCCCATATTCAAGACTATTCCAGCCTGTTGCATGAAATCTGCACCAATTAATGTTCTGTTCTTTGTGGCATTTGGAAGAGATATAAAGCGAATTCTCCTTTCTCTGCACTTGCTATGCTTGTTCGAGCAGCAGTGTCCAGATATGCTTCACCAACTAGTCCGAACATATTAATATGAGCTATTGGAGCGTCTCTGCCGATTAGTGTGGTTGATATCAAGTTGAATGAGAGATAGTTTGGACTTTCTTTTTTAACTTCACGGCTGCACTTTTGACAATTAGCTCGCGTAACACCAGGAGCTCCACATCCGTAACAAGAAAAGGTGGGTCTGATGGAGTTTTGTTGGGCCCTGTTTTCCTGAAGACTCTTCAGCTTGAAACACTCTTCACTTGTATGCCCTCGTCTTCTACAGTGTGTGCATCGTTTGTCAGGTTTTTTTTTCATTGGTGAGCTCTTTCTTCTCGGAAACCCTAACGTCTGGAACTGGGACTTCAGCAAATACCATCTCTGCCTCTCTTCCTAATCGTAGAAGCTTCTCGTAGGAGTCTACAGCCTCACGAGATACCCGTTCTCTTATTTTTAGAGTAAGCAGGCCGTAAATCATATTTATTTGTAGCTCATCGTTGATATTGTCGACTTGGGAGAATAATACTCGTTTTTTGCACAGGAAGCTGTCGATGGGCTCATTCGGCTGCTGTTTTGTTTCCATAATTTCGAGAAGCACACGCCAAGCTGGTTTGGGAGGTGAAAAAACAGACATTAACAGTTGTACCAACTCTTCAAACGTGGTAACTTTTGTTTTAACACCAACCCACCATGACGTGGCATAGTCCTCCAGTAGCATGGGCATGGCTTTAATGGTGTCCGCATCGCTAATTTTTTCGATGTCCTTGAAAGTTGAGATAGCTGCTATGAATTCTTCGAGCTTGTTGCTATTTCGCTCCCCTCTGAATCGTGCCGCACGTGTTGTGAATGAACCAACTCGATAGTTGTTCACCGCGAGAACAGCGATCAGCTGTTGAAATTGCTCGGTTGAAATATTCATAACGCCTTCTCGTTGTTTTATTCTTTCGCTGCGTCTAATTTCCTCTGTCATACAAAAAAAAAATAGTCCACAAGTTGGGCGCCAATTGTAGCGTGGATGTCTCGTTATTATTAAAAAAAGACGGCGTGAATGTTCTTTGTTATTTTCTTTATTCGTTTTGGTTTTAATTTTTAACAAAGGAAAACTTTATACGTTTTGAGAAAGAAAAATCAAACTGATAAGATTTAGATAATTGAGATGATAATTCGAATTCACCATGTACCCTTCGAGGAATCGCCTTAAAGTAGTGCATGTATGTAATTCGCTTATCAATTATCAAACCGAACTTTTCTCTAAGTTGAATTTATACAATTTTCTTCTTGACTTCATGATAATTTCTACTCAAGTGAGTGTGAATTATACTGTTTAACCTAAAAGTTTACTTTAATATGTTTAAACATATAATTTAGTGTTGCATATTTTTATGGTATATATATAACTTAAGATAAGCACTGCTACAAATTGTTTAAACTCTTCAATAATTTAAGAACTACAAACAAAATGTAGGTACTCTTCTGTTCTTCACAGCAAAAAAAATCAAACTTGCGGTTAAGCATGTGGAGGGTGCTCCCACGACGTAAAACTGGTGATGCGAAGGTGCTCCGCTGGGAAATACGAGTGTCTTCTCTTTATTTTTAGTTTTTTTAGTTTCGGGATTTTTAGGGTTCACGATCAGACTTTGGTGGAAAAGGTTTTGCACGAGGATTATATTATGGGTGTGTTTCTTATTTTATTTAAGTGTGTATCTTCTTCTTCGGTAGATGATTCTTCGCCCGTATACTTGTTATTCTTCCTTGTTTCCTTGAATTTTTTGATGAAGCTCATCTGTTGGTTTTACAGCATTATTGTTTTTATTTTTTATTATTATTTTTTTTTTTTTTTATTATTATTATTTGAAAATCAGTTTCCTCTATGGAATTCGTAGTATGGTCATGTGTGTTGACGTGAACTACTAACTGATTAAATTTATTCACTGAAGTAATCTTAAGAGTCTTTATTTTCGTTAAAGGTTTTCTCTTTTTTTTTATTTTCACTGAATTATATTTGCAATGGTTTTGAGTGTTTTTGGATCAATGTTTGTATCGTTATTCACTTTTAACTATTGATTAAATATACCGTCGTTAGTTATTAGTTCGTATGTATTAATACTCTTTTGCATCGAGTTTATTACAAACGAATTTAATTTCACTATAGCGGTTTAAATATTTTGCTACCGATACTGACTTTTTCCTTTACGTGGGTTGATCGATTTCAAAAATATTTTGTAGGTTGTTTTTTGCAAAGGATACTCATATGTAAAAGAGTATCCTACCGACTGCGCCAATTTAAAATGCTTTTTGATTGAAACACTTTTTAAAAATGATTATCCAGAGCAGAGCTCTGAATGATGGTTTATTATTGAATTCGACTTAGGAACTGACTGGAACATCGCAGATGACCAGTATATATTGATTTGTGTTTTTTTAATAGATAGGATGTGAGTCGGATATAATATGAATATGTATCTGACTTCTCATTCGTTTGTCTTTGTTTATAACTTCTGTCGACGTGCATTAATTGATCGTTTTATCGTTTTATTTTAATTGCTTAGGGTATGAGTCGGATATAATATGAATATGATATCTGACTTCTTATTTGTTTATCTTTTATGATTTATGTCGTCGTGCATTTATTGATAGTTTTATCGTTTTATTTTAATTACTTAGGGTGGCTATAGGATGTGAGGCAGATATATATGAATATAATATCTGACTTCTCTGATAAAACATATAAGTTAAAATATTCGTTTCTTTTCTTTTACGGTTATAACTTATATATATATATATATATATATATGCACTTTCCTGCACGAGGCAAAAATCTTTTTGATTTTAGGTAGGTATTCGGTTTTCGGGCATTTAGAGCACGCGGAATTTTAATTTTCTTTTACTCCGTCAGCGGCGAGAGGTTTTCTTTTTCATATTATATTCACTTTTTCACGAGCGTTTTCTTTTATATTTGTTTTTGCACTAGGTTATTTTTTTTTATAATAAATTCGACTAATATTTTATGAAATCGTTAGTCTACTTTTCAAATTTTCGATTTTTAAATAAATTCACCACTTTTTATTCTTGGTATCCGACTGTACTTTAAATTGTTTTCTGACCGACGATAGTGCTATGCACACCACTGGCTCACCCGAAACGTTTCCCTGTCACTTTCTGAAGACCCTGAATGCTACCTGCTACTCCTATTTAATACCTCCCCCACGCCACACACACATATGCATTTTCTTCCGTTGGTCTGTTTCATGAGGGCTCAGTGGCGCGATGGTTAGTGCGATGAACTGCCGCGCAGAAGGTCTGGGTTCGATTCCCAGCCGTAGCAACACCTAAATGATTTTTCACTGGCCCTCCTCTCGTGATGATCTGACAAATCGTCCGAGTAGTATCAATTGTCAAGAATAGCTTATCTCAACTTCGCCGTTCGGAGTCGGCATAAAACAGGAGGTCCCGCCATCGTGCAAGAAATACACACGCACACATGAATGGTTGTGAGAAAGCTAGGCCCTGGGTACTAACGAGCCTGTTGCGCCAAAAAATTGTATTATTAAATTGGTCTGTTTCTGGAGTAAAAAAAACTATTTGATGCGGCTAGCTTTTTAGCCGAATATTTGAGCGAAAGCAAATTAAATAAAACTCGCAGAATTCAATTAATTTTAACAAACTTTATTCTAAATCAAAAGGAACGCCGATGTCAAGGGCACCACCGATAGCAGCTTGTTGTCGCTCCAATTTTTCGCTTGTGGGTAGCGACCTCGACATCGGTCGATGATGACTTCTGTGCGATTCACGTAAATGTCGGTCGCAGGTACCGCTACTTGGGACCGACCGATGTTGAGTTGCTGTGCGAAATGTCGATGATGTTGACTCCTGTACCATTTACTTAAATCTCGGTCGCAGGTACCGCTACTTGTTGATGTTGCTGTGCGAAATGCATTGGCAGGCCGTGGTGTGTATTTGGTGATGACCTTGGTTTTGCATTGCTAATAATTGTGGTGCGAAATATAACGAATATTAGTGATTGCGAGTAGCAACATACTGCCCGCCTTGAAAGGTCCTGCTTTCAATACCTTATACTTCTTTGTTTGCTTCTTCAGGATCAAGGTCGAGTGGTATAGGAAACAATTTGGTGATTGCACGTTTGTTGATACCAGTGGCTGTTTTGACATTAGCCACGCGTATGTTGCCATCATCTCCTGTGTAGACTTCAACAATTCGTCCCATTGGCCACTTTAGAGGTGGCGTGTTATCTTCTTTCAACAGAACCAGCTCGTTAATGTGGATGTTAGGTTGTGAAGAGTTCCATTGCTTTCGAATTTGAAGTTGTTGAAGGTAGTCATGTGTCCATCTTCGCCAGAAATTTTGTTGGATCCATTGAAGGTACTGATATCGTTTAAGATTGCTAATGTTGCTAGTTTCAATGCGAGGTTCTGCAATGCTGATGAGTGGGGTTCCAACCAAAAAATGTCCTGGGGTGAGGGCTTCAAGTCGTTGGGATCGCTGGACATTGGACTGAGAGGTCTGCTGTTCATGACTGCCTCAATTTGGCAGCAAACTGTTGTCATTTCTTCAAACGATAGCACAGCTTGACCAATGATTCTACGAAGGTGGTATTTGGCAACCTTCACAGCTGCCTCCCAGAGGCCTCCGAAGTTTGGGGATCGTGGTGAATAAAACTCCATTCAATTCCATCTTGAAGACATTCTTGGCGAATGATCTCGTTGTGCTGTTCTGACATGAACAATGTATGTAGTGCCTTCAACTCTCGGTTCGCTCCTGTGAAATAAGTAGCATTGTCAGAAAATATTTTTATGAACTTACCCCTGCGTGCAATAAACCGCTTAAGGGGGTCAAAACGAAAGCTGATGATGAGAGATCTGATACTAATTCCAGGTGGACGGCTTTAGTGGTGAAACAAACGAAGATTGCGAGATATGTTTTGTGTGGTGCTCGTCCTCTGATGCGATGTGATACATAAAGTGGTCCACAGTAGTCTAACCCTGTTTTGCTAAAGGTTCGAGATGGTGTAACTCTGTCAGATGGAAGGTTTCCCATTACTTGTTGAGCTAGAACGGGTTTATTGCGAATTGTTCCTTTGGCGTCTAAAATCCAAAAGCGCTGTCTTAAGATGTTGTGCAGTGTTTGAGGACCAGCGTGCTTATTGCTGTAGTGATGATGTCGAATAAGGGTGATGATGAATGGGTGCGATTTTGGAAGCAAAGGTGGGTGCATTGTGTCGTATGGTAATGATGAGGTTGCGATTCGTCCTCCGACTCGAACAAGTCCATCTTTGATGAATGGCGAAAGTTGTTGGATACTTGATTTGTTAACCTTTCCCTTTTTTGGATTGCTGATTTCTTCTTTCGAGCTTTTTTGTGTTGGAATTGCGCCACAAAATGCATTGTGTATTAGTATCTTCAGGTCTTACCAATATTTGTCGATACATTTGAGTTATGTCTGCCATTATTTCGAAACGATGGGTGCGAAACCGAACGAGGATAGTGAAGATATGATCTTGAAGGGTTGGACCGACCATCAAGATGTCATTTAGCGATTTGCCTGATGATGTTTTGCAAGATGCATCGAAGACGACTCGCAATTTTGTTGTTGAGCTGTCAGGATTCAGGACACAATGGTGAGGAATATAGTTAACATTCTCGTCAATTGCCTTTGCCGCATCTAATTTGCAAATGTGATCTAGTCGTGCGTACTCGTCAATAAAGCGGCAATAATCATTCTGTAAAGATGGAGAACGATATAATTTGTGTTCGATTGATGCTAACCTTTTTTTTTTTGCAATTTCATATGAACTCCCGAGCGATGTGCGATCCTCACGAAATGGTTATCGTACGATGAACTTGTTGGTCAATGGGCAGCGTGTGGTTGTTGATTTGAAGAATGTCTCGCATTCCACTTCTTCTATCGAGAAATTTTTCGCCGGTGTATTGTTGTCTTCGATTGTCCAAACTTGTTGTAGGAGTTTTTCTAAGCATGGAGTAATAGTGGTGGAGAAACAGGTATAGTTGATGCTAGGTGATTTTGGTCCAACTGGTGCGAGGTCTAACGAAGATGCGATGTTCCCCTTTTGATACTTGTAGGAGATCGAAGTAAATCCCTGCGCCGATAAGACAGTCAACAGCGCCAGGGAGATTGAATCGAGGGTCAGAGAGTGGAGTATTTGAGGGAATCTTCCGATTCTTGGTGCTTATATGACGACTTGGTTGGGGTGAAGTGATCTCTGGAAGTATGATTACATCTCGGTATACCTTGAACGAATTCTGCAGTGATGTAACACATATTTGTGCTCGTTGATAAGTAATGGTGCTAACTTGTCCAATCCCATTGACGTCTAGATATGTGCGACTGCGATTAAGCTTGAGGTGTTGTGCAATGTGCTCGGTGATGAAATTTAGTTGGGAGCATGAATCAAGAAGTGTTCGACCAACCACAGACGTACCTCCATCGTTGGAAAGGCTGACAAGTGCAGTAGCAAGTAAAACATACCCCTCATCTCTATTGATGTTGTCAATATGGCGTGCCTGTAAAGAGGTAGATGAGAATAAGGATGATGGATTACCTTGACAATGTGCAATTTGTTGGATATCAGTAGTTGGAGTCTGAGAAATTACAGGTGTAATACGCTCCCGATGCAGCAAGGTGTGGTGACTGTCACCGCATTTTTGGCATTTATTTGCAGAGGTGCAGTGTTGCACTGTATGACGTCCTCTTAAGCAATTAAGGCACAACCTTAACTCCTTGGTAAGTTTGAAGCGGTCCATCGGTGATAGGTTCACAAATTTCCACAATTGAAGGCATTGTGTGATGGCTGGTCACAGAAAACACAAGATGATGTTGTAGGCGAATTGGTGGTGGGCAACGACGAATTCTTGACCCATGTCTGTTGCGTTCTTGGCTTAGTCAAGTGATGTGACTGCGATGGTTTCGACTGACGATTTGATTGTGATGTAGTAGCTGAAATAGGGTTCCGATGTGATTTAGCTTCGATGATGTTGAGAGTTTTACACTGCCTCTCCGTGAAGGTGCACAAATCGGTCCAGGTTGGGAATTCAAAGTCGTCACTGATAGTCAGAGATGTGGAATCCAGATTTTGAGTTAATTTACTAATGGCCTTCTGATCTTGTTTGGCAGCAATTTCATTTTCCCATTTGGCTTGGGATTCGTTGTCGAATTTCGATAAAATTAAATGCAGCAAGAATCCATCAGCAATTTGTTCTGTTGTTGCTATTGAATTCAACGCACTGAGGTTGACGTTGATGATGTCAATCATACATCGAATAGTCTCCACCGTTGGTTTTACTATGGAATGCAGTTCGAAGATGTCTTGTATGTGTGCTTGAAATAAAAATCGTTTGTTGTCGTATCTGGATTTTAGAAGTTCTATAGCTGTTTCGTAGGTTTGGCTGGTGCATTCCAATGATTCTATTACTCGGGCTGCATCTTCATGGATGCAAGCATTGTGAATAAGCGAATTTGAACATGTCTGAAAAATCCATCCATTTTGTGTATGATCCCGAAAATGATGGAAGTGCTAGTTTTTGCAAATTGAAGCGAGAATTATGTGATATGTGAAGTGTTGGTGCTATTGGGTGCGATGGTGTTGTTTGGCAAATTTGGTGTGGAAACGGTATCCAGATGTTTCAGCATGTCTGACCATAGGATATAGTACGTCTCCTCGTAAACATCTCTCTTACCACTAGTAAGAAGTTGTTGTTCTGCGTCTCAAGCATCTGGATTTTGGTTTCAACCTGGAAACGATTAAGGGAACTCAAATTAGAGGACAGAAAGTTTCTGGCCTTGGTTTGTTGTCCAAGAACTACAGCACGTTGAGATCGATGCGCCCGTAATTCTGGTTCACACGACTCATCGGTTTTTTTTTCACTCGTTGCCATAATAGCGATTGTTCACAAGTTGAATTAATTGTACGAATTGGATTGCGAATATGCGAATTTATGTCAAAAAACACTTGCAAATATCCGGCTCGAAGGACCATATGATGCGGCTAGCTTTTTAGCCGAATATTTGAGCGAAAGCAAATTAAATAAAACTCGCAAAATTCAATTAATTTTAACAAACTTTATTCTAAATCAAAAGGAACGCCGATGCGGTCCTCTTGACCTGGTGACTACGTATAATGGACTGAATAATTTTTCTTCATAACACAGGCCTTTTATATCAGTAGCACTTGTTGCTTACTGATATATCACCCCATCTTCATCGGTACCACCTACCGTTTGTTACAGAACAAAACTATGTTCTCGTTGTCGGTCGCACCTACCGCTATTCGGGAGCGACACTTACGATGATGAATGATGATGTGTCAAGGGCACCACCGATAGCAGCTTGTTGTCGCTCCAATTTTTCGCTTGTGGGTAGCGACCTCGACATCGGTCGATGATGACTTCTGTGCGATTCACGTAAATCTCGGTCGCAGGTACCGCTACTTGGGACCGACCGATGTTGAGTTGCTGTGCGAAATGTCGATGATGTTGACTCCTGTACCATTTACTTAAATCTCGGTCGCAGGTACCGCTACTTGTTGATGTTGCTGTGCGAAATGCATTGGCAGGCCGTGGTGTGTATTTGGTGATGACCTTGGTTTTGCATTGCTAATAATTGTGGTGCGAAATATAACGAATATTAGTGATTGCGAGTAGCAACACTATTATTGCAGTTTTTTTTTGGTTTCAAAAAAAATGAACGAAGCATTATCTTCCTAACGTACAGGGTGGCACGTCATTTCCATAGGAATTCTATGTTTATTTCTTTTTTTTATTTTTGTTATACTATGCGTATTACACACAACAATCTCATCGGCAAACAGCGGATGAGATTGAAAAGAGCAACGCAATGCCCACTCCTGCACACTTTAGGATGATTGCGCAACTAATACAAATATTTGTTTGTCTTACGTACCTTAGCGCACCACAAGCTAGACATCGTGAACCTCTACTGACCTCCACTTTGGTGTATGGTAATTAGTATGCTGCGTAATAGCAGCATGCGTTTTCTTTTTTTATTTCTTTTCTTCTTTTTCTTTATATTTTCGCGAGAATTACATTTGTCGCGCACACGGAATCTTCTTTTTTTTATTTCTAGAAATAATGCAACACTTCGGTATTTTTTCCATTTTTTTTTTTAAACGTCTGGTCTCAACTATATTAAATATTAAATATTTTACAATCGTCTACGAGCTGTCACAGCGGCTACTACGTAGTCCAATTCCACCGTTCCACTTGATTTCGGATGATTGGATGAGTTCAGATCGTGAAATTTTTAAACGATATCATCTTTTGAGGTGCTTAAGCGCTTACTTGGTGCTGAACGATTTTAACCGTAGCGATGATTATTATCATTGCCGTAAATCCTTTGCGTGATAAATTCCAATGAATTTCCCAGCAAAATCCTCTATTTCATAGAGTGAATTACCAACCTTAGCTTTTACACGACTTTTCAAAAATTTATTGCTCAACTTAGCGTTTACATTTTTGGCGAAGTCGCTCAAAAGAAAATTTCGGCGATATACTTCTTGGCCGGGTCTAAAATTAACTTCTCGAACACGGGTATTATAAGTTCTTTCGTTCCGTTCGTGAGCCAATTGAAGATTTTCTTTGATCTTTTCATTGAGAGCTTGAGAACGCGTAGAGCTAGGTAGAACTTCGGTTTCACTAATGTTAAGTAGTGATAATATTTGAAGGAGTGGGTACGATGAAGCGTGTGTTATCATCTTTTGCTTAAACAGTGCTTCATACGGTGTTAATCGAATGGCTTGGTGAACCGAAGACCTTAAGGATGTCGCAATGCCTGTAACATTGGCATCCCAATTGGTATGATCCTCACCAAGATAAGCTCTTATTGCTGACAGGATGGATCTGTTTACCCTCTCTGATGCATTTGGATTAGGAGAGTAAATAGCTGTTTTGGTGTGTTTAATACCATAAGTTTTAAGCATATCCTGAAATAACTATCCCACAAATTGCTTATGTCTGCCCAGCTTAGGTGATAAGGTGATACATTTCAGACAATTCGAAATATGTGCTACTACCTTCAGCACTATGTTTGGAAACCAGTATGTCCTCATTATAAGTCCTATTACTTTGTCGCGGCCCATATGACCCATCTCATCATGATGCATCCTGATAATATTTTCCTTCCATTTCCCTAGGTACATAAAATAGAATCTTCGACCCCACCTTCCTATATACTAGCCCGTTCCTCATTTCATACAATTTACTCTCTTCTTCCTCAAGCTGTTTCCTAATCTTGTTTATGGTTTCATCTCTAAGCTGACTAATCGATAAATTCTGTTCGAAAGTATTTTCTTCCAAACTAGAATATTCTCCGCCCGACTCAAGGAATCTACATGCTGCATCTTTGTTCCCCCGCGATGTTCCAATACATAATCGTAATTTTGGAGTTCCAATGCCCACCTCGCTATCCGAGGGTTAATCTTGAACCGCAATCCATGCAAATATATCCTAAATCTTTTGAGTGCGTATATGATCGCCAACGTCTCCAACTCAAAGCTGTGGTATTTTGCTTCATGGTCTGTGGTCCTCTTTGAAAAATAAAACATGGGGTGATACTTCCCATCACTCTTCTTCTGCATCAGTATCGCCCCAAATTTAACGAACTCGCGTCACAGTGAAGCTCGGTTTCGTCCTTTGGATCATATAGTGCTAGTATTAGTGCCTCCACCAATTTTTGTTTCAATTTCTCAAAACAGGAAATTTCTTCTTTTCCAAACTTAAAAACAACATCCTTTCTGATAAGTTTATACAATGGTTGCGCTATTAGTGAGAACCCCTGCACGAACCTACGGAAATAGGAGCACAATCCCAAAAAGCTGTGCACTGCCTTCGCATTGCGTGGCACTAGAAAATCTATAACTGACTCTATATTGTTGGCGTCCGGCTTTATTCCCTCCCTTGACACTGTGTATCCCAAATCTGCGACCTCATGAACTGACACTTATCCAATCTTAGCTCCAATTTATTTTTTACCAATCTGTCGAAAACCTCTTTCAATATTTTCAAATGTTCTTCAACTGTTTCCGTAGCTATCATCAAATCATCTATATATATCCTAATTCTCCCATCCCTTAATAAGTCTCCGAAAACTTGGTTAACGTATCGCTGAAATACCGATGGCGCATTCTTCAGTCCGAATGGCATCCTCAAATACTCAAACTGCCCCAGAGGAGTCACGAAAGAAGTAAACTTAACGGAATCCGTATCCATTTGAATATGATGGAATGCACTTTTTAAGTCTAGGAGCGTAAAAACTGTTTTGTTGACTAATCCGTCCTGCAAATCTTCTATCAGCGGGATCGGATAGTTATCTTTCAGCGTCACCTTGTTTAAGATCCTATAGTCCACGCATAATCGTATCTCGCCTGTCTTCTTTCTAACCAACACAATGGGGGATCTTGGTCGGATTACTCCTCGGTCGGATTACTCCTTCGCACATCAACCCGTCTATTATACTTTGAACCTGTTCTTTCTCATGATATGATAGTCTTCTGGGGGGACAATGGAAGGGCCTTTCATCTTTCAATCTTAATTTCATATCCCCTACTACTTCCGGGACTTCGGGACGTATGGCTTCCAGGTAACATTTACTAAACAAAACATCAAATTCTTTCTTATACATGAAATCTATATTCTGATTCTCTACATAGACATTCTGTCCGCTTAACTCTATCCTCATCAAATTCAAACACTCATTTTTAAATTCTTCGTCTTCGTTTTTTACATTACGTTTACTGGTTACAGTCTTCGTTTTTAAATTGGCCATTCTCAAAAAATCTTTTCCTAAAATTACAGGATATTCCATCGTGCCGTCCGCTACCACAAGTAATTTTAATTCAAATTCCTTTCCTTCAAATAATACAGTACTCTGAACTTTACCAAAAACAAACAATGGACTTTTATATTCCAACTAAATTACATTTTTCATTATAATTATTATTTTTTATTAAAACTGGTGGCACAAACTTCCTACGGATGAGGCTCACAGGACTACCGGTATCTATCAAGTTTCCTAATAATGTCTTATAATTAATCTCTCTATCTACAAAAACATGATATAATTTTCTTACGTATTCATCCTCGCTGAGATCCTGGCTGATGTGGCATACCGGGTTTGTTTTGTTCTTGGGACAGGTGGCTGCGAAGTGTCCCAATGAGCCGCAATATTTTTATTTAAACATTTATACGATTTATTAAACACTAGTCTACATACATCTATTTTTGACAAAATGTCTTTCCATTGTTGGCACATTGGAATTGTTGTACCTGCAGAGACGTCCCTCAATGTAGATTTTAAAGATGTTCTGCTCGGCTGGTAGCTGAAGTATCTGTGTTATGCGTAGTTTAAAATGAAAAGTTAAAGAATTGACCAGTGATACGATCACGACCGCTTTATTGTGAGTTCTACTTAAGACTAACTTAATTTTAAAATACAATTATGCATCAAGCTCAAACTGATACATGTCTACATACATATATGTAGTTTAGATACGAGATACCTTTTATCTCGTTTGAAATGCAATGTATAAAAACTTTGAGAGGAATTTTAATGTGGGACGTTAGTAAATAATCTGCAACACTTGAGGAGTGTTCGATTTCAAGCAACGACAAGTCTTATCTTAAAAGACTTTGTTTATGTGAAGTATACAAAGATGCTGCTGACTTGCAGTTAATGATTTGGCATCGATAATTTAATGATGTCGACAATTTAAGACTTCGTTTATTTGTAGTATACAAAGATGCTGCTGACTTACAGTTAAAGATTGGGCATTGACAGTTTTATGGTGTCGAATACATTGTTATGCATAACAACCCCGCCTCCTTGAGTGGAGTTGGGCCGGTCTCTTCTTACGATATTGTAATTACTATTAGTCAATTTATGCTTCTGGTTTAGCTTAGTTTCGCTAGCCATAAGCACATCTGGACTTTGGTCTTTCAACAATTGGAACAGATTAGCTCTACGTTCAATCCTAATCAGTGAATTTACATTCACAGCCAGGATCTTTAAGGGTCTCTCTGACAGCGCGCCCATTACGATCTATTTTGCATTAAGCTCGGCAACAAGGAGTAGATATAGTCTACCCTTGACGCCTGCTCCCGTAACTGGTTTTGAAGACCGGTTAGCTGGCCTTGAATGGCCCGCAACGCAGTCAACAAATCCGCATCTACTGCTGGAGCCTGAGGCACGGGGGCCTGTTGGGCTTCCTTTGGTGGATGCTGTACCGTTTTTCCCTTTCCTGACGCCATTTGGGCGTAGGAAATTTGGGGGTTGACGGACGTTGAGGGAGGGCGAACGGCTGGTTGATTCACCACTACCGTTTGCTTCGCTTTTTTATTAAGTTTAATTTGCTGAAACTTTGGACAGCCCCGATAGTTTGCAGGGTGCCCGCCGCCTCCGCATAGTGCACATTTAAGCAGGGTCATATCTTCGACCCGCTCATTTCCTAACTTACACTCTCCTATGTTGTGGTTCTGTCCACACTTCACACAGCGTGACCGCATTTCGCAGTTGGCTGAGGCGTGGCCGAACCTTGGCAACGCATGCATTGAAGCATGCTGTCGCTTCTTTTTAATTTTTCCCAGCGCACAACCTGGAAGTTGAGGACTGAGATACTCCTCAACTTATCCAGCTTGCTTTGGGGCGATAGCTGTACGAGGAACATCGGTAGTTTCCGGTTCTCCCGTCTGGCCTTCACTGTGGTGAATGGATTTACCCCAACGACTTCGAGGTCGTCAGTCGCTACTTGGCGAAGCTCACTTAACAGCGCCTGCGGATATGTTGAGGAATCTATGCCCTTTAAGACAACCGTCTGGCATTTTTCTACTTTCGGAGTAAATGTGAAGAACTCCGTTGTGCTGTCTACAAGCAATTCCTTGATAATTTTATGATGCTCCACTGTTCAGCAGTGGATAGAATGCCTATCGTTACTTAATCTTTTTATTGTAAAGTTATTGCCTATGGCCGACTTACATATTTCAATTGTTTCCTTTAGGTCCATTTTAAATGTGTTGATGGGTGGGATGATTCTCCGTCCACTTGGTCACTTACACAGCTGCCCGCTTCGTCGTCAATAACCACGCTCTCTCTCTGATATGGACAAAAGGCGTAGTAGTAACTCACTCTTGTTGCCCGTTGTCTTTTGTTTTAGCTTTGCCAACCACAACTTCAGCTGCGTTGCTGTATATTTTTTATATTTTTCGATGTCTGACATGATTTCACTGTTCGTTTTTTTTTTGTTTTTTCGCTCACTCGGCTTGTGCGCGTCTGTTCTTGTATGTACACTTCGGGGTGATAATTGGAGGACAACCAAAATCGAATGCGAAAAACTAGCCAACTGCGCACTTAGGCTTCTATGGTGGTTGATGGGTTTTTTTTTCGCGAACGATCCCACTTCTGAGATTGTAAACCGATCAATAAAGATCAAAGAAAAACACTTCCAATATATTTTCTCGTTTTAAATCAAAACACTTAAACTCTTTATTAGGTCTTTCTTATTTCGCAACCGCAACCGTCCAGTCTCACTGGTATTTTACGACTGCCTCTGACTTTGATTACTTCTTCTGTCTTTTCTTCTCTTTCTCCTACTTTACCGCCTTACCGGTAGTGCCTTTACAATTATTCCTCTTTTGTATTCTTTTTTCTGTTACAATAAATATACATTTAAGTGTACATTCTATACCTTAGTGTTGTTCATGGTGATTTGCCATTTACATACAACGCTAAATATAATAGGAAAGGGTAACAAATGGTATGGTATTATATATATAGGCATACGTATGTACACAACTACTAGTGTTGGTTATGGTTGAGTCTACAATACATATACTACTACACATCGCAAACAGTTTTTTGAATGCGGTTAAGCATAAGCACTTACAATGTTTTTTTGTATGCAAAGTATGAATAGTTTCATGCGTTTTATGTATCAGTTCATAGATTTTATGAATTGTTCATACGCCTATGAATGCATTCATACATATTTTTAACGACTGCGGTCAAATCCTCCCAAATCCTCATCCTTTCTCGTTGTCTAGGGAATGTATAACGTCAAGTAAAACACGCACTTCGATTTACTTTACACTTTATTCAGACGATTAAATTCAGGTCTTAATAAATAAATGTATACACTAGGAAAAAGTTTGGCGACTTTATACTTAAATATAATGGCTTAAGGCCCACGTCTTTATCGCTCGGAGGTTGGATGCATACTCTACTCTTGTTCGTTCGTTTTTCGTCTGTCTGTATTTTAGTAACCGGTTTCGTTGCTGTTGGTGTTCGTTTGTATGTGTTATATTCGGCCCTAGCGAGGTATCCGTCGGAGCGGAAAATTCTCCGATTTTGTACGATTCCGATGATTTTTGCTTCGAGGTATTCTTCCGAAAAGCTGTTCGGAATATTTCTCCGACATTTCGTAACGCATACCAGCGAATTGCGTTGAAGTACGTTCAGGAGCATTTTTTGTTCAATTTTTGACAGCTAAGTGCAATTCTTTTTCCGATTTCCTCCGACACAAATTCGTCGCGGAATTTGTTTACGAAGTGAAGTGGAGTAATAGAAAAATGTATGTAATTATAAAAAACTATTTATTTAAGTAAATTTCGTACTAATCGTTTGAATTTGTGTTTCCAGGGCGAGCTCAATGGAAAAAACCACCCCTAAACAGCACGAGGTTCGTCGTCGCATTTGTGTAGTATTTCTCTCCGATGGCAAATACCTCGAATGGAATTTGAATCTCCGACGAATTATGCGTTGCGGAAAATTTTCCGCTCCGACGAATACCTCGCTAGGGCAGATTGTTGCAGCCTGCTTGTGCACGTTATTTATTTACTTGTTCTATGTAATGCAATGTTCGTTCCTGTTACTGTCTGTCTGTGTGTTTTCCGTTAATGTGTTCGTTCTTGTTGCTGTTGGTTTGGTCTGTCCTTGTTATCCGTTAATGTGTTCTGTCTAGTGTAACGTTCGTTTGTCTGGCTCAATCCCACATACATTTGGATTGTTGATTTCCCATTTCAACGTCAAATATGTATATGAATTCTGTTTCATACATTCTATGATTTATTCATGCAAATAATGAAAAAAATCACTATGAAATGTGTATGAATTGTGGTCTTGTGCATCTGGAACACCAAACGTTCCAGAATTCGCCGCACCAATATCACTGGTGCATGGAAATTGCTGCATTTGGATAATTGACTTTAACCGTCTCACCCATGGGAGTTAAAACGCTTCCAATGCCAGTAATGTAATCATATACTGGCTTAGGAATTTGTAGCTCTTTGGCATTGATGGTATCCAGTGGACCCATCAGATTACTGAATCTAGGATCTGCATTTTCATGTTTAAGCAGATGCATGATATAAGCGTTGAGTATCTCAACTAGTGCGTATTGATATACGCGCAAGCGGGGATTCTCAGCTTCACAGACACGATAGACCTGGGGTGGAATTGCGTAAGGTGATTGTCGTCGACTCGAGCTACTCCAGGCCAAACGAATAAAACGAACTTCTCTTTTCTAATAAGTAAGTAAGTTTATTCACTGAAATTTGAATATATATATATGTGATTTTAATTATTGCGTATTACAATTCACCCACCTTTTGGCATCCACTCTTACTTCTTCTCGAGTCAACAGCAAAATGGCGTTCTCCTTTTTGTTGAAAGGTGCAAAGGCACGCGGTTTGCTTAATGTCAGTTTTAGACCTGTTTGCTGTTTTAGACCTGTTTGCTAGTTGACTCGAGAAGACGTTTACATTCTGTTTGTTTTGTAATTCATTTATTTTATTCATTTGTTAATTATTTTATTTTATGACATCCCACCCCCCGTAAGGCGCCCGGGCCTCATTCTTGGTGCCTTACCACATCCAGCACCGCTAATTTAATTGCTGGCCTTCGTAGCATACCCAGCTTCGTCTGCACCTCAGCCGACCTAACCTGCCCATCTGTGCCCTGAAATATTTTAATTATTCTACCTCTAGCCCATTGAACCCTAGGTAAGTCATCGCAAATAAGAACTAGATCGCCTATCTTCAGTGGTTCCGCTTTCTTAAACCATTTGCACCTTTTCGTTAAAATCGGTAAGTATTCGCGTATCCAACGCTTCCAAAAACGATTTTTTAGTTGCTGCGATATGCGGAATTGTTTGCGTAGACAAAGTGCTCGATTGTCGATAGGCCCCGGTGTCTGCGTAGAGTTTGGTAAGCCATGAATAAAATGATTGGGGGTTAGCGGTTCTTCTTCTTCTGTTGATATAGGAAGATGGGTTAGCGGCCTGCTGTTGACTATATTCTCTGCTTCGATTAAAGCGCTCTGAAGCGTTTCGAGCTTCGGGGCTACTTCCTTTACCATGTATGCTAGGACTCGCTTAACCGACTGAACCATCCTTTCCCAACAACCCCCAGTGTGTGGACTTAATGGACAATTAAACACCCACTCTATGCCTCTTGATGCAAGTTCTGATTCGAGAGCGCTCTTGTCGAAGATGTCGTTGTTTTGCAATTCTTTGTTGGCTCCCACGAAGTTGGTCCCGTTATCACTTCTTATGCGCACTGGAACTCCTCTTCTATTGACAAATTTCCGTATACAAAGAATGCAAGCGTCTGTCGAAAGGTCTGGAGCTATTTCTAGATGTATGGCCCTAATCGTAAGACAGGTAAATAAAGCTACCCAACGTTTTTCTTTTCGACGGCCTATAGTGACTAGTAAGGGTCCAAAATAGTCAAGTCCCGTATACGTGAAGGGTCTTACATAGGGGGTAACTCGATCCTCTGGTAACTGGCCCATGAGAGGTGGTACTGGCTTGGCTCGAAGGATTTTGCATAGCTGACAATCAGATTCAATTCTCTTCACTACTACTCTTAGACACGGCACCCAGAACCTTTGTCTAATTTCATTAACTATCGTATCGTTGTTTTGATGACAGAGTCGGCGATGATATCCATCTACTATTAGTCTAGTAATTTTGTGGTTCTTTGGAAGAATTATTGGACGTCTCACGCTAAACGGTATGGTTGACGCAGCATCAATTCTCCCTTGAACTCGCAGTATACCTAGCTCATCAAGATACGGCGTGGATTTAAAAATACTGCTTCCTTTCTCTATTGGCAAGTTTTTCCTTAAGCACCTTACTTCATCGAGGTATTCGTCTTCCTGTACTTTGCGGATGATTATGCGCTCTGCTTCCTTAAGCTCACATGCTGTAACATCCCCCTTCTCAATTGTTTTTCCTCGGCATCCATCGATGAAACGTAAAGCTCTTGCTATGGCACGCTGAAGTTTCAAAAAGTTTGAAAATCTGTCCGCATCAAATAATGGCTCTCGTGGCTCGCTCACGTTCAAAACGTATTTCAATTTTAGCTCTTGTTTGCAGGCGTGAGCTGTCAAATCTGAAGGCATTTTTGGCCACTCTACTTCAGGTTTCGTGAGGAAGTTTGGTCCAATGATCCACATATTTTTAGACGCGAACTGCGGAGGATAGCGGGCACGTGTTGCTTCATCGGCTGGATTTAGTTTTGTAGGTACCCATCTCCATTGTCTAACCTGAGTGCTTTCCAAAATTTCTGCTACCCGAAAGGCGACAAACTCTTTGTGACGGCGGGGTTCTGTCCGTAGCCAATGTAGAACGGTTTTCGAGTCACTCCAAAAGGTGCTGTCGGTGATTTGTAGATCATGATTTTCGATTATGGAATTGTGTAATCGAACTCCTAAAATGGCGGCTGAAAGTTCAAGACGAGGAACGGATATTAATTTCTTAGGGGCACATCTGGTCTTTCCGCTAATAAACGATATATAAACCATTTCCTTATACTCGTACCGAAGATAAGTTACTGCGCTGAATGCTTCTTCACTTGCATCTACAAATGTATGAAGTTCCACCTTTTTAGCTCTGGTTAAGTATGAGCCATGGCATCGAGGAATCTTCAGAAGTTTAAGCATTGGTAGTAGCGTTTTCCATTGTTTCCATTTTTCAAAGCATTCTCCTGGAATCTTATCGTCCCATTGTATACCAAAGCGCCAGATTGTTTTCAGCATAAGTTTCAATGGCAACACAAAGTTCGCTATCATTCCAAATGGATCGAATATTGACATTGTTAAGCTGAGGAATTCTCTTTTGGTTGGATGTCTTTCTCCTTCTATAACTGCCTTGCTCACTCGGGGAAATCCGATTTGAAACATAAATACATCCTCGACACTATTCCAACACATTCCAAGAACCCTTTCCTTACTTATGGAATCTTCATTACCTAACTCAATAGTTTGTAAAGTAAGATTTTCTTTTACTGTCTCTCCTAGTTTTCGCATAACTTCTGGTGAATTCGAAATGAAACTCCGTAGTTCAAATCCTCCGTTTCGATGAATTGTGATGACGGATTCCGTTACCTCAATTGCTTCTAAAACATTGTCGAAACTATCGACGTAATCGTCAACATAATGGTGACATCGAACTGCTTTGACAGCTCTTGGATGAGTATTGGAATACTGAGACGCATTATGGTTCATCACGTAGTTAGCTGAACAGGGTGAACAGCTGGCTCCAAAGATCATTGCCTTCATTACATATGTTTCAATCGGTTTCGTTTCATCACTTCTCCAAAGGAATCTCTGTGAATTTTGATCTTCCTTTCGAATGTCTATCTGGTGGAACATTTCTTTGATGTCACCTATCACAGCTACGGCTCTTAAACGAAAGTTGAAAAGTATCGCAACAAGTGGCACGAGTTCATCTGGTCCTTTGAGAAGAAACGAATTCAACGAAACACCATTAACTTGAGCAGCCGCATCGAATACCAAACGGACCTTCCCTGGTTTTTTTACATTTTTTACCCCAAAGTGAGGAAGATACCAAGTTTTATTTGTAATCTTACTTGCCTCGACTTGATCTAACTTTCGGGCGTATCCCTTCTCTACGTAGCTAGCAATTATATTTTTATATGTGGCACCATAATCCGGCTCCCTCTTCATTTTACCCTCAAGAGTTATCAACCTTCTCTTAGCAACTTGATAGCTATCGGGTAGTTTAACATTATCTTCTCTCCATAGTAACCCTGTCTGGTAACGATCTGTGATTTTTACTGTAGTACTGGTAAGTAATTGCAAAGCCCGGCGTTCCTTAGAAGAAACTAAACGTTCCGTTGGCTTTTTGACTCCAAAGTTTTCGATTGTGAAGTAATCATCCACAAGCTTATCCAGTTGCCTATCGTAATCATGGTTCCCGATATTGAGGAGAATAGTTTTTTCTTGCACCTCTGCATCACACCTTACGGTCGCGTTACCATAAACTAACCAGCCAAGTTTTGTTTCAGCTATGATGAGATTTCCATTCGCGGTCTCTATTTTATTTATTGCTGTTCCTAGATGGGCTTGGTCGAGCCCAATCAACATTTCCGGCCTAGCGTTAACGTACTTGGTCAATGGGAGTTCCAAGTGACTTTGGATTCCCAATACTTTCGGATCAAAGCTCTGTGTAGGTAGGCATAAATCTTTAACAGTGTGGACCTCATTCAGTACAATTCTTTCAGCATCATCTGTATCAGCACTCACGTCAACGTTCACAACCAGAGATCTTTTCGAAATTGTCTCCCGACCAAGCCAACGAAGTTTCAAATCTTTACCTTTTCCTTTAATATGCAATCTATCAGCTAGTCCTGCGCTCATAATTGTTACCGAAGATCCTTCATCTAGCAGAGCATATGTTTTGACATACATTTCCCCATTATAAACTCTTATGGGCAGAATACGGAAAAGAATTCTAGAACTGCTTCCCTTATTGCAGCTTAAAAGAGGACTTGGTCCGGGATCACTCTTGTTTGGGTTCGATGTTTGTCTCTCCGATGACTGTTCCCGCTTAAGTTCATGCAAACTTTGATGATGCATTTTCGCACAGTTATCCACTTCACAAGCTTTTCGAAATTTACAAGTCCTAGTGTTATGGCCATACTTTAGACAACTGAAACACAACCTGTTTCTTTTCACAAAGTCCCATCGGGCCGGAATATTTAACTTCGAAAACTTCTCACAATCGATAATCGGATGAAGATTCTTCTTACAGTAACGACATTGACTATTTACAGCGGAAGACTTCGTATGTTCTGTGGTATGCAACACATTCCCCGTCTTTGCTTTAGTATAAGTTTTATTTGAAAGTACCGGAGACACGGCTGATGTGGTTGCGATGCACACAAGGCGGGCTAGTCGACTCAACCAATCATTAAAATGACGAATTGTAGCATATGGCTTGATAAATATACTACTTTGGGCCCACTCCATTCTTTTACTCATAGGCAACTTGGCTACTAATTCGTCCAAAAGAGAAGGACTTATAATATATTGTTGCATACCACTCGCTTCCAAGAATACTGTCAGGTTTTGAATCTTTATCGAAAATGACACAACCTGCTCCAACTTCCCTTCAGATATAGGTAAAATATTTCTGACCTTGTTTAGCTGACTTTGAACTAGGTACTCTGGACGACCAAACTGAAATTCAAGGGTCGACATAACTTGTTCAACGTTGCTCGGATGAATTAACAATGACTCTACTACTTCCCTAGCCTCTCCCTTTATACTCCTTTGTAAACGAAACATATTTTCAACTCGGCTGTAGTTGTACATATTCGAAGATTCCACAAAGGCTGTACAAAACATGGGCCACTGTTCAGCTTTGCCATAAAAATCGGGAAGCTCGTGTAGCTTTCGATTGAAGCCTGTTGTCGATGTGTTCGCATTCAACACACGCTGTTGTCTTTCAGTTTGAAATTGAAGAGAGTTAAGCTCATTATTTGAGTTTAGGAATGTTGGAGTTGGGGCTGTGTTTATAGAAGTACCAGATATTAGCTGAATTGGGTTTGAGGATATATTAGGAGTAAACGTTGTTGTTACAATTGGCGGCCAGGTATATTGCGATGAAGTGTGAGAGCCACAGCTAGAATGTGAGGATGCGACAACTGATGTAACCGTAGAAAGTGAAGACGTAACAATCGACTCAACCGTTGAAACTGAAGTAAAGGGAACATTTTCAAACATTGTACTAGGTAAGGTTGATTTATTAGTACTGCCACTTGCTCCTTGCGTCTGCGCATCTTGGAGTAGACGCTCCAATCGCAAACGCTCTTGCTTCTCTTTTTCAGCTGTGGCTTTGACAGTATCTAATAGTGTGCGAAGATGTCCCAGTTCCTCTTCCCTTCGTTGGTTTTGATTGACCGCATCCATGAATGTGGTATTCATGTCTGTCTGCAACTCTTCTTGCTGCATCGTAGCACTGTTGTCCTTCCTTATCTTTGATGCAGACCTGGTCACCCTAACCAATTCAGACATACGTCCCTAGTTCGATATTCTAACAATTTCGATATTGATTTTATTTGGTTTAATACAGACAGCAATTCGCAAACGGGATATTTTGTTCAACCAGTTTTTTTTTGTTTCAAACGGTATAGCAGACAGAAAACTTTTGCTAACGGAATGTTTTATCAGACGACTATGTGCTATGCGATATTACAGCAGACAACTGTTCTTTCGTTACGCGCGCAATAACTGGTCTTATATGTTGGCAACGTAATTATCTAGCAGACAACTAACTGTTTTCTTATTTGCAACGAATTCACTACCCAAAAACCGACTACCCATTCCTATTTGCGATAACTTATCTGGTTTATATAATTTTAATTTTTTACTGTAATATAATATGGGCAATATAGGTAAATAAAATAGGCACTCGCTTACCTTGGGTCAAGGACAGGTTAGGCTGGCTTTTGGTGGCTGCAAATATGTTGGCTGCTATCTGTTGGCTGCTTTCTGTTGTCTGCTTTCTTGAAAGCTGGCTGCTTGTATTCTTGAATGCTGGCTGCATGTATTCCCGCTTGCTGGCTGTTTTTGGGCTTGAAAAAGTCCTATTGGCTCGTTGGCTGTTGGCAATTTTGAGAACGTTGACTACGCTCTGAATGCGAATGCTTCTCTGGCAGCAAATGTGCTGGCTTTTGGACTTGAAAAAGTCCTATTGGCTCGTTGGCTGTTTGCAATTTTTTAAGCGTTGACTACGCTCTGAATACGAATGCGTTGTTGGCTGCACACTTTGTGGACGTTTCGCTGGCTGCGAAAACGTCGCTGGCTTCTGTGCTAGATGCACAATTTGTGGACGCTTCGCTGGCTGCGAAAACGTCGCTGGCTTCTGTGCCGGGTGCACAATTTGCGGACGCTTCGCTGGCTGCGAAAACGTCACTGGCTGATGGCGTTGCTGGCTGCACACTTTGTGGACGTTTCGCTGGCTGCGAAAACGTCGCTGGCTTCTGTGCGTTGCTGCTACACACTTTGTGCACGTTTCGCTGGCTGCGAAAACGTCGCTGGCTGCAATGGCGTTGCTGCTGCACACTTTGTGCACGTTTCGCTGGCTGCGAAAACGTCGCTGGCTGCAATGGCGTTGCTGCTACACACTTTGTGCACGTTTCGCTGGCTGCGATGGCGTTGCTGGCTGCACACTTTGTGGACGCTTCGCTGGCTGCGAAAACGTTGCTGGCTGCACACTTTGTGGACGCTTCGCTGGCTGCGAAAACGTTGCTGGCTGCTTACCACAAAAGTGAATAAAGATGTCGTCGACTCGAGCTACTCCAGGCCAAACGAATAAAACGAACTTCTCTTTTCTAATAAGTAAGTAAGTTTATTCACTGAAATTTGAATATATATATATGTGATTTTAATTATTGCGTATTACAATTCACCCACCTTTTGGCATCCACTCTTACTTCTTCTCGAGTCAACAGCAAAATGGCGTTCTCCTTTTTGTTGAAAGGTGCAAAGGCACGCGGTTTGCTTAATGTCAGTTTTAGACCTGTTTGCTGTTTTAGACCTGTTTGCTAGTTGACTCGAGAAGACGTTTACATTCTGTTTGTTTTGTAATTCATTTATTTTATTCATTTGTTAATTATTTTATTTTACGACAGTGATAGTTGACAGAATGTAAGAAATAAGGAAAATATTCTGGAACTTCCTAACCCAATGTAAGAATGTTTCGTGAATATCCGCTAATAATTCCTAGCAACAATAACATTTTAGATTCCTGAATAATTTTCGTCTCACAAAAGAGACCTTTATGTATATTTTGCGGTTGCTTGATTTACGATCTGGAGTAAGGTCAACGCATATACCACCTATTCTTCAGCTGGCTGCAACTTTGAATCTACTCGGTGGTGGTGGTTACCAAAGACAAGCTGGGGCTGACTGGGTTGCTCCGATGGGACAGGCCACTGTATCTGTTATCAGTAGAGCAGTGATAAAGAAAATCCATTTGGTTCTAAGTTCTCTTATAGCGTCCCTTATTTCCATCAGTGTTCCGTTGGCTTCCTTCGAAAATTGATTTTGTTGCGAAAAATAATCTTCTTGAAGCGCCAACTGTTTGCTTATCAAGTCATCGTTTCCCTTTTTTTGTTTTCGGTGTTGACGGGATGGTAGTTTTTGATGCCTCTTGTGAGATGTTTTTGGAATCCGACACCAGTGTTTTATTCACTTCATAAAATAACTCCTCAAGAGAGTCATCATTTATATTTTCTTTATTTTCTGTTAAGAGGAATATGTTCATAAAAGTTAACATAACTACTACACATTAACATACCTCTAGCACCAAAAGACGAATTTCCTACAATGCCGCTGACCGATGCTTCCAACCCGCACGCATTCACAATGGCATCTTCCGCATCATTCAATGGCTTTAGATCAAATGGACCACCACCCGTTTTCTTGATTGAATTTTTGTTGTAGGTGAGTTTCTTCTTTATGCTGTACTTTCGTACCGTCCAAACCTAATTAAATTCCATTTGTAGAGGTGGTGAGACTGTGTGTGTCGGAGTCACGTGGTTTCGACCACCCTCCCGCACCTTCTTGGTCTGGTATTACATAGGTTGAAGTGCTCAACCGTACTGCTCACAAACGCAAATGGGAATGAGTGGGAGTGTCGCCGAGTTGGTAACAGCTGAAAAGATTCCAAAATATTAATTAAGGAAAAATTAGGTACTCAAATCGAGAGTTTCAAAAATTGGCACTTCGCCGTTTTATTTTAAAATTCTTATCTGGTGATACAGAGGCTGAAGTGTTCAACCGTGCTGGGTGCTAGTCAGAATTATGGCTGCTGCTTTTATACCCCTTCTGGGTGAGCTTTTTTTTTATAATTCTATACAATTCTATACATTGCTTATGGGATTGGGATGCTCTGAGTGAGTTTAGAATGAATTCTGCTTGAAGAGCTTACAACTTTTAATGGTTCTTACATGCGATACTGTGGGTGTAGAATTATTATTGCTTGAAGAGCTTACACACGTCTAGAAGCTGTGGTCGGATTGTAGGACTTAGCTACCTCCGAGGGGCTCGTCCTTCGGAGGAGTCTCCACTGTGGCAAGCTGCTTGGAAGGATCTGACCTCCGCAGAGCAGCTGTTTTTGGCCTAGGGGGAAATCGGCGAAGCTTCTGTGCATTCATAGCTTCTTGAAACTTTTCTTCTACTTCTGCTTGTTGTCCCCAACTGGTCGCACGATTATCATTGTAATCATACATGCGTGCTACGTCTCTCGGTCGAGAGAAATTTTTAATTTATTTATTTTTTCTAAATATTTTCTAAAATAGTCAAATATTTTGATCTTAAAATCAGTCCATCTGTCGAACAGGCAATTTTCTTTTCCCGGATATATGATTGACAAATCACGTTTGATCTGAAAAATAAAATGTCAAAATGCAGAAAAACGGAATTTATGGATTTCTGTCAATAAAAGTGATTGGGTATGCAGTTTGGTTGCATATAATAATAATTTTTGCATGTTATTGTAAATCGTTAAAGCGGTTTTTTTTATACTCGAGGTATCATATAACCGTTATATGGGTAGTAAGTACCGTTATAATTGAGTATTGAACAAAATAATAATTATTTTTTGTAGAACTGGTATTAAGAATTGTTAAAATAGAATTTAAAGAAAAGGGGTGCAGCTGTTTATTCAGGACAAGTACGTATGGACGTAATTGCGGAAACCACTTTTTTGAGTTCTGCTGTCATCGTTATATTCGAGTTCGAAAATATTCATGAAAACAATACAATAAAACAATAAATTAATCTTGTTTACTTACTAACTTATACCCAAACGATTCTTTAAAAGACTGTAATTTTGCAACAAAATCGCAGTTGCTTGAGAGATCTCTTAATGGGAATGCTTTTTCCCAAATGCGGTTATAGGGTTTAACAATGTGATGTTTTGTTTAATTTTGTCTCTAAGGTCAATAAGACTTTCCTCATCAAAACAATTCTCTTGCTCCTTTATGGTATCGAATTTTCGTTTTTTTGTTTTTTAAATTATGAATTTGCTTTTTTTGAAGGTTCTTATAATCTAACATTATTTTTTTTTGAAATCATTGCCCCAATATCGCTAGTTAAAGTTTGAACCGATGAAATTGTACCCCCTTCTTCGATTCCAAAACAATTTTTATGAAAAGACTAAGTTAAGAAAATAAGCCATTTTGAAGTACAAATCAATACAATCTTAATATGTGTTCATTTTATATTTAATATTATCCAAAGACACAAAATAATTGAAGGGCTGCAAGTCTAAATGATCTAAGTGCCATTTTTAATATTTAGAGATATACGAATTTATTTAAATCAATCGAAAACATAACTTGTAACTACAGGAAAGCGTTAGAAAATAAAAAAGGGAATGTATGGTATCATGTCCTTCAAATCCTTCAATCGTTGTCTAACGGTGATAACGTGTAAAGGGTGATCCATTTCGAGGTTCCCTACTTTTTTAAAGAAAAAAACTCAGAAAATTCAAATTTAATGGAGAATGTTTATTATCATTTGAAAGAACATTCTTTGGCATTTATTTTTTGAAGATTATGTCTATCAAATGTTGGCCGTTGCTACGTCGCAGATGGTCCATCCGTTGAGTCCAATTTTCGATCACTCGTTCGAGCATTTCGACTGGTAACTGGCGAATGACACGCGTGATGTTTTCTTCCAAGATCTGAATCGAAGCGGGTTTGTCGGCATAAGCTTTTGACTTAACATATCCCCACAGGAAAAAGTCTAACGGTGTGATATCACACGATCTTGGTGGCCAATCGACCGGCCCAAAACGTGAAATTATGTGCTCACCGAAATGTTCTCTCAATAAGTCCATTGATTGATGCGATGTGTGGGAAGTGGCGCCGTGTTGCTGAAACCAAATGTCGCCGAGATCACGAGCTTCAATTTCAGGCATCAAATAGTCGGTTATCATGGCACGATAACGGTCGCCATTGACGGTTACGTTCGCACCGGCATAATTTTTAAAGAAACAACCAAACCGTTGTTTTTTCTGGATGAAGTGGCAGTTCTTCAATCTCATCAGGTTGCTCTTCGTCCCAAATGCGGCAATTTTGTTTGTTTACATACCCATTGAGCCAGAAATGGGCCTCATCGCTAAACAAAATTTGCCTCGAAAACGTCGGATCTTCTTGGAACTTTTCAAGAGCCCATAGAGCGAAGCGATGTCGCTTGAGAAGGTCGAGCGGCTTCAGTTGTTGCACAAGCTGTATTTTGTACGTTTTGCATCCTTTTTTAAAGTTTTGGATGAGATTCAGGTTAATACTTCGTTACCACTTCTTGCAGCATATGACTCATTCCAGAGGCACATGAAAGCTTGTTGGTTGTCAGCAATATGAACACATAGGTTATAGCATGAATGTTGTCTGCTGTAAAACATTTGACTATGTGTGAGTGTCGGTATAAAAATAACCTATTGCATATCCATAGCAATAGAGACTGTGTTACTAGCTGGAGACTGAGATTCTATTGAATCATCTTTCATAACTTTTTCGTGCACTCTCAGCTTTGCGATGATGTATTTCTAGCTCAGCAGTATATTTATGCTATTCTCTTCCTTCCGAGGTTTTTACCTTTGCGTGCAATAAATCACACTTTGGACCAGGGATGTGCTTAAGAGCGATTTTCGATGAGCAGTGATAGCAGAGAGCAACCTATGTAAGTAGCAGCGATTTGATCATTGTTTAGAGAGTAGCTCGGTAAAAACCGACTTCGATTCTCTTTTTGATTTGAACACTGTGCATACGCACTAATTTTGAGTAGGCGGGGATTTACCATGACCTGTTTGGTGAGGAAGGGCAAGGGGATTTAGCATGACCTGTTGGTAAATGCTATGAAGTGTTTGTTATTATTAAAATATAATTAAATTAAATACATATACACTGCCCGACAACCGATTAGCACACCCTATGCACCGCGTCTTTGGAGCTTAATATCAGGAAAACGAATAATGCTTTTAAGATGCATTTTTTTGTCAATAAAAGAATATAAAATTATAAAGAAGAATAAATTATATCTGGGATATAACCTTTATTAATAACATTTTAAATGAGTTTAAACAAACTTAACATACAAAATTAACTTTTATTTTTGCGACATTTGATTAGCACAGTCACTTAAAAATAAAGAATAAGAAAAGAAAATGGACACGTAAGAAATTCAATTTATTTCAATAAATTTCAATTTATTTTTCAACATTAATTTCAATATTCTCGAGCTTATTTTTAGAAGAATTAGTAATGTGTTGAGCCTCCACGATTAAGAATGACTTCGTACATCCGGTTGGGTAAGGATTCATATAATTTTGTTAAATAGTTCAGTGAAATAGCCTCCCAGGAGCTTTTTATGCCGTCAATTAGTTCAGCTTCGGTTGAATATTGCCTGCCGGACTCGTACACCTTGCGTGCTAACCATCCCCAAACATTTTCTATAATATTCAGGTCGGGCGAGTATGGCGGCCAAGTTAGCAATTCCACTTTTTGGCTCTCAATCCAGGACTTTACAATCCTCGCCGTGTGGATAGGTGCGTTATCCTGCTGGAACTTCCATTTCAAGGATCCAAAAATATCCTTGATTGCAGGGAAAGCCGTTTTTAGTACATCATTGTACGCAGTGGCATTCATTCGAGTACTTAAAAATTGCAGCTCTATGGTACCATAGTATGTAACAGCTCCCCAGACCATAACACCACCGGCACGGCTGTGCAATCGATGTAAAGTGTGCTCTTCCTTTCTGAGATCATGAAAGTAGTAAGCATAGCCATCAGGACCCTCCAAATTGAACTTTTTTTCATCCGAAAACACTACACGCTCCCACTCCTTGGTCCAGGTCATATTCGATCGACAGAAATCGAGTCGTTGCATTTTTCGAAGTTGGTTTAGAGGTGTTTTTTTTTTAATTTCAGACGTTTTATATGTTCAGCCTTGGAAATAACTCTTTGTACAGTCCGAACGCACCCTTTCACACCCGTTTTTTCTTTTATTTTGGCGGCCGAGTCGTGAGAATTAGATGCGTGCCTTAAAATAATTCGTTTGTCAGCGGCTGTAATTACTGAGGAGGGCCGACCTTTCATGTTTTTCCCATAGGTCTCCTCATTGCTTAAATATGAGGTAATAACTTTGCGGCTGCGTTTAATATTTTTCGAAATTTGAAGAATTGATAGACCGCACTCCCTGTAAGCCTTTATTTTGGCCTTTTCCGACTCATCCAACGATTTTGCTTTTCCCATTATTACTTTATTTAATTGATAACTGGTCACAATAAATAAATAATAATTTTAATCAGCCAAATACGACAAATGACACGCACAAATTGACACTAAAGCGAAAATGTGCTAATCGGCTGTCGCAAAAAAAATGCATGCATTTGTGCCTAACTGCAAAGAAAATAGCAGAAAAAATAACGGTACACTTCCAGAACTCATAGTTATTCTTGGAATGAGTAAAAATGATGAAGAATGAAGGAAACAAAAAATGAGGCTGAAACACATTCAGAGGTCTGAGTTAATTGCTTCTAAACTGTTAGGTGTGAGAGTGTGCTAATCGGTTGTCGGGCAGTGTATACTAACATTTATTATTATTGAGGACTACTGACCCGGCAAACGTTGTTTTGCCTTCAAATTTTAAAGCATATTTTTGAATATGATCATTTGTATATACAGTGAACAAAAAAAAACACTGAGACACATATTACCATTAAGTTTAACTTGAAACAACTCAACCATTTTTTAATATATTGAAAAGAAATAAACTACACATTATAGCATATTTTATTGCGATTTTAGTAACATAAAAACATTTTATTTTCATTTTTTTAGTTTTAACAAAAAAAAAAAAAAAAAAAAAAAGAGCAAATTCATTGTATTCATTGTATTCCAAACACACTAATCTCTTGTTATACCAGCTGTGTATTTTGGATCGTTATCATGCAACAATATTACACCTGGTGGTAGTCCCAATTTTTCCATAGTTTCGGGGATATAACGTTTCAGGATGTCAACGTATCCAAATATTGTTAAATTAAATTCAATTATATAAAGGGAAAAAATTACTTGATTCCAAAACTCGTCCGTTTTCGCACGTACTCCTTGGCATACTCCAGTCTTTTCTTTATATTTCTTTCAGATAAAGACGGCTTTTTGCGAGGCGTGCGGGCTTTGATACCTTCTTTATGTAGGAAATTGCGCACCGTCTGCGGATAAGAATCTGAACAGAAAACTGTTCTCTTTAAAAGATTTCACAACATTAAAAACTGTTGATTTAGGTTTATTAACGATTGAAGAAATTTCACGAATACTGTGTTTTTTTTTCATAATAATCAATTACTTACGCTTTATATCCCGTCTGTTTGTTTTCCATTTTTTCCACAAAAAAGTTTGATGACATCAGTATGCAACTTGTAAACAACTTGACAAAATAGCGGAAGATAAAGAAAACAAAGAAAGAAAAAAAGCAACGGTACTTCAACAGTGGCCTTGTAAAACAACTGTCCCAGTGGACAGAAGAACCGTGTATCCGTTGTAAGTCTTATTTGCATTTCGTTTCTGAAGGTGTGATTTTTGATTTGTCGAAATGAATATAAGTATCGTAAACTAATTTATGCACCACATTCGAAGTCGCTACATCAAGTTCAGGTCCTATTATAAGGTCAGTATCCTTGTCGAATTCTAAATTTAAAATTTCACACCTATCCCACCCATCAATCATACTTTGAGGAACTTGACTACTTTTATCAGCAAATACTGTTTTCTTCTTCGATTTCTTATTTTAACAGCTGAACGCTTTTGTAAATCAAAAATAATACAATCTTTATTACTATTTTTTTTTAGTGTACATAAAAATACTTCTTCTGGAACTCAGGAACTGATGATGTCCGCTTCATGCGGAGGATGAAATGCGAATCACTGTAGTAACGGATCATCAAGCTCTGCGATGGCTGATGACTCTTAAATCTCCAACCGGACGATTATCGAGGTGGTGTCTGCAATTACAACCATATAACCTTAAAATTCAGTACACACCTGGCAAAGCAAACGTCTTGGCTGATATGTTGTCCCGTCCTCCCATTCCTGAAGAGGTACAGACACTTGAAAACTGCGTCGTATCCGTGGATTTTCCACATCACAGTATGAAATATTCCTTAAAATTGGCGCCCAACGTGGGGCCGTACCACTAACAACATTCTGTTCTGTTAAGTTATTTTGTTTAGAAATGGGAAAGTAAGTGCAAACATACAAATTTGCACTTGTCATCGCAGCCAAGGGATTGAGTCACGTCCTCGTAGTCGGAAATCCATTTCATTATGCCACAGGAATCATCACCCGAGAAGGGAGTAACTGTGTCTTCAATATCGCTGAAGTCTACTCGCCTGGTTGATGGTGTGGCCGGTTCGGTTTCAGTGAGCTCTCGCCGGAGGTCTGCAATACGCTTGCGCCTTTGCAAGCGGGCCAGCTCGAGTTCCTCCTCGGCATCAAAAGTTGTCATTATGCTGCTGTTGGTAGTACGCGATGGCTCAATAGTGAAGATTAGCTTCGGATTTGCCATGTTTTCAGAAGAAATCATACCACTGGTGTTCATCGTCGGTTTTACTGAGGTGGCACTTACGTAGGTCATCAGTAATTCTGAGGGGGTAGCGGCAGAAGTGGTAACAGAAGATGTTGTAGCAGCGGAAGTTGTAGTAGCAGAGCGGAACGGTATCGGTACGTAGCTCCTGCTCACACAGTGTCCGTAGCTGCGCTATGGTTGCGGAAAGTCGCACATCAATAGATGCTGGCTCAAGTGCTTCTTGAATCTGCGCCTTTGTCATCTGCTTCTTTGGCAGTTTGCACATTTCCTTCTGTATCCTTTACAATATGGGTAATCCACACAATATTAACTTTTTTTTATGTGTTACCCCACACCTGATGTTAAAGTACACTTTTTAATAATTATCTACTTTCTTTTCTTTATTATTCATACGATTTTATAATTTTCCTTTTGTTTGCTCTTTTCTTAGCTTGTGTCAAATCTCCATTTTATATTTCTTTCTGATCCGAAGTTGGCGGCAGTTCCTCTTTCCAACCTGAAGTTGGTTATGCTTCCGCCTTGGGCACTGCCACCATTTTTGGGTACAGTTACAACCAAAATTCATTTTTTCTATTTACTACAACATCCATATTTTTTGCATCTTGTTCGAGGGCTCAGTCATTTCGGTGAGTGTGGACTGTATATCACCTGTTGCTGCTGCTGAAAATCCGAACAAAAAAAGATGATGGAGACTATTTTAATTTTATTTAAACTTTTATACGCACAGCAAGAACACGTCTATTAGCTTTCAAAATCAAACAGCCACTGCTCGTCGTCCCCAGCTAACGGATAACCCAAGCTGTGTGCACACAAATACATGTGCACGTCGCATCATTTCAATATTCTTATTTTATTTTTATTCCTCCTCCCATATGTCGATTGTCGTCATCGCCAAATTCCCATTCGGATGTTGCTACTTTCAAACTAACATTTCGCACCAGGCCATCTGGGCTGGGAAATACATCGATGACTCACGCAGTTTTCCATAATGTCGGCGGGATGTTATCTTCGTGCACAAGAACTAAATCGCCTATATTTATATTTGACTGCGTCTTTTGCCATTTCGGACGCTGTTGCAATTCATGTAAATAATCTCTTGACCAAACTTTCCAAAGAGACTGCGTCATTTTTTGGATTTGTGCTGCCAATTTCAATTTATTGTCTCGGATCTCTTGAACATTTGCACCGAAGGGCTGAATGATCGGCTCGCCAATCAAAAAATGTGCTGGCGTTAAAAATGACATGTCTTCCGGATCATCTGTCTGAGCAGATAATGGTCTCGAGTTCATAACTGCACTTGTTTGAGCTAGAATCACTCTAAAGGCACTGCTTGTCAATTTGTGGGAGCCGACAATTCTTTTTATGTGGTATTTCATTGATTTCACTGCAGCTTTCCAGAGTCCTCCTTGATGCCGCGCTCTTAGTGTGATAAATCGCCATTCTGTACCGTATTCTTGTAATTCTCGCCATATCCATTCCATTCCAAGTTCATAACATTCGCGCCAATTCCTTTTCTGCACCACGAATGCTGGTGAAACATAGGAATGCTTGAATGAAATCAGCCGTGGACAAACTGTCAACCAACTCTAAATGTACCACTTTGGTGACCATACAGACAAATATCGCGACATATTTTTTTCTCGAAAATGTTGCAGCGGCCTCCGCGAGCTTTCAGTAAAAACGGCCCAGCAGCATAATCTACCCCCGAGTGTCGAAATGGTCGGCATGGCTGCATCCGATCGGATGGTAGCTCGCCCATCATCTGCTGCATTGCTTGTTGATTTTCCCGTACACAGATAACACAACGCTTATTGTAAGTGTGAATTGCCCGACGCAAGTTAGTGATCCAATATCGCCGACGTATGAATGCTCCCATCTCAAGTGGACCGCCGTGCAAAGTGGCCGCATGCGCTTCTTGTATGAATAATCTTGTCAATGGGCTAACGCCCGGCAAAATTATAGGGTTCTTCCGGTGTTTTGTTATCAGTGCTCGGTCCAAACGGCCGCCAATGCGAAGCACACCTCGGTCGTCGAGTCGTGGATTAAATTTGAGTATCGGACTTGTTGTATCGATGCTGTTATTAGCTGGTTTGCGTAGCGCTTTGATTTCTCTTTCGTATGATGAAAATCTTCAGCTTAACCGGATCTTTAGCCAACCATGCCAACACTATTTGTGAATCCGACCACAGCGTTGTTCTAATGTTCGCCGTATTCGATGTGGATTTGAAAGAACAGGTGAGTTCGCTTAGTAAATTCGCGGCGCACAATTCTAGTCTTGGAACTGTGACTGACTTAACCGGCGCCACATGCGATTTTGCTGCAATCAGAATGCTTTCAACACGATCTGCTGATTCAACGAACGTATAAAACTGCACCGTATGCTACCAACGAAGCGTCAGCGAAACCATGCAGCGAAATATTTTTGTCATTGCTTATACTCAACCAGCGCGGGAGACGAATTTCCGTGATCAGGGATAGCTGCTGTTGAAATTGCTGCCATCTACGATAAATATCGTCTGGCACCGGAGTGTCCGATCCGATGTTCGCTCGCCATATATCTTGCATTATTATTTTAGCTACGATCACAACTGGACCGACGTAACCATTCGGATCGAATGTTTGCGCTATATGGCTAGTACTTTGCGTTTCGTTGCCTCTTTCGATTTTTAGCATCGGTGGCGTTTGGCCTTCAGCCAAATCTTCGGCCATATTTGGCCGATGCCGAATGTTTCGCCGAAGGTGATATTTTTAGCCGAAGGTGGCCGAAGCCGAATGTTCGGTCGGACTCTAATTGTGAGACGTGCTGCATCGTGGACACGGCTTATCCGAGCATGTTGCCGCAATGTGCTTAAAACTAAAGCAATTGCGACACATTCGATGCTCCTTCACGCAATTCAACCGACTAGCAATAGGCATCGCCTTGAATTTTGCACATTTGAACGGATAATGATGTTCCCCTTGTCATAAATCACACCTCGGGCGTAATTCATCACTACGCCCAATGCTTGTACCTCGTTCGGCCGTTGCGCCGGACTTGGAGTGCATCTATACTCTTGTCCTGTTCATTCTTTAGTTCATTCGAACTCTGCTTTTGCCTGAACTCGTCATCTCCTTCTCCGATGCCTGAATTCACTTCAACTACTCCAGTTCTACTAGTGCCTGCAAGGTTTTCATCCAAATCGACTTCGATTGTATTCTTCAGTTCCGCAGAATTCTGCTTAGACTTTACACCACCTATTCTGATGCCTAAATCTACTTCAACTACACTAGTTTTACTGGTGTCTGCAAGGTTTTCACCTCAATCGACTTCTATTTTCTCTAGTTCCTCAGAACTCTGCTTTTCCTTGAATATAGCACCTTCTTCTCGGATATCTTGTAGGATATCATTCCGAACTACGGCTGCGTACGGCATATCGGCCTCATTCACTACGTGAAGAGTTATCATGATTTCCACGCCATCTACTTCTACTTTTACTGGAAAACTTCCCCTCGTGACCACCTGTTTCTATCCTATTCCATAAAGTTTAACCTTCGATGGATTCAACTCAACGTAATCCATCATCAACAGAAAATCGTACCTAAGGAGACTTAAATCGCTACCCGTATCCAACAGTGCTGATACGGTGTGACCTTTAATTTCTATCGATTTAAAAATTCGATTTGAACCGGTGGCAATACAAACTCTGGCCTCTGGCATGGGAGAAATAGTCTTCCTCGTTGTTGCGATTTGAACATTATTCCTCTCTACCTTCACATGCTGTTTGTTATCTGCTTTGCATTCAAAGGATCGATGTCCTTCTCGTCCACATTTGAAACATTTGTATGTTTTCACCTGACATTCCTTGGCTATATGTGACGCATCTCCACATTTGTAGCATTTCTTCTCCTTCTTCTCTGACCTCGACGCTGATTGAGTACTAGTGGAAGGTTGCGCGTTCAATCCCAGCCAAAAACCATGAGACTTTTATTCAAAGAAATAAAAAAGGTCGGTAGTTACTCCTAGAAGTATACACCATCTTAAAAGCTCTGCGAATTTAACGAAACACAAAAAACAGTGACTCCCCGAAGTAAGTTCGGACACCACCCATGGAGTAAGTCTCCACTACATCCAAAAATCTTTCCTATCACTCTCTTTCTTCCCCTTCTCTAACGCTCGTACTGTGGTCAAACATTTAAAGGGTATTCATAACCCCTTGAGTGCGCGTAAATTATAAAAAAAAAAAAAAAAAAAAGTCGACGGTTGCTGGTTTCCTCCTAAGTATGATGACTTTTGAGTAGACCCGCGAACCTTCTCATACAGCTTGAATTGGTCCTTCAAATCACTAATTGATTTCGCCTGGTATAAACATAGTTTGTTTAGACGAGAATCTGGAACCCCATCTGCCAAATACTCTATCAAACTCTCTTCATCTAATGCTATTGACTCAACGATTTCCATCAACGAGTATAAATACTCCTGCAACGATTCAGTGGGTTTCTTACGACGGGCTTTCAACAATCTATGCACCTCTGCAGACGATAGCTTACTGCTGAACTCTTTCTTCAACTCTCATTTAAGCGACTCCCAATTCTTAATCCCTGACAACCTCCTAATAAATTGTCTGGCAACTACCTTGATCAACTGCTTGGCATAAATAAATTTTTGCAGTTCATTCCACTCAACGATGACCGCATTCTCCTCGAAGTCTAAGATCCATTGATTAATGTCAGAGGATCCTGAACCATCAAACGTTAAAAGAGAATCTTCTATGTCTCTAAGGGTAAATGACCCTCTCGCCATTGTTGTCGGAGTGTTTACCGTGACTAACTCTTCCTCATCCGATGTGCTTATGTTTTGTTCGTCGTTAACCTGTGGTCGGGACAGTCGGTAGTGGTCTAAAAGTCTGTCCTGTAAAGTCGTTTTTAGTCCGGTGGTTGCTAAATTTAATCCTCCTAACTTTTCTTTTAAAACCTCAACGGTCAACCCCATAATCGATTGGACATCCATTACAAAAATTTAAAATATATTATATTTTGCAACTAAACAATTAAAAGGCAAGAAAAAACACTAAACCAAACCACCACCGTTTTACAAGGAATATTTTTGAAAAATATAGTCTTCTACTGCTGCGCTGCCTCGCTGTTGATTCCGTCCTTCTTCACCTTCACCACTTGATCTGGACACGATCTTTTGCTTCTTTCCGGTGGAGCACACAACAACGATATCGTCAAATTCTCCTTTTTTTATTTTGCCGAGAAATATGCGCTATCGCCTTTTGTTGTTGCCCTTTTAAATTGTTTTTGTTACGTGACTACACAACTATTGTCACTAATATTCACGCACACGCACAGATAACTTGATGGTTATTCTGTCGTTTTCTTTTTGTGCACTTCACTCCACTTCACTATTGTTTCTTGCGAATTTATACGTTCGCACACCCAACTGTATTTTCTTCTCTATGCAACCGCTACGTGACTATAAAACACAACACTGTCACTAACATTCACTCACAGGCACAGAAAAACTTGAGGGTTGTTTCTGGCTATATCTTTTCACTTTTTTTTTTGTCTACGTGGCGAACATTTTTACTATCACTCACGCGAGTTATGATTACTACTTGAGGGTTTATAAAAAAACACACTTGTTGATTACTTGAACAACGTTTATCGAATGAGTTTGAAATATAATTTCTTAACATGTCGACTTCAATAGTGCTTCTGTAAGAGGAAGTAATCACTCTTACACTGTGAAGAGACGCGTCTGGGTCTCTATAAGCTGAGAATAATAAGATATTGCTGTCCGTGGTATCCGTACGCGCAATTTATTACTTCTATCGGGTTACACGACTTGCTGTCCGAGGAATCCGTACGCGCAAGTTCGTTTCACCCTAGTTCTTGGTGTTATCTGATTTGTTGTCCAGGGTACTGTACGCACAAATCAGAACCTACACCTCAAAATTTAATTTCCAAGGGGTTTTACCTATCAGGAACCAATAAAGTACTTTGCAAACAAGAATTACCAAAAAAAAAACTCACAATTCGCTTACGACTGGCAACAATTCGATTATTATTTTATTTTACTTAACGATACAAACGTTTCAAGAGAATAGATCACTTGAATCAAATTTTCATATACATTGTGGTTGGATACATTTATGCGTTATATTTAGGATTTGATTGATTCCTTGCATACCTTAAGGGTGTTAATACAATATTTTCTTCACTGTAGATATTTTTTTTTTATTGCATATTTTAGGGTGTTAGTGATGTTCATCTGCAGCGCCGCTACAGTCTCCCCCTCTGGCTACGAAGGCGTCTCGACGAGTTGCCAGCATCAGTCTGCTTGGGTCGTCCTCTTCGTCTCAGCGGGTTAGTTGGTCGTTCGGTGATGACATCGTGAGTTGACTTGAAAGGCGTCAATGCGGACTTGTGGTAAGCGCCCAATGGAATATCGGCTGCATCAGGACTAGCCACCTGGTACATCGTCTCGCCCATCTGTCGCATGATGATGTATGGACCGTCTCGTCTGGGAACAAACTTTGAAGTGAGGTTCTTACCTGCCTTGCTTAAGACATGTGTGGTGACTAGAACGGCGTCTCCGACCTTGAACTTGGGACCCTCTCGTCTTCCTTTGTTTGCTTGCTGAATTCTTTGGTTTTTTGTTGTCTATCTCCACTTTGTCAGCTTCCTCCAAAACATTGGAGAGAAATCGCAGCGTTGGTGTTATTTCTGGAACAAAGTTTTTGTTGTTTTCGATAACACTGAGATCATTGGCAATGTGAATGGGTGCTCGTAGTTCTCGTCCAAATGTTAGATAAGCTGGAGTTTGTCCAGTTGTAGCACAAACAACAGTGTTCATGGCGAACCGAATAGCTGCCAAATGCTGTGACCATGTATCGTGCTCCTTATCCACCAAAATGGCTAGTTGCGTCTTTAAATCGCGGTTTTTCCTTTCCACCATATTCGGCTGGGGGTGATATACCGGGGTCAACATTTGGTCTATACCTAGACTCTTAGTTAGATACTGCATGATTGAAGAGACAAACTGCGGACCGTTGTCGCTTATAACTTTTCTCGGGATGCCATACCGCAAGAATATCTCGTTCAACAGGATTTTGGCACAGTGTTCCGCTGTTGCATCAACTAGTGGGAAAAGCTCCACCCATCTGCTGGCCGCATCTTCAATGACAAAGATCCACTTATGGTTATTGCTTGATGGTAGGGGTCCAAATAGATCGATGGATAGAACTTCAAAACGTTGATTTTGAGCGGTGGTTCTGTAAAGGCCCATTGGTCGCAGATTGCTGGGCTTATATTTCTGGCAGGGCACGCAGTTCCGTATGTATTCCTCTACCACTAAATACATCCTAGGCCAGTAGAAATGTGATCTGATCCTGCTTAGGGTCTTGTCCACACCATAGTGTCCTGCGGTCGATGAGTTGTGTAATGCTTCCAGGATAGGTTGGACTTCATGCTGTGGCACTACTAGGGTTGCGTCGTCCTTATCGTTGGTATATTTGTACAGAACGCCATGGGTCAATACGAAGCCTTGAGACGCATATTGTTCTCCTTCGGACCCGTCTCCGTTTTCCAAAGCTTCTATTATAGCATTCAACTGGCTATCTTTGAGTTGCTCCTCCCGTATCTCATTGCTCTGACGGGCAGGGATGTTTACCTCCGTATAGCATACTTCACAAGCTTGTGGGGGTCGTGATAGAGCGTCTGCTACCACATTGGTTTTTCCAGTTATATATTTGATCTGGATATTATAGGGTTGGAGCTGCAAAGCCCACCTCGCTAAACGTCCTGTGGGTGACTTTAGGCTCATAAGCCATCGTAGAGGCTGATGATCGGTGAGAAGCTCGACTTCCGCTCCTTCAATATATCCACGAAACTTGCTAACAGCCCAAATTATGGCTAGGGCTTCCCGTTCGGTTGTAGAGTAATTTTGCTCGGCTGATGATAAGAGTCGACTAGCATATTCAATGGGGTGTTCCTCCGGGCCCTCCCCCTGGACAAGAACTGCTCCGAGTGCGTAGCCACTTGCATCAGTCTTCAGAAAATATTTCTTTTCCAGGTCAGCTTGCTGTAAAATTAGTGGGGTTACAAGAGACGTCTTCAACTTTTGATAAGCCGTTTCCTCAGCAGGTCCCCATTGAAAAATAGCCGCTTTCTTTGTAAGGCAGCTTAATGGTTTAGCTATCTATGCAAAATTTGGGACGAACCTGCGATACCAGGAACACGTTTGAAGGAATGTTAGAACCTGTTTTGTGTTCGTCGGTTGTTTCATGTTGGTAATTGCTGAGGTTTTCTCTGGATCCATTTTAATCCCATCCTTAGTGAGAAGGTGTCCGAGATATTTAACCTCTCTACAGCAAAACTTGCATTTATCAGGGTTGATGCGCATTCCAAACAATTCTTAACGTTTTAGGACTCTATCCAGGTCGTCAAGATGTTCCTTGAAAGTAGCAGAACGAACGATGATATCATCCAGATATACATCCACTGCCATATCTCCTAGACCTGCTTTTAAATAATCCATAAGTCTCTGGAAGGTTGCTGGCGCGTTACGTAACCCAAACGGCATACGTTTGAACCGAAAGGTCCCAAACGGTGTAATGAATGCCGTTTTGTTTTTGTCGTCTTCGTTGACTTCAATTTGCCAGTACCCTGACTGCAAATCTAACATAGACATATATTTCGCTGTCTTGGCCGAATGTAGCAAGTCATCTATTCGGGGAAGTGGGTATCGATCTGGTACTGTGATAGCGTTGAGTTGCCTATAATCCACACATACTCGTATACCACCATCTTTCTTCGGCACCATCACTACCGGGGATGCCCACGGAGAGTCACAAGGCTCGATGATTCCTTGGTTGAGCATCTTTTGGATCTCACTTTTCAGCTGCGCTTTTCTTATTTCAGACAGCCGGTATGGTGGAGATGCCACTGGTTGATGTTGACCGGTTTCGATGCTATGCTTCACATGGTTAACGCTCGATTTTCCATCCCATCTGAATAGATTTACGTACCCCTTAAGAAGTGTTGACAGCTCTTCTTGTTCTTCGGGTTTGAGTTCGGTTGTTTTCATCTCTATCATGTTAAGTCTGACTGGAGGGCCAAAAAGTTTATTGTCTAGACTTTTGGATTGGTCTAGCGTATTCAAAAATACGCTTTGTATACCTCGTGAAGGAGATCGGACATATAACGGTAATGATTCACGGAAAATGTCATATACTTCGACGGCTGAATACTCTTCCGCTGGTTGATGGGTTCTTGGGTCTTCATCAATCGACATATTGAGGTTTGGAGTACCTGGAATCGGTGATATGGGTTTCTTCATACCGTGGTAGTATTGTTTGAGCTGTGGTGGTGTTGCAACGTCGGGTGGTTCGGCTATATGGTGGAAGTACGGGAAACACTTCTGGGGTTGGTCGATGAAGTACCACATTCCCTGCGCTAGATTCAGGACAATACCTGCTTCTTCTAGGAAGTCGATTCCCAATAACGTCACCTTGTTTTCTGTTTCCGGCAGTATGCTGATGTTTAAAACCCTAGAACGATTACCCACAAGGATCCGAGTGTTTGTCCTCATAATCGCTCCAGAACGTTGTATTCCATCCGCGAACGTCACCTCTGCTTGCTCAGCTCGAAATTTGTGGCCGGTTCTCTTTAGCAAATCATAAAGGGCTACACTTCCACGCTTGTTTTTGCCGCCGTGTCCATGTATGCTACTAACGATACTCCCTTAATGCGGATGGTAACAGCTGGGATGTTTCCACCAGAAGTTAGTTCCAGAGCGTTAAAATCTCTACTACCGGAAGCCACTGGTTCTGTGCACTTTGGGCAATTTCTTTTATAATAGCCTTTCAGACCACATCCGAAACACACAATGCTGCTTTTTTTCGGCCTTTGCGGCGTCTCTGCCGCCTTAGCCTTCCGGCAGTCTTCAGCTTTATGTCCCTTATAACGACAGAACGTACAACGTACCTCGTACTTTTCCTCTGGCTTTGACTTATATATTCGCTCGTAGCCTCGTACCAGGGCAATCAGTTCGGCAAACGTTTCGAACTCATCTCGTTTGACTCTTCTCTTGAGGTCGTCCTGCAAAAGGTGGTAGATGATATCCAGGCAGTGGATATCCGCAACCTTTGGCTCTGGAAGCTCTGCAAAGAGTGCTCCCTTAGCGCTGATAAATTCAATCGCTGGCTCATCGCGTTTTTGCCTGGCGTCCATTATTTGGCCAAAAATGACGTGTGAGGGTCTACTTGGAGCGTATTGGTCTCTTAGTAGTCTGAGCGCTTGCTCCCAAGTGTCTGCCTCATGGCTTACTCCGTCCCACCAAACGCTAGCATCGCCGCACAGCAACATTGAAAATTCGATCAGAGCTTCGTCGTCAGGAATGCCTCGTCTCTTTTTAAAAATTGTAATATTCTTGATGAATATTTTTGCTTTAATGGCATCGTAATCGCCATAAAACCGCTCCGGACAGTCCACCATGCTGACGACTGAAGTTCGGCGCTCCATACCACACGACGGTAGTTGTGTTGCCGATTCTTCACCCGTTTCTTCAGTTGATGACTGCTTCTTTGGTGGCAAGAGGAACTAACTCCAGGGGGTCGTTCGATATGTATGTCAATGGTCGATTATTTGCCTCGCAAATAATCGTGCGTAATTTACTTTTCTCCAGTGCCTCCACTTCTTTCTTTAAAAACTGCATGATATTTTGTACATATGGATCTCCTATATACAAAGACGACTGGGATTTGTTGTCATCTTTTACGTCGCCGTCGCAGTGATCGTCTTCGCCTGTGTTGGTGGTTGCTGTTCGGTGATAGTCTAGACGTAAATCTGCTGGCAAACAACGAAGCAGTATGGACTTCAGCATAACATTGTATTGACTTGCTGGAATTTGTAATGCAGTCAGAGATCTTATGGATGTTGTTACTGTGTTGTATAAATTCCTCAAAGCAACAACATCTGACTTTATACTTACTGGACGTATATTAATAAGTCTTTGTATATAGTCGTCAACGAGTTTGTCTGTATCTCCATACTGTTCCATTAAAAGTGATACAGCTGCGTCGTAGCTTGCTGCGGTCGCTGTAAATCCAGAAACTACGCGTTTCGCGTTACCGATTAATGCATTCTCTAGATATTGGAACTTATCTGCCGCGTTAAGTTCAGTGTTATTGTGGATCGATATTTCGAATTGGTTCCAGAAGGGTAACCATTCTCGCAAATCACCACCGAATTTCTTTAATTCCAGCTTAGCCGATCCGGATGATGTTTGGGCTGGTACAGGCAACACCTTTTGAATTTCTCCCTTTAATTGACGGCGCATTTTAATGAGACGATTCTTTAACCGAGATATTGTAGATACCGCTAGGTCTTCATAGTCTTACACTTTTTGGGATTCGTTATCAAAATCCTCTTTTTTAATGAGCTCTTTCGTGAGTATCTGCTGATCAGCAACTTTAACACTAGTAGATGCTGACGTTAAACGATCGACAAGCGAACAGAGTTCTTCTTCGAGTTTTTCCAACTGCACTGTTTCTTGTCCCGACACGCGCGATCTTTCCGACTCAAGCAATTCCGACGCTGCTTTTGAAATTTTCGTTATTTGCGCCCTAAATGCGCCACGAGTCGCAAGCTCCATCTTTTAATTTGTGTGTCCTTTCCCGGGTTTCGGCACCAAATGTTAAAAAGCTTACCCGAAATCTATAATCACCGAAATCTATAATCACTTTAAATAAAAACCGTTCGTTAAATGGATAAAAGATATTTTATTGTGCGTCTGTCCGCTTCTGATTCTAACAAGAACTGAACTGAGGTGCATCTGCTTATTCAACTGCGTATGCAAAAGGGTAAAGAAGTGTATGTTGAAATATGTATGTGTCTACAAAGGGGTTGAAAGGTGTATGTGTCTATATAATGTTGAAAGGTGTTAGTGTCTATATAATGTTGAAAGGTGTTTGTGTCTATCTGTATCTGTGGTGTGTGTGTATGTATGTGGAGAGTTCATATTAATTTTTAACAATATCTTACCAATTCTTGCGCACGAGAATATTTGAAGACGGTTCAGTCTAGCAAAATTTGCCAAACGTTCGGGTCTTGGTTCGTCATAATCATAAGGCATTCCCACATTGTCGTTTGGGAATGCCTTAACAATATCATGTGATAATACTTCACAACTTTTTACTGTGATTTTTGTATTGGACTCGAAATATTGTATTATTTTGTGGACAGGATTTGTCCGATCTTCTGGTGTTAAATGCTGCTTGATGTTGTAATTTTGAATAATTGCTTTCCCTTGTTCTGTTTTACATATTTAAAATGTCTATTTCCGTCATCTTAAAAAATATATTTAAATCAAATTACAAATAATTCGAGTTGGGTAAAAAAATTCGAGTTGGGTCGATTGATGGAAAGCATATATCTACGCATCATAGCTCCATCGAGCTTTTTTAGTATTGTTTGTGGATGCGCATAGTAAATTCCTTGATTGATATAGGAGGAAATGGAAGGTTATCGGATGTTATTGTTTTTAAAAATTCTAGCCTTTTCAATGGGCTAACCACAGGGCGTCTAAATACGCTTGTTTCTGCAACCTGTCTACCACCTCTTCGCTAGTTGTACTCTTAGTGGGGTACAACCAGACGAACTTGGAAAACGCATCCACGACAACCAATATATTATTGTATTTCTTTTTGGTTAAATCAATGTGGAATGTCTGCAGTGAGCGATCTTCTTTCTCTATAGGCGACAGAAATCCTTCCTGCTTCCCGGCCTTCCTCTCCGCCATGATACACTTTACACAGCTACCTACGATGCTACCCGCCTTTGTTGACAAGTGAAAAATCTAGTAGGTCTTTTCTACCACCTCAGCGGTCTTCTTTGCCGCGAAATGACCCTCCTTGTGAGCAAGTGCGATGATTTCCTCTTCCATGGCAGTTGGTATGACGACTAACTCCTTGGCTTCATCCTTAAAGAGGATATCATTCTTCAGAAAGAAATCTTCATATTGCGCATACTCCAGCACCTTTCGTACGGCCCTCACGCATGGATCCTGCAACTGTGCCTCTCTGATCCGGTGACTCATAGTATCAACTATCAGCATTGCCACTCGGCTTAAGGCATCGACATGCTTCATTTACGTAGCTGAACGATGAACAATTCGGTAGTTGAAATCTTGTAGGTACATAGGAGATCTCGACACCAGTAATGGAACCTCCCTCTTGATGACCGTCATGGTAAATGCAAAGTCATTCACGATGGTAAACGACGTGCCTTAGAGGTAAACTTTTCGAGCGCTTTCAAAACCGCCAACACCTCCAACTCGTATGAGTGATATTTTTCATATATTGTACGGGATGGAAACATTGGTCGTCGTTGTCCTTTTGCAATAGCACCGCTCCGTAGGCTAACTGGCTAGCATCTGTATGGACTGCGGTAACCGCCTTCGGGTCGAACAGCTTCAGAACAGGTGACCGTACCAACGCATCCCTCAGTACCCGAAATGAGACTTCCTGATTCGCTTCGATGGCAAAAGTCGATTCTTTCCGCAAAAAGTCACTCAATGGCTTCGCAACTGTCGCGTAGTTGGCTATAAACTTGCGAAAATAGCTTGTCAGTCCCAAAAATCGCTGTAAGGAGTTTTTGCCAGTCGGTATCGGAAAATTACTAATGGCTTTCGTCGTCTCCGCTGATGGTCGTATGGTCCCTCCTTCGACTACGTATCCCAGAAACTCGATCTTAGTTTTTAGAAACTGGCATTTGGACCACTTCAACTTCAATCCATTATCGCTCGCTACTTCCAGTACCCTCTTCAATCTTTCAATCGCTTCTTGCCCATCCTTAGCTAAGATTGTGATATCGTCCATGTATACAACCAGAATTCCCTCATTAACCAAGCGCTTAAACACGACGTTGACAAATCGTGTAAAGACTGCTGGCGAATTACAAAGTCCAAACGGGACTTTGAGAAATTCGTACTGCCCGTTGTGAACGGTAAACGACGTATACTTCCTAGACCCTTGCTCTACCGGAACGTGAAAAAACCCATTAATCAAGTCCAGCGTCGTGAATACCTTGGCCTGCTGTAACCGATCCAACAAGTCATCAATGATCGGCATTGGGAATTGGTCCTTTACAATTTGATGAAATGACAACCTTCTAGGATGCTCGTACACTGGTGTCTCACAATTGAGTATGATCTTCATGGTGATTGGTGACTTAACCTCCATCTTAGGCAGGTAGGACAAGATCATTTGCTTGACCTAGTCCGTAGCTGTTTCTGACAGGGAAGAAAAATCCATGCCATCGGTCACATTCACCTCACTTTCGGCCACGGTAGTGCAACACAATCCGGAAAATTCCTGATAAAGTTCACGGATTTGATCATCATCCCCTGAACTCACGTCCGCTCGTCCGCTTCACAAGTCTCCTTGATGGGTGAAATGCTCGGCGTCAAGGCTCGGACAACGTCCTTGTTGTCGGGTTGTTTCAAGCCTTGCTCGCTGTTTATTTTTTGCTCTTCCTCGGTCTTCTTTCTGCGGAACCGCACTTCTCCATTTGCGATTACTATGACAGCCTCCCTAAACAAATCATTACCTAACTCTAGAGTAAACGGCTACTCTGCCTCTTTCACTACATACAGTTTGGTGTCGAACTCAATGGCATCTACGATGACTGTCGCCATGATGAATCCCTGAGTGATAACTTGGTGATTACCCAACCCAGACAAAACAATTACCTCTGGTTCAATATTTGCCTTCCGCAACTGCAGCAAGAGATCCTGTCTAACGAGACATACGTCGCATCCCGTGTCTGCTAGCGTGGCAACCTCTACGTCGTTCACCTTCACGTCCTTAAGGAGATGTTTAGTTCACAGTCCGAACTTGGCGTTGATGATAGTCTCCTTCTTTGCGTCTGCACGAGTGTTCTTCGCACCGCTCACCCCGCAATCGAACGAACGATGCCCAAACCCCTGACACTTAAAGCATTTCAATTCCTTGGTACAGTCTCTTGCCAAATGTGTCGACTCTCCGCAATTGAAACACTGACACCCCGTAGATTTTTCGCTGGTTTGACTCCGCATTAGCGCACGCCTCTCCGATGGAATGGAGGAAAATGGCTGATCTCTTATTTTTTCGTAAACCCTCAGTTTACTTTTGAGCTCCTCGATCGTAGTTGCTTCATACAAAATAATTTTGTTTACTTTGTCGCCTTTTAGCGCATCGACAAAGTATTCTATGATTGATTCCTCATCTACCGCAATTGGTTTTGCCATCTCAATGACCCGATACAAAAACGCCTCCCTTGGTTGCTTGCGCCCATTCCGCAAACGTTTGTGGATTTCGGCTGAACTGACGTTGTCACCGAATTCTCTCGTTAGCGCCGTTTTCAAGAAAAACCAATCTCGGATGCCAGACGCACTCATCACGAACAATTTCGCTGACCCGGACAACAATATTTTGCCGTAAATGTAATGCTGCGGCGCGTTCCATTCAACAAGCTGACCAGCATCCTCAAATTCCCGTATCCACTTACGAACATTTTGCGATTCCTCGCCAGTAAATATTGTTAGGCTTTCCTCGATGTCTTTGAAGGAAAACAATGTTCGCTGCTCTGCCCTTCTACTACCATCACCCTCATACGTAGGTATCACCGCTTGTGCCCCGCTTACTAGTTCTGCTTTTGAGTCGTCATTCTCACTAACATACGCTGGATTTTCCCTCATCTTCGTTGGCTCAAAGTGAGTTCAAATGCGTACTCAGGCGACTCAGCAACTCCTGCTTATCACCTGATGTTTGTAATAGGTAGAACAGAGGGATATAGAGGGCGTTGGGAGCAGAAAGTGGAAAGGAGATGATGATGTGGATGGGACAGAATGGGAATGGGATGACAGCTGTCTAGTGCGACGACACGGCACGCCGGATGGGAGGGCTTTTGTCATCGCACACAAAAATACCTACTACACCACATAAAACGTGCCAAAACCAAGACAAAAACACAAACCACCTTGGCTTACCTCCACAAACGCGGACGGTCGGTCACCACACCTCGGGAGCTGATGGTGAAATTCAGCGGGCTAATAAAAAATATAAAAAAAGGCAAAACTAAATTTTGCGCCAACCTGTTGATCGTAATTGAGGTCTTACTCCTTTTTGCCTCCGCGAGTTAAACCTTATATATTTATGCTACCTATATGGAGCTCTATATAGGCGCTGAGCGATTATCTCGCACACACCAATCAAATAACAAAAATAATATATAACGCAAAACTTATACCCGGAAAATTAATTAGTTATGACTAAATATAAACAAAAAAAAATTTATATGTAACGCTTGCACACTATAATAATTTAACAAAAAAAATTGTTTTATTAACTAAAATAAATTTTCTCCCAGGCCTATATTTGTTCTTTGTGTGCTTAATATTTTTGTGTAATTGTGGGTGCAAATGTATAGGTACGTGTATTTCTTTATTTGTAGTATTGTTGTAAGTTTAAAAATTTGTTTTTGTGTAGGTTTTAATTTTTGTATGATTTTTAATTTGTATAGAAAATCCTTTTAATTCGACGAGTACTTTAAGTACTTTGTTTGTTTTATTGTCTTTGTTTTTAATAAATACGTAAATACTTTTACGTAAATATGTAAAAGTATATCACATCTACGTGAAAAGACACATACACTTTGTTTGGCGAATTATGCAAGTACCAACAAATTAGGGGTCAAATTACCTTAGTTTTTGGTAATTTGCCTTTGTATAGTACTAGGCTGATTTTACATGTTTTGGGGGAAAACACCTTAGTTTTTTGTTAATTTGCCTTGATTTTACATAAATTCCAAAACCGATTGTATTTTAAAACGGTACATTGGATGTGATACATTATCTATAGAATTTCTTTGACTTTGCAACAAAAAAAAAGTAGAAGTGGGAACCCAAGGAAATGTGTAAGAGAGCACAGCAGTAGGAGCACACAGTATTTGCCTGTTTTGCTACACTTAATAGGTATATAAATTGCCTTAGGCCTATGTTTGTTAAATAACATTCATAAAAACAATCTTATCTAAGTTTTTTTTGATGCAACTTACCCTATTTTGATTTACATAGGACGTATATAAAAACAAACAATTGCCTTTGTTCGCGGTAACGTTATGATCGTCAAATAACACCCATACAAAAAGGTTGCCTTAGTTTTGAAGGCAAATTAGCCTATTTCACATGATAAAAGACGTACATATATTGCCTTATAGTTCTAGGCAAAGTTATGCTTGTAAAATAACTTCCATACAAAAAAAATACCAGGGCTTAAGGTAATTTTACACCGGGTTTTTCTCTGTGTGTATTTGACGGTTCACACAAAGGATTGTAGTATTCGCAATCTTATATGTTTTTAACTATGTGTGGGAATGGAAAAAAATTATTCTTTTAGTTATTAAATTTATCAGGTATAACGTAAGAATTAGGTAGGAATAGTTAGAACAAAAATAACAAATGGTTTACCGCGGATTAAAATGTGGTACGACACTGGTCACATCTCAATTACAACTGCCCAGGGCTGTCGTTTGAAGACAAAAATCAGCAGTACTACCAGTCGACAAAAAGCAGTAAAAAGCAGTACCTACCTAAAACGTATACATAAATGTATATATATATATATATTCTGTTCGTTAAAATAAAACACTCAACTACGTATGTTTTTATGTCTAGTTTTTATTTAAAGTAACAAAACAAAAATTCAATTGCACAAGAAAGTATAAACAAAAATAAATAATAATAGGTACAAAAGGAAGTCTTACATTTGTATTGAACACATTTAATTTCACATTTGGCTTATCAGCGCCATAACTTAAAACTTAATACATAAATAATAATTGCAACAAACAAAAAAAAAGGATTTCAAAATTCGTTACTTGAAATTAACAAAAGCAGTTAGGTTTTACGATAATTTTTTAATAAATTTGCTGATGGCTTAAATTCATAGCTTTTATAGGTATCGAGCAAAGATTTTGAGCAAAGGATGCCACTAACTGTTGATATGTTTAAACAGTTCCTAGTCTTAGTTTTTATTAGATTAAGCTCGGAAAAAACTCTTTCACAAGTGGCACTACTATGAGGTAGGGCAATTAACGATCCAATAAAAGCTTTTAAAGATGGGAAGCGTTCTTCTCATAATGCGTTTTTGAGAAGGAACACTTCACTCCAAAAACTTTCGAGGTCAGTAGATGTAGAAACATTTGATAAATTCAACATGGCCCTCCACTCACTATCAAGATCTTCAATGTTATTATTTCTGACTAAGTTTGGAAATAAAGAGATTAACTCAATTAAATTTTCCCCGAGTTTTTTTGGATTAATGTTTGCAACTTCCAACAAAACTTTATCCTCCAGGTCAATCCTTTTTTTAATTGCACTACAAAGTATTTTATAGTAATTAAGGCAATTGCTTTTAATCTCATTTATTTTCGCTGATGGAATGTTTTCAGACTTTATCAAAAGCTCCGCCCTAGGGCCAATGTAAACGTGTGATAAATTAACTTGAAACCTATCACTAGTAAAATTTAAGTTACAAAAATCGATTAAAAAATCGCGCTTTATAAAATTTGATAAAATATTTTTTAAAAAGCTTTTTATAATATCCATTAAAATATGAATTCTGGGTTTTTCAGCTTGAAATTCTATATTTATTTCATTGGTAGATCTTAAAATGTAGGAGAGAAAAAGGAGGTATATCTTAGTTTCCTTATTTAGATCAGAGTTGATGTTTGCTGCTAAATCAGAGTCTGAATCAAATTCTGAAACCAAAAAGTAGTGTTTCAAGGGTACCCATTGCTCCAAAACTCTATTAACCACACTTTCAAGGGCTAACCATCTTGTGAAAGAAGTTTTTAATATTTTATGATTTTTTACGTGAAAATATTCCTGAAATTTTTCGAATTGCTTTTGCCTTTTTGTACTATGGGAAAAGTACAGATAAATATTTCTAACGAGTTTTTTACGGAACTAGGAAGCTCCTTGGCAGCTGCAGCTGAACAGAGATGAATAGTATGGCAAGTACACGGCATGACGTACAAATTAGGAATAGGTTTTAAAAATAATGCCTTTAGACCACTCTTATTGCCCATCATGACAGAAGCGTTGTCAGCAGCATACCCAATTAAGTTTTTAATCGGAATTTCAAGTTTGTTAAATAGCGAGGTAATAGTATCATAAATGTCATTGGCACTTGAGTTACGCAACTCGACCAAAGATAAGAATCGGTCTTTCACTTTAAGCTTTACGTAGTCGTAGTATCGCACAACTATGGCCAAAGACTTTTTAGTGCTTATGTCGGTTGACTCGTCGACTATTATAGAAAATGTTTGCCTTTTCAGTATTTCTGACAATTCCCTCAAATAGTTTTCTTTTATGACTGAAGTTACTGTCTCTGTTGCCTTAGTTTTCCCACATTTCAATTGCTTGACAATTGAGGAATCAGATGCAATTTTTTTTATTAAATTTATCAGGGGATCTATGATTAAAAATGGTAAATTATGTTCAATCAAAAAGAATATAATAAGAAGCTCCGCAGTCTTAATTTGGTTTGTATGTGTACTAGCTTCTTCTAATTTGTTTTGGTTTAGAATAAGAACTTGGTTCTTTAAGGACTTTACAATTTGTGCGTGTTGTTCAGACTTGTCATGACGATGTAAATTTACAACATTATTTGTCAAAGACTTTTTACAATATTTGCAAAAAGGTTTTTCGTCTACAACTGAACACCAGTCAAACTTCTGAAGCCATGCGTGACGAAATTTTTGCTTATACGACTCCCTTTTTGATGCTAATTTGATGCTAGTTGAAGGTTCATCTTGGCTGTTAATTACCTTAGTTAGCTTAACAATAACAATAGTACAAAACTTAAACCTTTTTTTGTCATTTTCTACACCTGACGACGCAGACAGCTCATCGTAATCACATTCAAAATCATCATAATCATCATCTTCACATGCAGTTGCAGTTGCACTTATTTTGTCATTGACTGCACTGTTGGAGTCTGCTCGCTTTGTTTTGATGAGAAATCTTAAATAAACAGAGTGATACACTTATGTAGGACACAAACTATGCTTTATAAACATTAATATCACTACCTTTCCATAATAGGTTTATATGTATAAGCACTTTGACTGCAATAATTTTTTTTTTAATATGAAAACAATTCAGAATATCGAAGCCCAAAAACAAACGATTCAATGCAGTGTTTTTATTATTATTGTATTTTGACAACTTTATTTACTGAAACAGACATGTACGAAGCGAAAGCGAACCGAACTCAAATGAAGTGTGTGTGTGATACTAAATTTGAAGCGCAAACCGCAAACACACACATCGGATGATCCAATCGTTTTTAATTTTCTCGTATACGTAGTAAGAGAAACGGTATAGATTACCATTTTGGTTTCATTTTCGCTTGTTCCTGTTGTCACTGGGTAGGTATGTTTGTAAAGTTGATGCAGGAATACTTTTAGGGTGCGTTTATCTTGGAGATGCTTAAAACATTTTGATTGTAATAGATTGATAATAAAGTCCCACAAAATGTAATAATAAGTGAATATTTATGGAATTAGCTAATTGAAATTTAAAAAGCAGTATTTTAAGAAGGTGAGCAGTGCAGCAGTACAACGATACAGAAAGCAGTAGAAATACTGCTTTTGCAGTAAAACGACAGCACTGCTGCCCTAGCAGGCTAGCGTTTAAAAAGAATTGGGAAAGATGGAGAGAATGAACCTTTTACATGACGCCGTTGGTGAGTAGAATGTCTACACTGGTGTGCGTGAGAAAGGGGAAACATCTTAAGGATGGCGTGATCGGGTAGTGGGACCTATATATCCCACATTTATTTAGATGAATCTGTATGAGACTTATAACACAAATGGCAAATAAACATTTTTACATTTACATTTATTAAAAAAATCATTCCTTGGCATGGTCAGCTGTTCTTATCTTTTTCTGGTTGCGAGGTTCTGGATCAATGAATAAAAACTCTCCTCTCCTCTGGTTCATCCTGATTCAGCACTTACACCTTCCCAGTATTCCGCTGATTTAGCACACACTTTCAGTAACCGCACTTGTGTCTTTAGAAAAACGTCACTATTATTAATTAACAAAAACAAACTGACGCCAAGTCGACTCTTGTCACTATTATTTATAATGTTTTTGAATAACAATACTGTTATGTGTTATCTATGCACCACGAATGGTGTTGCACCTAGGTTTTGGATTACATTGTCTGTGGGAGTGAAATGTGAAATATGAGTCGTAACATATAATATGCTCCAACGAAAATATTATCCGCGACTGTTTTCTTATCTGCATCTTTTTCTTTTCTTGACCAATCTTTTTCTAGTAAATGAGCGTCGTATTTTTCCCGCAGAATCTCTTTAGCTTGAGATTCTCTATTGTCGAATGCCACACAATCCTCACATTGGTCCTTTTTGGGCCGGAAAAATGAGTTTTGACGGCAATAATGGCTTTCAATTCTAGGTATATTGGCAATGTGATCTTGGACACTGTGCTTGACTTCATCATCTATCTGAGTATGATTAGGATATTTACCCCGTTTTTCATATCCAAATATGCCCCCAACCAGTTCTGTGTCAATTTTTTCTACAACAGTTCGTATTGCACGCGCCGTCACCGCCAGTGTATTTTGGAAAAACAATTTGCAAACCCGAATTTCTTTATCTATAACTTTAAAAAAGAAGCACTGGTTTTTCTTTCGCGGTACTCGCTTTGACTCTTCCCTGATGTATCTGTATTTTGGTGATAAGGGTTTCATACTACGAGCGAGAAATTCTCGTTGTTTTTGAAGGTCTCCCAGACCCCAGTGTAAGAAACTTTTATTATATTTTAGGAAATTCAAATCAAGAAAACGAATGTAAACAACTTTTATGATTTTAATTTAAAGTTATGTTTATTATTACATTTATTATGGACTGTTTCTTGATGTATTTAGTTTGAGGTACGTTCTCGGCGACGGCACTTTTACAACTGACTCATAAGGGTGGTTTTTATGCAGCTGTAGCACAATTGTATGCATGTATTGTCGTCTGGTGGAAAATTTCCATTTACATTAACACTCCTCCCCCCGTGAATCCCTAAAGGATTCACCATTTACAGTCAAGACTGCGAGCTTAGTGGCTGGACGACGAATGATTCCGCTGGTTGTTTTTATTTCCGCAAAACGTACTTGTCCATCTTTGGCGGGAAATACTTTAATTACACGACCCTTCCTCCATTGGCTTCGTGGTTGGTTGGTGTCACAGATGATGACCAAATCATCGACTTGCAAAGGCCGGACACTGTCGTTCCATTTCGGTCGTTGAAGAAGTTGCGGTAAATACTCCATGGTCCATCTCTTCCACAGACGATCTTTAAGACGTTGGGCTATCCTCCACTGCTTTTTGATGCAAATTGCTTCATCAACTGGATGCGGCGTTTGTGTGGAATTTACGCATCCCAGCAGGAAGTGGTTGGGTGTCAATGGTTCGTCTTCTTCTGCTGTTAGGGGAATATCCGTAAGCGGGCGTGAATTTAAGATATTCTCGGCTTCGATTAGTACACTCCGTAAAGTCTCTACTCTTGGGGCTTCTTCTGAAAGCGTCTTCTTCAGTAAGCATTTAATTATTCTAATGAGGCGTTCCCAACAACCTCCAGAACTGGGGTTCAAAGGGCAATTAAATATCCACTCGATGTTGCGACTGGTGGCTTCGTCATTTATTCGTTCAATGTCAAATAGTTGTTCTTCTTTGACCAGTTATCTTTGTGCACCGATAAAGTTGGTCCCATTGTCACTTCTGATTCTCACGGGCGTGCCTCTACGGTTGATAAAATTTCGTAGGCATATTATGAAGGCGTCAGTTGGCAGATTTTCGGCAAGTTCCAAATGAGCTGCTCTTACAGTCAAGCATGTGAATATGACTGCCCATCTCTTCTCTCGACGGCGACCTATTGCAACGTTAAAAGGACCGAATAGATCCACTCCGGTGTATGTAAAGGGACGTACATACGGTGTTATACGATCAGTTGGTAACTGACCCATAAGTGGTGGCACTGGAATGGCTCTGTCGATTTTGCATTCATTGCAACTGCGTTGGACGTATTTCAAAACTGCTCGGGCATGCGGAAACCAAATTTTTTGGCGGACTTCGTTCAGAACAACAGCTATATTTTGATGATGTTGCTTCTCATGGATATGACGCATGATGAGTTCAGAGACGATGTGTTTTTGAGGCATCAATATTGGACGTCTTGCATCGAGTGGGAGATAAGAGGCTTCGTCGATGCGGCCTTGAATCCTCAAAACGCCACACTTGTCAAGGTACGAAGTAAATAGTACTTCGTTTTGAAATTGGGTTTGATGATTTCAAAGCGGCAATTTCGTTTGAATACGTTTCATGTTGAACAATTTGGCATATAAGTTGTTCAGCTTTGTTCATCTCAGATATTGTGAGTAAACCCTTTGTAGTGGACGGCGAGCTACGTTTAGCTAAGTACAAGAATTTTCCCACGGCACGAAGCACAAATGCCATAGTCCTCTTGAGCTTCAAATAAGAAGAAAAATTAGTAAATTTTATTAATAAATTACCTATCTGCGGCTGCAGAATAAGACATGTCTTGACTTCTTCTTCTTCTATTGGATCAGGCGGCGTATTGATTACTGCGGCAGGCCAACAATCTTCAGGCAGTTTTTAAAATTCAGGGCCAGAGAGCCATATGTTACTCTCTCTTAACTTTGGAGGCCAGTTGGCACGTGTAGCAGCATCTGCACTATTCATCTCTGTCAGGGTCCAACACCATTGGGACGGCTGTGATGTGTTCAGTATCTCGGCAATGCGATGACCCACAAAGGCTTTGTATTTCCGGTTTGATGAGTTAATCCAATACAGAAGAGTCCTTGAGTCCGACCAATATATGACTCGGGAAATGTTGACATCATGGTTGCGGGTGATAATCTTTCCGATGCGAGTGCACAATACAGCGGCTTGAAGCTCCAACCGTGGAATTGACATAAGTTTTTGAAGCGCACCACGTGTTTTTCCGGAGACAAATACGACGTCGATTCCATAGGCATGGACAATACGGAAGTAACCGGCGGCAGCAAATGCAACTTGACTGGCGTCGACGAAAATGTGTAGCTGGATGTCGGTAGATTCAAATAAATATGGCGAATAGCAGCGTGGCACCTGGTACATGTCTATCATCTGGAATTCTTTCCACCAGGCAATCCATTTTGTATTTATTTCTGCAGGCAGGGGTTCATTCCATTCAATCTTCCTTTTCCAGGTTTCTCCTACAAGAACTTTTAAGAACAGCATGAAGTTGGCTAGCAGCCCATAGGGATCGTAGACTGCCATGGCAATTCCCAAAAGTTCTCTCTTTGTCGGTGGACGTTGACCTTGTAATACCTCCTTGGGAATGCGATGAAATTTTGTTTTAAATTGGAAAATATCAGCTGTAGTGTTCCAATACATTCCGAGTACCTTTTCGGATTGGGCTTGGCGTTCCATATTTACTGTATCGACGCCTGTTGTTGAATCTTTATTCATAGATGACTCTAGACTAATAGAGTTTGAGATGAAATTCCTTAAAGTAAAATTGGCTTCGGCGTTGACTTTTACTACTTCGCTGCATAAACGTATGGCTTCATCCTCATTTCGAAAACTGGCAACAAAGTCGTCGACATAATGTTTGTTAACAATTGCGGCTGCGGCGTCAGGGTATTGGTTTCGAAAGTCTTCCGCGTTGCGATTTTTGATGAACTCGGCACTACATGGAGAACAAACTGCTCCGAAAATCATGGAAACCATAGCAAAATGTTCCACCCTCTCTCCACTTCTCCATAAAAACCTTTGCGCATGTTGATCTTCTGAACGGATGTGAACCTGACAGAACATCTCGCGAATATCGGCAGCTACTGCTACTACGCCTTGTCGAAATTTGAAAAGGATTTCCAAAGAGATTTGGCTTGTTCTGGACCTTTAAGTAGAGCTGAATTAAGAGATATTCCATCAACAGTAGCTGCGGCGTCGAACACTATCCTCAACTTGTCGGGCTTGTATGGGGTTTGTACGGCGAAATGTGGAAGATACCAAACTGGCTGACTGGTATCACGAATTTCCTCCTGTGAAAGTTTTCTTGCGTATCCTTTTTCGAAGTATTTAGACATTTCTCGGCGGTACTTAGCAGCAAAATCTTCATCGTGGCTGATCTTTCTTTCTATGCCGAATAGACGTTTTTCGGCCATCTTGAAGCTGCATGGCAATACAGGTGGGAAATCTTTCCAAAGTAAACCAGTCTCAAATCTAGAACCAATTCGGCGTGTTGTTTTTTCCAAAATTCGACTGGCTTTCTTGTTGTCTTCAGACTCCAGCATCTTTGATGAGTTGTTTATTCCAAAATTGTCTGCGGCGAAGTATTCTACGACCATGTTATGCAATTCATCTTGTTCTTCTTGAATATGAAGCAAACGAGGCTGTGATGTTACTGTTGCATGTGATGGTCCATAAACAACCCATCCCAATTTCGTTTTAGCGGCTAATGGCTTTTTGATACTAGACTGGACTGTGGTCGAGGCGACTCCCAAGTGGACATTATCCAATCCGAGTTATATTACTGGTCTGACTTGTTTATAGTTGTTAAAAGGCAAAAATTCCAAATGCTTAAAATCAGTCTTTGTAAACGATTGAACTGGCAGATTTAGGTTACGAATAGTTCGAATGTGATTTATTCTATAACGGACTGATTCATTCTCGCCTCTTATTTCCAAATCGACAGCTAAAGAAGGTTCTGTGGTGACCCTTTGACCGTACCATTGTAGCGTTAATGGCTTCGACTTACCCTTTAGCCCCAATTCTATTGCTGTGCTTTCTTCCAATACTGAGATGGCTGAACCCTCGTCAAACATGGCATATGCTTCAATCTTTCCATTTGGTCCATATAGGCTAACCGGCAGTATCTTGAAAAGTTGACCAGCTGTTGATGGTGTCATTTGGCAGCCAAAATATTGTTGATTGGCATCATTGGGAACACTTGCCGAAGCTTCCGAAGGGCTGACGACTGATGACTGATCATGAAGGCTCTTATGATGATTGCGACGGCAACCGAGGACACCACAGGCTCTTTTAGAACGGCAACTTGCAGTATTATGAACCTTTGCGTAAACACGAAAAACACAAGCGTTCATTTTTTACCTTCTGCCAACGACCCTGCACATCTAGCTGATTAAAGACGTTACAATCAGATATGAAATGATCCCCGTTGCACTCGTAATACTTATGCGTTCGTTGTGGTTCTTGCTTCACTTGTGTATTTTCATTCACATGCATGACACGGCGAGGAGGTTGTGGCGGTTGTGGTACAGAAACACATTTCGAAGAAGTTGGCATAAGACAAACGATTCTGGATAAAACACTCAACCAATCGGAAAAATCGGCGACTGTAGGATATGGCTTGATCGTGACTGAGTGTTTAACCCATTCATACTGTTTGCTTGGCGGTAGCTTCGTTACGAGTTGCTCTAAAAGTGTAGGGTTTGAAAGGTGTTGCTGACAGTTGGCTGATGTAAGAAAAGCGACGACGTTGCGAACTTTTGTTGAGAATGAAAGAATATTTTTAATTTTATTCTCGGCGATAGGCGGAAACTGTTGCACTTTGTGGAGTTGATAACGAACTAGCAAGTCAGGTCTTCCAAATCGGAATTCCAGTTCGTCAATGACTTTTGGGACGTCTTGTGGGAAGATAAGCATTGAAGAAACCGCCTCCTTTGCTGGTCCTGTTAGACACTTGTGTAAGCGCATAAGATTTTGTCGGTGGCTATACTTGAAGGCTTCTGTGGTGTCCTTAAAATTGGCCAAAAATAGTGGCCAATCCTCGGCGTTGCCAGAGAATGACGGCAAATCGTAAAGCTTCATGGTGGAATCCATGGATGTTGTCATTTGGCCTTGATTTGTAACCATTGACAAAGGTGTTTCATCTCTAAGCATTATTGGGGCTTCGGTGACGGATGTAAGTAAATTTGGATCCACTGTGGCGTCATTGACGTTATTAGGTGCTTGTAGCTGTTTGTTCAGTTTCTCGATGTCCTTCTGGCTTTCGGCGGTGCTTACTCTAAGAAGTTCCACTGATGACTTTAGATCCTGGATCGAATTGACGATTGCAGCTAATTGTTCGGCGTCCATGGTTGACTCAATCAATGTTCTATTCGTCGCAGAATCTTCACTTTCCGTTTCACTCGAACTTGCACTACCCGCACCCAATTGACTTACCCTTCTTTCCTCTCTACTTCGTAAATTGTATTTTGTTTCTTTTTCCTTTGGCATCGAACAATAAATGTCTGTACTCTGTGTATGTATATGGCTATTTCAACCCCTATCGCACGATCGTATTATATTGGCTTATGCAGTATGTATGTGCAAATAGCAGCATACATATACATTTCAATGTTTTTCACTAACTGACACACTGATTTCCCGAATTAAAATATTGAGAACGCACCAAAATCAAGAAAACTAATGTAAGAAACTTTTATTATATTTTAGGAAATTCAAATCAAGAAAACGAATGTAAACAACTTTTATGATTTTAATTTAAAGTTATGTTTATTATTACATTTATTATGGACTGTTTCTTGATGTATTTAGTTTGAGGTACGTTCTCGGCGACGGCACTTTTACAACTGACTCATAAGGGTGGTTTTTATGCAGCTGTAGCACAATTGTATGCATGTATTGTCGTCTGGTGGAAAATTTCCATTTACATTAACACCCAGTAAGCTGAGAAAATTGATGCTCTGTCGTCTTCAGTAATTTTTTCGGAACATCGTAGACTGCATTTATTGCCACAGGGAGGGTCAATTTGTTTTGCCTGAACAATTTTCTGTGACTTTGAGGTAGACGTATACGACTTACCGGAATTTCTTAAGCTTTTTGCCAGGTTTTTTCTCCATTGGCTCGGATTAGCAATTTAATTTTTTTTGTAAAGTTTTGCAATTGCACGTACCTTAACCAGTAAAGTTCGGAATTTCCATTTCTTCTTCAGTCAGATATCCTTTAGTTGAAACTACTTTCTTTCTGCAATACTTTACAAACGGTAGTGCCCAGCTGGTAATACGCAATAGCCTTGACCATCTACTAAAACTCTCGCAGCGCAATATTGGATCCTCACATTTCTGGACAACATCTGTCATCTCTATCATCAGCGTTGTTTGCAGTTTGAAGTCTTCACTTGGTCCATGAGCCCTCAACAAAGATGACTGAAGTTTCTCTCCAGATATGCATCTTGTGATTAGGTCTGCGGGATTATCTTTTCAGAGCAGTGTTTCCAGAATTCTTTAAATACGAGGTCATCCTGGCAGCAATTAGAGCCGCGGTTAGCTCCAACTTTTGTAATGTGAATTCTTCTGACCCGTCTTCTCTTAATGGTGCAATTCGACTTTTGGCACATAAGAATGAAATCGCATCTGATCTTCCCGCATATTCCACTTGAATATAAGCAACAGCTCCATAGGCTTTTAGGCTGGCATCCGCAAAGATGTGACAATTAATTCTGTTCGAGGGTTGTGACGATAATGCTGATCTTGGTATGGACATATCCTTCAACTTCAAAACGTTTTTGACGCAATCGTTCCATTCAAGAAGCAGATCAGGTGGCAAGAGTTCATCCCATGTTAATTTCTTCCGCCATGCCGCTTGGAACAATATCTTTAGCTTGATCATCGTTGGACAAACGATTCCTAATGGCTTGAAGAATATGACGTTTAGATCCTCTCGACAGATTTGATTGCAAGAAGTTCTGTACTGAATGCAGTGGTACGGCTAGTTCGTCACTAAAGACTGACCATGACAAACCTAAAACCTTTTGTGTGAGTGAGAACTCCTGGGAACTTACAGCATTACGAACGATCGCACTATTTGAATTCCACTTGTGTAAATTCATAGATGCTTCTTTCATAATATGGACAGCCTCCTTATAGATTCGAATACCCTCAATCTCCGTGTCCACGCTCAGAACCAGATCATCCATATAGAAACTACTTTCTAGAATACGACAAGTTTCGGGAAATTCATGGCTTTTGGCGTCCAAGTGAAGTCTAATAGTTGACGATAAAAGAAACGGGCTACAACTTACTCCGAACGTGACCCTAGTGTTACACAAAAATAAAAGAGTTGTTGTAGTTGTACTTTGTTTATTTATTTAGCATTCAAAATAAACGACCCTTTCGTCTTGGTGACTACCGAACGACTGACTGCATGCTACACACACGAGCTGCATTCTCTTCGCCGTTCTCCTGTGGTGAAATCTCAGGGTTGCCAGGTAACATTCGGCTATCCTGCTTATGTGACGTCCCGGCACCGTATTCTGTACTAAAATCCGCTCCATCATTTGGAAGGGTTAACCATTTCCGCATACGATCGGACGCGAACACAGAATGAAACTTTTTCTGTGACCGTTGAGCTCCTGGTATATCCTCAATGAGATATCTGTCATTTCCAATCGATCGAACAACTAAATAAGGACCTCTCCAGCGGGCGTCTAATTTACGCGATGTTCCTGTGGCTTGTAGATCATTTAACACCAGCACCATATCTCCACAAGCATACTGAGTAGGACGTTTGCGCTTCCGATCGAATCGTAATTTCTGCTTCAACTGTGATTTCTGAATGTTGTTAGCTGCCATCTCTCGAATCGTTTTCAGCGGTAACTTCTCTTCCATCGAACTCCAATAATGAAGAGCTTGCACCACCTTGTTCTTAACGGCTGATCGAAGTGAAAACCCAAAAAGTAGATCATGTGGTGAGACCTTCGTTGTCTCGTTCTTTGTTGTATTGAGAGTCCACTGTATGGTGTTCAAATAGCAATCCCAATCGATGTTATCAGAACGTTGCGTCATTGCTCGAACTGCTTCAACAATAGTACGGTTATAGCGCTCTACTTGGCCGTTAGCCCTTGGTGAAGATGTTGCGTTCGTTATATGTCTAACAAAAATGTCTTCACAAAAATTCGTAAACACCTTTGCTGTAAACGCTGTACCCCTATCAGTCACAATGGTCGCCGGCAATCCAAAATAGCTGCTCACCTCGTCCATGAATTTAATGACATGTTTGGATTCAGTTGATTTGACAGCTTTCATGCGAACGTACTTTGTAAATCCATCCACCATAACTAATACATGCAAGTTTCCCGATTTACTTTTGACAAATGGCCCGACGTGATCCAAATGAACGATTTGGAATGGAATCGGCTCCCGAGGTATTGGATGTAACGCTCCCTCACGTTTGCCATAACTGCCTTTAGAATAGGCACACTCGATACAGGAATCGATATATTTCTTGATAAAATCGTTGGCTCTAGCAAACCAAAAATGTTTTCGAAATATTTCTAACGTTTTTGCTAACCCGAAATGTCCTACATCATCGTGACAGCTCCTGACTAAACGGTATTTAAGAGAATCAGGAACATACCATTTCAAATCTCCATCCACCTTTCGAAACAATCGTCCTTCTTTAATGGTGTAGTCGGTATGTATTTGTTTTTCATCCAAAGAGCTCGGAGGTTTTCGAAGCGTTTCACCTATAATCCTAGCCCTTTCATCCAATCTCTGCAACGATGTTAACCAGTCTTCTCTGTCGATGTTAATGCTTAAAACCTTTACCTCGGCACCCTCTTCACACTCCGAAAAGTTCCTGCTAAGACTGTCGACATGCGACATTAAACTTCCCACACGATGAATGAATTTGATGTCGAACTCCTGCAACCGCAACAGCCATCGAGCAATTCGACTAGTTAAGTTTGTCATATTTTTCAGGGTTACTATAGCCCTACAGTCAGTAATTACGGTGAACGATTTTCCCAATAGGTATATTCGGAAACGATTTGCGCTTTCAACAATAGCTAACAGCTCAAGTTCGTAACTATGCCATTTACGTTCGCAATCCGTTGTGCGTCGACTAAAATAACTAACAACGCATAGTTCGTTCTTTTCATCTCGTTGACACAGCATTCCAGCAATTCCCACTGCACTGGCATCTGTATGCAGTTCATGGACACAGGTTGGATCATACATAGCTAAGATTGGCTCGTTACACAATCGCTCCTTCAACTCCTTAAATGCGTTATCTTGCCTTTCATGCCAATAAAATACTACATCCTTTCTAAGTAACTCGTTCAAAGGACCTGCGATATGAGCATATTCTCTGACAAATTTCCGGAAATAACCAGACAATCCCAAAAATTGTCTAACTTGTCTTACAGATGATGGTGTAGGAAAATTTACAATAGCAGCAGTTTTATTCGCTCCCGGTTTGATTCCTTCAGCAGACAACAGATGCCCCAAATACTCAACTTGACTTTTCAGGAATTCGCATTTTACAAGCTTAAGAGTTAGCCCGCTTTCCGATAATTTTTTCAAAAATACCTCTAGCTTCTCCAGACCCTCACTCATAGTTTTACTTGGAATTATAACGTCATCAAGAAAAACTAGAATATCCTGTGAATGAAGATCTGCAACCAACCGATCCATCATTGCTTGGAATACGGCAGGCGCATTAACTAATCCAAAAGGCATTCTGCAAAACTCCAACTGCATGTTGTGGATTTGAAACGCCAGCAAATGTCGAGATTCCTCAGCAACAGGTATTTGGAAATATCCGGAATTCAAGTCCAAGATGGTGAACAATTTATACCCGCTCAACCTATTTAGCTGTTCCTCTACTACCGGCAAAGGATATTTCTCTTTTATAGTGATGGCATTTAGTTGTCTAAAATCAATGCACATCCTAACCGCGCCATCTTTTTTAGGAACCAAAACAATGGGAGACGTAAAATTTGATGTGGACTTTCGTATAATTCCATTTTCCAAAAGTTCTTTCACTGTGTCGCTTACTATCTCTCTTTGTGCGAAGGGAATCCGACTGTACCTTTTTCCATTTGGTTCTGCTTCCGAAAGTTTTAATGTCATCTCGATATCCTTTGCAATACCCAATTCTGACAATTGTTTAGCGAAACACGATCTGTATTGGTTCACTAACATGTGTAAATCACCGATAATGTTTTCCGGTACGTTTACATCTACATTTAGTTCTTGAACTAATATTTCGTCACCAAGTTGTTTAATTTTCAAGATATGATCTGAGTTGTACGATATATTTACCTTGTTGTCCAAAAATTCAACTCGAACATGCGGTTGACACAAAACCGATCTACCGACAATAACGCTTACCAGCTGGGCATCATTTGGCACAATAAATACCTCTCCGATAATTTTAACGTTTGCTATATCTAAAACTCCGTAAAATTTTCCGATAGTTTCGCAACCACCACCGCCGAATCCGCTAAGCTTAATTTGACATTCGGTATACGGTATAGCATTCTTTTTAACATCTTCTTCCCGAATAGTCACGCACTCACTACCCATATCAATGTATCCAATCAACAGAGCATCGTTAACTTTTATGCTTTTGTAGCAATCATTATCAGCCTTTTCTTTATACACGCAAGCAACGTTAGCACTTTTCTTTTCCTTCTTTGGACAATCTCGCGCTCGGTGTCCTTTTTGCTTACACACGAAACAGATCATTCTTGAAAAATCACTAACGGTATTTGATTGTTCTTTGCTTACCGTCGGACTACCACTTTTAGCGTCGGGGATCGTATTTTTCCGCCATTTCTCACCCTCGGACATCTGGAAAGATCTTCTATTCTCACGCATTCTTTTATGGTCTTTAAGGCTTTCGATAGATTTAATCCGTTCGAGTAACGCAAAACACGACACAAATTCTTGCCCGTATAGCTGATCAATTAACTTCTCATCGTTAAGTCCCGTGATGAGGTAACGTATGATCGCACTTTCCGATAGATTGCCCCGCATTCCTATCATTCGCACTTCAAAAACATAGTCCTCTATTTTTTCATGAGGTTTGCGTACACGCGCCATCATTTGCAGATGGATGTCTGCCTCATTGATTGCCACTGGAAACACTTTTAACATTGAAGACTTTAATGTTAGCCAAGTTGTAATATTTTCGGCTTCTGAGTCGATCCAATATTTGGCTGGACCTTCAAATTTAATTATACACGCACATATAAGCATTGTGTCGCTCCAGTCAAATATTTTTATCAGCTTCTCAACTTGTGATACCCACTGCAAACTGTTCAGCGATGTTATGTCACCCGGGTGAAATTTCGGCAATGCACTCACAACTTCTGTTACTGATACTTTCATACGCGCACCATGGACCGCACCGTTGTCGCAATATACCGAATTGATTTTGCCCGCATTTTGGCTTTTTGCAAGCTCGCATTCTTTTTGCAAAACATCCCGCTCTCTCTGCACCAAAGCCATTTCGCGCCGCAACAAGTCCATTTCTTTCCGCACCGTATCTACGTTTAATGAAATATCAGAAACCGAACCGATTAATTTCGCCGGATTATTTGAGATTACAGAGCCGCCTGCTTCGACACGGTTGTCACCATCAACATTTTTGTTTTCCATAAGGCCCTCGTTCGCCACAGATTCTCCGATTACGGTTTCAGGATTTTCCCGCATAAACTCCTGCAAACGAACTAGACACTCTGTTTTCTGACCCGTTGTATTCAAATTTAATTTTTGCAATTCAGCTTTTAAATTCTGAATTGTCCATTTATCAATATTGTCCAACGCAGACATTTTAAATTTTTTTTTTCTTTTTTTTTTCACCAAAAACCGACGTCGACGATCGAAACACTATTTCAGTTTATTTTCCGTTATTCTGTCTAGACACGTAACACAGCCGGCTGTGTTTTCCATGCATATAAACCGATCACCGTTGATAGAACAACACAGAATTATACACGCACACACACAAACTATCGCATCTCCGTCATACAACAACTAAAACAAAAAACCACCCTTAGCACGATCCCAGGTTAGCAGTTGGCTATTCACGCACAGACAGGATTTTTTTTTTGTTTGTTTTCGTTTCACTGTGCAATATGGCAATTGTCTTCTGCATGAGCAAAATCCCACTTCTGATTTGTTACACAAAAATAAAAGAGTTGTTGTAGTTGTACTTTGTTTATTTATTTAGCATTCAAAATAAACGACCCTTTCGTCTTGGTGACTACCGAACGACTGACTGCATGCTACACACACGAGCTGCATTCTCTTCGCCGTTCTCCTGTGGTGAAATCTCAGGGTTGCCAGGTAACACTAGTCATTCGAAAATCCTGACAGACTAACTGTTCAGTCACTGAACCAAGCTTAGAGTACCAGATGAAGCGGTGCGAATCTCGATCTTCTTTGTTGAGTGATACTTGCAGGAATGCTTTTTCAATATCCGCTACTACTCCTATACGTCCAAGCCTAAAATTCAGCAGCGTCTTCAAAACATCAGGTAAAAGATTAGTTCCAGTCAAAAGTTGGTCATTTAGGGATCGGATATCGTCTGTGTGGCTAGAAGCATCAAACACTATTCTTAATTTAGTCGACGTGCTCTCTTCTTTGTATACAGGCCGATGAGGAAGATAGAAAATTCTTTTGGAAATCATCTCGTTATCTACTGGCTCTGCTATGCCATTTGCGATTAATTGAAGTACAGCAGCATCATACTTAAGCTTTTCTGGATATCTAGATAACCGTCGAGTTAAAGAAAACAATCTACTTACGGCTTGATGTCTGTTGCTTTCGAAAATAACATCAGGATCCTTCCATGGTAAAGATGCTTCATACCGCGCTCCAACTCTTTTTATACACCTATCAGTCAACTCCTGTGTCAACTTGACTTTCTCTGGCTCTTCTCCTCTGATACCAATGGATTCCAACGACCAAATCGATGAAAGTTCCTGGTCGCTAACGTTAGGCATATGTACTTAATGCATTGGCAACAAAAGAGGAACTGTTGGTAGAACTTTCAGCAGTTGCGTGAAACCCTTGTAATGTCCATCCAAATATTGTCTGCACAGCTCTGAGACGGTTGGAAATTCTGCACTGCTTGCCAGTTACTACAGTCCAATAAAAATCGGAGCCGACGAGCATGCTTAAACCGTCTATCGAGACCATATCGGTGAGCTTACAATTAGCCAAATTAAACTTTTTTATTGCAATACACGAAGTGTCCGGTACACTTAACACATCGATGCAAATCTGAGGAACGACAACCGCTTCCAATAAAACACTTTTTTTTATTATATAAAACACTTTATTTTCTCTTCTAGTCTATTCGGCGTCCTTTTTTTGTAATGGCGTCGCTTCTCGAACAATCTACCAATCTGTCATTTCCCGTCTCGCTATTAGACAATAATTGTATTTTTTTTAGCCACTTCTTCTGTTATAAATGTATGCTGGCTTCCACCATCAATAATAACGCTTATTAATAAATTGTCATTTTTACCAACAGCAATACAACGAGCGGTCTTTAAAAGTACATTAGAAAATATCGAACTATGCGCGCACAAATTTAAATTTAAACCCGACGTGTATTCATTTGTTTCGGCTGGCTTACTTTCTGGGTTACTTTTGGACGCAACTGTTTTCATATATCCCGGATCGCACATAGTCGTAAGATGTTTACCATTACATTTGTTACACTTTAAAAACTGCACAATTCGTCAATGCACTTTGTCATTGTCATCTACTGATGTGTCTATATCTATCTGCTTTTCGTTATAGGTGTCTGTGTCTCTGTCATACTGTCGGTGATAATCAACACGTAGCTCAGATGGTATGCAACGAAGTTAAATAGATTTTAGCATAACATCATACTGCTGCGATGGTATATGTAGCGCTGTAAGGGATCCGATGGATGTTGTTATTGTGTTGTATAAATTCCGCAAACCTACAACATCTGTCTTTACAGTAACTGGGCGCAGCGAAATAAGTTTTTGCATGTGGTTGTCTACCAGTTTTTCCGTGTCGCCGTATTGCTCCCGAAGCAATGAAATTGCAGCGTCATAGCACATTACCGATGCTGTAAACTCAGATATCACCTGCCTAGCGGAACCCAACAACGATCCTTCCAAATAATTGAATTTTTCCACTACGTTTAATTCTTTATTTTGATGCACAGAATGGCATCCAGTTCTTTATGTCACCGTCAAACTTTTTCAGTTGCAACTATGGCAATGATGTGTGACTTTTAACAGGCGAACTTCGATGATTTTCCACTAAGACATGGGACGATCCCTGATCTTGAATTCTTCTTAGCTTTTGCAGCCTTAAGTTTAGACGCGCTAAAACCGATACCGCATTGTCATCATATTCGATCGTTTTTTCGAGCTCTTTATCCAAATCATCAACTTTTATTAGCTCTTTTGTTAAAATGTGCTGATCGGCAGCCCTAACACTTAAATGAATCGCGGTTAACCGTTGCACCATTAGCACTAGCTTTTCTTCAACCGTATCGAAATCTTGTGTTATCTTTGACGCGTCCGAATCTAAATACTCCGACGCAGCCTTTAATTGCTTTGTTAACTGCGTTCTAAACGCTCCGCGAGTTGCAATTGCCATTTTTTTTTCGATTGTCCCGGGTTTCGGCACCAAATGTTGAAAATCGCCTGTAAAAGTTTGTATAAGCGAAATAAAACGCGACTTTTAGTTTAACAAATTTTATTCAAATTAGAGCAAGAGGCTGACACGTCTTAACGAAGGAAAAATTCAAAGGTAGACTGAATACTTAATAACCTCAAGGTGAGAAAATTAATGTTATAGGTTTATGTGTGTAGTGTGTGTGTGTGTGTGTGGGATAAATATAGGTGTGGTGATAGTGATTGTGTAGGGATGCATGTAGGTTTATGAAAGTGTGTATACATCCATTTTTTTGTCTTTTTTGATATGCATGTTAGCATTCATTTACGTTTTTCAACAGGTAGGTTTATTCTCTAAAAAAAAAAATGTTAATTTGAAATAATTCAATTCAGTACATATATGAAAGGTTACTTTTTAGTTTCCTGGGCTGGCGAACTGGGCTCCTCTGCGGTAGACAAGAATGTGAAATTTGACAGCACTTTGCGGGGACGGATGTCAATAATTATACCTAAGTGCGTTCGCTGGTTTAATTTGACAGTTGCGATGAACGCGTTTACTCATTGAAGTCTGTTCGCACGAGAAGCCCAGTTCGTCCCCGCACAATATTTTATAACATATTCATTTCTGTGGAAATGGAATGTTGATATTCGTAACTCGCGGTTTTCTCTGTGGCCTCATTGTAGGTGTTATTGATTTCCCACTGAACCATCATCACCTATTGATCGCATTTATCTTCCTCCTCCACTGTAGCTAGTAATGCGTGTAAAATAGTGCGGTTCTAACGCTCGACCTGACGATTTGTTTTCGTTGCGTTAAGCACATGAAATACTGCATAAGGCTTAAGATAATCATAATTTTTGACAACTTCCATACACGAGGAAAAACTTCGGTCACAGGAACGGAGTTTAAGACATATGTTTTATGTTTTAGGCCATATGGAAGTATTTCTTTTAAAAAAGTCGGATGGATATCATTAAACCCTACCGAGTTAGAATTTGCTTCTAATTTTAATTTCGTGTATAAACTTTATGTGTTTTACTTGTTTTAAATGTAATTCGTCTGCGAAAAAGTCCATCACAATATTTTCTACTGTCACATTATTCAAATTAGGTAAAACAAAACGTTCTTATGTCATAAAATGTTCATACTTCATGTTATTAATTTCTACTCCACAATTTTCGAATCAAATTAGGTTCGAGCCCGAAATCACAACCGCCTGACCGGCGAAGTTCATTATCCCTGAATGCAGCCACCAAGCCAAAAACAAAATCAACAAATCACAGCATTTAAAATAGCAGTAACAAACAGAAGACTGACAACTCCAAAAATATACTTCCAACTGATTTCGACGAGATTGGAAAGTTCGCGAAAACAAGATCCGTTGGCCAGTTTTCGAATGTTCAAACACAAAGCCAATTTTAATGTTAATTTTGGTCGGCCAGTCTCTTTTCTTATCCACAAATTTTTTTATTCGTGTGTGGAAATTAAATTGTTAACTTTGTTTTTGTTATTGCAGAAAAAAAATTACATTAAATGTGGACCTCGATATCCGAAAAAGACCTACGAAGACGTGGTCTAAAGACTCCGAAATTGTTTTAATAAAATAAAGTGTTTTAGGAATTAGTATTCGATATTTTTTTTTTTTAATTTTATGAAATTTCTTTTTATGGCTTTGTTTCTTTTCTTGATTCGGACATTATTTTATGAAATAATATTTGTGTTGGCATTTTTACACAATAATAAATCAAAAATAAGATCAATCACTAATTGTTTCGCGGCCATTTCTGATTTTCGTCTGACCCTGACGTTTATGAACCATTCAGTGACTACTTAAATGCAGTACTAAAGCAGGCCTGCGCACGTTCTGCAGAATGAATGTGTTCATTAATGCAACAAAGAAGAATTTCGACTTTTATGAAAACACCCTGTTATTTCTCAACTCAATTCACACATTCTTACGCAATCTTTAAAATTCTTTGCAAAAAATTCCTCTATCAATTTTTGGCACCCTTTATGGACTACATGACTCATGGTCTGTGAGATTTCAATTAATTATTGAAAAACTGCTTTCGGTAAATACCGCCATTTTTTTAATTTTTCACGAGATATAAGACAAAATGTTTTTGAGTGTCATACACCAACCGATCCCGTATAGGATCCTCTTACTCCCTTATAGGATCCTCTTACAACGCCAAACTATCGTAACGTAGTAGATTCAAATCACTTCCCGTATCCACCAAAGCCGAAAAAGTGCTCTCTGATCGTGATGTCCTTTAACAAACGATTTCATCCGATCGCCAAAGAAACTGGAGCCTCGGGATACGATGCTGCTCCGTTGCCTGTTGAATCAGTACGAACGTTGCTATCCTTGGACCAAGGCGTCGGTCCACTTCCCTACGCTGCTCGATGTCCTGGCTGTCCGCATTTAAAGCCCTTGAACGAACTGGTGGGACACCCTCTCTCTAAATGCGTTGTGTCTTCGCACTTGTAGCACTTCTTCTGACTCACCTCCGGCTTCACCTCTTCAAGCACTCTTTCCCGTGGCACGTACGGCGTCCTGTGGCTTCCTCTCAAGCTTGGTTGCCGTGAATTGGGACCACGCATCTTCTCATACGTCCTGATGTTGCCTTCAGCTCCTTAATGTTGCTTGCCATATACAACACCGCCTTGTTCGTGGTCGTGTCAGGAATCCCATCTACAAAGTATTCAATAATACTCTCCTCGTCCATGCTTATAGGCTTCGCCATCTCCATCAACGCGTAGAGATACTCCAACAATGACTCGAAGGACTGCTTCTTCCTTATCGCTAACGCCTGATGGACTCTCTGGCGGGTAAACATTGTTTATGAGAGGTTTCTTTAATGTAGTATGGTGAAAAAATATTGCGCGAAACTGATTTTGAAAAAGCTTCCCAATAAGACGTGTCACGTGTACTGCCAAGTTATGTTTTTTATATAACTATATATTGTAACGTGGGGTAACGTGGTGTTGTGGCAATTGGTTCGTCGGTAGAGCAGTTTTTGCGTGTGGAGTGGACTCTTGATTTAAAATTTTCCTGTACGCCTCTCGTGGCGCAATCAAAGACGATATGAATTTCAGATTCTATTAATTTTTATTAATAAAAAATCAGCCAAGGGGCAAAAATCAGCCAAGGGGCAAAATCAGCCAAGGGGCAAAAATCAGCCAAGGGGCAAAATCAGCCAAGGGGCAAAATCAAGTTTTACTAATAAAAAAAAAATACAGTACCCACAGGTATGCTGTCCTAAGACTGCAGTATCTGTTCAAGCACAGAGATAACGCGCAAGAAGTGTTGTGGGTTTTCAATTGGCAGAAGAAAACAGCTGACCGAATTGATGACCGCATCAAACTCCTGACTGAACAAGAGTGAAAATGAAATGATTTTGGCCCGGTATTTATACCCCTGCGGTGGTACATTTGTCAAAATATCATTTACATATACATACACAATATCACTTAGTTCTAAACTAAACATACTACTTTTAGCACATTTTAGTACATTCAGTACATTATAGAAAAAAATAAAAGTACAGTACAAATGAAAATTATTAATTCGTTATTAAATAACGAGTGGCGAGTTATAATTATTAATCGTTATTTTAATTATGAACTTTGAATTTACATGTAAATTTGATAGTTTAATAGTTCAAGAAAAGTTAACGAAAAAATATATATTGAGTTGTTACAATATGTTATAACTATAGTTTAATTGTATATAAGGTATAAACATCGTTTTAAAAGATTTAATATTGCACTCATTCTTTAAATCATTTGGTAGTCTATCAAATATTATTAATCCATTATATTATAAAATATTTTGCGATCTAATAGTTGAATAGAATGTAAGTCTAAAATCTTCTCTATTCCTTAAATTATACATAAACGAATTGATTTGTTAGATACTTTGGTGTCAGCTTATTTTTCATTTTTAATACAAATATTAGCACATTCAAAATTATTCTTTGGTTTATTGTTAACCATTTTAGAGTATCAATCATAAGTCTAAATGGTATTAATATATTGCGCATTAATATAGATCTCATTCCCCAATTTTGTAATTTTTGAAGTCTTTCCTTATATTGATTTTGACTTAGGAATACAATTATTGAGCAATATTCAAAGTGTGGTTTTATCATTACATTGTATATTTTAAGCGCACTGTTTATTGATATTTTTTGCCTGAATCGTTTGAAGAAACCAATTTTCATAGCAATTTTTTTGCAAATCTCATGTAAATGTTTATCAAATTTTAATTGCTTATCGATTATAACACCCAAATATTTAATGTCAGTTACCTGCTCAATAATATCATTGTTAATAATTATATTTTTGTTTGATTCTCCATTTATAATCATAGCTTTAGTTTTTCAAACATTTAGTTTTAACTTATTCATTTTTAAATAGCCTACTACATTTTCTAAATCATTATTCAACTGATCAATACATTCATCTACTGAGCTACCAGTCACATTAATAAGTGCATCGTCGGCAAAAAGCCTTAGCTCAGAATACTGCAAAAAAATTTCCATGTCGTTGATTTATATGATGAACAGTAACGTTCCATGAATCGCTCCTTGAGGTACTCCTAGTTCTATTGACGATGGTTCGGATGTATACTCTGCCAGTCGAGTTCGTTGTTTCCTGTTTGATAAATAACTTGCGAACCATTTCAGCTCAACTCCTTCTATTCCATTTTTTTTTAGTTTTTTCGATGAGTATTGGTCTTGATATAGTCTCAAATGCCCTTTGAAGATCCAGGAACAATGCTACTATTACCATAATAAGATCGTCTTATTATGTACTTCTGTTTTCCACTGCCTTACAACCAGATTTAACAATGACTCACAACTGTGACTGGTGCACTCGCTTCGGATTTCTGCACTTGTGCTCCATATGTCAGTGCGCTAATTTCGTTATTTTGTATTTCCTTTATTATATCTGTTTTTATCTCTTTCACACTTTCTATGACCATATCATTGTTTTTGACAATTTTGTTAACGTTATGCCTGAAACACACGTGCAGTGGTTTTTAGTTTGACATACATGCAGTGCAGTGGCTCCTGTCATATCATTAATCTGTCAAAGTTATATGTTTTATATATATATGTTTATACATTTTTGTAATTTTTGTTCCTTTTGTCGTAGAAAATAGCATTTTCTTTAACAAATTCAATTAATTTTTCTTCCATTGTTTTGATTTATTGTTGATTTGTTTTTTTTTATACGGAATAAACGTCATAAATCAATGATGCCAAATAGTTTAAAATTACGTTTTTACCGAACAATTATGACTAATTATATCGCAAAAAAAAAAAAAAAACACGTCCATTCGCCACCGCTGACGAACCAAGCTGAACAGACTATAGCGCTTTTCCTCAATTGAGGGCCAGTGTGTCCCTACACGAGTATAATTATATGTTATGGGTGAAAAAAATATTCAACAAAACCAAGCTTTGTGTTTTTAATATTGATTCTTTATTGTTTGAGAGTTTACTATACATCGCAAATCTTATCATGAAGTTACTTACAAAAATGTATCGATGTTATGATACACACATATGTACGAGTATCGTTCAAGATAAAAATAAATGCATCTCTTGACAAATTATGGGATAAATATCTCGAGTGAAACCTTATTCATCATTATAAGATTACTTCAAACTTGAGGAGTATTGAATTACGATAAACAAAGTCCCAGTATGAAAGGAATTTATGATTTGAAATAAACATTGAAATATGATTTGGTTATGCATAATATATTGCTTCCCTAGGGTCACCTAGAAGAATTAAAAGTAGATGGTATCTTTTGTATTTTTTTTTTGTTTTGTTACGATGGGCACTATGAACTTTTGTGTCCCAAACTCCGAAGAGGAACGCACTTTTACCTGCGGGGTTAGGTATGTATTATCATTTTTGTAGGTTGATTGCGTAGACATTTTTATTTCTTGTTAGGCTAGCAACCAGGACTTGAAGCCGACTATTTTGTTTTCTGTAAGAAAAAACCTATAGCCGACTATGACTGTTTCCGCCTTGGCACTCTTTGCGTTAGCTCGCTGCCATAATAACAACGAGTGGTTAGTTCACACTGTCGCAACTAGACCAGATCAAATTTATACTAGGTTTTCCACACATGAGCAAAATATAGACTAGCGAGGAACATAAAACAATGATCTATAATGATCATCTGGATAAAATAAAAAACGCCTTCTAACTCCTCAACCAAACTCCCGATATCAAAATCATAGAAATCCATCTTGGGATTTTTTACGCTGCCGTTTGGTAAAATGTGTCATGGTAAAGGACAAATTGACTTTGTAAATGTTTTTTATTTGCCTTAATTTCTAGTTGTGTTATTAAATTTTTCATGAACTATATTTTATTTCAATTAAAAGTCCGTTTATTAACAAACAAATGAATGATTATTTATTGAACTGAGAAATAGAAGAATTAGATTGAAAAGTAAGTTGACAGATATAATAGTTGGAATTTGTTAAGGCAACGACATTGTCATACAAAATGAAACATAACAGATAGCGAATTGTCATTGTGAAATGTTGCCAGAGCGCTGGTTGACTCACCTTCATATCTGAACAATTTTTTAAACACGTTAACAGCGAAATAAATCATTTACTCTTACGTATATCATATACTATATTACTATATTTGTTTTCTCATTTTCAAAACATCGAACTTGAAACAGGAAAGGTACTGTATAACATCACATATTAAAAGGAATACATAATGGTTATACACTCATGTTTGAAACTACGTCTAAATAAATTCATAGAACATGAGAAAATAAATACAGTTTTAAGTATTATAGAAACAAATAAAATAAATTGAAAAAAACTATCCAATGCATTAAAAATATACGACAAAAAAATTATGAATTTCAATAACGCTCTTGATTTTTATAAATGAGACAAAATATATTTTTGGTGATCAAATTGCTAACTGAAATTGTGTGTTCATATTGTAAGCTTTTTTTAGACTGCAAATTATGTGAAGATTGTATTGAACATTTATTTAAGTCTAAGTAAAAAAAATATAATCAACGTATTGTAAAAAAAAAAATATTTTAATAAATTAGTGCATTATTACAAAATGCTCTTGTGTATAAAAAATGTAATAAACATAATTATACATGTATTCTAATAAGCTTCGTAAAAATTATTGTACAGAGTGCTAAACTAATAATGTAAGCAAAAATATAAAAAAAGAAATACTTAAAAAAAACTGTTAAAAATATTCAAGAAATAAAAAAAAACAAATCCTGAATAAAAACACACATATATTGTATATTATCAAAAACAGAAATAGTCAAACTGAATAGTCAATGCAAAACTTCGGAATTGAGTGAAATATGAATCAATAAAAACCAATAGTTCGTCTAAAGACATATTTTTAAAACTAAACACATCTAGAATTGTTTGCCTAAATGCTTATTATTAATAATAAAATGTGTTCTTTTATTAATAATAAAATGTGTACTTTTGTTGCTCCTTTAAACACAAATAATATGAATTAAGAAGAATATTTATATATTTGTAAATAATAAAAATCGAATAAAAGCAAAAAATACCTTTTTTAAAAATACATAGAATTGAATTTTGTTTGTGATATGTAGTAACGTGTATATTAAAGAAATCTAATCTTTTATTATTTTTCTACATAAAAAAGCAAATTTAAGTTTACTATATAAGTATAGGTACATATGATACATATGCGTAACTATTATAAAACGGGGTATTTTTTATCTTTCTTACTTTTAATTCATTTTTTTTAAACTTAAACGAAAAATGGAGATTATAATTATTGTGTTCGTTACAAATTGTTTTATTGAAAATAGATATTAAAAGTTTATAATAATTCGAAGATGGCAGATGATATTCAAAATATATATAATAAAATTAAATGTAAAACAAATACAAATGTCTTTATTTTTGGATAGCATGATATGATTACATTTTGTTAAACTTTGATGTCTGAACATTTTTGGGTAAGTAAATAAACTAAAGATTCTTTATTTATTTATACATTAGGGGTCTTTTCCTTATAAATCACTTTAGCAAATGAGGGTTTAGTGAGTTCTTTTCTGGCACTTTCACGTACTTGACAGGCGTTTAATGGAACCCACGAAAGAAAACTAATTGAAACAGAATTTGCTGCAAATTTCCAATTAGTAAGTACCTTGAACTTTATGGAACTGTAAAAAAAAAACACAATTTGACCCCAACAGTATAAATTTTCGCCTTATCTGAATCATCCATTGGGTCTTGTTATACCAAAACACGGACCTTCTAGAGGAAAATCGTGAATAACTAAAGAAACAGGAACAGGGCAGGAACGTCTGTTCTGTTAGCTGTTTAGTACTCCGATAGACGGTATTCCGTCGGTCCGTCGGTCCGTCTGTCCGTAATGGTCTCCCCAGCCTAAACGGCTTGGCCGATTTTCTTCAAACTTCGTATCCAAGCTTATTTTGGTCATAATTCTAGGCCATTTTTTTTGTTTGCTTTTAGCCATGTTATTAACGGTACCTGCCATATAAAAATTACACATAACCTCAATTTTCTCGAAAACGGCTCTAACGATTTTGATTAAACTTTCTATATACTATAAGCATATTAGTTCCAACAAAACTGCATACCCAGTTTTTGCGAGAAAATCCATATAACGGATTTTGTCATTTAGGCCATATAAAGAAAATTGTTAATTTTTCGCAAACTACTATGTCAAATTGAATGAAATTTAATATATATATACTACTATAATAGTTTTAAACAATTCCACATAATTAGTTTTAGCCCAACTATCACTTAACGGAATTTTCAGTTTTGGCCAATAACGAAAATTAATTATTTTTCATATAGACTCCGATTCCTTCAAATTTCGGAGTAAACGTTCCTATAATCACATTTCGACATTTTATATAATTTTTAGCATTAATAATCAAAATGCGCACTATTTGATCTAACACCCAACTCGCTGTGAAAGAGAAAGTTGCGTACGACCCAGTCGTGCACCCACCACTCGTTTTGTTTTAAACAATAGAGTACTTCGTGACAACTACAATCTGTCAGCCATATCATTCTTTTGTGTATGAATTTGACTTCATTCAAATGATATGGCTGTCAGATTGACGTTGTCGCAAAGTATTCTATTATGAATTTCCTCTCCAAGATATGTATTGGGGTTTTACTTATTTTCTGCTCACTAAATTCTCTTAAATTCAAAATTCAAAATTTACCACAGCAATTTCAAAATTCTAAGCAATGGAATACTTTTAACGCAATTGATCTACGGCCTAGAGGATGACTTACGGCCTAGAAAATTAAAGAGAATTATGTAAAAACGTCATTGGCAAATGAAAAGGAAAACAATGGCCGGGTTTCAGGTTTAGTAAGTTAACTTTAATGAGGCTCTGTCCTATTTTAGTCACTTGAGATTGGAGAGGAAATGACTGATGAAACTAGTAATACAATGTTGCCTAAGCTCTCAGATAGGAGTGATGGAGTTGATTCTACTCGACCTGTCGTGAAATTGTTTTTGATTTCAGTAGGATTACCCATAATATCGGGTAATAGGTTCATTTTAGTTATTTCTTACTTTTTTGATAAAGAATAATTAGTCTGAATAGATAAATGGTACTAAAGATCAATAAATATGAAAAAAAGGAAATTGGAAAATAAGGGTTGGCATAGTTTGACATTTAACTTTCTTAGCGTTCCACTTTCCACATCACCTTACATTGGCCGTGTTCCGGAATTAAGATTTCAACTGCATAATGAGGTGAGGCGATGTGGAACGCAAAATCTTAATGAATGGCAAGGTAGATGTCAAACTATACCAACCATTATTTTGCAATTTCGTTTTTCCACATTTATAGATTTTTATTTACTTTGATCTATTCAGAATAATTATTCCTCAACCAAAAAGTTAGAAATAACATAAATAAACCCACAATATTGGGTAATGCTACTGAAATCAAAAACATCTTTATGACAGTTCGACGCAAAATCAGCTGTTTCACTCATATCTGGGTGTCCATTCGTAAATTTTCAACTTGTTTCGCCAGTCATTTTCCCTGAAATGTCATGTGACTAAAATGGTCGATTGACCAATGAGAGTAGTGCATCGGCAAAGTTAACTTGGTAAAACTGAAATCCGGAACGCATCCATTATTTTTCAGTTGCAATCTGAAATCCGGAACAAGGTCAATGTGACAACTAGCAAACTTTTAGGACAACAACAACAAAATATGATAATAGTTTTTTTTAATGAAGGTGGAATAATAGAAGAACTGGATAGAACAGCACAGCTTAGTAAAAACTGTCAGAACAGAAAAGTATAGATCCTGGACTAGGTATAATGTTTCTACGTAGAAGTATGCAGATCCTTAAGGTAGCCTATTTTTCAATAGGCATAGATTGTGATTTACATACCGTTATTTTGATATATTCCTAACATTAATAGAGCTTTTTAACATTATTATTTGAACCGGTAGAAACTTTTTCTTATGTGTAAATATTACAAATCCTAAAGCTGTTAAATGCTAAACATTTTAACAATAACAAGATAAATATAATTGAGATAGCAAAAGTTACAATTAGACATTGACATTTTAAAGTTGTGTGCTCCCACTTAAAATAGGGCAGATAAACATTATCTAGACTGTCCAAATCAGGCTCATGATACAAACAACAACAAAAAGCAGAACACTGTCGCACAGCATATTTCTCATGGAACACAGTAAGCTGTACTTTTCTGTGATTTCTGTGTAGCACCAAGTCATTAAACAGACCTAATATAATTCTAAACCTTTGTTTTTAGTTTAATAATTAGGTACTGTGAAAAACAATGCTTCCCTAGGCAAGATTTCCATTTACGAGAAACCACGATTTGAGAACGCATTTTTCTGTTTCGATAATATAAGCCCCAAATAAAAAGAATCAACAAAATCGAGGTTTAAAATATATTTATCATATAATCAATCATATAATATTTTTGCAACGGATTTGAGTAGTTTTAGGTGAGTGAACATTCTCCTTCTTAATGTTTATCCTTCCATTCATCTGGCAGTAACCTATGTCAAATGACTTGCATATTAACAATACCTAGCCCAATTCGCGGGCTTAAGAGATTTCAACTTGTCGGTACCGCTCACGCAACATTATTACTGAGCTTGGGGTATGGTTGTCCATTTGATTTAACATCCCTGTCATCTTTAATTAGTCGGCTGTAATGACGTTTAAAAAGCGATTTTCCTTCCGATGTGAATAAAAATCATCATGTTCTAAATAGGTAGCTTGTCTTGTATATTCTAGGCTGTTTCGTTAGTGAGTGTTCCTCGCGTGTTTAGGTACTTTTGTGTTCGAGGGTGTGTCTTACAGTGTAGTTATAATGGCCGATTCAAACAGAGGTATGTACCTACTTCTTTTTTCAAAAATAAGCATATTCCATTTTATCGGGGTAGCATTATTAAACGTTTTTTATATACCCCATGATCAATATTGATCAGCGAGCAAAATTAAACTCAGATTATCTAAATCGTTTTGGATCATGTACATGATCAAGGATTATAATCAGGTTCATGTACAGCGGTTGTTTCTGATACATACCGATGCTCTTTAATAACTATGGGTAAAATAAAAAATGCCTAGACAAAATAACCGTTTTTTTAATTTTTAACATGGTTCTGAAGTTCCAAATTCGATAACGCGTTCTTGGCCAATAACGGAGTAGTATTTGCTTCCAATTCCTAGACATTGAACAAATTGTAGACTATAAGATGTCTGAATTATCTCTTCACCGAACTTACTTTTCTCAGAATAAGGTAATGGTTTCACAAGTAGCGCCGTCTTGTTCCAATAAAATGTCGTCGAGACCACATGCTTAAATTTCGGACAGGAAATTATCCGTTGTCATGTCGTGATAATGTAGGGCATGCTTAATGTTCTATTCCACCACCCAAACCGTTATTTTGTCTGGATGTATTGGCACCTCTTTGAACTCTTCGGGCTAAATAATATCCTTTACAATGAGGCCTCAGATATTCACGAGAGGACGGTCAATAAAAAATCATTTAGGTGTTGCTACAACTGGGAATCGAACCCGTACCTTTTCGGCGGCAGTTTATCGCACTTACCATCGCGCCACTAAGTCCGTAATCAAGGCGAGTAATTCTTAGATATTACACTGGACTACAAACAATCATTAATTGTGACTATTCCGATCCAACGCATATCCCAAAATTATCCTTTTCAATTATTTGCGGCTGATCCTTAAAAAATCACCTTACTTCATTACTTGCTAACCCAACCATAACAAGCTGTGTCAACCTGGAAAACGTTGCGAGCTGGAGTTTTTAACCAGGCCTATTTCGCTGAAAAGCTCAAAAAGTTCTAGGTTGAATCTTTGTCTTCATAGCCCGCCAAAACATACGAGTCCGAAGATTTGTTTGCTCAAAGCGACGGCCTTTGATTCGGTCCATGCTTCAGCATTTTAAAGAGGGCTCGAATCAGGGCATTATAATAGATCTCATTAGTATTTTGAGTGAATGATTTATCACTAAAATGCCTTCTTAGCCCCAAAAAACAACAGTTGGAAAGCAATTGTACGTTTGATTTCTGACGATGTGTCGTTTTCAGAGTCAATATCGGAGGCAAGATAAAGTCTCTTACTACCTCAAAGTTATAACTATCGATTCTGATGTTCTATCTACTTCGTCAGTGTTCTGTGTCCTTCTTCTTGATAGCATATACATGTTCTTGCCCCCGTTTACTGCTAAACCCATTTAAACCGCATCGGTTTAAATCGTTTCGTTCTGCTTGACAGTGATAGATTGTTCCTCATCGCCGTCTTACAGTGTGCCGATTGATTGTTCCATATTCTCAGCATTGACTCATTCACCTTGATTGGATTCTGTTTGGGTCTTGTATTCCTGCTTTGACGTTTACATTTCATTTATACATTTATATTTCTTTCTGAAAACCTGTGTTAGCGCCTCGAATATTCGGATGCATGTTCGTTGTCATTTAGACCAAGACCGATGTCAGACTGGGTGTTCTGTAAGCTATCTTTTCCAACGATTATTGCTAAATATTTCTCACTTAAAATAGCCCAAACGAATTCGGTAAAACATTCCTTAGCAATGTCCCCTTCGTAGATTGAGCTCATATAGATAAGACTTATGTTGGTGATTGTGCCCTTTACAGGATAAGCTTTCTTGCCTAAGTTATCACTTATTACAAATTTGCATCCGAAAAGTGTCCGATTCTACACGGCAGTAGTAAGGTCAGTTTTTCGTCCTCATTTTGCCCCGCTCATCCAATTGTATTTTCTGGGTGGCAGACAACTAGCGGAAGTCCTTAGCTGCATCAGACATTAGATGCAGCTTAGGACTTCCGCCAGTTTTTCAACTGCACCTTTTCTGTTAAGTTTTCGAACATTCCAGGTGCCGATACGAACGTTGTTGTCCTTTTATCATGTGGGTGGATGCAGTGGCCTAATGGTTAGTGCGTTGAACTACTAACGCGGGGTTCCTGGTTCACATCCCGAACGTGACAACATTTAAGTTTTTTTCACAGTTCCACCTCATGCGAAAGTCTGCCAAGCATCAACTGTTACCCCCTTTTAACATCAATATCGGTTACCTATGTCCTAATAGAAATGTACTGTCAAATTGTCAGCCAGCTTCAACGACTTGGTCAGTGCGTTGTCTGCCATTCACGCACGGAATCTTTCTACATACCTACGTAGTCTTTATTCAGGTGGAGTGAAAAGTTCTAATATTGGAAAGCCATTATCCCTAACAGAAGTAAACGCAATTGAAAAAATTAAAACATAATTCTCAATTTTTTTTTATTTAAAAAAAAACTCAATAATCCGATTTAGCTGTCCAGCTCGACTTCGTGGACATCGTCGATTTATCAAAGTTATTTCGCAAAAATCTAAGTCCCGCTTCGATGGAATTTTCTAGAGTCTTTGTCGTTGACTTAGGCCTGATGAATGGCTCTTGATCCAAATCTGCCGGCGGTGGGATCTCAGCACCATGACGTCTTTCAGCGTGTTGTGTTTCATTCGTTTCGCTTGCAAATGCACTTAAGTTCTTTCTGTGAAAATGTTTCGCCTTCTTTGTCGACTGGAATGATGCGAAATTAGTTTCATCTTCTGATGATGCACAAGGTGCTGGTGGTGGAGGCATGGGATAAGAGCCATCAGTTGATCTGAAGCTAGTTCTAGGCATTTCTTCATTTGACTTTGATCCAAACTCTGAAAAGACGTTCTTTCTTTTCTGTTGCAGTCGAGATGGCTTCTCAACGCTGGGAGCAAACTCAGGATTCCTTTCCATTCGCTTCTGTTCGTTCCATTGCTCCTGTGACATTGGCGTACGATCCGATTTGTATGCCCACGGTTCATCTTCCGATTCTGAAGATCTATTTGCACTTTCAGGAACACCATCCTTTTCTTTGTCCCAAGGGCGAACGTGATTCTTTCGTTCCTCTTCCCGAATTTTGTCCTCTTTTTCTTTTTTGCGTTGTAACTTTTCTTCTCGCTTTCGTTGTTTTCGTTCCTCTTTGGTTTCTGGTGGCGTATTCTTAGTTTCTTCTTTTGCCGGCTCATCTTCGAGCGGTGGCAGCCCTAGGCGAGCCCTCTGTCTGTTTTTAGCAGCACGCACCCTTTCAGCTATTATTTTTTCGCGATAATTACGTTGAGCTTCCCTCTGTGCCTGTTCGTCGAGAGTTTTTTGACGAGTTTGCTCCAAATCCTTTTGCTGACGAGCTCGTTCCTCATCATCGGTAGAAAAGGCGTAGTAACCAACACCATGCTGACGTGCCTCGTCAAAGAACACATCCTGGTAGTGCACATTTTCCTTCGACAAGTTCTCCACCTCTTTCTTCTCCCAATTATTTTTCATCTCATCATGCTTGGACATCACCGAGAGACCGTCACCAAGTTCAGACTCTGGAGGTCGGGATTCTGTTGTAGATTTGCTAACATCCAACATCCAGTTTGGTTTAGTTTGATCTAATCGTTCGGGGATGCTGGCAGCAAGTTCAGTGTCTTTCTTCTTAATGAAATCAAGATCTTGGCGAAGGCATTTTCTCGTACGACCAAGGCAGTCTGTGTACTCTACCCATTCATCGTCTGGATGAACGGGTCCAGTATCTCGTTCTTCCTCCGAGTCTGAGTCTTGGGATGATGACGAGTAGTGTACCCTTGCAGGTGTTGGGATTGGATCCTCTTGCTTCTTTCTGTTAAATAGCACAAGACAATTGTCATCCGAGTTGAGTTGTCCCCCCATCGCCGTCATACGGTCGTAATACTTCGATTTGGCAGCGAGAACTTTCTGAGATTTTTCCAGAAGAGCTGAATCTTCGACTTCATAGACTTTGGTGTCTTTTTCTTTGCCATTTGCGACCGTGGTCTCAGAGAGTAGTTCCTTTTTGTATGTTTTCGTCTTGCTGGGAACGAACGTTTCGTTAGTACGCGTTGCTTTCACTTTACTTACTTCTGCCTGTTTGCGGAGAAGCTCGGCTTTGAGACTCAACAGCGATGATAGGTTTACATCAATTTTTTTATTGGGGTCGTTCATTTCTCTCACTTTTAACTGCGAGTAGTTCACAAAATGAAAATGTTTTCAAAATAAAAATCCGCCAAATGACAGCGAAACCAGCTGGTTGTAATCTGCTTCGAAGTTCGAATAAAAAGTGTGTTCGAAAGCAGGAACGTTTGCGGAGTGAACATTTTTCATTTGCATGCATTTAATGACATTTTTGATTATATAGGTTCGTGTTGTAATATCTATCGTTGAATTTATTGGGCCTTCGCACACGAGTATGCTTCAACCGGTTGAACGTCATGGTTGTTGGTTGGACGGGTGAGGAAGGAGCAAAGTTTGAGAGTCGCTGTAGAGCACCAAAATTAAGTGGTTGAAGAGGTGTAATCTACTAACATATACATGTGATTCTGACAGTTGTGGTATTAAAAAAAGACGGCGGCTAGTTCGATGTCAATTGAATTAAATAAAAAAATCAACAAACAAGAATTTAAAAAAAAAATATATACACGCCAAACAAATCGGTATCACTCAGTTTTAATGGTTTGTGTTGTACATTATCGCGGAAAATAAAATGAAACAAAAGTGAAAACAAACCATGAAAGTAAATATACATATACAGCCGTATTTATTAGATTTCCTTAGGCGGGGTCTCAGAGGTTGCCTAGTTAGGCATGCCTAAATATTTAGGTTGTCTCTAGGCAACGTTGCTTAAATTCTTATCTATAATCGATTTTCCGTTGCTGCCTAACTAGGCGAAGTTTATGTCAAATAAAGTAGTAGTATTTACAAATCTAGTATAAAAAATTAAGATTCTTGTACTTTGTTTACATCAGATTTTCTTTTTTTTTTTGGGTTTGACAGCATATGTTATTTGTAAACAAATATCTTAAAGGAAGAACATGGAGCTATATGGGCAATGTTATATTGCTGTTCGGAATCAGTTTGAGGCTTCAACAGTGGAGTGAAAAGAATGTTGGAGCAGGCATAGCCCCCATCATCGAGTAAGCGTTTTGTATATTTTTGGTCTCCTACTAGTTGGAGAATTCATAATATTCACTACACATAAATCATTTACAAGTGAAATGAAGCTTGATTCCATTCTTATGAAAATATTTTCACTTTATTGCAAACCACCACCCAAAATCTCAAAATAAATTTCCAGATTGAAATTCTCGTAAACGTCAAAATGAAAATGAAATGAAAATTCCTTAGGCAGCCTCTAGGCAGCCTTTAGGCAGGGTTCGCTCGCGCTTAAGTTAGGCGGCCTTTAGGCAACGTTGCCTAAATGTGAAAATCGATTATAAATACCGATTTTGCACTTAGGCAGTACTTAAAGGTTGCCTAAAGTTAGGCAACCTCTAAAATACTTTTATAAATACGGCTGATAAAGTTTGTTACATTACACAAAATTCAACCGGTTGAACATATTCCCGTGTGTTTGGAAAGTAACCATAATGACTACGGTTGAAGCATACTCGTGTGCGAAGGCCCATTGGAACACAAAATCAGAAAGAACTTGAGAAGTGGGTTATAGCAATCATTCGGAAATCCTTTCATTAAAATCGCCACATTGTGGAATGAACCATACTTGAGGTTAGAGTTGATCATACAAACGACCAATCGAATAAGTGAGCACACATCATTGTAATGAATGTGTTTCATTTGGATGAAATGCTAGTCATACAAATATAACATGACCATTAAAAAACAAAAAATTGTTTTCTGCGAAAGTTTAAATTTACCATTGAAATATTATTGCTTTATAATAAAAAAGCTTTGTTTAACACCAACTCGTCAATGATTTAATTTATAAAAAAAACGCCAAAAGTAAATTTCCAATGATGGTTTTCAATGATAAGTCGTTATTATAGTGGTTAATAAAATGACAATTTTTATAATCACTATAACACACTATCAGCCGTATTTATAAAAGTATTTTAGAGGTTGCCTAACTTCAGGCAACCTTTAAGTACTGCCTAAGTGCAAAATCGGTATTTATAATCGATTTTCACATTTAGGCAACGTTGCCTAAAGGCCGCCTAACTTCAGCGCGAGCGAACCCTGCCTAAAGGCTGCCTAGAGGCTGCCTAAGGAATTTTCATTTCATTTTCATTTTGACGTTTACGAGAATTTCAATCTGGAAATTTATTTTGAGATTTTGGGTGGTGGTTTGCAATAAAGTGAAAATATTTTCATAAGAATGGAATCAAGCTTCATTTAACTTGTAAATGATTTATGTGTAGTGAATATTATGAATTCTCCAACTAGTAGGAGACCAAAAATATACAAAACGCTTACTCGATGATAGGGGCTATGCCTGCTCCAACATTCTTTTCACTCCACTGTGGAATCCTCAAACTGATTCCGAACAGCAATATAACATTGCCCATATAGCTCCATGTTCTTCCTCCAAGATATTTGTTTACAAATAACATATGCTGTCAAATCAAAAAAAAAAGAAAATCTGATGTAAACAAAGTACAAGAATCTTAATTTTTTATACTAGATTTGTAAATACTACTACTTTATTTGACATAAACTTCGCCTAGTTAGGCAGCAATGGAAAATCGATTATAAATAAGAATTTAAGCATCTTTGCCTAGAGGCAACCTAAATATTTAGGCATGCCTAACTAGGCAACCTCTGAGACCCCGCCTAAGGAAATCTAATAAATACGGCTGTATTTGTTTAACCAACACTTAAGCAAATATATATTTTGTCTCCTTTCCTGCCATCATTCATCGAAGCAAGTTGTGTTTCCTTTAACCCTTTGGAATAGGAATGTTTTTAAGCCGCGAATTACTTTTAACTACTTCAACAAAAGTTATTAATATGAAGTTTATTTTTAAACAACCAATATAGAGGTAACCAATATATAAGTAATGAAAAATAATACACCCTTTCGACAAATTGGGGTCATGACAAACTGGCACTTTTAAGCGGTCCTTACACGGTCAATCGATTCAGTATGATTGTATGAGTCACACAAATTTGGTGAAGTCTGATTGACGAAAATAAAAGCAAGTTTAATTTTTTCTTTGTTTCATTGTATTTTGTGTCGCGGAAGAGAAAACAAGATACATGACTGTCGCTAGCGGAAAATCGAAGAACGATGAAGACCGAGGCCTCATCGCACAACCGTACACCACGAAAACTCACAAAAAATAAAGATTACACGTCAATCGATTAAGGGGTAGCTTTTGGAAATATAATCAATCTTTAATAATCCATTAATTTTGAACACGTGAAAGATGCGCAAACAGCCAAGGATGTTTGGGATCTATTATAAACTGCATTCGATGATCAGGGATTAACAAAGAAAGTAGGTCTTTTACGATCATTAATAACAACCACGTTACGTAGCAGCAGCGGTGTTGATGACTATGTCAATAAAATTGTTACTACCGCACACAAACTTGTTTCTGTTGGGATGCCAGTTTCAGATGAGTGGGTAGGTACACTTCTTCTTGCGGGTTTACCAGAGGAGTATAAACCCATGATAAAGGATATCGAAAGCTCTGGTGTCAAAATAAGTGCAGATTCCATTAAAACTAAACTACTCCAAGACGTTAATGATGATTATACATTGAAGTAGCAGTCTGGTTCAGCATTTTATGGAGGCAACAAAGATACCAAGAAGCACTTTAATAAACAAAAAAGGAAGAACAGTCCACGTTGTTTTGCTTGCAACCAATACGGTCATATTGCAAAAAATTGTCCTTAGAAGCATAAACCAGTAGGGGAAACACGACTTACAAAACTATTGTATACCAACTCTTCATTTACTGCTCAGAATATTCAAAGCGATTGGGTCGTGGATTCTGGGGCTTCGTCAAAGATGGCTGGTTGAATAATTCCAAAGTTATTGATGAAAAAATAATGGTGGCTGATGGTGCTGAACCTTCGCACACGAGATAATAGTTTAGTTGGTATAAAACCGGTTTTGATGGCGAGGGAACTGAGGTATGCAGAAAAGGAAAGCTGAAATTCTTAAACCGAGTACGTGCGGTAGAACAAGGTTGATATAACCAATATCATCACATTTTTCACCATTTTAGGTCTGAAAACACAAACCTAAGAGCTTGCGAACTACCAAAAGTTCTCAAGGCAAGTGCCAACTTCGATAGAAATACGATAACAATGAAAAGGGGTTCATGTATACAGTTTGTTCTGCCGGCATATTCATCTCGTGTGGAGTTATATGCTATGAAACCAGTCTTATGCCAGAGTTCAACTCATCTCGTGTGCCGAGCCTCAGTTGGATTTGTTTCCATATAAAGTGCAATTGCCTCAAAGAATATTGCCGGCAGACCATGTCGCTTAGAATACTAAGCCCATTTCAGCTCTCTGGCGTTAACAAGCCAAATTGCGCTCTTAGGGAATGGAAAATCCTCAAATTGTATGATCAAAAAGCATCTGTTTAGGCTGGCGTTCGCGCCAAAACCATCATTTGGCCATTCTTAAGGAAAGCGATATAGCTGAAAAAATCGCTGGACGTGTTTTGTAAATGGCGACATTGACACTCAGATCTCCAGATTTGATCTCTCCAATTTTTTTGTGAGGCTATTTAAAACGCAGAGAGCCTCAGACCATTGACGAACTCAAGGCAAATATTTATATCAAAATCATCACTATATCGCCCGAGATGCTTGATTAAGTGATGGAAATCGCTGCAAAAACGGGTTTATTTGATGTTGTATTCAAAAACTATTGCGAATTAATTGTTAAAAAGCAATAAAATAATTAGAAATACCTCATTAATGGAAATTGTTTTTTTTTTTTAAATTATTCAATGTACCTACGACAAAATTGCGCAGATTCAATTGAATAACTTAAATCTTGTCGTAGGTATATTGCAATATAACTACGACAAGATTGCGCATCTAATATACAAACATATATTTACGATGATTTATTCGGGTAGTAAGCTAAATTCCTCTTAGTTATTACATTTATCAAAAATAATGTTCTTTGCTTTTTATTTAATAATCTGAACGCTGGTAATGACAAATAATCCACGAGTGTGCTTGCAATCTCCCTCATTCCTCAGTAGTCAGTAATTTGCCACTTGATAAGTTAAAATTGGAGGTCTCTATTCACCACACTAATGTCAAAAATTATCCAGTGGCTAAAATTTTAACGCAATTTACACACGGCCAGAGTCATGTTTATAAAAAATACCATATCCATTATAAAAAAAAATTAATTCTTCCCAAGACACGTCCATTCAATTGCATATCCAGCCAAATACTTCGAAAACCACGGTTTCACACATCTGTCACCGAAAAATTTTCATACAATAAAAGCCAACAACAAATTCATGGCCATCACAAACGTCAATTGATTGTTGTTGTATTGATTCAGCAAATAGATTTTTCATTCATTTGTGCGATTCCTGTGGTTTTTTTTTTCATAAAATACTTCTTTTTTCATTTGGAAAAATTAATAAAAGCAATATATCTACGCAGTTCAAACGCTCATGAACTTATCAGATTAATATTCAAAACACGAAGTAATACAAAAATTAAAGAAATCCGCGAACCCCTCATGATTCACGAACAAAGCGAAAAAAACAACGCGCTGGGCATGATAAGAAACGCAATAGGTCACAGTCGTTAATTAGCAAAATCGATAAACTATTCCACATAAAAATCATGTTTATAACATTAGAAGGGGGTGTTTAATATAAGTAGTTTGTGTAAACTAAAGGCGTTTCGCGATAGTGCACCTAGCAGGGAGTTCTTATCAAACAAATATTAGGTCTTCTTTGTGTAAAGTAGTAGCGGGAGTTGTTCAAACGCAGCTGTTCCCCCTGTTGTTGCTGTGCAGTGATATCCGTACAGTGTGTAGTTGGGAGTTTGAAATTTTGTCAAAGTTTGGAAATTTGCCCTCATGACTACAGCCGATCCACCACTACTGCAATTGGACGACGATCTAATCAGTTCCTTTAGTGAAGAGACCAAACATTTGGAGGTAAGTTTATGTAAATGATTGTGCATAAAGCATACAGCGTAACGGAAGACAGTATGTTGGGAATGTTTGTCAACGTTATAGATACGATTTGCCCTGTTATCTATGCACATAAAATAATTTATCATTATTTACATTTGTCGACAGGCATGTTGCCGTGAAATCTTGTGAGTTTTTGCCTTTTTCAGGGATGAATACATTTTTAAATTCCGCGTCTGTATGCTTCGAAAAATATTTTGCAGTCGACATATGCTTGCTATCTTTTAGTGTATGTCGTAAGTCAGTTAAATATTTGAGATAATTTTTATGATTTTAGCAGATTATCTCTTTGATTGCTCTGCGCTTAGATTTATGTGCACGGACACCAGAATGTTTCATTTTAATATGTTAAGTGATTGCTATGATTTCGTCGTATCGCTCTGTGTGCTCGGCACGAACATATTGTTTTGTCCATATAACCTTGAAGAAAAAGAGGACAGAGTTCAATTACCCGTACTACTGGAAAACGAAAGTGACTCGCTGCACATTCCTCGCAAGTCCCCGTCCGCATGATTCTGTACTGATGTCTTACTCTTCAATCAGAGCCACCTGTGCTTGTTTATGGTGTGAAGTTTACTATCCTTATACCTACCACTGTTGACGGGACTATCATTTCTAAGGATGCTAGCTCCAAACCCACACTGTCTTGACGATGGTCCATCGCCCTTGCTTACTGTCGACGACCTTAAAAGGGTGGCCAAATGGTTATTGTTGGGTTCTCTTATTCAAGATGAATAAGATATTGACGTCGCAAATCCCGCTCTTGTATAGCGGCGTGGTATGAACGTTTCCGTTGGTTTTTACTGCGGTGTCGCAAGTTATCAGCTCTAGCTCTGTCCAAAAAGAATATTTCAGGGGATTGGGATCAGGGCTGCCTGATGGCCAATCTCATGCTCTGATGTCCTCAGGAACATTCTCTTGCAGTCACAGCTGAATCGATTTGGCTTTGTGGGGTGGAGCTGAGTGCTGCTGAAATATCGAATGATTTTTATTGAACAGCGTATCACTAAAACGACTTTCGTAGCCCGCTCGCCATTAAACCATGACCGAACACTGACGATGAACTATTTCCTCAGAATTACGAGCATTTACCTTGTCATTTTGTCGGTTCAATTTTCCCTATATGGTTAAAATGTTCCCATCTGAAAACAACATTTTTCTGTAACTCCCATCAGCGTAACGTATGGCCAGTGATTTGCTTTTTCTTCAGCGCATTATTCAACCTCTGGCTTAAGACTCAGCTATTAGCACCCACCCCGAGAACATTTTTATTCAACCGAGGTATATTTCTTTTGGAAATACCCATCTCTCGATATGATTCTGTGCTTTCCTAAGGGATTTCGACGAACTCGAGCTGCCACTGCTCGACTGGCAATGTTTGTCCTGAAATTTTGTGGACGACCGGGCCTAGGTCTGTCTATTAAGCTAAGAGTATCCGTATAACTTTTAAAAGTAATCCACACGAATATACGATTGATCTCAAGCGCTTTTTGAAACTTGAAAATATAAGACATACATTTACCTACCTTCTGCAGCTAAACGAAAAAAGGACAACTACCGGAAGCCCTAAACTGATACAAAGCAGTTATTACTGTATTTTGGATGTCCGAACATTTTAGGGGCTAGCATCGACTCGGATCACTACCATGTTGCAGCCAAGGTAAGAATGCGAATATCCCATAACCTCTCGATTAACACCATATCCAGCATCGAATGTCGATGAACTTTGGCAATGATGCCAACATGCCGCAAATATGTTTCTCGCGCCCACCAGCAAGAAACCCTTGGTTTGATGAGGAATGCGAACAGATGCTCGCAGCCAAGAACGAGGCCTACAAGGCTAAGCTGCAGGTGAAAGCGAGAGCTGCCATCTATACACAAAGAAGAAGGGAAGAACACTGGCTTTTCAGAAAGAAAAAAGAGCAAGAATAGCTCGCGATCGAAATTATGGAGAGATGCCACTACAGAAACGATGTTCGCAAGTTTAACCAAATTGTAAAACGTCGAAGCCAAGGATACAAGGCTCGAACAGAATCTTGTCGAGATGAACAGGGAAATATCACAGTTGAGACACATTCGAAGCTGAGGATAGGGAAGAACCACTTCTGAAGACTGTTAATCGGCGACAACGAACAACATTCCGCTGTCAGGTGGAACAAACCATTCAACACTGGCGACGACAGCGAAAACTACCAAACACCTGACCGGAAGTGAGGATAGCAATATCTAAACTCAAGCTTAATAAGGCTGCCGGAAATGACGTCCTTCCTCCCAAGCTTTATAAAGCCCGCGAAGATGCCTTGGTAAGTCACCAACTCATAAGCAAAATCTGGTCAAATGAAAGTATGCCTGAAGAATGGAACCTCAGCATCGGTTGCCCGATCCAAAAAGGAGATCCTCTGAACTGCGCCAACTACAGAGGCATAAGTCTACCCTCAACATCGCCTACAATATCCTATCTGCCGTGAATGTGTGAACGTTTGAAACCACCAACAACCTGATCGGCCCTTATTAGTGTGGTTTTAGGCCACAAAAACCCAGAACTGATTAAATCGTCAGACTTCGGCAACCCAAGATGTCCAAATCGATACCCACCATACAGATTTATGCAGACAAAATGTACAGAACCATGTATAGTTTCGGTATACCGTGCAAACTCGTCCGTCTGTGCAATATGACTACGTAGAATTCTCGCTGCTCCATCAGGGTCGGAAACGACCTCACCGAGACATTTGATTTTGCAAGCCGATGCACTGTCATGTGACTTATTTAATTCGATTATTGAAGGAATTAACTCTGACACCAACATCTCGGCAGAAGAATTACTCTTGCCAACCGCTGTTTCTTCGTGCCTTCATTCGAACTACTAAGGAGATCCATAAAAGACCCTGATCATCCCAGTCCTGCTCTACGGCGCTGAAGCACGGACCGTATCAGATGAAGAAATCCTTGGTCGATTTGAGAGGAAAATCTTCCAATCATCTTCGGTCCCGTTTATGTTGACGGGCTTTAGAGACGAAGGTTAAACCAAGAACTATAGTCAAAGAACTCCGCATTGGACTCTTAAGATGGCTAGGACATGTAGAACGATTGGACAACAATACTCCGCCTCGCAGGGTTTTCGATTCCCAGCCACACGTAGGACGCAATAGAGGAAGACCTTGCCACAACTAATTTGGAGTGCGCAACTGGAGGCAGTTAGCTAAGGACCGGGCTGATTGGAGAGGCATATTGGTTGAGGCCCAAGTTCATTCCGGACTGTAGCGCCACTTAAGTAAGTAAGTAACACTGTTAGGTTTCCTAATGGGTATCAAACTAAGGAATCTTATACCTCCTTTAGAACATTGTCAGATGTAGTCTCATTTAAATTACGTAAGTAAGACCTGTAAATCTTTCGACAATCTTTTGAAGGTTTTTGATCTTCCTTAGTTAGATGCCATCGTTTTTCTACGTCAGAACTTGAGAGCGTTAAAGGATTAAGTTTGTCGCTTATTACAAATCTCCAGATTCTAAACACAACTACACGGACCGTGTGAAATGTACATTTTCCTATTCTTCTTTCGCTCGGCTCATCCCATCGCATTTTCTAGATTACAGTAATTTCAGCTTTGTAAATGTTTTAAGCATCTAATGGTTTGCCTTCCCCATTCTATTAAGGATTCAAACATCCCAGGTGCAGACTGCAACTTGAATAAGCTGTCAGTTTTTAGTTTCACATTGCCGTCAACGATAAAATCAGTCGTTTGATATTTTTTTTATTACTTACTCTGACCTGAAGAGAAAACATTCCAACTAGAAACCCTGTATGTCCGAAAACTATTTATCGACACTGTGAGGAATGGAATTAAATCCCCCTTTTGAGGTGCATTCCCCTATTATTCATTTTGCTGCCCATTTTCTCAGATTTCCTTTTTCACTTTTTATGTATCGTGTTTTTTTTTTTTTTGCAGATCACATCACATTTAACAAACAAACGCCACCACCATCATCATCATAAGCATAGTCCGGGAACAGCAGGCCCAACAACTAGCTTACTAAGCATTGAGTCAGCACTTGGTAACGTTGGCGTTGGCAATAATAGCAGCGTTACTGCGCATCTCATTGATAAGAGCAACAGCATAATTTCATTGTCATCGAACAGTAACTGCGGAGCAGAAGAGAGTAACGCCACACGCAGCGATTCGGGCAGTAGTAGGAGTAGTTGCACACAAAACAGTTCACCGCGTTCTTGCTGTGATTTGTCAAATACGGAAGAGGAAGAGGAGATTTGTTTAGTTCCAGAAGTTGACTTTGAAGGCATCAATCTGGAAAACGGCTTTGATAATCGTGAATCGCAGCCCCTGTTAGGGGGTCGCAATGGCGCCGGTGGTAGCACTGATCATACCGATTTTGCTGGCAATACATTTCCAGGCAAGTAAAATATTTCTATATGCTTATCTACCTATTACTTTGTTTATATATACATACATGGAGATAAGAAATAAGCATGAGATGGGTGTGCGAAGTGTATAATAAATAAAAAGACAGAAGAAGCCTTACAAGTTTGCTCGTGTTTCGCAAATTCATATAATCCACCACGACTATAGTTGAGGTCAATTTTGTGCGTGAATGTGCAAGTTTACTGATTAATGAGTCATCTGTGGTTGTGGTTTTTTTTTAATCGTAGATACGATGAAGTAATATTGACAATTTGAAGGAAACTAAGAAGAGATCATACATGCGCTTAATTGATGCCGTAGAAATGTGTCTGGTGGTGTGATGGGTTGTGAATACAAAATTCGAAATTAAAAATGATAAACATGTCACCGCGTTGTTGTTTAATTACAGCCAATCGCTTAGTACTTGTGTGCCACACAATCACACTTTCGATTTGAGGAATACTCCACTTTACATTCTTTCGCACTTAGTTATATTTGGCCACTCGTCTTAATTTGTTGTTGTTTCCACTTTTACTGCAATTAAATCGTCAAAATTGTATTCGATTAACATGTTTAATTTTCAATAAATGGTTCTTTGACTCCGTCCCTGATTGTCAAACCAAAAAAAACAATGCAATCTGTTAAACAAAAAAAAAAAAAAAAAGGCCGCCCGAGCAGGGACTTGAACCCTGGACCGTTGGATTAAAAGTCCAACGCTCTACCGACTGAGCTACCCGGGCATATGGATTCAAGCACGCCAAACACTTTGTAATCAGTCTAATAAAGCGTTTATAACATAAAATCATATTTAACTTGATTTCGGAGACTTAACCCCAGCACCTTGGACTGGTGAGTAATGAAATGATTTGGAAAAATATTGTGATGTTTGCCGTATTGCTGATTGTGTCTTTATTTGAAGTTGGATTAATTCATCGCTATTTGCAGTACGTGTAAGAGATTAAGAGTTGACTTTGCTTTTTTTAGGGATTTACATGGTTTCGGGTATACTGTGCTCTGCAAATACAGAAGTTTTCAGATTTGAGAATCTTCTATATTTATGGACCTTCGCTAGAGGTTGGACAGTGCAATAATCGTTTGTTATTGTGGGGTCCACCACTACTTGAAGAAATTTAGTTAAATCGACTATTTTATTTATTTCATATCTCATACAATCTTAGTCTCTATAATTTGGCTTATGAGACGTCTACCAGTATGAGATTAATTACTTATTTACTTACTTACTTAAGTACCTCTAAAATCAACCCGGTCCTTAGCTAACTGCCTCCAGTTGCGCACTCCAAGTTGGTTGAGGTCGGTTTCTACTGGTGCTTGCCACTTAAGGCGAGGTCTGCCTCTACTGTGTCAGACGTCTGGCTGGGAATCGAAGACTCGGCGAGCGGTAGTATTGGTGTCCATTCGTTCTGCATGTCCTAGCCATCTTAAAGTTCAATGCGTAATTTTTTGATAGGTTGAATCTTCGTCTCCATAGCCCGTCAACGCAAACGGGACCGAAGTTTTTCGATGAATTTTTCCCTCGAATCGACCAAGGATTTCTTCATCAGCTTTTGATACGGTCCATGTTTCAGCGCCGTAGAGCAGGACTGGGATGATCAGGGTCTTATATAGGATCTCCTTAGTAGTTCAAGTGAGGGCTTTACTACTAAATTGCCTTCTTAGCCCGAAGAAACAGCGATTGGCAAGAGTAATTCTTCGTTTGATTTCTGACGAGATGTTGTTGTCAGAGTTAATAGCGGAGCCGAGGTAGACAAAGTCCCGTACTACATCAAAGTTATATCTGTCAATGGTGACATTCTTTCATGTTGACAGCATATACTTAGTCTTACCCTCATTTACTGCTAAACCAATTTTTGCCGCTTCCTTATCTATACAAGCAAACGTGGCTATGACATCACGTCAATGATGTCAATATCCTCGGCGTATGCTAGCAGTTGAAGATAGTGCCTCTGGTGTTGGCTCGGGAGTTTTGCACATGACTGTGCATCGCTCTTCTGGTATCGAATGTGTCCCTGATGGAGCAGCGGGAATTCTCCATAGTCATCCTGCATAGACGGACGAGTTCGGGCGGTATACCAAAACTAGACATGGCTCTGTATATTTCGTCTCTATAAATGCTGTCGTATGCGGCTTTGAAATCGATGAATAGTTGGTGGGTATCGAAGTGTGCCGAACTGAGAAGATTTAATCAGTCGTGGCCTTTCTGACTTAAAACCACACTGATAAGGGCCGATCAGGTTGTTGGTAAACGGTTTCAGGCGTTAACACATATTACGGCAGATAGAATCTTGTAGGTGATGTTGAGGGTAGACTTATGCCTCTGTAGTTGGCGCAGCTCAAGGGTCTCCTTTTTTGTGGATCGGGCAACCGATGCTGAGGTTCCATTCTTCAGGCATACTTTCATCTGACCATATTTGGCTTATGAGTTGGTGACTTACCAAGTCATCTCCGCTGGCTTTATAAAGTTTGGCGGGAAGGAAGTCACTCCGGCAGCCTTACTAAGCTTGAGTTTAGATATTGTTATCCTCAGTTCACTTAAGTCGGGTGGTTGGTAGTTTTGCTGTCGTCGCCAGTGTTGAATTGTTCGTTCTGCCTAACAGCGGAATGTTGTTCGTCATCGTCGTTTAACAGTCTGCAGAAGTGGTTCTTCCCTATCCTCAGCATCGACTGTGTCTCAACTGTGATATTTCCTTGTTCATCTCGACAGGATTCTGTTCGAGCCTTGTATCCTTGGCTTTGACGTTTTACAATTTAATAAAACTTGCGAACATCGCTCCTGTAGTGGCATCTCTCTATACCCTCGATCGCGCGCCTTTCTTGCTCTTTTTTTTTCTGAAAAGCCGGTGTTCTTCCCTTCATGCAGACGTTGCCAGACGTGTTGTCGTGTAGGCTGTGTTTCCCGACAATACTGCTAAAGATGTCGTTTCTTCCTACCTTTGCGTTAAAATCCACCAGCACGATTTGAACATCGTACCTCGGTAGTCGCTCATATGTTTTGCCAAGGATCTCGTAGAAGCAATCTTTAGCTATATCATCCTTTTCCTCCGTCGGGGGATTGAGTGCATATAAGGCTTATGTTAGCGATTTTCGGCTTGATGGAAAATGTTACAATGCGTTCGCTAAAGTCTTGGAAACATAAGACTTTTTGCTTATGTCGGCCACTTATAACAAATTCGCATCCGAATATTCGCTGTCTCTGCTCACTTAACACAGTCCGTAGTAGATGTAACAATTTTTTTGGCCGGCCAATTCCATCGTATTTCCTGGATGGCAGTAATGTCGGCTTTGTATCAGTTTAGGGCTTCATTAGTTGTTCGCCTGCACCTCTAATGTTTAATGTTCTCACATTCCAGGTGCAGATACGAACGTCGTTGTCCTTTTTTCGTTTAGCATACCAATCCTAGAACTTGTCTCTCTTGAACACCATTGACTTTGTATATAGTAGCATTGAAAGAATCACTATTCTGGATAGGCGCTCTTGATTCATGGCCATGACTTTTACGATATAATCGAAATGGAATGTTAGTGTACTCAGAAAGAGTGATGCTTCTCCGTTTCCAAGTAGGTATATCATATAGTTGGAGCAGGTATTCTATAATCTAAAAAGTCTCCTAATAAAAAAACCCCACAAAAATTTCTACCACTTCAAATGTGTAGTATCCCCAAACTTGCGATGCGTATAAAAGGATTGAAGTTGCTGTAGCCCGTAATATTTTCTGTTTTGATATGTGCGAGATATTTTTATTACACACTTTCCCCAAATAGCACAAATTGCTCTTCTAGCTTCTGCAAGTTTAATCTTAAGGTGATCGTTCATGTTCAAATTTGGTCTAATCACGCAACTCTAAGATACTTATACTGTTTGTTAATTGCACCTGAGGCACCAAATCTTTATTTGAAAATCACTTTCGAAATAAATTAAAAAATAATAAAAATCCCACATTCACAATAATCTAAATTGTCAATAAGTAAAAGAAGATGTCAAACTATTCTCTTTATTCGATTGAGTCTAACCCAGTGGTAGTGTATGAAAAACACGTTTGTAATTGCAATTATTACGAATGTAATACGCTACGGGAATCCGTCATAAATTTAGCTGTCAAATTTAAAGAGACTCAACTTTCACGGACATCAAGCAACTGTTCCTGCTGCAATTGCCCTCTTCAGAATTTTTGTAAGTAAACAATGTTTTATGTTTGCAATACATTCTATCACACGTATACAAACTCATTTTGAAGTTTCTAATCGAAATTCGATTAAAAACAGATATCTGTGTGTGTGTGAAGAAACGATAACAACAAAAAAAACGCTACGTTGGTTTTCTGTGCACACCTTCAAAGTTTATCAACAAACGCTTCAATTCCATTCAGGTGTTGTAGTTGTAGATTTAGTTTAATTTTTGCCACAACTGGATACATGTCAACTCTGTTGGGTAGTGACATTTTGTCTGTTTGACTGTGAAATGCCCATTGCCATTGGAGAAATTGCCATCCACACGCGTTTGGAATGCACCTCCTTGAGTGTAGATCAACCTCACCAGGTGGACTATAAAGCTGGAGGCTATCTTTCACTTTCGCGAACCGAACTAATGGATTCATCGGTTTACTCGATATTTCGGTGCATAAACATTGATGGTAATACTGTTGTTTACACGGTCGCGTTGTTTGTTTGTTGAACTAACTTTTGTTTCTGCATTTATACTGTGCCAATAAAAGTTAAATGTTTGAGATAAGACTCATTTTACCAATTTAAAATTTGCTGGTAATATACATATTTTGATAAAATCAGTTATAATAATGTATTTACTTGGTATACAAACATTGTGCAAAAATCCGTCGCCCGTTTTAAGTTTGTGCTAAGAATTCGTTTTATTTAATCTTATCTTATCCCAGTGCACTAATTTTTTTCTCAATAGTATTTTATCTTATGTGCAAAATTGGAAAATCTGCACATAGTTTTATATTAATACACGCAAAGGTGATCAGTCGACTATTAGCATTTTTTCCAAATTAAAACTAAGAGAACTGCTCCGAACTGCAGAATTTCCTTATAAATAAAACCAAACCACCAGCTTACTTATTATCTATGAATTATAGAAAGCACAGAATACATAGCTGAGTTGTTAAAATAAAGTGTGTCCATAATTCATAGAGTACACAGATTGGGGTTATGTATGGAATAGCAAAAAATAATACAAATGCAATTAGTTACTCTTTTATTGAAAGTTTCTTTGACCGTTTCGTATAAATGTGTCTCAATTTCATTAATACACCGCCCAATTTCCTCATTCAATTCGTAGGTGGTGTTCGTAGGCTTCCTTGCATAGACCTTTGACTTCAAAAAACTCCAAAGAAAAAAGTCTTTAAAGCGCAAGATCGCAAAAACGGCATAATATACGATTAGCAAATGACTCATAAAGTAATTGAATTGTTTCTCCGGCTTTATAGCATGTGGCACCGTCTTGTTGAAACCACATGTTGGTGACATCCATATCTTGTAATTTATGCACTAAAAACTGGGTTATCATGTCACGCTAACGAACACCATTAATTGTTACTGTCTGTTCCGATAATGCGTCCAGCCCCAAATCCTCAACAAATAGTTACGCGTTGTGGATGCTTTTGCTTCATAACAATTACTCGTGGGTTTTCTGAACCCCAAATGTGACAATTTTGATGATAAACGAAGCCTTCAAGATAAAATTGAGCTTCATCAATGAAGATGCAAGAAGGCATGCAATTCTTGTTGTTCCAATATATGCGGCATGAACAGTAGTCCTCAGTTCTTGAGTCAATTCAACTTTGAAAGCATGAAGTTTCAAGTATTTCATGAGAATTTTCTATAGAAAGCTTCTCGAAATGTCCAATTCTTGACTACGGTGCCGAATTGATGTTCCTGTACTGTCATAAATAATCTTGCGAACTGCTTCGGTGTTTTTCATTGAACGGGGGCACCCGGGTCCCGGAGTGTCTAAGATCACTAGGTCAGGTTAGGTTAGAGTGTCTGGCAGCGAGTTCGCCAGCACACTTAGACCAGTTTTTGATCCATTGTCATACCACGTGGATATTGTCCATTCTCCTTGTTACCTGTGAGAATACCATTATGAGCTGTTAATGAAACGGAGTGTCCAGTGATGAAACCTTTGGTGGCGCTAATCTATGGCCTTCTTAAATCCAGCTTTAGTAAAATTTGTTTGATTATTTGACACCTTGTGAAAAGACTCCATGTGAGATTTGATTTGCTTATTGCATTTAGCGATAGGTATACCTAGCGCACCCGTATCGGGTACGACTGGAGTTCATCAGCCTTACAGTTACATGGATTATCACTACGCGGGCACCCAGTATAGGTGAATGTTAAACTGCTCTGACGTCTTTTGAAGATATAAGCGGTAATCTGGGGTTGTCTTTGAATTTGTTAAGACTGATTCCTGCGATTTAATGGCCGCTCGGCTGTCCGAGAAGACGCTAATATTCTTGCCAGATATTACATTCTCATCCAGCCAACAAAAGGCTTCTTAGATCACAATGATTTACGCCTGGAACACTCTGCAATGATCAGGAAGAGGGAAAGATAGGCTGAGGCTTAGCCTTTCGGAGAATACACCAGCACCCACTCCGTCATTTGTTTTGGAGCCATCGGTATAAAAATAGATCGAGTCATTTTCCACAGGTTCGTTACTTTTCATGACGATCTGTCTGGGATTGTGACCTGGAAACTCTTCTCAAATTTTAGCCTGGTAATGGTGTAATCGGTGTTTTTAGGAATATTTATATGTTCGTTTAGAATGTTTGAGTGGTCAGTTTGTATATTTGACCACTGTGATGGCTTTAAGACGGATGGCTTAGTTATAGTCCATACCAAATCAGTTGACTATTCTACTGCGCAGGTCTTTTAAAATTTATTTTACAATATCTTAAATTTCTTTTAAATCCTCTCTCTGCGCAATGGACCGTTGGCCAACTGATTTGGTATGGACTAAAGCTGCCATTTACTTGCCGAAAATGACTAGGGGTAGTAGGTGAGAAAGAAAAAGAATCAAATATTCTCTTCACAGTTAATGATTCAAAATCACTATGACCACCTTCAACAATGAAAATGCGTTGTTCTTTCGTTAAGCACTCCATTATTTCTAACCTCGAACTCTCAGCTGTCACATTTTTATCTTCCGTTGGCAACACAGAAATAACTATTATATGGCACAACATTCAAATTTTGCGTGAATTATGGGACAACTTAAATTTGTATGTAATTGTGAATTTGCTATCAAATCGAGAGCGGATCATTGTTATTCAAAAAATACGGCATAGAGCCGTACTTTTACCAGGATTTTGCGAAAACATTATACATACCTCCTGGAAAAATAAAACAAACCCCATCAATAAATAAAGCGAACAAAATTGGGCTGGGGAGGGGATGCAACCCTGAGGTATTCCCACTGACGCACGGAGGAGTATCATCATTGCATCAAAAGTTTTTTCAAATATTTTGAAATTTTAGCGAAAAAGTTTTTTTTTTTTAATGAAAACGCCCTGAAGAAGTGGGAGTGGCAAAAAAAAAACTTTATAAAGACAAAATATAGATATTGAGATTGTCAAAATATGTTACTCAGACAATTTTTGAAAATTCGCTACGGTTTGGCGAAAAACTCCGTTTTTCTAAAAAGGAGGCGTAACAGTGGACGGATTTTAAAATTGTTTGCACTTGTTGTGCTGGGGCACTAAAGAGCATTTGTACCAAATTTCATCATTCTAGCTCAAAAATGAAAGGCCCAAAAACTGGTGAAGTACGGACAGACAGACGGGAAGACAATTCAAAGTCGACTCATCTAGCGATTCTGAGTCAATCCATATACTTTAAGGTATATCTAGCTAAATTATTTCTCAATGTTACAAGCCTGTCTATTAAATTTTTTATTTGCATATATTATTAATGAAAAATCAATTTTCAGCATAGTAACTCAATAAATCATTCTTAATTTGAGCCAAAGCAAATTTTTAAAACGCAAGAGTTTTATGTAACCTATCCTTTATTTTTGTCCACATTTTTAGGTAAAATACTCCTCTGACAAATTGGTATCATCCCACAATGCTGCACTTGATATGGTCAGAAAATTTGAATAGAGAAGCTAAAATTTTCAAGAAACACCAAGAGATACCAGCTTATAAAGAGCTTTTCTATTTACAGTATCAAAAGCGGCTGTGAATTGATTAAACAGCAATAAAAGGGCACAATGGCGTAGAAGAATGCTGACCGTTTAGCTATCCTCTTGTTTTTAACTTGTCGTTTTTTTTTAATGTTCTAGCTATTCGTACAAAAACTATTACAATTCTTTCATAAAAAAAAAAAATAAGTACAACAATAATTCACAAAATTGAATATTTCCCGAAAATCAAACACAATACTTATGAAATTAAAGGTACCGACCTCTGTTTACACAATCCCCCCATAAAAAGTAATAGTTATCCATAACAGTTGTGACATTTAGACATACCATCCTACCAATGCTCCGGTAATTTTCAGACTGTCTGTAGTGAAAGAGACAATCGGTGTCTTTATTAAATACCTTTGGAAACTCGTGTAAAATGCATTGCTTTACACGCAAGTGTCCTGATTGAGGGAAAAAGCCATCTGGAAGGTCTTGAAATATTTTATACATTGACACGAAGTGAGGCCAATCATTATTTTTTCAGTGGTGTATATATAGTCAACAAACTTGTGTATACAATAGCTTTAGTATTAAAAAAATAATAATAAGACACGTGTTGTTGAACATATTAGCCTTTCTTGATTCAGTTTAGTTTTATGTTTTGTTGAATCAAAAAGCCATCGAGTAATGAGCATTTTTCCAACTGATGTGTTCATAAAAATTAAAAGAGTTCCGTGTAAATTGATTGTATTAAAGACGAACTTCTTTCGTTTAAGTAAGTTTATAAATGAAACGGTTTTTACGAAATATTTTGATAAAAACGCACTATCCGATCGCAATATGAAATTAATTTACAATATGAAACTCGAGTTACAATCTGTTATGCAAAGAGTTTTAAAGGGAGATGTGTTGACTTCTTTCTGAAGATTTTCGGAACTGCTTTATCATCATGTGGCTAATATAATGGTTTTCTATTATCCCACGATAAAGAATATCTAATCACCTAAATTTGGGAAAACTACTATAGGGAGAGTGGGGTGCCTTCATCACTAATTAAAGATGCAATGCAGAAACACATCCGCGGATGAGCAAACATCTATTAAAAAAGGGTCGAATCGAAAATAAAAAAAAAAATACAATCTGTTGGCCTTGGGTGTCTACTTCTTCCACGATGCCGAATATGAACTACTAAGCCGTTCATATTCGGCAGAGAAGCGATTCAATTTTTTTAACTTTTCTCAGGTGAGTCAAATTATAATGACGCTCAAAATGCGTACTGAAATGATTCTTGCAGCTGTTTATTGACTCTGCTCATGGAAATACGTCTTCTGAAAGTCGTTCCATTGTTTCCTTGTTCTGTAACAAAGATAGTCTTTGTACTGCCTATGAGCTGCAATAGTGTGTCTTGAATGATGCTTTTTCTAACCTCCTCTAAGCATTTGTCGTTATAATATCTGTAAAAAAGAGACAAATTCCTACAAAAGCGCACTCAAAATTTGGATATTAGTTGTCCTTAAAAGATCATGCCCAGGGCCCTCATTCCTTGTTTTTGACGATAACATTTCGACGGTACAATTTGCATCATAAATCATATATCATAAATCAATAATCGTCAATTCGATTGCTCATGAGGTGTGGACTACCGTTTGAGTGATAATCGTTTTCAAAGTTAGGGAATGACCAACAGCTGAAATATAGTGGCTGAGGAAATGGAGCGAGACCGAAGTTAAACTTCAGCAGCCATACTTAAGGGTACGTGCTCTATCGTTGGGGGCATATGTTGTTCTGATTTCAACGTTACATTTTCTGAAAACATTTTTTCGAATAAGTCAGTCTTTTACTTTTGTGTTGTAGCTAACGATCTAAAAGTTTTGATAAGGGAGGGAATGAGGCGTGACTAAATTATTACTTACTTCTTCTGCCATTGACATAAATATCCGTGAGTCTCCGAGAGATGCCAGAAGTTTGTTAGTCACTTTCGTTACAAGCATTCTTTGTGTTTTCTTGTTTGGTTGGCTATCATATCATCGCTAGAAGAAAGCGAGTAAAAAATATTACTATTACAACTGTGTTGAATCTCCGAGTCTAGAGTAAACTGATTTTATTCAGTTCTTAGTTACGGTTTATAATTTTTGTTCATCTACTTTGCTTGTAAAGGGTCTTTCATTAAGGATTTGACAACTTTGTTTGTTTAAATTAAATGAAAACTAATTGAGATATCTCAAAAAAATTATTGGCTTGAAATACTATCAAAACATTTATAAATGGAATTCGACTTCGTTCATGTGTCCACCACGGGAACGTATGCAGCGGTCGATACGTTGAACTCGGCTGCACATTTCGACGACCGCTATTTTTCACTGAGCTCCTCTAACGTCGTCGGCTTGTTGGCATAGACCAATGATTAAATGTAATTTAATTTAATGATTAAAAAAAGTCTAGAGCCGTTAAATCACACGATCTCGGCGGCCAATCGACGGGTCCGTTTCTCGGTATAACTCGTTCACTGCTTGAGACTTCAAAAAATCGATTGTTGCACCAGCTGTTTGTGGGATGTGGCAATTGCTCACAGAAATAAAGTTCCAACATGTCTCTGTAGTGAATGTCATTTATCGTAACGTGACAGTCATTTGAATCGACGAAAAAAACGTCCCAATGAAAACCGCACCATAGTGTCTTTTTGCGGATCAAGTGCTGTTTCATAATGAATATGAGGGCTCTCACATATCCAGTAACTCATATTTTGCTTATCGGTGAAGCCGTTTTGGGATGAGATTCTTCATTTTCTTTCATCATGTCCAGAGCCAAGTTTGTTGTTTACCGAAAATGAGCGATGCTTAACAAGTACAGAAAGGTGGGGGTTGTTAGCTCATCTTTCTTTCAAAATCGAGAAATTGCATTTGAATATTGAACGGTCTACATTGAACAATTGTGTGTGTGTATTAACGGCGAAGTTCGAAAGTTTGGATTTGGACTGGTTATTTTAGTCTCCTACATCCTCGTTGATGACCATTTTGAAGTAAAAAGCTATTTCCATCGTCTTCCTGCACAGATCGGCCTGTAAAGCTCGTCTCTAAAAATGTTGCCATATGCTACCTTTAAATTGATAAATGGATGCTGGGTACCGATTTTGATTACTTGGGTTTTCGTGTGTCAAGCTTTCTTTGGATCTCGAGTTCTTTTTAACAGTTTAAACGCGGACGCCACAGAAGAAGTTGCTCGCATGTGGTTGGCCTTTATAAATAGACGTGTAGTGTCTCCTGGACCATACTATTTTCTAGCCTGTGGACGAAGTTTTAGTCTCGTTTCTTGTGAATGAGTTAGCTCTTTACCAATTGTCAAGCCTTCTTTCGATCACAGAAGAAGTTGCTCGCATGTGATTGGCCTTTATAAATAGACGTGTAGTGTCTCCTGGACCATACTATTTTCTAATCAGTTTAAGCTCTATTCTCTTAACACCGATGTTTAGGAGAAATTATTTGTTTGTTAACATTTTCAATGATAATTCGGTCATTAACTGGAAGAATAGGGAATACCTCTATATATCTACGGGTTTCCTGTTCATTTTAGCTTGACACGTTTTTTTAACCTTTTGGTAGAAATTCCGCTTTTATTGTTTACATAACAGACTATTAAAGTTTAATGTTCGTTTTTTTTACAGATGATCCCGAATTTCACGAAATAGTATCTCAAGCAGAACTCGCCATTGAACATGGTATACATCCAGAAAGAATATACCAAGGAAGCAGTGGATCTTATTTTGTTAAGAATCCAGCCGGGGTAAGTTACCAAAAACGAAACCAATTTTACTTCAAGAATTTATATAAATAGGGAAGCTTCAGGGTTGTTATCCCTTTTGAAAAAGACAAAGATGAAATTTTCGATTCTCGTGTGCTTCTTCTAAAACCTCTTCCTAATCGGCTTTAATAATCGCGTTTTAACTTTTAGTCATAAGTTTGAATGCGTTCCTAACAGTAAAGCCCAGATCAATGTGTTACGCACATTAGTTCCAAATCGGGGAATTCCTTCATGCGAGTACATTGATAGAATTTTGGATGAGAATTGAACAACTTTTCAAAAATAAATCTAAAATTTCAAAAATCCATTTGAATCATCTTCTCATAATTTCATAAATTTACAGAAAATCCTAGCAGTATTTAAGCCAAAAGATGAGGAGCCATACGGCCGCATGAACCCGAAATGGACCAAATGGATGCATAAACTCTGCTGTCCATGTTGTTTTGGTCGTGCTTGCTTGATTCCCAATCAAGGGTATGAATATGAAGAACAATGTAAAAGTATTTCAAAGACAATCATTTTTTAACTCATTGTAGATACCTATCTGAAGCTGGCGCTAGTCTAGTGGACCAAAAATTAAACTTAGGCGTCGTGCCCAAAACGCGGATAGTTCGATTAGTTGCGGAAACCTTCAACTATGCACGAATCGATCGACGAAAGGCGAAACTAAAAAAGCAAATCAAAGAGCACTTCCCATCGGCGCGGTTCAATCGTATGAGTTTGCCATTAAAAGTAAAGATTTGTATATCCTACTACAGAATTTAGATGTCTAACCACTTAACTTGTTTTGCAGAAAGGATCATTTCAAATCTTTGTCGAAGGCTACAGGGATGCAGACTATTGGCTGAGACGCTTCGAAAACGAAGCGCTAACACCAAACCTCGCCAAATCATTTCAACTTCAATTCGAGAGATTAGTGGTCTTAGACTATATCATACGTAACACAGATCGTGGAAACGACAATTGGCTGATTAAATACGATCAACCGAAAATCGTGAAACAAGTAAATGGACAAACACCGATAAAAAACAAACAGATCATACTCAAAGAGTCGCCAGCGGTGATAGTCGAGCCTATAACAGATGACATTATAGCAAATGTTGAAGAAACCTCAAAGCCTGGTACTAGTCAACAATTTCAAGAGTCGGAGAAGCAACAACAAGCGAAAAGGTCAGAGAACACCAATTGGAATGTGGTCCAATTGCCGGAGGTAAAAATCGCTGCCATCGACAATGGATTGGCTTTTCCATTCAAACATCCGGATTCGTGGCGGGCGTATCCATACCATTGGGCGTGGTTGCCGCAGGCCAAAGTGCCTTTTAGTGAAGAGACCAAGCAGTCGGTTCTGCCATTATTATCCGATATGAATTTCGTTGAAGATATGTGTAGCGATTTGTACCAGTTGTTCAAGGTAAGTTTAATAAAATTAGACTTAGCTGCTCACTTAGGTTAGGTAAGGTTAAAATGGGGCATGCGAAGCGCGTCCACAGTTGTGATACCTCACGGATGAATTATTTTTTCTAAACAGCGTAGGGATGAACCAGACATATAGCTGTTATTGACTGATGTTGGTAATTTACTGGAATCCTCATTCATTTCTTTTTATGGAGAACCTGAACATGAACACAGAATGTGGGGAATGTACTCTTGCTGCTCCTCGTGCAATCAGCTTCTTTAGAAGTTAATCCTATGGCCAATGCCTGTAAGGAGATTGCTGATGGTTTATAATCTCTTCAGCATGATCAAACATAGAGTGAGACAGCGAGAGGGTTTCTGTCTGGTTAAATTTGCCCAGGATATTTGACACGTTGTGCTGGTTTGTTAGTTCGCTTTATTGATAGTGTCTAGAGTAATAGTTTGTGTGCAGCAAGAGGAAAGAGGGAAGGATATGTCCAATAGAGGTTTGGATAGTACTTGTCTTCTGTTATGTTCAGATAATGTAGGAACTCTGTATGTCCTCACATAACTACAACTTAAAGGGGTTAATATGTTGATTTTTGTCTACCCTATCCCGCCTGTTTGCGTTCGCCATGATTATATTTATTTGACCGGTCAGCTTAAGAACAAAAACTATATTTCTTACGCCCCACCTAATCCCCTTTTAAGACTATTTTTTTGCTGTGTAAGCTGTAAAGATATTCTAAGGACGTTTGGGCAACCAATTTGAGAGGTTTTCGATCCTCAAATGAGTCGTTGATTTCACTTTAGCACGAGAAATATCCAATAAGTTGTGTGGTACCAAAAAATAAGATATAAACCTATATCATCCTGTTAGTCTTAGTAGTATTTTCTACCAAGGAGTTTTCTTCGACTGCTGCTGATCCGGAGGTAATGACACATTAGGTATGACATGACATCTTTACCGTGAAAATCTCCGAATTTCTTGCATAAATTATATATTCTGTTCAACATAATTAAGGGGTAACCCGCTACTAAATAGATGTTTCGTTCAAGTTATAAGCATGTGAATTTGCTGCAGTCTACAGTTTTCGTTTTTACTTACGGATTTCGGCCCGATGAGGGTATCTACCTGAGACAAGGCTTTCATTCTTCCTCTTCGATCGCGGGAACGTTCCTTACTTAAATGGCGCTACAGTCCGGAATGAACCTGGTCCTCAACCAACATACCTCTCCAATTAGCCCGGTCTTTAGCAAACTGCCTCCAGTTTCGCACTCCAAGTTGATTGAGGTCGGTTTCTACTTGTGCTCGCCACTTAAGGCGAGGTCTTCCTCTGCAGCGTCCACGTCTGGCAGGGAATCGAAGACTCTGGAGTATTGGTGTCCATTCCTGCTCTTTTACCAGGATCTTCCGAAGTGTGAAGATTTGATCAGTTGTGGACTTCCCTGGCCTAAAACCACTCTAATAAGGGCCGATCAGGTTGTTTCACATATTACGGCAGATAGGATCTTGTAGGCGATGTTGAGGAGACTTATGCTTCTGTAGTTGGCGCAGATCATTTGAGGTTCCATTGCTCAGGCATACTTTCATCCACCAGATTTGTCTTATTAGTTGGTGCATGTTACTTACCGAATCATCTCCACCGGCTTTATACAGCTTGGCGGGAAGGCCGTCATTTCCGGCAGCCTTAATAAGCTTGAGTTTAGGTATTGCTATCTTCACTTCCGCTTCCTTCTCTCTTAGGTCTGGTGGTTGGTAGTTTTCGCAGTCGTCGCCAGTGCTCAATGGCTCGTTCTGCCTGACAGCGGATTGTTGTTCGTCATTGCCGTTTAACAGTCTGCAGAAGTGGTGCTTCCATATCCCCATCATCGCTTCGCTTTCCAGCTTATAGTCTAGCAAAAGTAGGACTGGTAGCATTATAGTCGGGTGTAGTATAAATTAGGCCTTTCGGGTTAAAAGTTTTGATCCCATTTGTAGCGTCAGTTTCCTAGAGGTCAGTCCTCGTCATATCTCCATAAAGGTGTCATTCGTGGGGTTGAGGTTGACTCCGAGGAAGATGAACTCTTTACTAACTCAAAATTGTTGTTATCAACAGCGTTGTGGGTCAACAGTCTTTTGTTTATTGATAGCATATACTTTGTCTTCTGAAGTGATGAAAGCGCCAATGATGTCGATATTATCTTCATATCCAATTTGTTGAAGATTGTGCCTTCCGTATTTACACCTGCCATACGCTATTTGTTCCAGCACGAGATAGATTGAGATTATTTGCTTTGTCTATTTCTTTAATGTCACTATATTTTGTTCTGATTATATAGAACCTATTGCTCTACCCGGCAGTATGCAACAATTCGAAGTCTGACAACAATTATTGCTAGTGCTTTAATAGTTCCTTGACAAAACTTAGATGGAGATATTCTATTGTGACATGTAATATTCCAGTACCATAGCAAAGTCGGCAGTTTTCCATATGGCTTGGATCTCTGCTTGAAATACCCTACATGAGTTTGTTAATCTGAATGATTTGACAAACCAGAGTCTTCGTCGATTTCCATTTTCATACTCGCTTTGAATCGCTTGATCGCTTTGAATTGCGTTTTTCAAACTGGATACTAAATTATTTGATGGCCTATATCACCTGCTTAGTATTTTTTTTTTACCGGATATCGAAATTTTATTAATGGATGATGTAGTCCAAAAATTTCACTATTCTGATATTTTGTACGTACGTCCCCGATTTTCCTAAAAAAGCTTAATTTTTCAGCAGCGAAAATTGTTATCAGTCAGGAAATATCGTTGATATGCAGGTTCAAGGGGTAATATTTCTGATTCCCTCCAATCCTAGACGCAATCGAGTTCCATACAGAGCCTTAACCATGCTTCTCCCGTCATTTGTGTTAATGCAAAGTTGTATTTTTGCCACAGAGAATGGAGCATCCAGTTTAATGATGTTTTGGAATGACAAAGTTGACCAGCTTCTCATGACAATTTTATACTCTTGGATATTTAAGATTTGGGGTAGCGAAATAACATAGGTGTTGTTACTTTCGGGATTTAAAGAAGAGACGCCTCGCTTAGCAGTGCTGTATCGTTTGTATCCAAGCCAAAGCAGCTATGGTCTATGATTGTCTATAAAACTGCTTTAGGATTGGTGCAAACAGTTGACATTCTTTGATTGTTTAGTGATATGTTTGACTTCCATGGAATTTCACCATGCCAATCATCCATATGTGACGATTAGTCTTACCACAGCAATGTAAAGCTTTTTCGTAGTCTTTGACTTGTTGTCCGAATTCCCCCAATTTAAAATCTCCTTATTATTTACTTCCGCCCACCATAGGCGGATCATAGTTCTTGTTTCAACAACAACCCTTACTGATTCTCTATTTTTATATATCTTACAGCAAGATAAAGGTTTCGATAAGAAACTATACGAACGTCAAATGTCTGTGATGCGAGGCCAAATTTTAAATTTAACCCAAGCCCTCAAGGATGGTAAATCTCCCGTGCAGCTAGTCCAAATGCCAGCCGTTGTCATCGAAAGGTATATAATAAATTAAATTAAAATCTCTCAACACTCAATAGTTTCTTTAATGTAAAAATCATTTTTTTTTTTGTATTTTTAGATGTAAAGTTGGTTCGAATAGCAGATTCTTCTCATTCACCCAGCGCTTCCAAAACAAGAGCCCATTCTTTTCATGGTGCTAACGGGAATGGTAAGCGATACGCAAAGAACTAACAAAAACGACAACAACCGATTTTGTGAAATATTTGGCCAGTCCAATCGAAGAGAATTTCGTGAATGTTACTGTTTTTTTTGTTAGAAAAATTCCTCACGTCATGTCATGCAGAAAAAAAAATCAAACCTTATCTAATCAGTAAAGGGACTCATATTTATAAATATATCTATTAAAACTGTTAACTATTATATAATGTTATTATTATTATTTTTTAGGAATTTAACAAATTTATACTTTCCTTAGTTAATGATTAGTTGTTTGTTTTTATCGAAAAAGGGCTAACATAAGTGGTGGTGTGTTTTAGGCACGTCTGATAAATTCTATATCCGCTTTCATCGGAATTTTTCACTTAGAGCAAAAGAAATTGTTTCCTACTTTTGCTTGCTGTATATAATGTCGATAAAAGTGGATAAAGATTTTTAATGACTCGTCAAAAACACACCTAAATAGAGTTGTTATTGTCTTGAGGGCTATACATTTTTTTTTAATGGAATTTCAAATATTATTATGCTGTCTTAAATGTTTTTTTTAAAAGGAATTATGCTGACCAGGAAATTTAATTGGGGGCTGGATTTTTAGAAGACATGACAAAAGTATTTTTGTTTTAGAGTTGTCTTAACACAGATTATTTCAATGTTAAGAGGGAAGTAAGAACACCTCCAATAAGCGCTTTTTGGTCATTTGTATGGCGGTCACTCTTCCATATTGAGAACTCATGACTAAAGAGTTCCGAGTCAAGTAACATGTTTAGTCGACTTATGGTACACCGAGTCGAAATGAGTCATTTCAGCGAAATTCGTAATTTCAGCCGAAATGCGATGCATTCCGCCCTACAGTTTCACATTACGAAATTCGGCATTTCGATAGAATGCTATTCCAAACGAGTTTCTGCAAATGGTAGAACGATCTAATCTGCGAGTAGGCCTATTGAGAAGTGTCGTTTAAGGATACTTATAGCAGTGCTGATATGCTATACTTCGGAATAACTAGACAAGAAGTTGTTGAACACGTTCCAGATTTTCTGGATACACGAGTGCCTGGTATTTGCTTTCTTGCTACCATACAAAAATAAACAAATACAACTTTTTTGGGGTAACACGATCGTTATTACCCAGGGCCTAGCTTTCTCTCACAACCATTCATGTGTACGTGTGAACTTTTTGCACGAAAATGACGATAGCTCATATTTTATGCCAAATTAGAACGACGCTTGATAGTTGATAGTACTCGGATGATTTGTCAGATCGTCGCAAGAGGAGGTCCAGTAAAAAAAACAGTTAGAATGCACTGCCTCCGTGTAATGCAGGGCATTAAATAGCTGAATAATTACTGTTGAAACTGACCAGGTTGCGCAGAAGAATTTCTCTCTTCTCAAAATCAACTCATCTGCAACTCACACACAGCAGTGTTTGCTGTCTTTGACGAACATTATATTCTGCTCGCGTGATGTACTTAATTAACACTCATAAACTCAGTGTTCTTGACAGAAGCTTGGGTTTCAATATCTCGTTTCCCTACGTTAAACTGGGTTTTACCACAATAATTAGGCTTGCCATCCATGCTATTTTGTAAGGTGATATCCTCTTATATTCACAAACATAAATATGTCCTTTACACTGACAGTTATTAAAAACATATAAATAACTCCAAATCAAAAAACAACTAAAATCTCCAAATCAAATTCCGAATATGTCAAAACAGCTCATGTAGCTTCCTAACTGGAAGTGTGGATCACTGCCGTTGGAAAAAATTGACATATTGTGTCGATCATTGATCGATCTGGACATGGGTACACACGTTAGCACATACTCCAGCGATTATCTGACAAATCATTCTAGTAGTAATAACTGTCGTGAAAATCTAATCTCAACTCAGCCGTTCGGATTTTGCATAAAACTGTATGTCCCTAAGGCCTTACTGACTTCCTTAACCCGGCGAGAGTGTGGTGACAAAATGTAACATAGAGTATGCGGCTGGGTATGACATATCCACATACAAAATTACCCGTAAATATTGTTATAATAAATATTTACATTTAAAAAATGGTATTTTATTATAAAGTGTATTTAATAATAACTTAAAAATAAAACACATGTAATATTTTAAGAATTTTGTATTAAACTAAAAAAAACGGAATTCACTCATTGAACTCAAATTGCTCACTTTCGAAGGACCCAAATACACGAACATGTGCGGCGTATTACGTACCCAAGAGATGTTTGCACACGTGTACCTCGATCGATGGCTAGAGCGATGCTGCGCACACACCACTATACACTTCCGCAACAATTTAACTCCAGCTACACGTACCAGCAATCCGTTTGTGTGATCAGTTAAATAAATAACAGGGTAGGTATGTGACACCCAGCCACACTCTCGCCGGGTTAAGGTACTCCGGATTGGGCAAAAAAAGCGTCGGAATTGGAACCTTTAAATGTCACCTAACATGTTCTCATTGAGAGGTATGATTGAACCCAATTAGTAAATCCTGGAGGGAACCCACATGACTTAAGTTTAAAAATTATAATGTTATGTCAAGCTGGTCAAAGCCAAAGGCTTTGCAGAAGTCGACTTATTTTTTATTTTCCAAACTGCAATGATGCAGAAAAGCTAAAAAGATTCCGTGGATGGATTTTTTTTAAAAAGTCATGCTAAAAACACATGACACATGAACACATACGATGCGCGAATCGATGAATATCCTATTAAATTTCATCCATAAATTAAAGGATAGCTTTATATGTGTGAGTTATCGCAAATGAAATTGCGTTTGACAATTTTCGTTTGACCAAAATCGGCTTTTTTTTTTAAGTGGTGTCCGTAGCAGTGGGCAAATTTTAAAAATACTTATTCCTGTGCTGAATCCATAAACAAAAAGATAGAATACCAGTTAGTTATCGCAAATGAAATCAAAATTTATCAAAATTCCTTTTCGTTTGACCGAAATCGGCTTTTTTTTTAAAGTGGTGTCCGTAGCAGTGGGCAAATTTTAAAAATACGTATTCCTGTGCTGAATCCATAAACAAAAAGCTAGTATACCAAATTTCATTATCCTACATCAACAATTTCGGACTGATCAATATACCCCTTTGACCTGTATCATAAGCTATGGCATAAAAATAGTTTTTATAGTAAATCGCCCCCAAGGAGTCCAAGTACTCAATAAAATTCATTCTTAGCTAGAAAATTAATTTATTATTGTTCCGTTTTAATGATCTATTGCATAGTAAATCCACATCGAATGCCGTATTGCCAATTTTGTTGGTTGCTATAACTGACCCCTTAGGGATAGGCGATCGAAAGGCTTATTACTTTGCATAAGCTTACTTTATTGGATTCTTTGTCATCAAATACAATTAAATAAACAAATAAATCGCCGCTTGAAAATCAAACTGGCAAGTCCAAATATGATCCACAGACCGTTTCGCAAAAAACCGTTTCAATTAAACCGTCATATATATAACTCTTACGACAGCATGAGGTCGTAAGTCTCGTTTGGCATTTAACTAAACCTCCATTTTAATGAAAAACTTCAAATAGCTTTTCTGAAAATTTATGAATTTCAACATATGACAGTTTACTGAAGAAGACAGTTTGCTTTTCAAGCGACGAAATATTAAAAAAGTCTATTAAGACAACTTGAATATAATTGTACAATCAACCTATTAAAAAAAAGACGTACACTAATCCATTTAATGAATACAAGTTCACTTAAAACCACAGTCAACCTCTCTTTCGTTGTTCACAATCATTCCATTTCCTTTCAGTTACAATTTTAGTAAATTTTAATTTTCGTTAATAGCATGTCAATATTTATAAATTAAAGTACCTACAGCATAAATACTTCCGATATATTAGGTTTAACATATCACATCATCAGTAAAACAAACAAAATTTAAACTCATATAACTTAATATTTATAAGAAAATTATAATAACAAATTTTAATTAAATTCCAGATATACACCGAATAAATTTTCAAATAAACCACAGTAAGGTTAAACAGTCAAGTAATATATAACTAAAGAATTTATATAAAAAAGAAATACACGGTGGTATAGGAGATTTAATTTTTCTTTTCATTGAAACAACCTAAAAGTTTAACAAAAGCAAATAAAGAACATTATGAAATTTTTATCTTACGAGTGTGTGTATGATTGGTTTATATTTTTTGTTATAACAAGCGATAGGTATTTTATTTTTTTTTTTATGTTTTTGAACAAATTCTGCCTATGGTAACAGTGAAAATTATTTTATTTAAATTAGTTTAAAACTATTTTTGTTTTAAACAATATAAAAATAAATTGAAGTTTACAGATCACTATCGCGTGTTAGAAAATCTCCATTGGAATGTAATTTTATTTAAAACATATAAAGGAATAGTAATATTTATTACAGGAACTATTAAGAACGAGTTTTTTTTTTAAAAATATGTATAGGACAAAGTAAAAACAAAAAAGCATGATAATATAATACACATACATACATGTAAATAAATGAAAAATTATTCATAATTATTGGAACATTTATAGAATATATATTGCTAATGTACTGTAATATTTTAAGTAAAATTAAACATAACTTGGAATATTAAATAAACGAAAATCTGTGTAAACTGAAACGTATTTGTTTTTAGTAATTATATGAAAGATCATTATATGAAAAAAAAATAAAACTCTTTTAACTTTCTTGAAATGGGTGTGAGTATTATTATCACATAAACAATATAATGCACAGCATAGTGTATAGACACAAAAAATAGTACAATCCTAATTAGACATCAATTCCAACACACTACAGATACGTAAATTTACTTAAGTGGCCCTACAGTCCGGGATGAACCTGGGCCTCAACCAATAAGCCTCTCTAATTAGTCCGGTCCTTAGCTAACTGTTTCCAGTTGCGCACTCCAAGTTGGTTGGGTCGGTTGCTACTTGTACGCGCCACATAAGGCGAGTACTTCCTCTACTGCGTCCGACATCTGACTGGGAATCGAAGACTCTGCGAAACGGAGTATTGGTGTCCATTCGTTCTACATGTCCTAGCCATATTAAACGTCCAATGCGGAGCAGTACAGCTCCTATAGTTGAATCTTCGTCTCCATAGCCCGTCAACGCAAACGGGTCCGAAGGTTTTTCGAAGAATTTTTCTCTCGAATCGACCAAGGATTTCTTCATCAGCTTTTTAAACAGTCCATGCTTCAGCGCCGTAGGGCAGGACTGGGATGATCAGGTTCTTATATAGGATCTCTTAAGCTGTTGGAGTGAGGGATTTACTACTAAATTGCCTTCTTAGGTCGAAGAAACAGCGGTTGGCAAAAGTAATTCTTCGTTTAATTTCTGACGAGATGTTGTTGTCAGAGTTAATACCTGAGCCGGGGTAGACAAAGTCCGGTACTACCTCAAAGTTATATCTGTCAATGGTGACGTTTTGTCCAATTCCTCGATGTTGTGTGTCCTTTCGTGTTGACTGCATATACATATAGCGTTTTCAATTGGGATGCAAAAGCCTCTTTTTGTGCTCTAGAGCACTGTTTTTGCTCTAAATCAATTTTTTCGTTTTCGATTGGGATAAAAAATCACTCTTTTCTTACTCTAGAGCACATTTGAAGAATCTGGATTCCAAGTGAGATTTACACCTACATGCACCAACGCAAAAACATTTAACATCTGACTTATGTCAGTTTGAAAATTTAATTTCGCAGTTTGATTTGTGTTTTATGTGATCAGTGAAAACTAAAAAGTGATTTTCTGAGGAACCTATAATTTTGCGTTTTCCATTGGGAAATCTTGATTTTGATCTGAAATTTGATCTTTTTGAGTGTCAATGGAACACGATTCAGTTTTTTTTTGTCATTGTATTGGTGTCATTTTGTGTCTGTGAAGTTAGCGTCGGTGTAGCTGCCAACATTAAAAACATAACAAACATTTGAAAATACAGAAATTATCTTCATTTAATTCATTCATACAATTTAATAGTTCACGTATAACTTCCTTTTCTGTGTCTATATCCATTACATCGCAACCGAAGTAAAAAATCAAAATGAAAATCACTCTTGTCTAACTGACAGCTATCATTTGTATTGGTATTGATTTGCAAAAATTGATCTCTGATAAAAAAAAAACAATTTTTTCGCCCAATGGAACACAACAACTGTCAAAATCGGTCTACAGATAAAAAAAAAATTGATTTTTTTTCCCAATGGAAAACGCCATTAGAAATTAAGATATTTTTGGATAATCATGTACTAAAATTCATAAGCGTTGTTTTGACACCAACTCGCCAATGGTTGAATTTATATAAAAGCGGAAATGAGTAAAAGAAAATTTCAAATGATGGTTTTCAAATTTATAGCTATAACTGCGGCCAAAGATTATGAATTCTGTACAGATGACGCACTACATATAAGAAAAATTGTTCTATGGCGGGTCGTGCTTTCACAGCCCGCCATATGTTTTTGTTCTCTTATCGAATGTGTCGGTGAGGTCGTTTCCGATCCTGATCGAGCAGGGAGAATTCATCATCGTCATCCTGGACAGACGGATGAGTTTTGGCTGTATACCAAAACTAGACATGGCTCTGTGTAATTCGTCTCTATAAATGCTGTCGTATGCGGCTTTGAAATCGATAAATAGGTGGTGGGTATCGATTTGGACTTCTTGGGTTTTTTTTTCCAGAATCTGCCGAAGTGTGAAAATTTGATCGGTTGTGGACTTTCCTGACCTAAAACCACACTGGTAAGGGCCGATCAGGCTGTTGGTAAACGGTTTCAGGCGTTCACATATTACGGTAGATGGGATCTTGTGGGCGATGCTGAGGAGACTTATGCCTCTGTAGTTGGCGCAGTTCAGAGGGTTTCCTTTTTTGTGGATCGGGCAAACGATGCTGAGGTTAAATTTTTCAGGGATACTTTCATCCGACCAGATTTGGTTGGTGGATACCAGCTATATATAGCTCAGCGGAAAGGCCGTCATTTCCGTCGGCCTTTTTAGCTTGAGTTTAGATATTGCTATTCTCACTTTACTTAGGTCGGGTGGTTGGCAGTTTTAGTTTAGTTTAGTTTAAGTTATATTAGTATTAATTCAATACTAGACAATAATCTATTTATGTACATTTAATTTACAATTTACAAATTTATTTAATTCAGTCTTATCTACTTCTTTTTACAAAATCTCTACAATTTCTTTTAAACATTCTTAAATTCTAAATGTATTAAATAAACTAAAACCTTTGTATATTATGGTGTTTCGTGCTGATAATGAAAATTGATTGCGTAATCTGAAGTTGTTCGCTGCTCATCTTCAACTCGTCTGACTCCATTCGTTAAATATCTCGGTGCATCACCGTGTTTGATTTTAAAGACAGCCATCAATGTGTTGTATTCAAGCCTTTTCCTAACGTCCAGCCACTGGAGGGCGTTCAGCATTGTAGTTATCGGTGCATATCGGTTGCATCTCAGGATACTCCTCATACCTTTGTATTTGCTCTTGGTTGCAGCATGAAAAAAGTATTGTCGAACAAAGCTCAAAATGCGGTTTCACGATGGTGTTAAGACGATTATAGCTGTCATGTCATGCATTTGCTTTCTGATTTTTTTTTAAATCCGATTTTTTTGCCTATTTTCTTGCAAATGTAGCCGACATGTTCATGCATATTTAATTTCTTATCAATAATCATTCCTAAATATTTAATGCTGCTGACACTTTCAATTTATTTTCCATTTATCTCGATGTTTGTTTCACTTTGTAGATTTATTTCCATTAATTTAGTTTTTTGTTCGTTTAGTTTCAATTTATTCATTTTCAGCCAGACGATTATTCGTTTTATGTCGTAGTTGATTTTATTTCTACAATCATCTGCGTCCCTTCCTTCAGCATAAATCAGCGTGTCGTCGGCGTATAAAAGAACCTTGTAACACTTTAATACTGTGGGCATATCATTAATGTATATTATAAAGAGAAGTGCTCCTAAAATTGAACCTTGCGGCACTCCTTGTTTAACCTACTTTACTGTTTACTTAAATTCGTTGTACTCTTTTGGTTAAATATGATCTAAACCACTTAAGCTTAGTATTCTGTATCCCATACTTGTGCAATTTCCTCAAAAGAAATCTAAGAAAAGTGCTATTGTTTTCTTTTTACTTCCACCATTCTTCCATTCATTTATTAAATGGTTAACCACTGCTTCAATGGAATAATTTCTTCTGTATCCAGATTGATATATTGACAGGATGTATTTATTTTCAAGATATTCCACCATTTGTATTTTTACTACAGGCTCAATAATTTTTTCGATCGTTCTTAATGTATTTATGGGTCGAAATTTTTCAACTTTGTTCGTAGTCGTTACTTTTTCCACCATCTAATCCTTCCATGAGTTTGGGAACACGCCTGTTGTTAATGATTTATTTACTATTGTAAGTACGGTTTGTCCTAAAATGTCCCCATTATCTAATATTGCTTGCGGGCTTATTTTTTCAAAGTCTGCTTTGTTTTTTATTTTTTTACAATTTTGTTCCAGCTCCTGTATCGTTATTTCTCGGAAATTAAATCTATACTCTGTTTCGATTATGTTATTAAAGTATTCAACATCTTCAATTGATTCAATGATATTCTTTTACACTCTTTACAAAGTAGTCGTTAAATTTGTTTGCGATCGGTCTCATCTCTATACTCCTTCCATCAAAGCATACATTTTTAATCTTATTCTTTTGGTTTCCAATAGCCATTTTTTTATTGTACTCCATTTGCGTGTCTGATTTGGTTTTTTATGTAGGTTCCTTATTATTTTGTATTCAGTCCAGTTCTCAGAGCTGTTGTAGTGTTTAGCAAATTCATATTTTTGGGTAAGTTTTATTTTTAAAACCTTTAATTCATTATTGTACCATCTTTTTGTTTTATTGTCCGTTATTTCGCGGTATTTCCCAGAAACATATCAATAGTTTTTGCATTTTAATGTACACTAGCTGTTATGTTGTATCGCATTCTCTTAGTTTATTTGTTAAAAGTTTTCGCCAATATTAAATGGTTCGTTCTGCCTGACAGGGGAATGTTGTTCGTCATCGCCGTTTAATAGTCTGCAGAAGTGGTTCTACCATATCCTCTGCATCGACTGTGTCTCCACTATGATATTTCCTTGTTCATCTCGTCAGGATTCTGTTCGAGGCTTCTATCCTTAGCTTTAGTAAAACTTGAGAACATCGTTCCTAGAGTGGCACCTCTCTATATCCTCGATCGCGAGCTTTTCTTGCTCATTTTTTTCTTTCTGAAAAGCCGGTGTTCTTCCCTTCTTCTTTGTCTAAAGATGGCAGCTCTCGTCTTCACCTGCAGCATAGCCTTGTAGGCCTCGATCTTGGCTGCGAGCATCTGCCGACATTCCTCATCAAACCAGGAGTTTCTTGCTGGTGGCCGTGAGAAACCTAGCATATTAGTTGCGGCTGATCTAATGGCTTTTTGGCATCGTTGCCATTGTTCTTCGCCATTAGATGCTGGTGGTATGGTGTGAATCTAGGGGTTAAGGGATATTTCAATTGCGGTATTTAACTCTTGGAATATTCTACCAAACGTAAAATAAAAGGTTTTTAATTTTGTTTTTACTTTTTATTTTGAATGAAACATAAAACATTGTAAGTGAACAAAATTGGTTATTATACGTTATAACAATAGAGCCATACGAAGAGCAATCATTGCGCTGCGGTGGCGGTTAACACATGTATCGCTTATTTCTGCGTCAAATAAATACTGACACTTATTTTACGAAAACACCGCTTTGACACAATGAAGAGTTACTTATACTCATAGTATATGAGTAAGAGAGAGAGTGTGTTTTGAGTCAATGCGGTGGCGATAGTTTTTGTTTGCGATATTTTTAAGACTGAGTCATTTAAAACCCGAGTATACATGCGATGTGTTGGAAAGTGCGGTGTATCGGTGCAGATCTCTGTGGTGGATATCCGTATCCTTACCTTGGCTGCAACAAGGTAGTGGTCCGAGTCGATGTTTGCCCCTCGGAATGTTCGGACATCCAAAATACTGGATGCGTGCCCCTTGTCTATCGCAATGTGATCAATTTGGTTTACCGTTCGCTAATCTGGAGACCGCCATGTCCCTTTATGGATATAGAGGTGAGGTTGGCCAGGCTATAGTGGCATTTCGTTTCGTAGCGAAGTCAATAAGCAGTCCGTTACCAGGCGTGTTGTCGTGTAGGCTATCACCCTTATTCCACATGTCGTTTTTATTTAACGACAAATGGCGTTTTTTGAGTGGCGTTAAAGTATCGATATTCTATTCGCCTCTGCTCTCATTTTTTTTACATTCCACATGAGTTCCACAGCAATAGCTGATGAATGACAGATAGGCAATTTTTTTTGCAATTTGAAATTTCAAATAAACATTCATTTATTATTTTGTTTTAATTTTTAATAGGTATTTGCAGTATTAAACGGTCCAAAACCGTTTAATACTGCAGCAACATCTTTGCATCTAGTTTTAAATAAATCTAATTGTAGGACACCGCTTTTTAACTATGTTGCCAGGCGTTCCATCCGCTTAAGATTCGTTATTTTTACCCTTGAATAAAAATAAATAACTAAAAAACTTATACCAATACTAAATAGTTGAAAATTTAAACAAAACTCACATTTTAAGTGATTTTTACTACTTGGTGTTCACAAATTTCCAAACCACAAAAAAGTTGTCGTTTTGTGAGACTTAAAACGCCTTAGAATACGAAGTCGAACAAAAATTAAGTTCCACATGAACTAAAACGACATCTAACGTTTAATGACGTAAAACGACTTATAAAGCGCCTGCTGTAATGCCGAGTTCACATTTGTCGTTAAACGACTATTGGAATAAGGGTAGACATTTTGCTACACATTTTGGTCAAATGTATCCACTCCTCCTTTTATTTGGTGATGAAACTCACATGTTTTTTTTAAAATGTCCTCTATATCTTCATATAACAAAACAAATCGCGAAAACATTCTTAAGGGCCAAACCCACCGAGCAACCGAAACCGAAACTTCGTTTTATTTTTTCATTTTTCTGTTCAGTTTTGACATTTCATTCCCACCGAAAATAGGACAGAAACAGAAAAAAAAAACACACTTTGACATAAAAAACGTGAGGCAAGTGACTTCTACAAACTTCGGCAAACAGAAATGAAAAAGTAAAATTTCGGTACGGAAAACAAATAAAATAATTAGATATTAGGTCTGTTCCCGTACAAAATAATATTTACTGATTCTTACTGATTTTTACTTATTGCCGTTCCCGTACGCAAAAATAAGTAAAAGAGACAGCTCACGAGAGAGCAAAAAACTACCCCTCCATAAAAATCTGTAAAAAAATTTACTGCAGAAATTTCTGTATGTAAAAATCAGTAAACTGTCAGTTGGTATCTAAAAGTGACAACTCGCTTGTTTTGACAGGTGATTTATGCCATTTGTTCTTTAAAAGTCATACAAAATATAAAATTTTACTGTTTTTTACTTAAACGCGTTCCCGTACTTTTTGGTAATTTTGTCTCTTTTTGAGATAATTTACCCCCACTCCAAGAAATTTGAGAATTTACTTATTTTTACTGAAAAAGTACGGGAACAGACCTATTATGTCTGTTCCCGTACAAAATATTTACTGATTTTTACTTATTGCCGTTCCCGTACGCAAAAATAAGTAAAAGAGAGAGCTAACGAGAGAGCAAAAAACAACCCCTCCATAAAAATCTGTAAAAAAAAATTTACTGCAGAAATTTCTGTTGGTAAAAACAATAAACTGTCAGTTGGTATTTAAAAGTGACAACTCGCTTGTTTTGACAGGTGTTTTGTGTCATTTGTTCTTTAAAAGACATACAAAATATATAATTTTACTGTTTTTTTCTTAAACGCGTTCCCGTACTTTTTGGTAATTTTGTCTCTTTCTGAGATAATTTACCCCCACTCCAAGAAATTTGAGAATTTACTAATTTTTACTGCAAAAGTACGGGAACAGACCTATTAAAATAAAATTTTAAGAAATAAAAATAAATGAGATTAGTGTGGTTTATTGAAATCTTTTTTTAAGAAGTATTTTTTACTAAAAAACACAGACAATTGAAAGTAATTAGCAGTTTAAAAAAACCAAACATTTTTTTTGTGCATTAAAGCTAATTTAGAAAGCCCGTTAGTTGGTCTATCTACCCGTAAAATCTTAACCTGGTACTCGTTAAAATATTACAGTTAGACGATGTCTTTGGGTTGTCCTACTTGTAGCTGTTTAGTGGCATAAGTGTTTAATCGCTCACTGATCAACTCCACTTTCCGGGAAGTGTATCAAAGCGGATGTATTTCTATTTCTAATAAATTAAATGTTCAATTGCTCATTCCCCCTTATTAATTTTTTCAGTTGTTAAGCTACATTTCAAGATCAATATTAGGTTAAATATACTTTTACTGCTCCATAACTGCATTCTAAGCATTGTCCTGTTAGATCTTACCGCTTCTTCCTCCAACTGTACCAAGAAAAACACCACGTTTAGTTTTCCTCGGATTTTACAGTTTTTTTTTCCATTTTTTGTTTTATTTTTTTGTAATATGAATAATTTCATTTCCATTTATCGTAACCGTAACATACTTAAACGTGTACAACAAATTTTTAGAACAAGAAAGAATATTGAAAGCAATTCACAGCGCATATTTCCGAGAAAAATAAACGAAAACTAAATGATATCAATTAATCCGTGTATTCAGAGTGGGGGAATTTAAATTTGCAGAGTTATTCGTGTAGGGAAAATAAAAAATAATTTTAAATAAAAAAGTAAGTTTCTGTTTTGGTTTTCTTTTTAAATTTGTAAAATATATATAAATTAACAAAAAAGAAAATATTTTTTTATAAGGTTTTTCATGTGTTTTTTTTATATTGTTTTTATTTGTTTTATTAACTTAAGTTTAATTTGTTGATCAGATGTTATCGACTGAATCTGCATCATCTTCTGAACTGATTTCATCGCCAAATTCAATATCTTCGTCGAGGCCATCTTCAACGAATGTGACTGTGTCATTGATACGCACTGATTCTGGGAATTCACCGTATGTTTTCAAGTTTCTGGCTTCATCTGGTGTGTATTTCAAGATAACATCAGCCTTTGAGTCCTGGTAATCACGAAGTCCCACAAGAATGATGTCGCCTTGATTGATCCAAACCTAAGGGGTAAAAGAACACACGGTATTAGATTATTTGGGCAAACATGAATTTTCTTTTAGAATTAAGTTTTGACTTTTTCTTTTTCAAGGTACTAACATGTGTTTAGACAAGGCAATATTACTCTTCTACAAAAATAAGTGATCGAAAATGGTGTTTCAATTTCGTGGGAAGTCACTGATTTGCTTAATCTACTTTTAATTGTTGGAAATAGTACTTTAATAGGAAATGATGTGAAAAAACATTCGTTAAGAAGCAATCAACGTCTTGGGAAGGACGGAATTCATTGTAGACGACTATGCTTAACGAAAAATATACAATGACGTTGAGGATATCGACATAGAAACGGCCTGATTCTTACGTGGGTGAAGTCCGAATATCACTGATATTCAATGTGTGTGTTAAGATATAAATAAATCTATTAAGACATAATTGGCGTGTAGATTACTACTGAAGTGGGACTATATGGCCAAATACCAAAGAACGACATTTAAATTGAATTTGGGGATTTAAACGCCAAGTTAGGATGAAAGGACATCTTGTTATCGGAAAGAAACAGTCTACGTGAAATCACGTCTGCCGTAAGAGCCAGCATACGGTTTCCTAAACGTAATATCCATAGAGGGCAAACGGTTTCAGGAACAACAAATTGAGTTCATTGCGACAGACAAAAAACACAACTGTGAAATAATTAGAAAAGTCCACTGCAAAAAAAAAATCCGTTTGCAAGATCAAGATTTATTCTATACCGTAAGCATTTTGTCGCTTTAAAAGCAAACTGTCATATATCAAAATTAATTTTCAAAAAAGCTATTTGAAGTTTTTCATTACAAGGGATGTTGCCTTAAATGCCAAACGATTCTTACACTCTCACGCTGTCAGGTTAAGAGCTATAAATTTGACGGTTTGATAGAAAATTTGTAACTAAAAATCGCCAAATTTAGACTTATCTCAGCTTGCTTTTCAAGCGACGATTTAATTTCGAAGATAAGTGGAGCCGTTTGGCGAGTTCAATAACCAACCCCTCCAAGATCTCCGAAAAATTCGTAAGTGTAGCACAATTTTTATCAATCATCCCAAGAATCCCATGTGATGAAAATGTTGTTCCAATTATTTATTAAATCTATACCAATGCCGTGGAGGAACATTTTTAAGGGATCCGTAAGTGGATCACGAATAATGTCTCCGCCCATTAAAGAGTATATAGACAGGTACTACTGAAGGAATCATCAAAATATTAACAAAAGGTAAAACGTCTAGAGTGTGAATACAAAACCAAAATTGAATCCATGTGTTGAGAATTTGGAAGAACCACTGCTGTTTGTTACACAGCAAACGAGTTATTATTCTACAGCTCCAAGGCGGAACGAACCATTTAATATTGTCGACAGCAACAACTATCATAGTACTATCCACACGAGTGGGAATAAATTATCTCAGCTAAACCCTAACAAATCTGTCGAGAATATCAGCTTTCTAGTCAGACTATATATATATGAGAATCTTTGTAAAATCCATACACATACACAAAATTGGTGTTCCTAACAATATGGAGTTTCAGCATCCTTTGCCCGATTGCACAAGCAAGAATCGACCCGAAGCTGCGCAAATTACGGATGATTACTGCCGTTTTAACATTCGCTACAAGATTCTTTTTGAAAGCATTTAATAACTGGATCTGCTATAAGAAAGTGATTTTAGGTCAACTACTCTGATAAGCTTATGTTTACAAGTATAGATAATTTACTAGTATAAGATGCGAGACCAAATATAAGCAATTGTCTAAAAGAGACAAACGGCATATACTAATTCCACAGAACATCTATAGCAGTGAGGTAGTATGGCACTTTTTATATCTCGACTTCACGGAATATATTAAACATTTGATAAGCTCATTGAAAATGACAATCACTATTACAACAGTAAAGACATCGTGAAAAAAGGTTATCACCCCAACAATGAATAAGTTATGGGAGATCGTATTTTGTACGTTCCGATATCGCTGAAATACAGAATAAATTGGAAAACATACGTCATTATCGCGATCGACACGATAATAGTCGCCATTTCCTTAAATTCACACTTTTCAGTGTCCAAATGATTGAAAACGTCAACCCGTTCATCGCTTTGTTATTTGAAGGTACTTCTTTTTCTTTCCATTTTTTAATTTGAGTTGCTGTGCAATAATTTCTGATGTAGCAAAATTATTTGTGCAACTGAGACGAATTTTAAGAGCATGTACACTTTTTAAATTATGAATCACTGATTGTGGCACCATCAGAAGATTTGAAGCTGCGACTGTCTTTTGTGTGAAATCCACAGGTACCTTTCATTGCAGCAATCACGGAATCAAATGTGGGAGAAATGAATTGATCCCTTTGCATGTCGATGCTGCAGACACCGATGACAGATGTTTGTCTGTTTTAAAATGTCGCACAATTTCCATGCATTTCCATTTGAACCTATCGAAAATACGCCTTTAAGCTGTCTGTACATAATAGCACTATCCTTCGCTTTTATCGAAAAATGGATATTTTGCTTAAAGTTTTCCATTACAAAAGACACTTTCCTTTTGTGGGCTTGCCATTTTAACAAATTAATTTCAAATGGAATAGAGACAATTTGCGTGAAACACCGTTCACTTATATATGAATAACCTTTATGCATTTGGACATCTCTCGATTACAAGGGGAGAACCAAAATCTTACCTATAGTATTTGAATAACACAGGCAAGGCACACAAACCGATGGAACATGTAAGTGTAATTCAGTCTGCTAAATAAGCAAAAGTACATATATGTGTGGAAAAGCACAGTCGCTCACGGACAGAAAAATTAAATTATAAATAGAACACTGTTTCGAGGTGTAAAATAATTAAAATAATTAAAACTCTGTAAATCTGCCGGAAATGACGGCCTTCCCGCTGAGCTCTATAAGGCCGGCGGAGATGACTTGGTAAGTAACATCCACCAACTCATAAGCCAAATCTGGTCGGATGAAAATATGCCTGAAGAATGGAACCTCAGCATCGTTTGCCCGATCCACAAAAAAGGAGACCCTCTGAACTGCGCCAACTACAGAGGCATAAGTCTCCTCAACATCGCCTACAAGATCCTATCTGCCGTAATATGTGAACGCCTGAAACCGTTTACCAACAACCTGATTGGCCCTTATCAGTGTGGTTTTAGGCCAGGAAAGTCCACAACCGATCAAATTTTCACACTTCGGCAGATCCTGGAAAAAACTCAAGAAGTCCAAATCGATACCCATCACCTATTCATCGATTTCAAAGCCGCATATGACAGCATTTATAGAGACGAACTGTATAGAGCCATGTCTAGTTTTGGTATACCGCCCAAACTCGTCCGTTTGTGTAGGATGACGATAGAGAATTCTCGCTGCTCCATCAGGGTCGGAAACGACCTCACCGACACATTCGATACCAAAAAAGGATTTAGGCAAGGCGATGCGCTGTCATGTGACTTCTTTAATCTGATTCTTGAGAGAATTGTGCAAAACTCCAAAGCCAACACCAGAGGCACAATTTTCCAAAAGTCGGTGCAACTACTAGCATACGCTGACGATATTGACATCATTGGTAGGACTCAACGTGATGTCATAGCCACGTTTGCTAGTATAGAGAAGGAAGCGGCGAAAATGGGTTTAGCAGTAAATGAGGGTAAGACTAAGTATATGCTGTCATCACGAAAGGACTCACAACATCGACGAATTGGACAGAACGTCACCATTGACAGATATAACTTTGAGGTAGTACGGGACTTTGTCTACCTCGGCTCCGCTATTAGCTCTGACAACAACATCTCGTCAGAAATTAAACGAAGAATTACTCTTGCCAACCGCTGTTTCTTCGGGCTAAGAAGGCAATTTAGTAGTAAAGCCCTCACTCGAACTACTAAGGAAACCCTATATAAGACCCTGATCATCCCAGTCCTGCTCTACGGCGCTGAAGCATGGACCGTATCAAAAGCGGATGAAGAAATCCTTGGTAGATTCGAGAGGAAAATTCTTCAAAAAATCTTCGGTCCCGTTTACGTTGACGGGCTATGGAGACGAAGATTCAACCAAGAACTATACGAGCTGTACAGCGACATGCCCCTGGTCAAAAAACTCCGCATTGGACGTTTAAGATGGCTAGGACATGTAGAACGAATGGACACCAATACTTCGGCTCGCAGAGTCATCGATTCCCAGCCAGACGTCGGACGCAGTAGAGGAAGACCTCGCCTTAAGTGGCGCGCACAAGTGGAAACCGACCTCAACCAACTTGGAGTGCGCAACTGAAGGCAGTTAGCTAAGGACCGGGCTAATTGGAGAGGCATGTTGGTTGAGGCCCAGGTTCATTCCGGACTGTAGCGCCACTTAAGTAAGTAATCTTGAATAGTTGTGAGTTGAAACAATGCCTGGGCCCCTGGGGTGCCAGCACTTACAATCTTAGATTATCGACCTGCAGCTGCAACTCGAAACAAATGTTTCTTTGCAGCACGTAACTTGAAACGAGTTTGATTGTGATTTGTACTTAAAAATGTCATTGTGAGCTATACTGTGAAGTATTAAATGGGTATTTTTGAATTTTTAAATTCGTAAATCATTTCCAAGTTCAAATAAAAAAACGATATTCTTGGAGTAGAAAAGAAAGAAGAAGGAGCTAATACTAAAATTTCGAATTTTAGTGTTTCAGAGATAAAAGCAACCCACAGGAATTAAGAGAAAATAAGTAAGTGTTCAAAAAAGAATAAAGGCCTACTTAAACCAACGCGAAACTTAGGTGCGGGAGCGAAATTCCCGCGGAAAATAAGTACATGGCGGGATATGTCATCATGCAAATAGCTGCGTACTCAGACAGTCGATAGCGGGATGATAGCGTTATTTCGCTGGTTCGCTGCATGCACTATATTTTCGAAATCCCGTGTGGGTTTAATTTACTTTGAAGATGGTGTCTGTGGAAAAGCTCTTGGAAATTATAAAAAAATATCCAACTTTGCATACCCTTGGCGTGGAATGGATAGTAGTTCCAGCTCCCGCAACTTTCCCATGCGATATTCGCTATCGCTACCGCTCTCGCGTTTCGCGTTGGTTTGAGCAGGCCTAAACATCGACAAATTGTAAAATTTATTTTTTTCTTAGCTTTGTGCAGCAGTTTAGGATTATCAAAAAATGTTTCCTGATGATACTAAACTCATTAAGTTTTCCAAGAAACATAAGAAGCACATCAGTTCCACCAATACAGCTTTCTGCAACACGGAGTATCCTAGCCAGTGGGGATTACGAAAGTAATGTCGGTACTAATGTATTGCCGAGTATGGCACAGACAACAATTTTTAAAGTTCAATGATTTTGATGTTGGAACTCCCTCAACTGCTGCTTCCAGGACGGCGCACTATATGCTATATGCTCAAAATTTCAATTTGATTTTGTTGATGGACATATTTTGTTTGGGTTCCATTAGTTTTCGAATAAAATTCCTGCAGACGGTTACTATTTTCTATCGAGTGATTTTTTTGTTTCAAAAGCCATTTTCACGATTGTGCTCTGGCATATCTGAGAGTACAATCGAGGATAGTCGATTGAACCAAAATATGTGCTGCCAACCGTCTCTCGATTGTTTCGATAATACTCGATTGTATCAAGTTACGTGCTGGCACCCCTCCATTGGATTATAGGGTTTTCGTAGGAAAATACAGGACTGATATATTGGCATGAGAAAGCAGTATAATCCTACGAAATACAGGATAGATGGGAGCGTTAAGTATACCTAATCGAACATATCTTTTGACAAAATTTATCGCGCATCGGCATAATGATTTAAGTCAATAATTATTGAAAGATTCGCATTGAATTTTTTCCGAAGCTGCCCGCGAAGATTGTAAGTTACACATATTCCCCCTTATTCATTAGATTTCACTAAAACACATCTCAACGGTTGTATAGTTATACAGTGCATAAGTATTTATACAGCCTCTATTCAGGGTTGAACAATTTCTTATTCATAACATATTTCCCCATCCATAATAGTTATACAGGGTTTGTGTCAAATAAATTACCAAAAAGCTCGGCAGAGTTACCAAGGGATCATTTTTATGGTTGCGAAACTCATGGTGATAATTTTATTTTCCACATTTTATAACATATTGATGACTTATGTTGGCTCAAGACTCAATAACATCGTTTACAATGTTGAGTCTGTAGGTAAAGAAAAATTACCATTTGAACAAATTAAACAGTGAAACACAACTGCTAAAATACAAAAATACCCCATATACTTTTATTCAACTTACAATTGAGCCTTTGGTAGCCCTGATGCCCAGCCGTCTGTGTATACAGAAATAAAAAAAATTATATACCCATATACAGGCACTATTCAACCATCAGACGCGTTTAGGATGTGCAGCCTCTATTCAACGTTGTATTAGTTTTATGAATAAGGTTTTTGCGTTTAGAGGCATTTTAAGAAGTGCATAACTTTATACACTCCTTATAATGAGTTTATGAATAAGGCTGTCAGCGTTTAGAGGCATTTTAAGGAGTACATAACTTTATACACTCCTTATAATGAGTTTATGAATAAGGCTGATTATGTATCGCAACGTATACCTCGAGAGCAAACTGAGTCCCGATTGGAACTTGGGACTTTTTTTTTAAATTCTTCTTCGCGGGCTGCATATCCTTTATTTTAGTTTATTTTTTACGGCGGACGAATTCCGTGTGTAGACGAAGAAATGTGTATACTTTCTTGCTCCGATTCCGCAAGAATGCAAGCGAGTTTTTTTTGACAGTTGTCGTCGTGTACACCCAAAAAATGCAGGGGCCATATTTTATAAAACGAATATCGTTGAAATCACTTCGTTCTTGTTGAAATTCTGACATTGAGTAGTCGTATAGCTTTGGTTTTCGTTGAGCTGTCATAAATATTTCTCGTTTTACACAATCGCACTTGTTCGTGACTATCGTTTACTTCTGTTTCGTGTACTTGCTGCTCGTTTCGTTTTATGGAATAGACCCCCAGTGTACTCGGCCGACAAAAAATATTCATTTAGCACACTCAAACTCACAGCATGTTGCGGAATCGCACAAACTGCTACGGGTACAAGGTAGTGAATGTGAATTTTATGAAGTGTGTACAGTGAACACAGGCAGAAAACTCACGATTGCGATATTTGGCCCCTGGTAAATTTTATAAAAATATACGACATCAATGGTTAAAAGGTTTTCGCCGATACGCCTAGTTTTATCGAAGAATGATTTTCTTTAAGAATTACAGTTTGCTATTTCTGACGTTATCATGTATAGAGAAACCGATTGATTAAAATCATTAATTCATGATCCCCTGAATTGAAATGTTTTGACATTGCAACTAATGGTTAATAGAAGCAAATAGTATAGAACTACATATAGACCAAGAGCCCGCAGCAAATTTTGGGTGTGAGAGGTAACCAAAAAATAACCAGATGAGTTGAAAGCTAGTGTAAGCAGTATGTTAAAAACAAAAGTCTTGCAGTTAATGGTCGCGGCTTTAGTGAGTTATAGCGTGTTGAAAACTCACTTTTTTTTCCAAAATTTAAATAATTGATATAACCAGTTATTGCTAATTTCATTGCATAGTGCATTTCTATTTGATCACAGAAACGTTGGTCCAAGACGTTTTGAGTGTGGCAACGCTGTTGCCAGACCATTTTAAAATGACCAAAAAAACAGTTTTCTTAATATATGACATAACCAAATATTCATACCTTCTAAAGGTAGATACGCAATGCCTCATGAATGATATGTAGGTCCAAGACAATTTCAAGGTGGACTACGCTCTCCCAGACGTTTTCGAAATTCCAAAAAAATCGATTTTCGAAATAACTGTCATAACCAAAATTGAAGTACACCATTACATAGCTAATACTCCCCTGATTACAAAATGGTAGGTCCAAGACCATTTCAAGGTGGATTACGCTCTCCCAGACTGTTTCGAAGTTATAAAAAAATTAATTTTCGAAATAATTTGTATAACCAAAATTGAAGTATACCATTACATAGCTAATATTCCCCTGATTACAAATAGAAAATAAAGATTTTGAATTAGAGAGTTTAGATTTTTTTATTGATTGATAAAGCATACAGATTGGGGCTATGTATGGAATAGCACATCCGATAAATGGCCGAAACGGTTTTGCCGGCAAATACGTACTCTTTTATAGACATTTTCTATGCCCGTTTCGTATAAATGCAGCAGGAATTTATTTATAACCCGCCCTGGCATTGACTTTTGACTTCAAAGAAATCATAAAGAAAAAAGTCTTAGGCTGGTCTGTTGTTGAGAAACCGCGTCTGAATCGTCTTTGAATTACAGATACGCATTATATTTTGGCGTGTATTTTTTTTGGTTACAAAGTCGCGTTATTTGAAAAATGATAGTATGTATAAAGATTGATTGTACTTATTTCGAAAACAATTTTTTTTTTCATAATTTTAAAACGGTCTGTGTGAGCGTAATCCACCTTGAAATGGTCTTGGACCTATAGATTTGTAATCAGGGGAATATTAGCTATGTAATGGTATACTTCAATTTTGGTTATACAAATTATTTCGAAAATTAATTTTTTTATAACTTCGAAACAGTCTGGGAGAGCGTAATCCACCTTGAAATGGTCTTGGACCTACCATTTTGTAATCAGGGGAGTATTAGCTATGTAATGGTGTACTTCAATTTTGGTTATGACAGTTATTTCGAAAATCGATTTTTTTGGAATTTCGAAAACGTCTGGGAGAGCGTAGTCCACCTTGAAATTGTCTTGGACCTACATATCATTCATGAGGCATTGCGTATCTACCTTTAGAAGGTATGAATATTTGGTTATGTCATATATTAAGAAAACTGTTTTTTTGGTCATTTTAAAATGGTCTGGCAACAGCGTTGCCACACTCAAAACGTCTTGGACCAACGTTTCTGTGATCAAATAGAAATGCACTATGCAATGAAATTAGCAATAACTGGTTATATCAATTATTTAAATTTTGGAAAAAAAAGTGAGTTTTCAACACGCTATAACTCACTAAAGCCGCGACCATTAACTGCAAGACTTTTGTTTTTAACATACTGCTTACACTAGCTTTCAACTCATCTGGTTATTTTTTGGTTACCTCTCACACCCAAGATTTGCTGCGGGCTCTTAGACTAATAGTGTACGCATCACAGTTAAAAATTGTGTAGCCGTTTCAGACGCGGGTGGTAAGTGCGAAGGGGAATTTTCATCGTTCGTATGCTTCGACTATGCTCGTGTTTGATGTTGTGGTACCAATGTGAGCACTGGGGTATCAATATCCCAAAAAGTAAATTTTCGTTGTATGATATGCGTACTCTATGTAGTTCTATACTCTTTAATAGAAGTTGTCAGTGGCTATGTTTTATAAAATCAACTCGAAAGTCGACTCTATTAATATTACCCGACTGTAATATCAGTTGATAGTGCGTTGCACTTAAAACAGAAGGTTCCTTAGTTCAAACCCCATCTAGAATGAGTTTTTACTTTTTTCGAAAGTCAATAGATAACTGTCATCATAAGCTTCTTTAATATGTTAGTTGAAATCGGAGTAAAATTTCATTTGTTCCAATGAATTTTGATTTTTTTCACAGCGGTTCAGTAAAATAAAAAGGATAGGCTAATAGTTAAAGTACATGCCGTCTTACATGTGCCACACTCTTGGGAGTAGAAGTGGGATTAGCCTGTAAAGGTTGGAATGAGCCAGCCCGTTAAACATTTTGGTGAAGGGGGATTTGGTTGTATACTACCCTTGACAATAGTGATAACCAGATTGAATGATGGATATGGGATAGTATTCCAAGACTACTTAGCCACGCCACATTAAGGCGACAACCGTCCGAGTTATTCGTAGTTGGACTGAATATATATATCTAGAAGAACGTCTTGAGATGATTCTGCTGACATCTGTCATAAGAGTTTTTAGGGCCTTTTATTCTCTATTCCTCAACTTTCTGATGCAGAAGAAACTAGCTTTCTGTTTGCCCTACGTGTTTTTTTTATTTAAGAAGCAAAACAAACTGGAGGTCAAGGAGATACCATAATATTTGAGACCTATTACCTTTTTGAAAGTAAAGAATATCCGGAAGAACCCGTGATTCCTGATTTTAGAAATTGTTAATAATCAGTGGTTAATAGGTATGTAAAGGTATTTTTTTATTGCAAAAGGGGAAGCGTAAAAGCATGTATTGATATCTGTACCTGAATCGACAAAATAGTTAAAATAAGAACATGTACGTCTCCGAAGTGATTTTGTTATCAGAACCAGACTAAAATACTAGGAAAAGTAAGCCAGTACGAAACTGACGCGTTGTTAACAAATATTTTAAAGACACGTAAAAGCAGACGATCTTTTGGATGCTCTCAATGGGTGCGTTCCGGATTTCAGTTTTACCAAGTTAACTTTGCCGGTACACTGCTCTCATTGGTCAATCGAGCATTGTTAGTCATGTGACATGGTCGATTGATCAATGAGAACAGTGAATCGGCAAAGTTAACTTATTAACTCATTATGATGGTCATCATTCAGCACTGTGATGGTGTTTTGTTTTTGACCTACTTTTCAAAATAATGTTTTGTTTGTTTGGGTTGCGTTGCAACCCAGCGCACCTTCCGGAATCGCTTCTATGTAGCCCCCTTGGACGTAGTTCTGGACCAGAAATCAATTGTTACACATCAAAACTCATTACATTTAGACAAACGGCAACTGTGATAATATAAGAAACTGAGTCCATCGGTCCATCAAATCACCTAAGAACATTGAGGTCAGAACTTAGAAGATGTAAAACCGCAAAAGTAAGTTATTGGTAAGCCTCAAATAAACCAACTCGTCAATATCAATTTTCTAAACGTTCATAAAACAAAAAAACAAATTTAAAATGCACATCTCGTAAGGCCATGTAGGTATTGCCAAGACGCAGGCATCAATACACATCCTAGCCGACGATACAATATCAACCTGTCGTCCACATGACATTTCATTGTTATTAAGAATGCAGAGTATTCCAACCCCCGACCACTTTTCTGACCCACTGCATTATGCTTCCTAATCCACACTCCGCTGTTTTCCTTGAACACCCACTCGCAGAAACAAAGGCAGAGCTCAAGTACTGCGCATGAAAGGGAATATTTACCAAAAGCTTGCAAATTTGCCTAAGCGATATATTATTTTTTTTACTCATATTCTATCATTTTGCTTGTAAATTAGTTCGTCAATTATTATTGCAATTTCGAGCGATAAATTTTCTCAAAATGTCCGCCTCAGGGTGAACAATTTGGAATTTTGAAATAAATATTTTTTTTATTAATACCTTTTTCCGCAGTTTTCCACGAATGTGACAAAGACGTTTTACGCCATCAAAACACATCGCCTCGAGTCGACCGTTGCCCAGCATTTTAGCGACTTGAGCGTATTCCTGCTGGTCTTCCTTGAAAATCAATTCACGTTTTTCGAACTCATTTTCGTTCTTTCCACGACGACGATTTTTACCTCCCTTTCCCTTGTTCTTCGGCATGACGGATGTACTTTAAAACTGTAACTTTCGTATCAAATCAAATTCCTGTGGCGAAAATTGATTATTTTTTATTAAAATATTACTTTTTAAATTGGATATTTATTAAAATTCACTTACAAAAACCCACGAACTTAACGTGAAGACTTTCGCGATTCAAGTGTTCGCGACGAAAGGGATGAACAATTTGTGAAAATTGATCTTCTGTGAAGTCAAGAAAGAGATGGATAATAAAAAATGGCTACCGCATGAGTAATTGTAAGGAGTGATGCCAAGTTCATTTATATTAAAATGAAGAATTAACAGGGTGCATATGTTTTTCTCATTATAGGAAGTCTGCATTAAATTATATCAATGGTATTCAGCAACGTCGTCGTTTCATGAACGCCACTAAAACCAGAGTTGGAGTAAGAAGAGATAGGAATCTTTCGTACGTCTTCCCTTTTTTCACCCGATTTCTTACGTTGGCTAACTTCCAAGTTGATTTCAACTTAAGAGTTGAACAGCAAGTTGAAAAATTATTTTTTTCACTACATCAACTCTCGGTTTGAAAGTTAAAAATCGTAAATTGGCGTACTTGCTGTTTAAAAAAATTCCCTGTGATATTTGTGAGTGAGGGGGTTTAGATTTGCATGTAATAAATTCATTACTTCTTTAATGGGGTTAGTTTTGTGAGTGATTGTGTAACTTTCAGGTGGTGATGGGTTCTAACTACATGCACGAAATTACAGTCATGAAATTACCTGGCATGCCATACTCCGGCGATAATTCTTCTGAATAGACAAATCAAACCAAAAAAGGGTATGATAATTCCACTAAAAAAGGATATTGGTAATTAAAATAAAAATTGATACCTAAAGCTTAGTACGCAGCTCGCGCTAAATTTTATCTCCCATACAAAAATCTCTACAGAGATAAAATTTAGCGAGCAAATTTATCAGTGCAGTACGCAGCTCGCGAGATAAATTCTTAACTTCATAAAGATGGGACACACAAAATGTAGGTAGGGTATAACAATATTAAGTGTTATACGAAAAGTGTTATACTCAGCAGATGAAAGGTCTCCACTTATTTATCTCGCGAAATTAATGTGCGAGGCATTTAAATCGGCGAAATTTTAATAAAAAATAAAAACAAAATGTAAGAAAATGAAGAAGAATATTTGATGGAAGAATTTCTTGAGGAAGACGACATCTTTATTAACAAAGAAAATATTAATATTACTGACATCTGCGAATGCATGACATTTCCCTGACTCATCTATACGCTGTGTACGAATTTAGCGAGCATTTATCTTTGGATTGGAGAAAACAAGTGGAGAGTAGTAAAGATTAAATTTAGCGCGAGCTGCGTACTAAGCTTAAAGGTTGAAATTGGAAATAAAATCAAAACAAAGCAACCATCGAAAAAAGGGTACGTCAAATAGAAGAAATTTGACGATATACATAATATATTCGCAAAATGCACAAGTGTAAAAGAGAAAGCAATACCCAAATGTCAAATTTACATTCATGTGATGTAGTTGTCGACCTAACTTGCAAGCAAAATGTTTCAAACATCCGGCCGGCAAGGAAGAGCTCTCGTGTACAGATACACTAACACATATAAATACCATGCCAGTCGAATTTATTACATTTATTGGATTTGACTGTTAAGCTTAGTACGCAGCTCGCGCTAAATTTTATCTTTGCTACTCTCCACTTGTTTTCTCCAATCCAAAGATAAATGCTCGCTAAATTCTTACACAGCATATAGATGAGTAAGGGAAATGTCATACGTTCGCAGATGTCAGTAATAATATTATTTTCTTTGTTGAAAAAGATGTCGTCTTCCTCGAGAAATTCTTCCAGCAAATATTATTCTTCATTTTCTTCCATTTTGTTTTTATATTTTATTAACATTTCGCCGTTTTAAATGCCTCGCACATTAATTTCGCGAGATAAATAAGTGGAGACCTGTCTTTCTTTTTTCGTATAACACATAATATTGTTATACCCTACCTACATTTTGTGTGTCCCATCTTTATGAAGTTAAGAATTTTTCTCGCGAGCTGCGTACTGCACTGATAAATTTGCTCGCTGGAAACCGCCTCTTCTAAATGTCGTACGACCGTTCGACATAGTTTCGAATCCGAATATGCTATTCGGATATGTATAGATTTTCAATTTTTGTGACATTCAGGAAAGGAGTTGCAAGGTATCACCAATAGCACTGATAAATGCCCGAACTCGCCTTCTTCGAATGGTTTTTAAAAGCCCGACTACTGAAAATGCGCTGATCATGCGTGGAGGCCTTTTAAAGAAGGCAACAATAAAAATTGGTTTGAAATGTGTACTAATTATACCTGCAGCGGAAAGTGTGTGAACTTTTAGGGAAAATCTTTTTTAGAATCTCTTACGATTTCTGAAAATTTCCGGATCCAGTTCCACCTGGCAACTGAATACGGATATGTGTGCAGTCTATCCTGCCAATTGTTCGAGGGAATTTGACTTTGACGAAAAAGTCACGTGCTGCCATCAATCGTTCCCTTTGCGTTTCCGGCATATGAATGGTAATAGCTCTAGACACGCGTTTTAACACAATAGTGCACATAGTTATAATGCAATGAAATTCGCAATCGCCAGTTGAATTGATCCGAGTGCATAATATCGTACAACAATTAATAATTGCGCAAATGACCGTAGTTCGCGCGATATAGCAACAAGAAAAACAGCAAGAATCTATTAAAAGTAATTAATTGGATCCAATCTCTTTTTTTTCGTAACGCAACGAATCCGTTATTAATTCAGGACTCGCATCATGGTCGTCCGTTTTGAGAGACGAAAACGATAGATAAAGTCGCTCTAGTCTCATTTGTTGAATTCATCACGTATCAGCATCTTGTGTTATACGAAAAAAAATTATTTATAAATCGTATATTAATTTTAATATTTTATAACATAATTATTTTCAACATACGAAGTCAAGAGCGAACTGTCAACAACTGAATAAATAAAAATTAAACAAAAGCACAAGTTTGCTTGGATAACTTCTACGATTTCGGGGAGTTGAGAAATCAAAAGTTGACAAACTTTTAGTTCTCTCAACTTTTGAATATCATAAGTTGATAGAGTCAACTTTAAATAAAAGCAGTTCCTAAAGTTGATGATAAAAATCCGCAAGTTGTGTTCAACTTCGAGTGAATAAAACGCGCCCTTAGATTCATAGCTTTGAAATATAAAAATATAAGTTGTTCAAAGTGAAACACAAATTATAAATACATAAAAATATTAAAACAGTGTGTTAAATTACAAAATTGATATTAGAAGTGTGAACTTGATAACAAGTGTGATTTCAAAGTCTTAACATAAATGCGATTACAAACTAAAGCTTAGTACGCAGCTCGCGCTAAATTTTATCTTTACTACTCTCCACTTGTTTTCTCCAATCCAAAGATAAATGCTCGCTAAATTCGAACACAGCGTATAGATGAGTCAGGGAAATGTCATGCATTCGCAGATGTCAGTAATATTAATATTTTCTTTGTTAATAAAAATGTCGTCTTCCTCGAGAAATACGTCCATAAAATATTCTTCTTCATTTTCTTCCATTTTGTTTTTAATTTTTATTAAAATTTCGCCGATTTAAATGCCTCGCACATTAATTTCGCGAGATAAATATGTGGAGACCTGTCTTCCGCCGAGTATAACACTTTTCGTATAACACATAATATTGTTATACCCTACCTACATTTTGTGTGTCCCATCTTTATGAAGTTAAGAATTTATTTCGCGAGCTGCGTACTGCACTGATAAATTTGCTCGCTAAATTTGATCTCTGTAGAGATTTTTGTATGGGAGATAAAATTTAGCGCGAGCTGCGTACTAAGCTTAAGTTGAAAAATTTTCCTGTAATAGAGAGTATTATGTTATTCTTTTCTCAAACAACAACACCTCTATTTTTATTTGTTTTTTTTTAGTTTCTTATTTTGCATTCTTCCATCTAATGGAAAATGGGTGAGGAGTCATATGCAGTCCTTATAATGCATCTAAACGCAAAAATGTTATTCATAAAACTTACACAACGTTTAATAGAGGCTGCATTTCCTAAACGCGTCTGATGGTTGAATAGTGTCTGTTTAAGGGTGTTTTTTTGTATACATACTACACAGATGGCTGAGCATCAGTATTACCAAAGGATCAATTGTAAGTTAAACAAAATCGTCCAGGATATTTTTGTATTTTAGCAGTTGTGTTTCACGGTTTAATTTATTCAAATGGTAATTCTTCTTTAACCTAGAAGTCAACAAAATGTTATAAAAGTGTTGAAAACAAAGTTGTCGCCGTGAGTTCTGTAACCTTAAAAATAACCCCTTGCCGAGCTGTAGAACAGCCAATTGTAATAGATTTCTCTCATTTTAGTTATTTTTTGAAACAAACCCTGTATAAATATTATGGGTGGGTAAATATTTCGTGAATAAGAATTTGTGCGACCCTGAATAAAGGCTGTATAAATACCTATGTACTGTATAAACATACAACCGTTGAGATGTGTTTTAGTGAATTCTAATGAATACGGGGGTCAAGCTTTCGATCTTTGCGTTTGGCTGACGCCCCTAGTTCAACCATATGAAATCAATGTTATCTATCACAATGTAGCTTTGCCTGGCGTTGAGCAGGAGCTTCAACCACAAAATGAAATTCATAACATATAAACGTAACGTTGATGCAAAGCGCCGTGGGTCAAAGCGAAGGTTGGAAAAAGTGTGTATTGTCAAAAAAATTGTTGTTGTTTTCCGGGTTTTTCTATGAAAGGATTGTGGAGTACGATGTGTCAATGCATGCGCAAAGCACGTCGGCAAAGCGGAGCTCCAAAGCGTAATTGTGTTTTAGCCATTACTCACTCAATAAAGAATCGGATTTTGAATTACTAAACGCGCTCATTTTCGAACTGGGCATTGAAGCCTTCCCATTGTTTTTGTCGTCGCTGCAGTCGTTCGCCTTTGCTACAAAAGAACATTTGCAGTAGAAAGAATAAAGTCCCTATATCTCTCTGTGTGCAGCAGTTGTCGCGTTTATCGTTTTGTTTTTCTTTTCGTTGGGACACTTTTTCCAATTTATTTCGCTGTTAGAAATCTAACAAATTACGTCTGGAAAGAGCATATTAAAAGTTTACAACACGAAAAGAATACCAAAATAAAATGTGGAGCATATATTTTGTACTGCGGTACGAAGGCGAATCCAAGTGAACAGCGAAGGAAGGCACAATCAATTTTTCTACATTCAATCGTCTCTTTAAAAAAAGGTGATTATACATATTTTATAAACTTATTATTAATTGGCATTGTTAGAAAATTGGCACTCCAGTGAGATGGTGTCTTGAAAAGAGTAATATTTTCCCCTTTGAGATAGAATGGCGAAGCTTGTGGGCTACAGCGGGGACAGACTGCACTAGTGGTGGTTGGAGGTTTCCCATTGAAATCTGTGAAAACTGCATCCATCCGTTCCGTCTCGGTGTGTAATCAGCTGATGGCAAAATCGATGCAGTTTCACACAAATAAATGATTACAAAAAAGACGATAAGGAAAAAAAAAGAGCTTTGTACAGAAAAAATAACTTCTACTAGATACAAACATTTTTTTTTAAAAGAAAATTGTCACTGTTATATCGTCACTGGGGTAGGGCTCTGCCATCAACGATGGAGCCCCGGAGTAGGTATGGAAATAATAAAGCCCATTGTTTTTTTTGTTTTCATTTTTTAATTAAATTTAAGAGTGGTGCTTTGATAAGTTCTTATTTGGTAAAAAAAAACAACTGGGTTGGCAATAGCTCTTGTTGTGAACGTGGGGAATGGTCACGTATAATTTAATAATTTATTTGCCATTCACTATGGTTTCCAGTGTGAAATTGGTTTTATATGAATGTGACAGCGCAAGTGTTTGAGCTGAATTTATGTTGAATCATTTCAATCAATTGAATGATATTTGTTTCTTAAAAATACAGTTAATAAAAGCAGATCTTCAGCGAACTTAATTTCAAATTAATAGAGAAGTTACGCGTTGTTCTTTTAGAATGATTATTAATAATGAATATCTTGCATCACTGTTGTTCACATAATTATATGGGGTTTCCAGTTCATGCACTGATTTATAATAAAAGATTAACGTGTATTACACGGGACTTTGGAACATCTAATTGACTGATTTATTTATTTTTTGGTTCTAGTTTATATGGATCACGAATACGAACAATGTAGGGGCTTTCTGTAGCTTTGATATTGGAATTACGCCATACCTAACTGCCTGTTGGACACTCGAAGTTGGGTGAGGTCGTTTTCAATTTGTGCGTAGTCTCTCGCTAAGTTGTTCCTTGTAGATTCTGTCTCCGGTTCAATAGGCGACAATGTGAAATCTTTCTCAATACCATTCGTATCTTCTACGTCTACTTTTCGAGCAAGAACTGAATTTGGTTGCGACGAGAAATCATCAGAGTCAACGTTTGCTCTGAATGATTCTCGCATCAATGAGAACATGATCCATTTGGTTAGCGGCTCGAACTACTGTAGATTATTCAGGTGGCTTCTTGGATTCGAAGTCGAGGAAACCAGCTAATCACTGTATTACATGCTGCTGCAAAATGAGTTAATCCGAAGCCATTATCTGTTGTCATTTCGTGGATCTTGTGCTTTCCAACTAACTCGCAAAATATGTTTCGCTCCCAATTTTTGGAATGAAATCAGCATGTACAAGACAGGCTTCATACCTAATGGACCCTGCCCGGGATGTCGTAAAATTCCTCTTAGATAGGACCATCAATTTAAGACGTTGTAGAGCCTTGCTCTTATGCGGATCACAGCCAGGGGCTCCCACAACGTATTTGAATCCGTTTGTTCTTCTATTCCAGGTGTATTTGCTCGTCGTTATCCGTGGTCCTTCCGGGTCTGGTTGGTATTTGAGGAAATCCGTTAAGGAGTCTGACTAACCCATGCGATTCCTTGGTGTGATGCCACTATTGACTTCATCTTGGACTAGGAAGAAAATTGTGTCTTAGTTTTTCGCGCTTTCTTGAACCACTTATCACTGATTTCGAGTACATCTGATTCCGACCAAATCTAAGAGATAATCTAAGCTTCTCATATTCGTTTTCGAATCAGCGAAGGAACGAATTGGATTAGAAGTTGCATACAAGAGATCATATACAAAAATGAGAAAGTGGGTCGGAGACAAAACTGAGCCTTGAGGGACACCAGCATTTATTTGGTGAGTTTTAGGCTTGAAACCGTCCAAAACAACTTGATTTGAACGTTTCAAAAGAGAATTTCTAATCCATAGAAGTTTTTCATTGAAACCAAATGAATTTGAAAAATCAAGTGCAACAATGTTGCTTTCTCCACCATTGCTTGGTTCCACTTTTCGGCGAGATATGTCATTAAATCACCAGTGGACCTTTTGCTGCGAAAACCATACTGCCGGTCATTCGAAAGTTTTCGTGTTTCGAGATATTTCATAAGCTGACGATTTATCACCGTTTCCATGACCTTAGAAAGAAGGCACGTAAGTGCAATTGGTCGGTAGTTGAAGAGTGAAAAATATTCGCCTTTTTTTGGTACATGCTGGACAAATGTAGTTTTCCGTTTATTCGGAAATAGTCCTGATGAGTAGGATAGATAAGAAAACGTACGCAATGGTTTTGCTAGCGTAGAAGAACACCTCTTTAAAATAATGATGAATATACCATATGGAGCAGCGGATTTATGAATGTCAAGATCAAATAAAGCTCTTTTAACTGTATGAGTACGAGATTGAATTTGTCCCATAGAATGATCTACGTTCTCAAGTACAGGAGGGGAATGGGCACAATCTGTCAACGAAGAACTGGCTGCGAAATGCGCAGAAATCAGATTAGCTTTCTCTAAAGAGCTGACAGCTGGAATGTCATTGTAAATTGGCGTCGGAACAGATGATAAGGCCGAATATTTTATGCGATTCCAAATTTGTTTGAAATCTTAGAGAAGCTAATTAAAAGGGGTTATTCGAGCTGAGTCCTGTGCTACCAATTTAACTTTGTTAACAATTGTAATCGTTCAGCTTTGAGGAACGATTTAAAGTTCATAAACTCTACACTGACTTTACAAACGATTTGAAAGAGTGCACATCGTGCAAAATTGTTAGGTTTTCATTCTTCAATGCTTAAGGGTTTTAAAATCGCAGAAAAAGAATGTAAATGCTACAAATCGATGGTAATAATTCTCGCGAAATCAATGTAACTTTCGGTGTCTCGGATTGCAGCCAATTGCCGCCATGACTAATGATTTAAAATGGTATTCTCGTATTGGTAATATAAAATACTGTGTCCGGGATAATTGGATGAGTTAGAACGAGGCGAAACCTAATCGGCGTTAACTTGGCAAGGCCCAGTCTTTGTAACATTGACTTCGTAACAATTGTGTTTATTTTACCTTCAAGTGGTAACCAAGAGATCTGGTTTCATCCAACCGGATTTGACTTGCTAAACTTATAAGTGCGAGTGTTGATAACAAGACGAAAACAGCAACAGTATAAAAAGCCTGGCCAGCATGATAGGCACGAAATATTCGCCCTGCTATCCTCAGGTGAACACTTGGTTTGCCTTCCAAGTTGTGGATAGGGCTTTGGGCTAAATACGAAGTCATGATCGTGCTGGGAGATAGGATAGATAGGGAGCTACCTGGGAAATGGGTATCCATTAGTAGATCTAAGGATTATTTGCTTGAAATCGCCTAAGCGCCATCGGTTTTTTGAGATCCCCTGGAATAGTTGGACTAATGGAAGTCTCTTATATTTAATCACAGAAGAGTCTCCAGGATTTGCGCTTGGACTACCTCAGTTCCTTTCTGTATGCTGACATGGTCTCTTTTAGGTTTATTGAAAAGTTGTCTACACTTCTGCCTAAGTATTCCTAGATTTTTAGACCACCATGGAGGTTTTTGTTTCCCTCTAGGTTTCCTTAATGGATAAGAGGATGACAGTGATTCGTTGAAAGCAAATGTTAGCTAATCAACAAGTTTATCAAGCTCCTGGTTGCTTCTTAGGGATACCAGTCGTTTCATATTTTTCCTATATTTTAGCCAATCGGTTTTTCGATGATTCATTGCCAATATTACAGAGCAAGAGATTTGTATTCAAAGATAATCAAAGAGTAACTCACCTCGTTCATTTACATCAAAACTGCCCCAGATTGTGTGTTGTGCGTTAGCATAACTTCCAGGATGAGTCTATCTTTTTGCCTCTCCGAATCTGCGATCACCTTCCTCAGATTTTCTTTAGGGAGGGTCCCACATGGTCATGGGCGAGAAATGCCGAAACCAACCAGTAATTCCGTATCAGCTTTCAGTTGATCTGCAGTTATATCTCGATCGCTTTAATTGGAAGTAAGTAAACATTTAGGCTATTCTTAGCAAGTATACAGGCTCATGGTTTACCTTTGTCCTTTGCGTAATTAACAACGATCAAATATTTCCCAATAATCCAACGGACGCTCATAATTATAACAGTATTTCACAATAATCCAATATCAATAATTGAACGGAAATTTATCTAAAATAAAGACAACGCCGACGCAGATTGCCCATTTGCTTCACACGTCAAATCAGTGGTCGCATTCACAATGGATAAACAAGTCGTTGACCCAAGGTTCCTGCATCAGGACAACATCTTCTCCGTTTGTCGTTAGTCGGAGAAGAAGTGCGACCGAAGCCTTTCTAGAGTGGTGGAGGTTAATCTGTGGTAATCGCAGCATTTTTTCTAAAATCCGAGGAAGCCAAAAGGAAATCCTCCATCAAAGAATAACTGATAATGGATTCTGGCTCCATGGTTTTACTGTTGGGAGACAGAGTGCTGTTATGAGTTCTCTCCGGTTTTGATGAAACTAGTCCATCTTCTAGAGATGAACACCTGTTGACGGGCAAAGGAGATCAAGATTCAACAATTTTACGAGCTGTAGTCCGCATTGGACATTTAAGATGATTAGGGCATTAGTGCGAATGGGAACCAACACTCCAGCCCTAAAATCTTCGATTCCCAGCCAAGCGTTGGACGCAGCAGAGGAATACATCAACCAATTTGAAAGCCGCAATTGAAAGCAGTTAGCTAAGAACCGGTCTAATTGAAGAGTCTTTTTGGTTTAATCAGTGGATTTGTTAAACTCTTCCCCTAAATGCTGATTCTGTATATGCATATTATATGCTCTTGAAAATCTCTTCTCGCGGATAATAAACTTCCACCATATGTAGTTGAAACCCTTATAATATAAAATACAACGTTTTCTTTATAATTGCAGCTAAATAGCAGCATCTGCTGGACCTTATCAAAGTCATTAAAAGAAAGCTTTGAGAAATATGGAAAATGAAAATGAAGAACACCATGATCTACCGTTTCGTGAAATCTTTGAAGCAGCCTTTTCTGCATCCAGTCTTTCTAATAGCTATGACATAGAACCACGCCCAAACGACGAACGTAAGTTATTGATACAACAGGCTGGCAGTGTTCTTAACATTCTACTCCCAACAGCATATGATCTGTTCGCCTACAGTCAGTATTCCCAAAGGGAGCCAGTAGGATTGCAATACGTCAGTTAAGAAATATACTTCACAACCCTTCAGTTCAACGCATTATTCACACGTTAACCTATTTTCAGAATACAATGCACTCGGAACCATATATATCACAAATGTTTCCAATTTCTTACCACAATCAAATGATTTCACCACATCTTCAAAGGAGGAATGCCATTGGTGGACCCCAAGAACGCTACCAGGTGGACTTGATGAGCCGCGACCCCTGGCTATCGTGCCGGAAATGTCGGCCAGAAGCGTGCAATTGTCCGCGAGATTCATCCAGGTAAGGACCGCGTAATTTGTCCTCCCATTTAATGGAGATATCCATGTTTCTCTTAGAGAATCTGCCTATCAAATGACATCAAGAAGTCGTCAGCCAGAGATTCCATCATTCCCCGGAGACACAACCACTACCAGCAGTACCAATCATCGCAGTACTAGTAGTAGTACTGGAGGAGATTTAATGCCAATAGTCGATGTATCAAATCATCTAGATTTCTCAACGCCGCATTCGTGTTGGACATCATCGAATGGGTACGAGTACACTGGAAACTCGTATGCGCATCCGCCACCAGCAATGTCACATTACAATCATCATTACCATCATCAGGCGCCGCTTCCGCCATCAACAGAGACACCTTCACATCATCTACACAATCCGCAGCCGGAACAACCACCTGCACAGCCACAGCCAACAGCAGCAGCACCACCGGTGTTGGTGATTACAACATCCAGCGGCAATCTAGTTAAGACTGAAATAAATCCCGATGGAATGTACATTAGCAGCAGCAGCAGTAGCAGTGGCTGTAGCAGTAATGGCAGCATCAATGCTTCGCCACCAACGCCATTGCCTGCTGCAATGGACAGGTATGATGAAGAATCAAACACGGCTGTTGAGTATCCCCGCCAAAATGTCGCAAACAAAACTGCAACCATAGCTTATGCTGGCACAAAACCCAAGCTGCCGGCTTCCGGTTCGGCAGTAACTGCCGACATTGAGATGTCTTTAGCACAACAAAGCCAAGTACCGAGTAGCAGCTCTGGCAGCAAAGTGTCAACCACAGAACCAATACAATTTGATTCAACCAGTGGCTGTGACAATGGTAGCAGCAGTAGTAGTAGTAATACCACCAGTAGTAGTACTATTATAAAAGACTTGCAAATTAAACAGCAAGAGCAGGATACTAATATAGGTCCGTCCGGCGAAAATGTCCCCTCTACCACAAGCTCAGTTCCATCTACAGAGCCGTCGACGAGTTACTACGACTCTTCATCACTGCCAGGCCCAAGTGGTCTGCAGAAGAGAAGCCAGGATTATATATTAAACCATTCTACAAGAAGTGCTGCGTTATTTGACGAGTTGATGGGTATCTATTCTCACCTACCTGATACTGATTCATCGGATGATGAGGACGTTGTTGTAGTTAATTTACGTAAGCCTATGGCCACATGCGTAACACCAAAGTTGAACTTTTATCAGAATCGCAATAGTTCCAGCAATGAGAGACCAGCGAAAAAGATTGCAGTTTCATGTCACAATGTTGGTGGTGCAGCCTCTTCAAGCATAGTAGCCGAATGTTCATCTTCATCACGCTCAAACGATGTTCTTACAGCGCCCGATTTACAATTAGATTGGTTATCAGACTCAACTGGCGATGATGATGATGTGGTATTTGTACATTCCACACGGGAGCCAATCGTTTCTATTGATCTAACCAGTGATGACGAAACCGGATACGAGTACAAACCCTCTGTGTTGGTGAGTAGGTTTTAAAGTCCCATTAGTTTTATCAACCATTCGTACATTGGAATAATTCTTTTTTTTTTATTATTTCTATATACAGCAATCGACACCCTCTCTGGCGTCGTCATCTACATCGTCTACCCTGCAGCGAGGAGGGCAGCAAGTACCACCTACACCAACTGAGGTCACCTCCTCGTCGACACCTAATACTGGAGCAGCGGATGGACATTCCTACCACCATGATTTTCATCCATATAATCGTCGTTATGAAGTCTCATCAACATCGGCGGCTTCAGCCAGTGGTCCAGGTTGCGCTTACGATAACTATCGTTACAATGTGAATCGTATTCGACCGAATGTATTCGGGCATATAATTGGACCGCCTCGGATTGGGCCGTATCACGCACGCACTCAACGACTACGAACAGTGTCTCCACCAGATTTTCCAATGCCCATTAATGCCTATCGTGGAATTTGTCAGCGTGATCGCTTCCACGAAGAAATCCAACCATATGTTTACTCAGATCAAATGGTTCCCGATATGTTTCCTCAAGTAGAGTATTATCCTCGTCCATCGACTCAATGCCATCGTGGGCAATGTCACCGTGGGCAATCATCCACAGTAGCAGTGGCATCGCCGGCAACAACTGCTCCTTCTCCTTCTTCAGCAACTATAGTTCCACCCGCTGCGTCTGCATGTGCGGCTTCGGCGGCACCTGCTGCTTCCTCTTCACATGTTGGATCATCAACTGAAGCACCTGCAGAGCAACACCCACCGCCACCGCGACGAGCCAATATTCGATCGCCGCCTATAGCACATCTAACAGAGAGTTCCAATTATCCACCTTATTTTGTGCGTGACATCAATGGTCCGCTGCGTTCGTTGACTCGTCGCTATCCAACATCTAATGTATCAGCGCCACATCATCCCCATCACCGGGTGGGCGTGGCTCCACCGCCCTATCTAGTGCATCAAAATCTCTGGTGTCGCCAACAAACCATGCAGGAAATACATCGTCGTCACCTAACGCCAACACCAACCACACCAATTGACTTGTCATCAAATCGCAGCCTTCCTACCTATCGGTCTCGTTCGATGGCAAACATTTGTGGATGTGTGCACTGTAGGTCGGGCCCAGTCTCTAGTTTAGATCCGGTAAGTTGCACAAAAGAACAGCGTTCACAGCATTCATTTAATTTATTGCCTTCTTCTCACTAGGCATATCAGATGGTGAGCTTATCCAGTTCATTTGAGCCGCCACCTACAACACAGCCCCGACAGAGGACCGCTCCAGCTGTTCATCATCATATGATACATCATTATGCACTGCCGGCGGCACCAGTGCGCTTGGAAATCGGCTTGCGGGCACCGCTGACAAGCCTTAGATCGATTGAAGATATCGGATCTAGAATTGTTTTCGGTCCAACATTAAGACCCAATCGCGGCGCCTCATTGGTAAACATGCAGTAGAAGTATTCCACCTAATTGAAAGCTTACATGGGATTTTCTTCCTTTCAGGAAATTATTGAACGAAACACTCTACCGCACAAATACAAACGCGTCCGCCGTGAAAGTGAATCGGATGAAGATGCCGAAAAGTGCGCAATCTGTTTGTCTTTGTTCGAAATTGATAACGATGTTCGGTGAGTGTTTTTTTTTTCTTGTTGCTTGGAATTTAATTTAGGAATTGAGTTTTGTAACGAGAATAAGAGGTTGAGGTGTTAAAGGGTGTTGTACTACCAACAAAATAATTAGACTGAATGATCTGAAAAAAAATCTGTAAACTGCTGTAAGTTTTGTCGACAAGCTCGATAAGTCCTTAGATTATCGTTTTCCTCCCTCGGAGCATGAGCCCATATATTTAAGGCTTATGTTGGCGAATTTTACCTTAATTTTGGATTGTCTATAGGCGTTCGCTGATATCCTTACAGCAGCCGCAGCCGAAAAGTCACCATGTCGCTGGCGGTATTTTGTTCGTCCTCCTTTCCCGGGCGCATCCCATCGAAATTCCTGAATGTCTGATTTGTAGCAGCTTAGGGTGCAGATACGAATATGTCCTTTTTTCATTTGCATCGTAAGCGAACGAGAGTTGATACGCAGGAGAAAACTAGAACTGCTCAAAAGGCTACAAATGAATTAGAAACAATTCCAAAATGGTAAAAATCTGTGTTAAATGCAATACTGGCATTATGTCTGCTGATTCTGTTGTTTGCGGTGGGATTTGTTGGAGGAAGTTTCACACACATTGTGTAAATTCAGCGGCCCTCCCACTTATAAATTCAACTGCTACAAGTGCAAAACCTGCAGTAATATACCATTATTGGGTTTGATTTCGCAACTGAGTTATATAACTAAAGAGCTCAATAGTTTACAAATGGAAATTCGTAAAATAAAGTGTGTTCGCGAAGTGCCAGTGACATGCAAACGAAATGCATCGGTAGCATCTCTATAATATCGATATTCCTTAAGAAAGGGCCACTGAAGGCAACAAAAAATAGAGTGTCGCGTAAAAACCATTAACATAAAAATTGCGCACAGAATAAAAAAAATCATTATAGGCAATGACACACCCAAACGAATCTTTTTGCTGCACCAAGGAAATTATTGCATGCAGCATGACATAATGCTGCGTGCAGAGTAGACATAACTGAAAGCGCGGTAATTAAGTATTTTATACAGAATCTTGTAGTCTAAAAAGACGTGCAAGTACCATGTGGCAAATCAACTTTTGATTTAGGTTAGGTTAGAGTTTCTGCCAGCGATTCGCTAGCAAACCTAGACCAGTTTTTGGTCCATTGTGATACCACGTGGATCTTGTGCATTCTCCTTCTTACCTGTAAGAAAACAAATCGGAGCTATTATTGAAACGGAGGAGACTTCTCGCTTACATGTTTGTCAAACCGCAGAGATTTTAAAAGCCTGGATCTTCTTAAATCCAGCTTTGGCCAAATTTGTTTGGTTATTTGACACGTCTTGCCAAGACTCCATCTGAGATTTGATTTGCTTAAAGCATGCTGCTGTAAAAGATTTTGATAAACTGTCTGTTGTGACAATGACATTTTTTACCATCATCAATGTCGCTATACAGCTCGTATAGTTCTTGGTTGAATTTCCATAGCCCGTCAACGTAAATGGGACGTAAGTTTTTTCTCTCTTTCTGTAGTTCAGCAGCGTAGAGCAGGGCTGTGATGATCAGGGCCTCACATAGGATCTCCTTAATAGTACGAGTTTGGGCTTTACTATTGCATTGCCTTCAAAGCCCGAAGAAACAGCGGTTGGCAAGAGTAATACTTCGTTTAATATCTGCCGAGATGTTGTCAGACGGAGCCAAGTAGGCAAAGTCCCCTACTAACTCAAAGTTATATCTGTCAATAGTGAAATTCTTTCCAATTCTTCGATGTCCTTTCGTTTTAAGACTAAGAATATGCTGTCATATTCTTAGTCTTAAACTTATTTATTGCTTAACACATTTTTCTCTAAACTAGCAAACGTGACAATGACATCACGTCGAGTCCTACCAATGATGTCAATATCGTCGTCGTATGTGAGTAGATGCACCGACTTTTGGAAGATTGTGTCTCTTGTGTTGGCTCGGGGTTTTGCACAATACTCTCAAGAATGAAATTAAAGAATTCATAATATTTCATTTGAGCTTTTTTTGTACAAATAGCGATAAAACAATGTAAGGCAGGAGATATTTCGACGATATTCAAGCGAAACCAATGAGTTCGCTATTCTAAATGTCGCATATAAGTTGTTTCGCACGCGTATGAATCCTATCTAAGAGGTGCAATGTTATTTTTGGTGCACCAGAACAGACGTGGGCGTTGAACTCAAGTTTAGGGCGTATAAACGCTTTAAATATTGTGGCCAGATCAGAAGGGGTTTGGTCAAGGAGCTCATAGAAGCAATCGTTAGCTATATCATCTTTTTCCTCCGTCGGGGCGTAAGCGAATATAAGGCTTATGTTGGTGAATTCGGCCTTTTAATTGTCAGTCAGTTGGACTTAAATAATGTCAAACAAAATTCGAGTCTCGTTCGAAAATCGGATATTTGTTGGCAAATAGCTTGGCATTACCGGCATTCATAGATGGTAGAATTTGAAAGCAGAATCGTAAATAAGTTTCGAATAGAATCAAAAGTAGAATCGAATTACATAGTAAGGCCTCAGTCTTTATTTTTGTACGATCAGCGACTTTCTGACCGTTTGGTGAAAAAATTTACTTTTGCGATCGTAGGAAAATTCCCACCAGCGAAGGGATTTTTAGGTAGTTGTGCCTTCTTTTCGGAATCGATCGATTACGAACAAAAGTTTCGTACGCGCGAGATCTACGAGAAACGACGACGAAACTGATACACAGAGAATAGTCCGAATAGTTCGGTTTTACACGCAAGAAGACCTTGCAATGTGCTTTATTGCTCTATTTATACAATATAATTGGTATAAAATTTAACGAACACAATTCAAATTAATATGGCAAGTATTATAATTAGAGCGCCAAAATTCAAATATGCTACTTTTCTAGTACAAAACAAGTATTAAAATGTTCATGTTTGATTCTATATAATTCAAATAGTTTTGATGATGAAGTGCTCCAACATTCCGCCTCCTTTGAAAGGACCCTTTCAAGCAGGAAGAATGGCAAGTTTGCGAATTGGGCGTCTGATAATTCCTCTTGGCGTCCGGATATCGGCAACTCTCACTTTTCCGTCTTGACCAGGGATGGTTTTGATGACTCTTCCAAGCAGCCACTGCTGAGGGGGACGGTTGTCTTCATGCACTATCACCATCGTGCCAACGAGAAGATTTGGTGTTGGAGTTGACCACTTCGACCGCTGTTGCAGTTCGACAACGTATTCATTGGACCAGCGCTTCCAAAAATGCGTCTTAACAGCGTTGATGCGACGCCATCGCTGAAGGTAGCTGACATTAGTTACGTCATTTGGTGCTTCGGGAATGGCTTTTAATGGTGCCCCTATGAGAAGATGTCCAGGGGTCAGTGCTTCGAAGTCGTTGGGATCTGTTGACAGCGGAGAAATGGGCCGGGAGTTCATCACGGCTTCGATTTCGACCAGTGCCGTCGAAAGTTCCTCAAATGTCAGCTTGGCGTTGTGAAGACTTCGGTACAGATGACTCTTTGCGACCTTGACTGCAGCTTCTTAGATTCCACCAAAGTGTGGAGCCCTAGGTGGGATGAGACGAAAATTTATTTTTTCATTAAAGCAAAAGTTTAAAATAGTTTCATTAGAAGTTTTTCGAAACAGCATGTTGCGGAGTTCAATAAGTTTTGAGTTGGCCCCCACGAAATTTGTTGCGTTATCGCAAATGATTTCATATGGAAGACCTCGACGACCAATCATGCGTTTGAGCGATGCGATGAATGCGTCTGCAGACAAATCCGAAACTGCTTCAATATGTACAGCTTTCGAAGCCAGACAAACAAAGACAGCTATATACGTCTTATAGGGAACCTTGCCACGAATCCTGTAAAACGTATATATTGGACCACAAAAATCCACACCACAGCGAGAAAATGGCCGAGATGATATTACCCTTTCAGCGGGTAGATTTCCCATAACCTGCTGAAGTAACTTTGGACGGTATCTAGTACAGTGTATGCAGTTTCTGACGACTTTCCTGGCGATGCATTGACGATCCAGAATCGTTGTCTGATCAACGCAACTACAGTTTTGGGACCCGCATGGAAGTTAGAAATGTGTATGTCCCTTACCATACACATGACAAAGTTTGAATCCTTTGGAAGAAGAATAGGGTATTTTTGTTCTTCCGGAACATTTGCGTTCTTCAATCGACCTCCGACTTTCAGCAACGGAATTCCCTTCGGTTCACCAATGAATGGATTCAACCATTTTGTTGTTCCTTTCAGCTGCCTTCCATGATGAATCGCGTTGATTTCTTCAGCGAAGTTATAGTTTTGGATGATCCATACTATTTTCTGAAGAGCCAATTCGAGTTCCATTGGAGTAAGTAATCCAATATTTTCTTTTGATCGATGTCGCAATCTACAAATAAATCTAAGGACGTAACAGAAGATTGTAATTACTTTTCGATGAGAACTATATTTGTTGATTATCTCCAAGAGATATGGTGTGCTTTCATATTGAATTCTTCCTATCAAAATAGTTTTTCTCTTTTCCAAAGAAAGGAGTTCCTGTGGAAGCTCAAAACAAGGACTCAAAGGCCATGTTTCGGGTCTTTTCAGTAAAAATTGAGGTCCAGAAAACCTAATAGAGTCTCGTAGTTCCTGGATCGTGCAACCTCGTGACACTATATCAGCGGGATTTTCCTTGGTAGGAACATGTCTCCAAACGATGTCCTGCGAACGTTCTTGGATTTCAGCTATGCGATTCCCGACGAAAGTTGTGAATTTGGACGAATGAGTGGAAATCCAATGCAGCACAATACTCGAGTCAGTCCAAAAATATATTTTCGTATACGATTTTTTGAATATTGGCTCCACCTTAGACCACAATTTTGATAAAAGGTGAGCACCGCACAGCTCAAGTCGAGGAAGTTGCTTCTTTTTTGCAGGTGCTACTCGAGACTTTGCGACTAAAAGTTTGACGACAGTTAAACCTGATGTATCTGTAGTTCTGGTGTAGATACAACACCCATACGCGTGCAACGACGCGTCACAAAATCCATGGATTTGTACATCCTGTTTATTCGCAACTAACACGAATCGTGGAACCGATAAATTTTGAAGCGAATACAAATCTATATATATAAAAATGGATCTTGGTTTGTTCGGATGCTTAAAACTCGAAAACGACTGGACCAAATTGGATAATTCCTTCTGCGGATTTTGTTCGTAATTGCTCCGCGAAGGTTTAGGAAAAAAAAAAAAAAGGTGGCGCTGTAGGCGGTCAAAACATCGTTCGACGGGCCAGCTTGTCCTTCATAAATTACCGCCACTCCTCCTCGACTTCATGAGGAACGGCAGAATCCCAGTCCAGTTTTTCAATCCAGACCTTTTGGAGAAGAATTTTTGCTGTGATTATTATAGGGCTAAGTAACCCCATTGGATCAAATAGGGCAGACGATACTGATAACATAGATCTTTTCGTACATGGCGAGTAAGATCTACTGTTTTGGTACGAAAACGAAAAGTTGTCATCACAGGGATCCCAAGTGATCCCAAGAGTACTCGTTAGGTTCGAGTCGGTTACGACTATATTTTTGTTTTCAGAATCCTTTTCCGAAAATTCGAACGCATTTGCGTAGTTGCTGTGCCATTTTGAAAGCTCAAGGCCTGCTGATTTTAAAATCGTTACCACTTCACGTTGAATTTGTCGCAACTGCCCTAGATCGTCAGCTCCAGTAAGCATATCGTCGACGTAGAAATCCGAGCGAAGTATCTTGGATCCTAAGTGGTACTGATCTGCAAATTTGTCAGCAAGATAGATAAGTGAGCGAATAGCTAAAAATGGTGCCGAATAGCTAAAATCAGCTTGCTCCTCTGTCCACTTTGACTTGCGTCCATCCACTGCTTCCAGCTCCCAAAACCTTTCGACGAATGCGTCCAAGGAGTATTCTGTTGAGTTCATATGACACATTTGCTTGTCGTTTTTCAGCTTGATCTTGATCTCCCAGATACAATCCATCCTAAATGAGTCTTCTGCAATGAGGGTAGTTCAGTTCCCAATTTGATCTGACCTACCAAAAGTAAATCAAAGAAGGCCTCAGCTCCAAGCAGCAAATCTATTGGCGAAGGTTGATTGAACATCTCATCTGCAAGCTCAATATTGTTGGGTAGATTCCAATTCGAAATGTTCAGCTTTGAATCAGGTTGGTACCCAGTGATGGTTGGCGCGACGAGGAATTCCAGCGATAATTCAAAATTGTTGAATCTTGATCGAATGGTGGTTTGAGTGAATGAATTGATCTTAGTTTCGGTTGATCCGATTCCTACAATGTCGACATTCCTTCTTTGTTTCTGCAAATCTAAAGATTTGGCAAAACGCTCATTTATAAAATTGACTTGAGAACCCGAATTTAACAACAATCGTCCTATTTGGAAACTTCCAAAGCTATCTCTGACCAAATCCAACGCCGTAGCTAAAATGACCTGTGCAGTTTTAGAAGCAGGCTCCTTCTCCAACGCCGAATTAGCAGCTGCGGAACTTGTTGTTGGTTGCTCGTTTTCTGATATTACTACATGTTGCTGTTGTGTACGATGCAATAAACTATGGTGTGTCTGTCTGCATGTCTTACAACGATATGAAGATGGGCACTTAGACACCGTGTGACCCTTACCTAAGCAGTTTAAACAAAGGCCTAGCTTCTTAACATTATTAAAACGATCTGGTATTGAAAGTTTAGTAAAAACGCTGCAATTGCTAATAAAATGACTAGCATCTTTGCAAAAACTGCATATTTTTTGCGTTACTGATAATGAGGTTTGTGGGCGGTGGCTATTAACCGATTTAATTTTAACCGACAATTTTTTATTTTCTGAGCGATGTTGCTTACTATCCTGTGCCTCAAGGTAAAGGCAGCGCTTGCTCAAAACCTCTGCGCATTTATCCCAAGTAGGTAGTGCCTTGTAATCGCACTGCTCCTCCCATTTGGCTTGTGTGTCTCCGTCGACTTTGGACATAGTAATAAAAATTATGATAGCATTGCATATATCCAGATGAGTACCTAGTGACTTTAATGAACTATACAAGGCTGAGATATTGTCCACTAAATTGCGCAGCTGAGATGAAGACGGCTTTGACATTGTTGGTAGCTCAAAAAGTTGAGTTATGTTCTCCGCGAATATGAGGCAATCGTTGTCATATCGAGCTTTAAGTCTTGCAAGAGCTTTTGGATAGTTTTCCTCTGTGACTTGGAATGCCTTTACTGTGCCTAGGGCATGACTACTCAAGCATGTGAGCAGATAATTAAATTTTTCAATAACTGACAGGCTTGGATCACTGTCAACGAGTTTTGAAAATGAATTTATAAAATTTTTATATTCGGAATATATGCCGCTAAATTTAGGCAGGCTTAGTTTTTGTAAATGGTTCACCGATTGTGGCACCGAGAATGTAGTTTCCATAACACTACCTCGTCTTGGACCTAACGCAGTTATTATTTTTGTTTTTGTTAAAATATAGAGATCTTCGAGATCTCCTCTACCGGTATCCGCAGGATCCAAGCGTTCTATTTGAGTTTGGTATACTAGAACTTGCTTAAAATAGGATTCAACTATTCTAAGCGACATTCCAATTCAGTGGGAGTAAATTCATCCTTTAAATTGTTCTTTATCCTAGTAATGCTTCCCTTGGAAGAGGAACGCATTTGCTTCAGTTCTTCAATTGAAAGTTCTGCCATTACAAACGTAGATTTAATTGTTTAACTAATCAAAACGAATTAGTAATAGCGACGAATATTTGCTAACGAATATTGATAAAATATTAGAGCACCGACAATGAATGATAAGTGAACCAATCAGCTTTGTGAAAAGTTTTTTTTTTTCACGCTTCTATTTAATTGTTCAATTACGAATATATATTCAAATAAATATCAATTAATTGTATTTGATTATATTCAAAATAAATGAAATGTTACAGCGAAACTAAAGTTGATCGACGATAAGTATCCGAATCCAAAATGAAATAGCGGATTTGCTGCAACAAAACTAACTGACATGTATCAATATCTGCCTAAGTTAGTCCCATATGAAACCGATGATACTTGCAAATGAAATGGAATGTATTCGAGATGTATTTCTATTCAACAATTGCAATACAATTCTAATAAGCGATGAAATGCTGCTTCTGCATTAAACCGAGACTTGAATGTATTATTCAACTTATGAATTTATGTTTAAATCCCACGATGATAGAATTTAATCCAAATGCAATCCAACAGATCGAAACCGAATTTTTAAATCAACTCGATATGTATTAATAATAATCAATTAGTCTGCTTCCACACGTTGACTGGTGAGTCAAGACTTTTTTCGAAGTTCTCTTTGTTAATTTTCTTCAGTGAGTCTCGCGCTTTTACACGACGACTTTTTCTCTTGACTCAAATTTGACATTCCTCTTTTATTCTGCTTGAAAAAAAAAACACCAGCAACCGAACAAATATACGCAAGTAGCCGAAACTGACTCTCCGAGCAACGAAATTATATGAAGCAACATGATGATAACAAGAAGGAAGAGAAAAGAAAACGTCAAAAAGAGTCGCTGAAAATTTTGCCCACGACTCACAGGGCAAAATATTTTTCCTCTCAACTTTTCGAATTTTCTTTCTCTTTTGCACTCATGTGAGTCGTGAGTCTACGTGTGAAAGCAGACTAAGTCTTGAGAGGTTGAGAGGAAAAATATTTCGCCCTGTGAGTCGTGGGCAACATTTTCAGCGACTCTTTTTGACGTTTTCTTTTCTCTTCCTTCTTGTTATCATCATGTTGCTTCATATAATTTCGTTGCTTGGAGAGTCAGTTTCGGCTACTTGCGTATATTTGTTCGGTTGCTGGTGTTTTTTTTTTCAAGCAGAATAAAAGAGGAATGTCAAATTTGAGTCAAGAGAAAAAGTCGTCGTGTAAAAGCGCGAGACTCACGGAAGAAAATTAACAAAGAGAACTTCGAAAAAAGTCTTGACTCACCAGTCAACGTGTGGAAGCAGACAAAGCAGACATAACGACGAAATGTGGAACGTAAGAGATTACACCGAACTTTTTGTGGATTATAATTTTGATTTTCTGCGACGAAGTAAACGCATTAATACAATTTTATATTTGATCTTACTTACTTACTTACTTACTTACTTAAGTGGCGCTACAGTCCGGAATGAACCTGGGCCTCAACCAACATGCCTCTCCAATTAGCCCGGTCCTTAGCTAACTGCCTCCAGTTGCGCACTCCAAGTTGGTTGAGGTCGGTTTCCACTTGTGCGCGCCACTTAAGGCGAGGTCTTCCTCTACTGCGTCCGACGTCTGGCTGGGAATCGAAGACTCTGCGAGCCGGAGTATTGGTGTCCATTCGTTCTACATGTCCTAGCCATCTTAAACGTCCAATGCGGAGTTTTTTGACCAGGGGCATGTCGCTGTACAGCTCGTATAGTTCTTGGTTGAATCTTCGTCTCCATAGCCCGTCAACGCAAACGGGACCGAAGATTTTTCGAAGAATTTTCCTCTCGAATCTACCAAGGATTTCTTCATCCGCTTTTGATACGGTCCATGCTTCAGCGCCGTAGAGCAGGACTGGGATGATCAGGGTCTTATATAGGGTTTCCTTAGTAGTTCGAGTGAGGGCTTTACTACTAAATTGCCTTCTTAGCCCGAAGAAACAGCGGTTGGCAAGAGTAATTCTTCGTTTAATTTCTGACGAGATGTTGTTGTCAGAGTTAATAGCGGAGCCGAGGTAGACAAAGTCCCGTACTACCTCAAAGTTATATCTGTCAATGGTGACGTTCTGTCCAATTCGTCGATGTTGTGAGTCCTTTCGTGATGACAGCATATACTTAGTCTTACCCTCATTTACTGCTAAACCCATTTTCGCCGCTTCCTTCTCTATACTAGCAAACGTGGCTATGACATCACGTTGAGTCCTGCCAATGATGTCAATATCGTCAGCGTATGCTAGTAGTTGCACCGACTTTTGGAAAATTGTGCCTCTGGTGTTGGCTTTGGAGTTTTGCACAATTCTCTCAAGAATCAGATTAAAGAAGTCACATGACAGCGCATCGCCTTGCCTAAATCCTTTTTTGGTATCGAATGTGTCGGTGAGGTCGTTTCCGACCCTGATGGAGCAGCGAGAATTCTCCATCGTCATCCTACACAAACGGACGAGTTTGGGCGGTATACCAAAACTAGACATGGCTCTATACAGTTCGTCTCTATAAATGCTGTCATATGCGGCTTTGAAATCGATGAATAGGTGGTGGGTATCGATTTGGACTTCTTGAGTTTTTTCCAGGATCTGCCGAAGTGTGAAAATTTGATCGGTTGTGGACTTTCCTGGCCTAAAACCACACTGATAAGGGCCAATCAGGTTGTTGGTAAACGGTTTCAGGCGTTCACATATTACGGCAGATAGGATCTTGTAGGCGATGTTGAGGAGACTTATGCCTCTGTAGTTGGCGCAGTTCAGAGGGTCTCCTTTTTTGTGGATCGGGCAAACGATGCTGAGGTTCCATTCTTCAGGCATATTTTCATCCGACCAGATTTGGCTTATGAGTTGGTGGATGTTACTTACCAAGTCATCTCCGCCGGCCTTATAGAGCTCAGCGGGAAGGCCGTCATTTCCGGCAGCCTTATTAAGCTTGAGTTTAGATATTGCTATCCTCACTTCACTCAGGTCGGGTGGTTGGCAGTTTTCGCTGTCGTTGCCAATATTGAATGGTTCGTTCTGCCTGACAGCGGAATGTTGTTCGTCATCGCCGTTTAACAGTCTGCAGAAGTGGTTCTTCCATATCCTCAGCATCGACTGTGTCTCAACTACAATATTTCCTTGTTCATCTCGACAGGATTCTGTTCGAGCCTTGTATCCTTGGCTTTGACGTTTTACACTTTGGTAAAACTTGCGAACATCGTTCCTGGAGTGGCACCTCTCTATATCCTCGATCGCGCGCTTTTCTTGCTCTTTTTTCTTCTTGCTGAAAAGCCGATGTTCTTCCCTTCTTCTTTGCCTATAGAGCTCAATGGCAGCTCTCGTCTTCACCTGCAGCTTAGCCTTGTAGGCCTCGTTCTTGGCTGCGAGCATCTGTCGGCATTCCTCATCAAACCAGGGGTTTCTTGCTGGTGGGCGCGAGAAACCTAGCACTTCAGTTGCGGCTGATCTAATGGCCTGTTGGCATCGTTGCCATTGCTCTTCGACATTCGATGCTGGTGGTATGGTGTTAATCGAGAGGTTAAGGGATACGCGTTGTGCGAAGGTCTTATATTTGATCGCAACTATAAATTGATGTATGTTTTAACATGTTGTTTCAGCAATTTTTAAATGTATTTATTGCATGTAACATATATTTTGTAATTGCAATACATCTCCTAGTATATGGAATGTGCGTTTTATACTAACTTGAACTAAATTAACTATTGATTTAGTTGGTTTTTTTTATTTTTTTTTTCGTAACGCACATTCTTATATTTTGGAGCGAATATGACGTACCTTGCAGGGAGGAATACTTATCTTTCCCTGTGTTTTTATTTAATGCTGAGTGCGGGTGAGTGGTGATGTTCTCCGAGATGATTTTCTGCTCCCTTTTTCTTCCTTCTTCGTCCTAAAGCGATTTGGTTTTTAATGCTCCCTTCGGTTTTCCTGCCCGCCTTCACGAAACCCGAATACCGAGCGCGACTCACTTTCACTGTCTTTTTTGTCTCTTTGTCTTTTTGTTTCACTTATGTGTATAGTTTTTATTGTTTTTTGCACTAATAATATGTCACTTTGTCTTCAACGATTTATAAAACTTTAGATCGATATATCCCGAAAAAACACGTTGGGCGCCAAAAAAATGTACGATCAGCGACTTTCTGACCGTTTGGTGAAAAAATTTACTTTTACGATCGTAGGAAAATTCCCACCAGCGAAGGGATTTTTAGGTAGTTGTGCCTTCTTTTCGGAATCGATCGATTACGAACAAAAGTTTCGTACGCGCGAGATCTACGAGAAACGACGACGAAACTGATACACAGAGAATAGTCCGAATAGTTCGGTTTTACACGCAAGAAGACCTTGCAATGTGCTTTATTGCTCTATTTATACAATATAATTGGTATAAAATTTAACGAACACAATTCAAATTAATATGGCAAGTATTATAATTAGAGCGCCAAAATTCAAATATGCTACTTTTCTAGTACAAAACAAGTATTAAAATGTTCATGTTTGATTCTATATAATTCAAATAGTTTTGATGATGAAGTGCTCCAACAATTTTGTCTCTGTCTTTCAAACAACTAAATTTAATTATCATGAATATTTTTTCTTTCATTTCAGGCGACTTCCCTGCATGCATCTATTCCACACAGAATGTGTTGATCAGTGGCTGGTCACCAACAAGCACTGTCCAATATGTCGTGTCGATATCGAAACCCATTTAACCAAAGATACAACCAGCTCGTTATGACCCGGTCCCAGGCTTGTGCCACCAGCCTAATCACGTATATCTAAAATAATAAATTAGAAAACAAAATCCACACGATCTAGTAGTAGAGAAAGGGAGAGAATAAATAAAAAAGAATGGAAGTCATTATTAATTATGTTTATTACATTTTTCTGTTAAAATTTGAATTTTTTGCATCCACAATCTCATAAACCCACACAATCGATCATTTGTTATCCATAATCATATGCTTTCGTAAGGTGTTACGTTATCGGTTTTAGTTTTGCTCTCTCAAATTTCCATTGGTATTTGTATAATCAATTTTGTTCTTATTTTTATGTCAACACATATTATTATTATATATTATGCTTCTTTATATTTCTTTGTTATACATATATTTACTAATTATAAAAAAGTTTCTCGTTGGCGGGCATTTGTTTTTCGATTGTTTAAATATTCTGTACTTAGGCTAATTCGATTTATCGAGGTAAAATTAAGTGTATGCTATCCGTTTACATCAGAAAAATAGAATCAACTTCTAAAAATCAAATTGTAGAAAAAAAAAATTGTCATATACTATTATTTTGTTTGTTAATATATTTTTTTCCATGTGCCATATAAACATATTAAGTAAAAAGAAAACATTAATTCTGTTTAAGCATTTTGTATATTGAACGCGTTTGGATTCCAAGGTTTTGGAGAGAGCCAACCAGAACTAGCCTGGAGCTTGGAATACAAACGAATTCTACATTATTCTTGTGTACTTTTTTTTTTATCAAACTTTGTATTTAGTTTTTGTTTTTGTAAGATGAATGACATTCTGAAAAAAGTATATAATTCATACAAAAATCTATACCTACAACAAGTATAATGTTAAGCTTGGGAGTTGTATTACTTTATTAGTTCTAGCACATATTATACATGCATACAAAACAAAACAGTCAGCAAATCAAATAAAAAAACGTAATGAAAAGCAAATAGATATATGTGTGTCTAATAAAAGTACGTTTAATTATTGTAAACTCGCAAAAGGTTTGTTTTTTTTAATCTAAAGGCTGTCTTTTACTCTGTTTGACACTGAGAGCTCTTATAAACTAAAACTCAATGCATCGCTAATGATCTGTAAGAGGAAGAAGATGACGTCTAGCTAGCATCTAGAATACTAGCTCATTGACAATACTAATGGAGTGACTTATTAGTACCTTGACGGTAGATAGGGTGTGGATCTCTGTGTAAAGTATGCACCAGATGAAGGCGGTACGGGACACCTACTACTTTTTCATGACAATCGCGGAAAAATTCCCAAGATGGAATCAATGATGGCGTCTATAGTACCAGTTGGGATGGACAAAGTGAACAACTTCGATATATGCGGACAACGATCAAATCTAAAAATGTCAAACACACTGAGACTGAGATATTGGCGGATGAGCCGAAAGGCCAACAGCAGCGATCAATCCCGTAGTGGATACTAATGGCATCGTGTCCAAGGGGTATTTAATAAATTCGAACTACCCACCCATGGAAAAAAAAAACCATGTAACGAAGCAACCAATATCCTAGTAAATGACTGATTTTATTGTTGACGACCGGCTAAACGAAATAAGGACAACGACGTTCGTATCCGAACCTGGAATGTGAGAAGCCTTATGTTTCCAAGACATTAGCGAACTCATTGCATCAAGGCCAAATTCGCTAACATATGCCTTATATGCGCTCACGCGACGGAGTAAAAGATGATATAGCGAAAGATTGCTTCTACGAGGTCCTTGACAAAACCTATGAGCGACTACCGAAGTATGATGCTGAAATCGTGCTGTGAGATTTTAATGCAAAGGTAGGAATGAATGACATCTTTAGCAGTATTGTCGAAAAAAAACACAGCCTATACGACAACACGTCTGACAACGGACTTAAACTAATTGTCTTCGCTAAGGAACGAAATGCCACTATAGCAAGCACACGGTGTCCTCGATATCCATAAGGGGACATGCCGGTCTCTAGATCAACGAACGGTCAACCAAATTGATTACATTGCGATAGACAAGAGGAACGCATCTAGTAATTTGGATGTCCGAACATTTCGACTGGCTAACATCGACTCGGACCACTATCTTGTTGCAGCCAAGTTAAAAATGCGGACATCCACCACGCCACAACAAACCAGAAATACTGAGAAAAAATTTAATGCCGAAAGACTGCAATCGCAACAGACCGCCAAGGCCTTCGCGCAACGCGTATCCCTTAACCTCTCGATTCACACCATAGCACCAGCATTTAATGTCGAAGAACAATGGCAAACGATGCCAACAAGCCATTAGATCAGCCGCAACTGACGCGCTAGGTTTCTGGCGCCCACCAGCAAGAAACAAGTTTTACCAAAGTGTAAAACGTCATGGTCAAGGATACAAGGCTCGAACAGAATCCTGTCGAGATGAAAATGGAAATATCGTAGTTGAGACACAGTCGATGTCGAGGATATAGAAGAACCACTTCTGAAGACTGTTAAACGGCGATGACGACAACCCTCTGAAGTGCGCCAACTACAGAGGCAAACGTCTCCTCAACATCACCTACAAGAATCTATCTGCCCTAATATGTGAACGCCTGAAACTATTTACCACACTGATCAGTATGGTTTTAGGCCAAGAAAGTCCACAACTGATCAAATCTTCACACCTGGAAAAAACCTAAGAAGTCCAAGTCGATACCCACCATCTATTGATTTCAATGCCGCATACGACAGCATTTATAGTTCGTCTCTATACAGAGTCATGTTTAGTTTTGGTATACCGCCCAAACTCATCCGTCTGTGATGAGAATTCTCGCTGCTCCATCAGGGTCGGTAACGACCTCACCGACACATTCGATACCAAACAACGATTTAGGCAATGCGATGCGCTGTCATGTGACTTCGTTAATTTGATTCTTGAGAGGGTTGTGCAAGACTCCGCAGCCAACATCAGAGGCATAATCCAACGTGATGTCAAAGCCACGTTTGCTAGTATAGAGATACCAAACAACGATTTAGGCAATGCGATGCGCTGTCATGTGACTTCGTTAATTTGATTCTTGAGAGGGTTGTGCAAGGCTCCGGAGCCAACATCAGAGGCATAATCCAACGTGATGTCAAAATCACGTTTGCTAGTATAGAGAAGGAAGCGGAATAAATGGGTTTAGCAGTAAACGAGGGTAAGACAGGATATCCTGTCAACGCGAAAAGACCATCGACGAATTGGACAGAACGTCACCATTGACAGATAAAACATTGAGATAGTACGGGACTTTGTCTACCTCGGCCAACCGCTGTTTCTTCGGGCTAAGAAGGTAATTTAGTAGTAAAGCCCTTAGTCGAACTACTAAGGAGATCCTATATAAGACCCTGATCATCCCAGTCCTGCTGTACGGCGCTAAAGCATGGAGCCTATCAAAAGTGGATGAAGAAATCCTTGGTCGATTCGAGAGGAAAATTCTTCGAAAAATCTCCGGTCCCATTTGCGTTGAGCTGTACAGCAAAATGCTCCTAGTAAAAAAAAACTCTGCATTGAACTTTGAAGATGGCTAGGACATGTAGAACGTATGGACACCAATACCCTGGTTCGCAGAGTTTTCGATTCCCAAGCAGAAGGCGGACTCAGTTGAGGAAAACCTCGTCTTCAGTGCCGCGCACAAGTAGAAACCTACCTCAACCAACTTGGAGTGGGCAACTGGAAGCAGTTAGCTAAGGACCGGGATAATTGGAGAGGCATATTGGTTGAGGCCCAGGTTTATTCCGGACTGCTGCGCTTAATTAACTTAAATAACATAATAAAAAAAAAACACTTTCACTCCTTAACTTTACATTAAGCTTAGTCGTTATGGATTTTTAAGTTTCGGAATTCGTTTTTCATTGAAACAAAATTTTCTCAAAAGAAACAATTTGATTTTTTCTTCGTTTGCCTTTTTATAATTTTTTTCTTACCCACCTTTCTTTAAGTGATAACTAAATTATTTTATACAAAATCTAAGTTATCATGGGTGACCAACAAATTGTATATGAAGTTTCAGTAAATAACGTAACAAGCGATAATGCTAAACTTGGTGAAGGAACAACGATTACACATTGTCCAGAACGCTTTGAACCAAATGATTGTCCTCAAATACCACGTGAAGTGCCTACCTGCTATAACTGCATGAATTGCTGCTACCAACAGCCTCCACGACAGCAAATGTGTCTTCCTGAAGTAAGCTATATTCGACCGACCGCACCTATTGAAACAGAAACTATTTATAAACGGTCATACCTTGAAAACGTTGGGCTCTGCCGTGCAAAACCAATTCGATTCAAGGACACTATTAAACCATTCGAGGGCCAAATGGACACTCATACCATACAAAAGCTTTCATATCCAGAGCACTGCAATATCTCACGTGTGCCACCAATTCGACCTCCTTCGAATGGACTACGATTCGATGGACCTTATCAAGACTTAACCAGTCAGAAAAACGACTACGTGCCAAAATGCTACAGCAAAAGAAGTCCAATAAAGACAGCCGATGGAATTGAAAAATTTAGTGAGCCACTAGAAAAATGCACCGTTAATAAGTTGTCTTATATGCCGTATGACATTTGCAACCACCCTCCGCCTAAACCGATACAACAACCGGCTAATTATATTCGTCCCGACGGACCTGGTGAACATTGTACCGTCCACAAGCTAAGTTATTTACCCGTCCCACTGCCACCGAAGGAAGATATGCCATGGGCAAAATATATTAGAGTGGAACCACCCCGGAGTGATCCATTGACTACGACTCATCAAATGAGCTACATTCCAAACCACAATCCACAGAAAACACCTGCGATTGCTCCAGTGTCTGCGATAAAGATTTTCGGATCTGAAATGGCTGATAAAAATACAGTATACAAGCTAAGTTACCTAAAGTCTGGTGGTATCAAACCGGATCCAATTATGCCACGTCCAGGAATAAGTTTTCCAACTGGACGGATGGAAAAGGGCACTGTGTATAAGGTAGACAGAAAATATTGCAACCAATTCATGCGCTCTCATGTTTACACGTTTCCCATTTACAGCTATCCTATCAACCACAATCCTTCCATGAACGCACGAAACCAATTCGACCAAAGGAAAACCATTGCAAATCAAATGCTCCCATTCAAAAAAACACAACTCAGAAACATGACTATGTAGCGAAACCATGTGGTCGACGTGGTCTTATTATTCCCCCAACGTCGATGTCTACACCCAGTTGTCCCATGGAGAAATGTAGCATCAACAAGTTGTCCTATATGCCAGTGTGTAATCCTATCAAGAGCTACCCGGTTCTTCCGAGGCACGGACTCACTAAATTCGATGCACCTTTGGCAAAGAGCACAACATATAAATTGAGTTATATGCCGGTGCCGATACAACCAAAAGAGCATCTACCTTGGGCCGGACGATCGTCCTGTATTCGGCCAACAGCACCTATGGAAAGGTGTACTATACAGAAATTAAGCTATGGAGCGCCGGGTGTATTTCAAAGGACGGGTAATTGCGGTAAGAGTTTTTTATATTCGTTCGCCTAATTGAACCATTCAAAGCTGACTATGTAGCGTGGGAGGTTTCTGACATAAATATTAGCCAGCTCAATTAGATTATCAAAGAAATAGTTTCATTTGTCTGAGAGAGTTGGACAAGAGCAGAGAAGGTGAGGAATACTTTTCTTCTCCTCTTCGTCCAAGGAGCTCCTACAGGAGCTGTGGGCTAAAAGGCCTACCCATTAGGTCTGTTCCCGTACAAAATAATATTTACTGATTCTTACTGATTTTTACTGCGGAAAATTATTATCATGCTAAACTTGCGTACGGGAACGGTTTTAAGTAAAAATAAGTAAAAATCAGTAAGAATCAGTAAATATTATTTTGTACGGGAACGGACCTATTATGCTGATGGATTTAGCGCTTCTGATTATAGTTTGGCCAGAGTTGGCTGGATGGGGGCTCAGTGGCGCTGTGGTTAGTGCGATGAACTGCCGCGCAGGAGGTCTGGGTTCGATTCCCAGCCGTAGCAACACCTAAATGATTTTTCACTGGCCCTCCTCTCGTGATGATCTGACAAATCATCCGAGTAGTATCAATTATCTCAACTTAGCCGTTCGGAGTCGGCATAAAACAGGAGGTCCCGCCATCGTGCAAGAAGTACACACGCACACATGAATGGTTGTCAGAAAGCTAGGCCCTGGGTATTAACGAGCCTGTTGCGCCAAAAAAAAAAGAGTTGGCTGATATCTGACACGTTAATCGCATCCAGTTTGATCTGTAATGTAGCGAGGGACATAACTAACATATTTACTGGCTGTAGAATACCTGGCAAGCTCATCCACCTTGAAGTTCCCTGGTTGGTCTCTGTGACCCGGCACCCAGAAGAGGGGAATGGTGAAATGCTCTGCCATCTCATTAAGAGATAGTCGGCATTCGTGGACATATTTGAGCGAGATAGATTCCAGTGATTTGATTGCCGCTTGGCTGCCACTGAAGATGTTAGGTTAGGTTAGGTTTGATGGGTTGTTGACGTCCAATTGAGTCGTGAAACTCGCATAGGCCTGCGTGGGCCCATAGCGATACCCTTTATTGTACCTGAAAAGCTGAAAAGAAAGCTGCGTTAGTGAAGGGAGTTATACTTAGGTGATTTGTGCTGCTCCATTAGCTTCAAATATTTGCTCCAACCCGACTTGCAGCAGAAGCTAACGATCCGTGCTGAGGTGTTGTAGCTAGCTCCGTCAAGTCCTCGTAGTAGAAGCTACCGAGGAGTTTGTTACGGCTGTTGCTGATCGCGGTGCAGTGACATAATAGGTGGACGATGTCCTTCCTGCAAAGTTGGTGTGAGTCAGTTAGGTTAATCGTCTTGGAATGTTTACCCAGCAGATTATGACCTGTTATGACTCTCACCGATATGGCAATAGAAGCTCTGTTCAGAGCTATAAGCTTGTTGGATTTACTATCGCTAAGTTCCGGTCAAAGGTCTTTATTATGTCTGCAGGTGTTCATGTTTTGCCACCTAGATTTTGATTCTTTTTGCGTGAATCCGGTTATTTTCTCTTTTTTGAAAGCAGATGGGGGTCTAACCCTGTTGTCACATAAGGAGATACAGGTGGACGATCCTAGTCTGGCTAACTCGTCTGCTTTTTCGTTTCCTGAGATGTTACTATGTCCTGGCACCCAGATTATTTGGACTTTGTTCTGGTTACTAAGAGCCTTTAGCTCTGAGCGGCAGCGTCCAACTACTCGTGATTTTATTATGTTGGATGCCAGAGCTTTAATGGCCGCTTGGCTATCTAGATCAACGTAAATGGAGATATCCTCTTGTGATGTCCAAAACTCTAGCCGATTCGGCAGCTACGAGTATGGCTAGGATCTCTGCTTGGAAAACACTGCACGAGTTTGCCAATCGAATTGATATGTTTTACCCTATTCTATCGGAGTAGACCCCCGAGCCCACTCCTATTTCCATTTTAGATCGATCAGTGTAGGTAGCTATTTCGTTATTGGATACCATATTGTTAGATTACCATTCGTCCCTAATAGGTATTCTGATTGAGTATTTAGTATCAAAGTCGTGATATGGGATGGTGTAGTCAGACGCCCCATTCTCATATTCTAACAACTTCAGTATTGTGCTGTGGCCAAATATCTTGATACAAAGGTTGCCCGTTTCTTTGAGGCGTAGCGTATTAGGCTTTTCGCTACTGTGTCAACCAACTGTAGGTCGATTGGGGGGAGATTTAGAATTGTTTCCAAACCTGCTATGGGGCTGGTGCGCATAGCTCCTGTTATGTTCTTTGAACCTCTGTCAGTGCAGTCATGTGTTTCGTTTTTTTCACTTAGTCCCACCAGACTAAGCAACCATTGGTGAGAATAAGTCTAACGACAGCTGTGTATAGCCATTTCGTGACCTTCGGGGAGGGACCCCATTTCTTACCACAGATTCGACTGCAACTGTATAGTGCAATATTAGCTTTCTTTACCCTTGCGATGATGTTAAGGTTCCAGTTTAATTGCTATCAAGTATCACCCCAAGGTATTTGGCACTACCTGACAGTGGAAGAGTGGACCCCCAAGGGTCGGTGTCGCAAACTCTGTGATTGATCTCTGAAGATGTTAATATAATTCGTGGATATTACAAGCCTTTTCAGTCAGGAAAGGCTCCTTTAATTGTCATGCTTTTCGCCTGGAAAATGCTACAATGATCGGGAAGGCGAAAGGACATGCTTAGGTTAAGCATCTCGGAGATCTTTTTTATACCCATCCGTATAGATGTGAATCGAGTTATTGGTTCCGTTCGTATCCGACTCCCATTCAAGGTGACTGGGAAAGGTTGTCCTGAAGTTGTGCTCAAAACTGAGTTGAGTAGTAGTGTGGTCGGTGTTTTCTGTAATGTCAAGGTCATTCAGAATCTTTGTGTGTTCACCTTAAGTGGGTGGCGATTGTGATAAGGCTCTCAGTCTCACAGCTGCACAAGCCGCGGTCTGTTTGCCGTAAATATCTAGGGGCGCTAGATGTAGGAGGGCATCTAGGCAATCCGCGTAGGCAATCACTTTGCATCCTTCTCTTTCTAGATTGACTAGTAGCTTGTTGACCACTTGATTCCAGAGAAGAGGACACAGGACGCCCCTTGTGGGGTGCCACAGCTAACAGATCTACGCACGGATAAGATGCCAAGATTTCTGTTAATAATTCTGCCTGTGTTGGATTTATGTGAGAGCTCTTTCCTGCTTTGGGGATGAATACAACTTCTACTTCCGTCCATACCTTGGGGATGTGTATTAACCGTAGACAACGGTCATGATGGTTAGTAGCCATGGTAGCAGGATATAAAGGTTGTATTGAAGTTCCGAAGGTATGATACTGGTCCGGGGATTTAAATCGTTTGAAGCTTTTGATGGTCCAAAAAAGTTTTTTTTGTATGTGGAATGGATGTACCGATCAACTCTGCTTCAGTATCAACGGGGTTAGAGGAGCTGCCAGGAAAGTGGGTGTCTAGAAGTAGGTCAATAGTTTCCATGCTGAAGGTTTTCATTGACTATCTGGTTTAAGTAGGTAGATAGATATAGGTGGATTTGAGGAGAGTATTTTACGGGGTCTAGAAGCCTCTGATGATTATTCTATGTTACCACAGAAGGTACGCCACGATGCTCTTGTTTCCTTCCTCAACATTTTTGTATGTTTTCCTCAATATTTTGTATGTTTTAAGAGACAACTTGTATTGGTCCCAATCTCGAGACCTTCTTATAGGGCTTGCTGATGATCTTGCAAATCATTAACATTAATACATACAACACACATTTTAATATAAGAGTTGTTGAATATATCGAATAATCCTATAGTAGCCAGCATCCTACGAACTAATATGAACAACCTTTCGGCGCAGCTGTGATAGATTTGTTTTACTTGCACGACTATCTCCAGCCTGTTTCTTGGAGAGCGATATCGTTTTCTTTATACCGCATGAGGGCAGGTTGAAGATTTTGAGTAGCACCGAGAGTGTAGACATACCAGCATCACCACTCACTTACATTTCTCATACGCGCATAGCATATACGACGGAAAGCAGGACTTGCTTGACCTTAATTTCTGTTCATTCTACCTATTAGTAATGCAAATATATTAAATCTTCTCTTCCAGGTTGTTGCTGTGCGAACAAAACATCAGTCACTTACCCCAAAGCTGCTGTCTGTTAATACCTAAGAAAAATTAAACATATTATTTAATAAAAATATTTTATTTTGTTTTATTTCATAACTACTGCAACACATCAACACACACAATTAATTGACCCACTTAAGCCATTTGAATATGCGTTCGTTTCGCAACCTGCCTTCGTCTTCTGTCGCGCTGCTTCTTTGCTTGTGTCGCATCCCTAAACAATTCAACGCCTTCTCGCTGTTCCATGTCGTGTTGCAGTAACTGCAGTCCATAGTAATTCATCCCGACCATATCTCGACATTCCACAGTCAATTGCTGCAAGCTTTGTATGATTGTTACAATCACCTGCAGCAAAAAAAAAGAGTTGGCTGATATCTGACACGTTAATCGCATCCAGTTTGATCTGTAATGTAGCGAGGGACATAACTAACATATTTACTGGCTGTAGAATACCTGGCAAGCTCATCCACCTTGAAGTTCCCTGGTTGGTCTCTGTGACCCGGCACCCAGAAGAGGGGAATGGTGAAATGCTCTGCCATCTCATTAAGAGATAGTCGGCATTCGTGGACATATTTGAGCGAGATAGATTCCAGTGATTTGATTGCCGCTTGGCTGCCACTGAAGATGTTAGGTTAGGTTAGGTTTGATGGGTTGTTGACGTCCAATTGAGTCGTGAAACTCGCATAGGCCTGCGTGGGCCCATAGCGATACCCTTTATTGTACCTGAAAAGCTGAAAAGAAAGCTGCGTTAGTGAAGGGAGTTATACTTAGGTGATTTGTGCTGCTCCATTAGCTTCAAATATTTGCTCCAACCCGACTTGCAGCAGAAGCTAACGATCCGTGCTGAGGTGTTGTAGCTAGCTACGTCAAGTCCTCGTAGTAGAAGCTACCGAGGAGTTTGTTACGGCTGTTGCTGATCGCGGTGCAGTGACATAATAGGTGGACGATGTCCTTCCTGCAAAGTTGGTGTGAGTCAGTTAGGTTAATCGTCTTGGAATGTTTACCCAGCAGATTATGACCTGTTATGACTCTCACCGATATGGCAATAGAAGCTCTGTTCAGAGCTATAAGCTTGTTGGATTTACTATCGCTAAGTTCCGGTCAAAGGTCTTTATTATGTCTGCAGGTGTTCATGTTTTGCCACCTAGACTTTGATTCTTTTTGCGTGAATCCGGTTATTTTCTCTTTTTTGAAAGCAGATGGGGGTCTAACCCTGTTGTCACATAAGGAGATACAGGTGGACGATCCTAGTCTGGCTAACTCGTCTGCTTTTTCGTTTCCTGAGATGTTACTATGTCCTGGCACCCAGATTATTTGGACTTTGTTCTGGTTACTAAGAGCCTTTAGCTCTGAGCGGCAGCGTCCAACTACTCGTGATTTTATTATGTTGGATGCCAGAGCTTTAATGGCCGCTTGGCTATCTAGATCAACGTAAATGGAGATATCCTCTTGTGATGTCCAAAACTCTAGCCGATTCGGCAGCTACGAGTATGGCTAGGATCTCTGCTTGGAAAACACTGCACGAGTTTGCCAATCGAATTGATATGTTTTACCCTATTCTATCGGAGTAGACCCCCGAGCCCACTCCTATTTCCATTTTAGATCGATCAGTGTAGGTAGCTATTTCGTTATTGGATACCATATTGTTAGATTACCATTCGTCCCTAATAGGTATTCTGATTGAGTATTTAGTATCAAAGTCGTGATATGGGATGGTGTAGTCAGACGCCCCATTCTCATATTCTAACAACTTCAGTATTGTGCTGTGGCCAAATATCTTGATACAAAGGTTGCCCGTTTCTTTGAGGCGTAGCGTATTAGGCTTTTCGCTACTGTGTCAACCAACTGTAGGTCGATTGGGGGGAGATTTAGAATTGTTTCCAAACCTGCTATGGGGCTGGTGCGCATAGCTCCTGTTATGTTCTTTGAACCTCTGTCAGTGCAGTCATGTGTTTCGTTTTTTCACTTAGTCCCACCAGACTAAGCAACCATTGGTGAGAATAAGTCTAACGACAGCTGTGTATAGCCATTTCGTGACCTTCGGGGAGGGACCCCATTTCTTACCACAGATTCGACTGCAACTGTATAGTGCAATATTAGCTTTCTTTACCCTTGCGATGATGTTAAGGTTCCAGTTTAATTGCTATCAAGTATCACCCCAAGGTATTTGGCACTACCTGACAGTGGAAGAGTGGACCCCCAAGGGTCGGTGTCGCAAACTCTGTGATTGATCTCTGAAGATGTTAATATAATTCGTGGATATTACAAGCCTTTTCAGTCAGGAAAGGCTCCTTTAATTGTCATGCTTTTCGCCTGGAAAATGCTACAATGATCGGGAAGGCGAAAGGACATGCTTAGGTTAAGCATCTCGGAGATCTTTTTTATACCCATCCGTATAGATGTGAATCGAGTTATTGGTTCCGTTCGTATCCGACTCCCATTCAAGGTGACTGGGAAAGGTTGTCCTGAAGTTGTGCTCAAAACTGAGTTGAGTAGTAGTGTGGTCGGTGTTTTCTGTAATGTTAAGGTCATTCAGAATCTTTGTGTGTTCACCTTAAGTGGGTGGCGATTGTGATAAGGCTCTCAGTCTCACAGCTGCACAAGCCGCGGTCTGTTTGCCGTAAATATCTAGGGGCGCTAGATGTAGGAGGGCATCTAGGCAATCCGCGTAGGCAATCACTTTGCATCCTTCTCTTTCTAGATTGACTAGTAGCTTGTTGACCACTTGATTCCAGAGAAGAGGACACAGGACGCCCCTTGTGGGGTGCCACAGCTAACAGATCTACGCACGGATAAGATGCCAAGATTTCTGTTAATAATTCTGCCTGTGTTGGATTTATGTGAGAGCTCTTTCCTGCTTTGGGGATGAATACAACTTCTACTTCCGTCCATACCTTGGGGATGTGTATTAACCGTAGACAACGGTCATGATGGTTAGTAGCCATGGTAGCAGGATATAAAGGTTGTATTGAAGTTCCGAAGGTATGATACTGGTCCGGGGATTTAAATCGTTTGAAGCTTTTGATGGTCCAAAAAAGTTTTTTTTGTATGTGGAATGGATGTACCGATCAACTCTGCTTCAGTATCAACGGGGTTAGAGGAGCTGCCAGGAAAGTGGGTGTCTAGAAGTAGGTCAATAGTTTCCATGCTGAAGGTTTTCATTGACTATCTGGTTTAAGTAGGTAGATAGATATAGGTGGATTTGAGGAGAGTATTTTACGGGGTCTAGAAGCCTCTGATGATTATTCTATGTTACCACAGAAGGTACGCCACGATGCTCTTGTTTCCTTCCTCAACATTTTTGTATGTTTTCCTCAATATTTTGTATGTTTTAAGAGACAACTTGTATTGGTCCCAATCTCGAGACCTTCTTATAGGGCTTGCTGATGATCTTGCAAATCATTAACATTAATACATACAACACACATTTTAATATAAGAGTTGTTGAATATATCGAATAATCCTATAGTAGCCAGCATCCTACGAACTAATATGAACAACCTTTCGGCGCAGCTGTGATAGATTTGTTTTACTTGCACGACTATCTCCAGCCTGTTTCTTGGAGAGCGATATCGTTTTCTTTATACCGCATGAGGGCAGGTTGAAGATTTTGAGTAGCACCGAGAGTGTAGACATACCAGCATCACCACTCACTTACATTTCTCATACGCGCATAGCATATACGACGGAAAGCAGGACTTGCTTGACCTTAATTTCTGTTCATTCTACCTATTAGTAATGCAAATATATTAAATCTTCTCTTCCAGGTTGTTGCTGTGCGAACAAAACATCAGTCACTTACCCCAAAGCTGCTGTCTGTTAATACCTAAGAAAAATTAAACATATTATTTAATAAAAATATTTTATTTTGTTTTATTTCATAACTACTGCAACACATCAACACACACAATTAATTGACCCACTTAAGCCATTTGAATATGCGTTCGTTTCGCAACCTGCCTTCGTCTTCTGTCGCGCTGCTTCTTTGCTTGTGTCGCATCCCTAAACAATTCAACGCCTTCTCGCTGTTCCATGTCGTGTTGCAGTAACTGCAGTCCATAGTAATTCATCCCGACCATATCTCGACATTCCACAGTCAATTGCTGCAAGCTTTGTATGATTGTTACAATCACCTGCAGCAAAGTGTGATTACTCACGATCGGTTTTTGGTGGATTCTGAAGAGAAACAGTACGATTTTGCATATGATTTCAGTTTGGTCCTTACGATTTGCGGCCAATTTAGGAACTCTCTCGAGAATTTCACAAACATTTGAAAACGGCAGCAACACAAGTGCTTCTTCCATGTCTGACGCTCGTATTCTTTGCAGAACAGCAAGCAGGAAATCATCTGAAGTCTTTGCATCGTAAGCTATCATAAGGGGGTGTGGCTCTGGAGCATCATCGGCTTCAAATTCTTTGAGAATATCCAAGCATTCAAGGATACTTTCCGCGGCCTTCTCGGAGCCAACTGTCTTTCGGGATGGTAACTTTAAGCCGGGTAACATGGGAATCGCATTATCATCGCCGGTTGCCAAAGTGCGATTTTCAATTTCCTCGCGTTCCTCCTCCTGCACGTCCTGCAAGACTATCGGTTCATCAGTGCGTTCATACAAACGCAATGTTCGATCGGAGCCACATGATACGAGGAATCGTCCATTAGGACTTATTGCTAGGCTGTACGCTTCTCCAATGTGACCGGAAAGTGTTATAATTTTCTCAAAGGAATCACCGTCCCACTGCTTAATCTTGCCATCTTTGCCACAGGTAAAGAACATATGAGTTTTCGGAATAAATTGCAAACCCATCACAGAGTCATCGTGGGCAAACAGTGATCGATGACAATCACCAAAGTCCATGCCCCAGATTTTAACGTTACGATCAGCCGAACCGGTGACAATGATTGCCGAGTCGTAAGAGATATCCATGCATAGAACGGGAAGTTGGTGTCCATACAGCGAGAGATAGAACTTAAAGGTGTCAAGGAAGAATATTTTCACCGTAGAATCCAGCAACCCTACTGCCAGAAACTTCATATTCGGGCTCACTTTGACGCATAAAACTGTCTCTTCCAACTTAAGGGTGTTTTTATGCAAGAGCGACAACAGCTTTGGTCTAGTTACGCTGTCATCATTGTTCGGATTGTCAATTAATTCAAAGGACCACGTTTTCACTGTTGTATCACTGCTACCTGTTACGCAGCCTTTCTGATCTGGCAACAGGCAGATTGCCCAGAGTTCGTTGTCGTGCGCCTTAATCTCCTCTACCACCTCACCAGTGCCAACATCAACAATCAACAGAGCTCCTGACTTCAATCCGAGAAGTACATAACGATCACCAGGTACAAAGCAAGAACTCAATACATACGACGTTGGAACTGTCCGAAGGCAATTCATCGACTCTCTGTTCCACAATTTCATTGACTCACCACTTCCCGATGCAATTGCCAGTGAGTCCGAGCTAAAACAAACCGATCGCACTTCGGACTGATGGCCACACTGAGTAATGGAACGAAGGAGTTTCGGTTCGCCTTGCTTCTCGAGTAAATTTAGCGAATACAAGCTCAAGCTATTATTTGCCAGATTTGCAATAATGCGCAGCTCGCTGTTGACGCCTATCAATATGTCGATAGACTTGATCTTATTCTTGACCTTGATATTAGGCAATCGTTTAATCTCGTCCGAAAGACTTACTTCTTTTGAAAGATCCGTTCCCTCGGTGCCAGATTTTGCAGTTTTTTTTAATCGCTTTGCAAGACGAGCGGCCGCTTCTTCATGTGAACATATGTAAAAGTTCTCCACGACGTCATTCGTTCCATGGCAGCTAATGACCCGCTCAGTTGGATCGGCAACGAGGTTTACTGTCCTTCCACGTCCGGATCTTTGTATCGCACCACAATTCGTCACAGTAATTGGGCTTATAGTATCCTCATCATCCAAGCTAAGACCTTCTACAGCCGCTGTCATACTACCTACAACACTGTCCTGCTGCTTCAACCGATAAACATTCATTGTACTCTCCCCAGTGCCAGCAATCATAACATCTTTGACAAAAGCTAGGGCCCAAACTTCAGTGCGATTATCTACGATTGTTTTGAAACACGTTTGCGTTTCCAAATTCCAGAACTTAATCTGTGTATCCTTAGAACTCGATACAACGACATTTTCTCCACCGAGGCGTTGCAAAAAATGTGCATCGGTGATTGGTGCATTGTGTCCAATCAAGCGCTGCTTGCCAGTTTGTGTGACAATGTCAATGACAACAAGGTCTGTGTCCAAGCCTCCAGAGATTAAACGAATTCCCGTCGAGTCATAGCGCAGTATTGTCACAGCAGTTTTATGAAGCGACAACGAACACACAGATGATCTAGATGAGGTATCGAAAATCTCCACCACGCCGTCAGAGTAACCCACAGCAATGTGAACACGATCGGGACTAGCTCGAAGTGCTGTGACTTCTTGCTTGTCACGTTTCAGGGTGATAACCTGTTCACCGAGTCTATAAGTGAACATTAATTTACCATGTTTATTATAATTCAAAAGCTGTTAAACGAACCTTAAATCCCAGACGAGAGCACTTTCAGCGCCTCCGACAACAACATACCGGCCCTCAATATTGTTGTAGATCAAAAAACTAATGTTTGGACGACCACTGGCAATGATGTTGAATGCGTTATCGAGTCTATAAGCTAAATATTGCTTGGTTAGACCCATTTCAAAGTTTTAATTTTCAATTATTTCGATAAACACGAGATTTTTCAAGTTTACTTTACTCAGAAAATTTTTTATTTTATGAGCTAGTTTTTTGACATTTGTAAACAACGTGCGTTTGAAAGTTCCGGGATGGCATTGAGGAGATAAATACGATCCACAGGTATGTACAGTATGAATGAAATGTTTTTCCTTGTTCCCAATAGAGCAAATATTGGTTTCGTGAAAAAATAGAACTCGAGGTCTAGATGTTAATCTTAATAGAGCTATTGCGTTTCTCCTTATCTCTTTAAGGCTGAACTATAATAGAAGATGGTTGCGGGCGACCACTTCCGTAACTTTGCGGACACATGCAATTTGTGTTGTACGACCATAATCAGCCCTATCGAGGTAACCGATGATTTTTGCTTCGAGGTATTCTTTCGAAAAGCTGTTCGGAATATTTCTCCGACATTTTGTAACGCATCCCAGCGAATTGAGTTGAAGTGCGTTCAGGTGCATTTTTCGTTCAATTTTTTACAGCTAAGTGCAATTCTTTTTCCGATTTCCTCCGACACAATAGAAAAATGTATGTAATTATATAAAACTATTTATTTAAGTTATTTTCGTACTTATCGTTTGAATTTGTGTTTCCAGGGCGAGCGCAAAGGAAAAAACCACCCCTCAACAGTACGAGCTTCGTCGTCGCATTTGTGTAGTATTTCTTTCCGATGACACATACCTCGAATGAAATTTGAATCTCCGACGAAGTATGCGTTGCGGAAAATTTTCCGCTCCGACGGATACCTCGCTAGGGCAGAATAGCTTTTCGCTTCGATTCGTTCACTTTTGCTCACTTACGAAAAGGCGAATTCATTCGCTCTTTTTCTTTGAATTTGACTTTGTAATTTTATAAGCAACGAAATTTTGTTTTTATTGTTTGCAATCGCTTCCATATACAAAAGACTATTATGGGCAACATGAGTATTTGACAGTACTGAAGAAACCTTAACGTAGAATTTTGACATTAGCTTCCGATTGCTTCCGACTATTATAGTTCAGCCTTTAAACTCGAGAAAGTTGCTCTTCAGTCAATTTAAAGTTTAGTATGAGTTGACCCCGTGATCAAATGATCAGACGTTTTTGACATATGATAAAATACCATGTAAACGATTATTTTCAATTCCATTTGCCTGGACATATTATTAAATTTAAGAAATTAAATACATGTACGATATATTCAGATTCAGTTCTCAGCGACTCGAAATTGTTTTAAAAATTGAGTTTAACTGATTTAAGAAGAAAACAACTTGTAAGATCGCGACAAAAGCATTTTCGGAACATATTTACTTTAGCTGCCAATCACTTTTTGCACTTTTTTTTTTATTCCACTCATTAAATTAAGCTAAAAATTTAGCAATTTTTTATTTTTGTCGCTCTCAATTATTTAAAAAGTTATTAAACAATAAAAATTCCAAAAATCCCTATGGAAATCAACCATCTTTTGACAGTCCATACAATGTTCAGTAATAAGCAGCATTGCCATATACACTACATATTCCCCAAAATGGTAAAAAAAATAAAAATAAAAATCAAAGAATTTTAAATCTCCACGCTCCACAGTCCACGCTCACGTAATTTCGTTTGTTTGTAAAGTCGTCAGGCAGGCGCCTAATAGTGCATTCACACCGAACCATAAACTGAGTTTTCGCAAAAACACCTGAAACCTTCATCAAAAACCGAGTTTTCCCATACATTTTCAGTTATCAAAACCTAGTTGGTTACGACGTAACCTTCTCATAACCACTTCGCTGACGTCATCTCGTTGCAGGTTGTTGGAAAGAACACACCTTTTCATACGTTCTACACGTGTTCCACACGTCCCACAAAACAGCTGATGAACTCGCTGTCAAAACAAATGTTTTTTTTTTTCAGGTATCAGAATATTTTTCTTTATATCCATTAATTGTACAAAATTAAAATGGATATCGAAAAGAAAAAAAATAAAAAGAAGAATCTGTGGTGTTTGCAGACGAGGAGTACATACTTGGTGGAGTTATGGGCAGCCAAACATGAAGATCTTAGAGGATGCCGAAAGAACGGGCACATTTTTCGAGAAATGTCTGCGGCATTCGGAGGAAGGAATGAAGTGTACACACCAGATGAAATTAAAACAAAACTACACAATATGACGAACAGATATACCATATAAGTAAGTACCTACTTATTAAATAAAACTGATTTTTTCCTTTTTATTCTTGTTATTTTATTGTCTTCTTTTGCAGGAAAGAAAAACTACTTGTTGGTCCATCAGGAGGTTCACCGTCGGAATGGCAGCTGTATTCCAAAATACATGCCATTCTAGGAGAGCATAGGATTCACAATCTTGAGTCAATCCAAGAAGATAGTCGTCCTTTAGGTAATAAAACAAATTGAATTACAATCATAATTATATTTTATTTGATAATTGTCTTACATTAAAGCTATTTATTCTCCACCACCGACTTCCTCCTGGTTCGATGAAAACTCGCTGCCATATTCTTCACCAAGTGCTTCTCGTGCTGATCTTCCCTCAACGTCAACATCCAGACCTAGGCAAGCAAAAAAGAGACGGTTATGTTTAAGCGAAGACCTTAATGCAGTAAATAAATCCATCGATACACTTACGGATAAAATAATGGAATCAGATACAAATTCTTTCCAATTGGAAAAAGAAAGAAATGATATTCTGAGAGAATTTGTATCTGATTCCAAAGAATTCCATAGAGGAGTACTTAATTTTTTAAATAAACAAGAAAAATAATTTTGATTTGTGTTTTGTTTTTCAATGGCAATATAGTACTTACTTAAGTATTCGCGAATGGCACTTCGTATGTTTGCAGCTGTACTACAGCGTTCGTTGAACTGACTTGTATATTCTGGTTGTTCTTTTTGTGCAGTATTCAGTGGATTTAGCAACCACTGCATGTTGATGTCATCATTATGCACGTTCAGAAAATTGTGCAAAACACAACATGCTTTGATCACCATGTTTGTATTGTCCATATGGTTATCAATACCTTTTCCGATTCGTCTGAATCTGCCTTTTAAATGCCCAAACTTAGTTAATAACTCACCTTTATCCATGTAGTTCTCTGTTGTTCGCTTTTCATTATTTCCTTTATAAGAATAGCTTTTTTATGTTGCAGTTTCAAAATTTGAATAAGCATTTGGTTGCGTTTTTTTTTGTAGCGGCGGGCTTGAGAGTTAAAAACTTTTGTCAAAATCTTCAGACTTTTTTCATTTTGAACTTCAAATGCTAATATTAGTTTGATTATATAAGAATTCATTTTATTATTCAATTTCAATATTTTCACACACAAATGTTGGAGTTAGTATCACAATTCACAGCTGATTGAAATGTCAAACAAAACCTGGTCAGAGTCGGTGCGAAAGCATCCAGTGGTTTACGTAAACTTTTTGCCAAAAACTCAGTTTATGATTCGGTGTGTAAGCACTATAAGTCACAGTTTTTTTTTGTTAAACAGTACCCTGGGTGGCCCGCTTCGCGGGAAAAAAGGGTTTCAACTCTCTTTCTGGGGACAGTCCACGCTCACGCAACTTCGTTGCTCCGCTCAGGGTATGTAAAGTTGTCAGGCAGGCGCCTTAGTCAACAGTTTTTTTGTTAAAATATTTTTATTTGTTATGTTTTTTTTCAACATGGCAATGCTGCGTTCACCGCAGCAGAAATAAAAAAAAAAAAAGTTTAAAACTACATACAATTTGTATGGAATTATAACCCAAAAAGTGCAATTTTGTTTTATGAATAACTTTTAAACTAAATGTGAGCGAAAAAGTGAAAGGCAGCTAAAGTAAATTTATGCCGCATTTTCATATGTTTGGGAAAGAGGAAACCAAACAGAAATTAATCTCAAATCAAACACATATACGGTTACATTTTTTGTGTAATGCATTTAAAAACAAACAGAATTACTTTTTCATTTAAAAACCAAATTAATTAGACTTTGAATCCACTCATTTCTATGCAAATGTGGAACCTAAAAATATGACATTTTCCCTGTCATCCATAATTTTTTATCAATCGCAACCTGGTCAAATCAAAGGTTTTTTATTCTTTTGGAAAAAAAAAGATTTACATATATTTCCTAACTTAAGAAAGTTTCCATGGACTCCCAAATAAGAAATGTAAACCTTTCTTTAAATGTTGCCATCAATTCCAAGTTGAATCATTTCTTTTTTACTTTTAGTTCAAAGATTTCCTCGGCTTATACAACAAAGTCACGGAGCTGTGCTTTACAAATTGTGTGGACAACTTCTTTAGTAGAAACCTTGCTGCCAATGAGGTAATGATTTGCAAAATTAAAATAATCCCTTCAATAATGTCTTTCCTCTTAGAATGATTGTGTGGACAAGTGTGTGACGAAATTCGCGCGCTTCAATCAGTCAATGATGAACGTCTATGTGGAAGTACAAACCGATATCAATAGTCGCCGAATGGTAGAGTTAGAGGCTACTGCCAAAGAAGCCGAAGCTAAGGCTGTTGCTGCTGCAGCTGAATCAGCTTCCGCTGCTGTTGTAGAAGCTCCAGCTGTAATAGATATTCAACCAAGTGACAACACAAGTACGTCGATAGGTGTCGTAGTCGATAACGCAACAAACTCATCCTAGTTCAAAATTTTTATTACCAATAGCTTAAGCATTTAGTGTTAAAATTTATTTTTCTCTTCCTGTACAAAATGGTCGAAATTTGTGTTATTGCATTAATGGGGCTGCCGGCATCGGGTAAGACTACATTCTGCAAAACAGTTCTCACAAACCCTTCCATTCAATATAATTGTATACACATTTGTTACGACCAAATGTTCACATTCGTGCCACAACGTAGTACGATATCATTCAAAGAGCAACGCAAAAGGGTACTGGAGATAATTGAGGAAAGGATAATTAATTTAAAATTAGTAGAGGATACGGAAGAGAAACCATTTGTTATACTCTGTGATGATAACAACTACTACGCCGGAATGCGTCATGAAATCTACAAAATTTGCAAAAAGAATCAGGTGTCGTTTGGTCAAATCTACTTTGTAATAAATCTGAAGGATGCTTTATTACGAAACTCGGTACGAAACACTGGTACATTGCCAAGAGGCATTATTGAACAGATGAATACCCGTTTGGAAGTCCCATCCACAAAGAACCATTGGGAAAGGCACACCTTGACAGTGAGCAGTTCATTCAATTTTGAAGATTTAAACGTTTTTATAAAAAGTTGTCTCAAACATCCCATGAAACACCTTACCAAACCGGATCAACCGCCAAGTAATATAAAGGCAAATGTTACTCATGACCTAGATATACATCTCAGAAAACGAATAAAGGAGCTGTTGCAGGAGACAGATGGCGATTTGCGTATAAAGGCAAACGTCTTAAATCAGAGAAGAAAGAATATTTTGTTAGAGATAAAGGGAAAGGAAATGTCAGAAGCAAATCTAGATGTTGATCATTTTCTCAAGCGGTTAATTTCTGATCTGTGGTGAGATTTTTGATCTATTTTGTTGGAACATTTAGTTTGTAGGTTGGAAATAAAGAATTGCCTTACAAAGTTTGTTTATAAGATGTGTTCAGAAGAACAGAGGAAGTTATTCACTTAGACACTTCATTAAGTTAAACGTCATGTATAATGAAAGCTAAGAGTTTGAATTAAAATATCATCTTGGCTTTATGAATCGTGGATTCCGTGTTGACAGGTACCACGCGGACTATTTCCGTTCCAATTGCGTTATGCTGACTCGAAATTTGGTCAGATTTCATGTTTGCTCCACTTTATTTTATATACTTCTCTCAGATGAGGTGAACATTTATAACATTGGAAGAGCGCCCAAAGATGAGCAAATCAATGTACACCTGCATATTGCTTTGCTTTTGAAATTCTGGCAATACGTATGTCGGAAGTTCGTTGCATTGTTTGCTTATTCTGCAACAAAAAGGTGTTTTCGTATTGAGTTCTTCTTATCGTTGTTAATTGGACTGTGTGCCACGTAATTGCTTTAAATGTCACAAGTCTAGGAAAGATTTCGTTAAGATGTCCTGAACATTTGCATTTAGGGTTTTGAAGTAAGAGACGAATCGTCTATAAGGCAGATTGCTCGTCTTGAAATAGAGTCTTAAGAAAGTTCAGCGCATGTTTTTAGAGCAAAACTTCAAATATGCGAACAGTTAGTAAGACCTTGTTTCACTTCATAGTTCAGAGCTGGGTTGTTGTTAGAAATTTGTTAGCTCTAAAAAGGTAATTTAGTCGCCGCTGATGTGGCATACATGCCTCCCATCTATGTTCGAGCCCATGGTCAATTCAATTCGGTTCTCAACATCCCCAAGTTGCTGTTTTTCGAAATGGAGGCTGTACATTTCTTAAAGATTATCGCGTTCCAAATAAAGTTACCCTGACGGCACAACAACGACGTGTGGCCCAGTACTCCGCGTTTTTTTAACTACTGCTGACTACTTTTATCAACGTAAGTGCAATGGGTTGGACTACTAAGTGCGGGATCTCTGTTCAAAATGTCAAAGTAAAAGCGCCTACGTTTTGTTCACCATCCAACCACTTGCAAAAGTCTGATGAACATTCAAGAGGATAAAACTGTCATGAGAAGCTTTTCAAATTCGACCTTTGGAATCAGCGTGTATGGCAAAAATAAACCTGCACACATTGTTCTACTTGGAGGAGTTAGGTTTGTGGGCCTGTAAAGGTCGTTAATGCCAGATATTTAATTTAGCACTGACAAGAAAATAACTCTCATATAAGAAGTTTGTATATGACTTGGTCGTTGGATTACCAAATACTGCCTCTATGCTGAGTACGATCATCAACCTGCATATTTCTAAAACAAAGACTCACTTGCAACGCAGAATTGAAAACGTATTTTTTTTTGTTTCTTTTTATCCCAAAGGTTTATTTCTTGTAATAGTCATTATTTGAACAGGGGTCGATCTATCCCAAAAGAGATGACTCTTCTCTAACGAAACAACTTCTTGATCATGTACCATAAACTTCTTTGATCCTAAAAATAAAAATAATTTCGATAAAAGAAATTTACAGCAGAAAACTTCTCAAAACTCACCCAACAGGCTTAGAAATTTGTTCAATGTTGCTTCATTCCTAACGGTAGCCGCTAACACCAATTGTACTTGTTCCTTCCTCGAGATAAATAGAAAATCTATCGCATTCACCAGATCATCAAACTCCATTGAATCATAAACCACATCAGCCGCAAGAATCACATCGAATTCCTGTTTGCCGACAAGTTCACACTCATTCCATGGCAGGTAAAGAATTGACAGCTGATCATTGCTTATATTTTCACATGCAAAATTCAACTGTCGATTTGCATAGAGAGCATCGATTACAGCGTGACTTCCATCGCTTAGGATGACTTTCTCAGCATTACAGCATTTTGAAACTATAAATCCGCATAATCCAGTTCCTGCGCCTAATTCAATCACTGACCTTCCCCGAACAACGTCGACATTGTGAAGCAGCCAATCGGAAAGCGCTAATGATGCTTGCCAACTGCAGAGTCCCGTAGTACCATCGGCAACGAAACTCTTTGATTCTTTCAACGTGATCGTAGTCTCGTGTTTTGGCAGTGAATAATGTTTATAGGAGAATTTGTCATTTTCATTACCGCCAATTTGCAGTTTGCAGTACACTTCATAGATCTCATCATGCACTTCATCAGATGATTGCTCCAAGTAGTAGATAAGTTTTTTGAAAAAGTTCAGTTGGTATTTTTCGTTTATTGGGTACTCCTTATTGAGACGATGGTAGTAAGTTCTGTCGAGGATTTGTTTTTGATCATTCCAAGAGAGATCTGATGCAATTATATCCTAAGGAATTTTGTAATCATTTCCGTAAAACATTGAAATTCTTATTCATACTTGCCAATCAATGTTATTTACTGGGTAGCAGGAGAGAAATTGACACTCGATTGTGTTTATTAGATTTTGCATGTTGCGGTTTTTAATTATTTAAATTGATTTACATCCCAATCCCAAACCACAAAACACAACTATAAAACAAACTCAAATATTTTCACGTGTGTATGTATGTATGTATGTATTTTATTGAGACTTGTATTTTTCGATTACAAAGAGTATATGTACTTAGGTATAGGTAACTATTGAAAGAATATAATAAAACTGCGGCTGTAATGTATTGCCTGCTATTACGATTACAAATTTGTTTTTGTATGCCACATGGCTGTCAGTTAGTTTAATAATAGTGTAGCTGCTCTTGCTCATTGAGCATGTATATAGTTACTTTGTGACTGAGTGTCACTTTTCACGTGTGTATGTTTATTTATTTTGACATTTTTCGACAGCAACTAATCAAAGATAAGGTAGTCAGATTGTGTAGGCAAGGTAGTATATCTGAGCAGTTGTCTACAAAACAGATGACTGACTACCGATCACGCCGAGAAAATAGAACACATTACAATTTTAAATCTACTTCAAATTTAAGGACACCACAACACAAAACAAAAATGCAATTTTTTTATAGGCATGCTGCACTTACAAATCACCCAAAGATTTAACTCTACTGTCTCAGCTGAGTTTTTTCTTTGAATTGACCAACATTGTCCAGTAGAGAGAGATTTTTTTCATTCACACAACAATTTGCTTTCATCGCAGCATGATATTCCTTTTATGTTACGTCAAAATTGATCAGCTAGAAGGAGAGTGACACCTTTAGGGAACTTGTCCAAAATACCAAATTACTAATTTACAAAACCCTAATACGCCCTCTACTTACCTACGGATTCCTGTCGTGGTTCCACATCTCTCCCACGGTAACTGTGGAACTCCAAAAACTCGAAAGAGCAATCTTGAGAAGATGCATATCTAAATTCAGACGCCCCAGTGGTAAATGGTGCACCAACGCCACGATCTATGATGAGTCTAAAGTAGCCCCCTACTATCCTTCATTCTAGCAATAAAAAGGATTTTCAGAATGAGCTTCCACGATAACCCGCTAATTAAAATATTTACGATGAAAACGGAAGTTTTTCTGTACAACACAGATATTATACCTCCCCTATCAGTATTGTAAACCCAAGATCCGGAATGTCATTAAACGGGGACAACCGATTTTTACCACCTTATTACATAAAGACAAGTAGCTCGAATTATTGTAAAATTGTAAATACAAATAAAACTTGACAATTACAAAATACAACAATACAGACAATACAGCTACAATAAAGACTATAGTCACTAAAAGAAAAAAAAATCGGCTGTATTGTCCTCTCCCTACACCCAATATTATATACACTTTTATATCTGGGTATCCCTAAAAAGATAGAATTTTTCATCTCACTCTTTTGTCCAAATTATATTTTAACGCTAGTTAAATAAATGACAGATCGTCTTATTTAATGTCAAATGGTCATTTTGACAAGCGATGCGGTTTAATCCGAACTTGAACCATACTGGATTCGCGGGACAATTCAAAGGTAGAGAAAAATGTTAATTTTCAAAATATTTGTTGTTGTTATCATTATTTTGAGGGGTTAGTGCGGAGTGTGAAATTTGAACTCGCCGAATATCTATTAAAGTTATAAGTTATTGGGACCACTAGTAAAGGCCCACTTCGACGAACGAATTAATAGATTTATTGATTAATTGATTTGTTTATTTAGCGTTTTTATAAGCCATTTAGTTTCATTTACATATGTTGTACATTTTTTAATAAATAAAACAAATATGCATGTGGTAGGAACTTGGGTTTCAGTTGGTTAAAGCTTTCATTCCAAATACACATTGAAAAAAAAATCTCATCTTTGATACTTTACTGGATTTACTTTATGCTCAGGGGTCATAAGATTGAACAAGTATTCGTTCACTAATTGCTTCCTTCATCAAGCCATTCAAATTGGAAAACATTTTCATGTATAGACTGGAGTCATGTAGTAGTAATATTGGACTAAAGAAAATCACTACTATAGCTACGCTAGCCAATATTGGCAATTCACAATTTATTTCTCAAACAGTCGCTTAACCCATTTACACTTTATATCTTCGTTTACTATTTGCAGCTATTGTACGTTATAACAGCTAAGTGATCGAAATTTGTCAGTGAACAATTGGGATCCTCCAGCAGCCTTTTTAATCCATTCCAGGCGGTCATAGCTCCATTGTCCGAGCAATACCGTATTAAGGTTAGGAATGCGCCCGCTTTGTACATACTTGCCATGTTAAAATTATTCTTAAATATATATAGTCGTTGTTTGCCACATCACCTGAGACATCTGCAGATGCTTTTTGATTAACAAAAAAACCGTTTAGTATCCAAAATTCCAATGCCTAGTTCCATCATCCATGCACTCACCAAGAAGGTAGTCGACATATTCTTCCATTCGTCCTGCCAATGCAAAAGCTTCCATAGGATGAACTGGTACGATCAGCTTGGAATACTTAAGTGCCAAATACTTTGCATATCGCAATCCCACTGTGAGACTCATGGCGAGACCTTAATGATTAGATTCGTTTTAACTTTTAATGAGTATTGATTGCATGGAAACCAATTGTATAGTTACCTGGTCGTGTGGTTACTGCATAACATTCAGGTTACTGTAGTGGTATTTGGTTATATTTAGTTAATTTCAGATATGTCCTTACTTTGTATTTTTAAATGTTTTCGTTATGTTATTCTTTGTAGGGGCATTCGTGAGTAAATTTAAAAGTTATGGTTGAGTTGAGAAAAAGTCTCTTTCATTTTTGATACATTTGTTTTGTTATGGCATTTATTTGTTTTTTTTTTTATGCGGATTAAACGTCATAATTCAATGATGCCAAATATCTTAATATTACGTTTTTTTTTCTTTTGTGGTGTGGTGCCATTGAATTTTTGGATTTAGAAATAGAGACAACTTGCAGTACCGCAACGCTTGCAGATTTTACATGTGTTCGCTCCCATTGAAAACTGTGTGTTCTATCTTTTCTGCAAGGAGAATTCTGCACATATGTTTCAGGCATAACGATAGTTTTCTTGTAATAAAAATAATATTAAATCAAAACAAGATCACTCTTGACAAACTGACGTATATCAATTGTATTGATTTTAGTGCAAGAAGGGGTACATCTTTCGAAAAATCCAAATCTACCAAATTGATCTGAGTTAAAAAAAATATCAATTTTTTTTAACCAACGGAACAAAAAAAAATCGCTCTTTTGATAAAAAAAAAATGGTTACCAAAAATGGAACACCATTATAAATAATACAAATCTAAAAAATAATCTACTTTCCCGACATTGGGACCTACTTCTATATGCCGTACTGTTAAATGGTAAGGTAGTGCTTTTAACGTCAGAAATTAAGACTCATTCCGGAATACAGACACTTATCTGTTTTTGTAAACAAATATCTCTAAATGTGCATATTCTGTATTTTTAAAATAACATCAAAATGAAATATGAAGTACTTTCCGACTCCTGTCGTGTCTGCCTTAAGAAAAGTCGAACCTGTCGTTCCATATTCGAACCCTATGATGATAAGGACATACCACCAAGTGAGAAATTAAAATGGGTGACTGGCGTAGATGTTGTAAGTACCATTTTACATTCTTGGGGTTCAGATTTTATTTTATCAAAAATCGTAAATAATGAATAGAGTTGGGACGCGGACTTGCCAGTTTTACCAGAACTAATTTGTAAAACATGCGAAATATCTGTAAATATGGCGTTCTCGTTGCGCAATAGAGCCCGTAAATCCGATCAAATCATACACATCTACTGCAACAGGCTAAATAAGGACAACATAATAGTTGAACTCAATACGGGGCGAAAGATTAAGCTCTGCAAAGAGTTAACACTCAAAGTGATCCAAAAGAGTCGTCCACCAGAAGATGCCGTTACTTCTGATAAGACAAAAATCGACTCCAAAAAGGTGGAGGCTGATGAAATCATTAACTTGGACGATATTGATCACGAAATGGATACGAAGGAAAGAAATGATTCACATTCGGATTTAGATGAGAATGACGACGAAGTCGATGCCGATGATGATGATGGAGAAGATGAGGAATCCCAAAATGATGATGAGGATGATCACTTATGTCCCAGTGATGGTGGTGCGGATAAAAAAAACCTAACAGACGGTTTAAATGCAAAACCCATCACTATTGCAGATGAGCCGGATGAAATAAAACCAACAGTGGTTTATAACGCCGCTGAAATAGCTAAACGATTGGACGCATCCGACAAATACGAAGTTATTTCGTGGAAGCAAGCAGAAAAAGAAGATTCAATTCCCATATTCAAGTTGCGAGTCAAAGGTGTCAAGACAAACGAGCTCTCCAACGACTTTATCTGCGAAATATGTGGCAACATATATCGTCAAAAGCATAGGCTCATGGACCACATGCGGCGACATAATAAAGAAAAAACATACGAATGCGAGTAAGTATCTATGGAATGATTAATTGAAGTTTTTCATTGTTTTCTCTTTTTATTCAAGAATTTGCAAAAAACGGTTTTTAGTAGCTGAGGGCCTACGACGACACATTCTGACACATGGTGCTCAAAGACCGTTCAAGTGCAACTTCTGTGCTCGAACTTTTTACAATCCCAGTGCCAGAAAGGCACACGAAAAGTTAGTATGTTTGAAGTTATAAATTCTTCGTTACAATGTATTGTCCTTTCAGAGTACACAGTGGAGCAAAGCCTTATGTCTGTCATATATGTACTAAAGCGTTCGCTTATTCATGCTCATTGCACAAGCACATGCTAATACATGCCAATAAGAAGTTGTACAGATGTGAATACTGTTATAAAGAGTTTCGGCTGCAGCATCACCTTAAACAGCACGTGGAAACACAGATCCATAAGGACGCAGTGGCAGAATATTTGAGTTCGCAATTGAGCGAGCCAAAAGGAGAAGAATAATGGTGGTGGCAATCTCGACGCACGCGACGAACGCGACGCAGACGGTTTCGCATTGAAGTGTCAAAAATGATGAGGATTTGAGTGGTGGTGGCAATCTCGACGCTCACGACGCGACGCGATGCGATGTCACTTGATTGACAGTTCACCATTAGCCGTCGAAGATTTTGTTTGTTTTTCAATTCTCACAGAAGAAAATTTAATTAGTTGTTAAATATTAATTCAGTACTTTTAATTTATTTTGTTTATTTATAACCTATGAAAGTAATCTCAAGATTCTCACAAACATACCATCTGACAGCTTTCAAACTGACATTCCAATGCGTCGATGCGCAAGAAAGTTGAAGTTGAATCAACTTTTCTGTGTAGCTAACGTCCATTGCGTCGCGTCGGCGTTCAGATTGCCCACTTATACATGTTCCCATAAGCTCGATGAGTTTTTGACATTTCAACGCGAAACCGTCTGCGTCGATACCGTCCGTTGCGTCGAGATTGCCTTGGGGGTAAACGTAACAGTGTCTACTGCTATTTTATTATCATTAAGTAGATTTGTATAAAGTTGTTTTTATTTTTTCAAATGTAAATTGTTTAACATGATTTTATAAACCACAATTATTGCTCTAAGCGAATGCCGCTTTAATTACTCACCAAGAGGTCAATGAAAATCACATCCACACTGATCCAGTGGAAAGGAAAAATTGTCAGAGCTAGTAAAGTCGAGAGGAAAGAAGCTAAGAAGTCTCTAAGGTAAGGCTTACGATGAAACTTGCATAGCTGGCAGATGCTCAGTAAATAACGCACCCACTGTGAAAGTATGAATCCCCACAGGAAAGAGCCAAAACTATTGCTGAAACCTACGCTCCTACTATAGAGGGCGCCCCTACAACTAATATGCTTCTCCAATTATCCCGGTCTATAGCTAACTCTCTCCAGTGGTGCACTGAAAGTTTTCTTAGTTCGGGTTCTACTTGTTCTATTGAAGTCGGGGTCTTACTAGGAATTAAAGACTACAGGCTCTCTATGTCATAGCCATCTTAAGCAACTGAAAGGAAAATGAAATTTCCATGTTTTCTAATAAACAAAACAAATAAATTTCTTACACTCATGTATTTATTTAATTCTAAATAATTTGCAAACACCGAACATGTCTCCCTCCTCGCGTTTAGATTGCAAGAAATGACCTTTTAAAATCGCAATCAATACTACTCCTGTAAAATCCAATCTTCTTTGCGGTCATCTGTCGATGTCGGCGAATGCCTTCATTTATCTCCTGCACTGTTATAGGCTTCACAGCTTCCTGACCCCGCCCCTGTGTAACCTCAGGACAAATGTGCAACATTGCAGATGAAGCTCCAGTTGATGTTACCCTACTATAAGGCTCAGTCACACGATTATTTGAGTTTAAACGCGTCAATATCGCATAGTCCACTATAACAGCAATTGTCTCGTGCGAGAAATACGCCAGGATATTCATACAAGTGTTTGAAATTGTCAAATCCTGCGCTAGATCCAAGAACTTGTGAAATTTGTTTTTTATTTTCTCACCATGGCGACAATAAAAGGAAGTTTTGCGCGCCTCGTTGAACTCATGATACTGTTGTCCCGTTAGTATCTGGGATATGCGATCGGCACGAAATAGTCGACGAGTTCGCTCATCGTCGAACTTATCGGGGATGTCAATGCTCAGTTCGTCTTCAGATTCTTGGCTTTCGAATTCCTCCATGAAGTCCTGTGGACGCCGAGTACGAATACTTAGGAACTTCTTTAGGATTCGCATATCTTTTAGGTGTTTACGCATCCGGGCAATTTTCACGGGATGATTTCGCATCAGGAACTCAAAGTCAGCTTGCGACGGACATGCGGAATTTTTACGACGCATCGAGATTATCGTTGCTTCGTGGAATATACCACGTAATTGCTGCTGTAAAATCTGTTCGACCAGTTTAACACTTTCATACCGTGGCTGGTCACAGTCTCCGAAACTCCGCATGATATCAGATATTTCAGACATTAAGCTCACCGGTGGTTCATCACTGTTTAACTGCTGCTGGGAATTTTCATTGTGGCTAGAAGATGCACCACTTTGAGAAGAGGATGAGTTTTGTCTTGAAGTTTTCTTCGATGTATTATAATTCATTTTCACTTAATTGCAAAACATAATAATAAACAAAACAGAGCCAAGCGAAATACGTTTTCGTTTTGTATAGGAAATGTCAAAATTTGCAAAATTTCATATCGGAAAAATGGTAGCGTTCAGACTTGTTATTTAATTAAGGTGGTGAGCTCACTGGGGTAAATTTATTAAAAATAGCTGTCCCGACAGACGATGTCTTTTCTTGGCCATTAATGTTTAATTGGATGAGGAATAAATTTGTGTTATATAAATATATGTCGATTTGGTGAAAACGGGATGAAATCGCAATTACCAATTTTATGTTGCATATAATTTCTGATGTTTTTCCCCGTCCCTAAACTACTGCTAACATTTAAAAAAATAAAACAACGTCTGTTTCTATCGAATTTCTAATAGAAATGAAGGAGTGATTGCAATAAACTGCTGTGGCGAGGAATCAGTGCAAAAAATAGAGAGTGAAGTAAGACAAAAACTCGATGAAAAATATGACGTTAAAATAATATCGAAGAAAAGACCGCTAATCATAATAACGGATATGAGTGAAATGTGGAAAAGCGAAAAGCTGGAAATGACAATTTAAGAAACAAAACAATATAAACGGTACCGTTAAATGTGTAAAAGTTTTCAAAAACTAAAATAGAGATGTATGCACAAATTCTATAGTTATACAGTGCATAAGTATTTATACAGCCTCTATTCAGGGTCGAACAATTTCTTATTCATAACATATTTCCCCATCCATAATAGTTATACAGGGTTTGTATCAAATAAATCACCAAAAAGGTCGGCAGAGTAACCAAGGGATCATTTTTATGGTTGTGGAACTCATGGTGATAATTTTATTTTCTACATTTTTATAACATATTGATGACTTATGTTGACTCAATAACATCGTTTACAATGTTGAGTCTGTAGGTGTTAATAGGATTAATTAAAAAGTATTTACTAAAGGAAATATATATATTCTGCACGTGTGCACGGTATTTCAAAGGTTAAGGGAAGAATACAAAGTAAAAACATATGAGAGGCTACAATCCGCTATGCGGATCGTTGAATACCCTATCCCATCCCATCCTTTAAATTAATATCCTCAAAATATAGGCCTTATGGCGATGAAATACAGAAAATGACATTGTCACAATATATTGCTCAGACAGTTTCTCAAAATCTTTTGTGGTTCGACAAAAAACAACGTATTTCTATTGCTAATGCCTTGGGATGGGGTATACAAATGGTTTTTGTAAGAAAACGCCCCCAAAATGTGGGCGTAGGTGAAAATGATCTATGGACAAAATGTTTATATTACCATTGTGGAAGTATTTGCATCAAAAATTTTTTCGAAAGTTTTAAAATTTGGACAAAAAGCGTTTTTTACTAAAAACGCCCCCAAAAAGTGGGCGTGGCAAAAAACTTTGTATGAACGAAATATAGATATTAGGATTGTCTAAATATGTTGCAAAGACACTTTTTTGAAATTCCTTACGGTTTGGCCAAAAAATAAGTTTTTCTAAAAAGGGGGCGTGGCAGTGGGCGGATTTCAAAAATTTTTACACTTGTTCTGCTTCGTCGGCCAGAGAGTCTATATACCAAATTTCAACACTCTAGCTCAAAATTTAAGGCCCAAAAATCGGTGACACACAGGCGGACGGACGGACGGACGGACGGACGGACGGACAGACAGACATGGCTTAATCGACTCAGCTAGCGATTCTGAATCGATCCATATACTTTGAGGTATATGTATCGAAATTATTTCTCTATGTTACAAACTTAATGTCAAAACTAATATACCCCCCTATGGGATAGGGTATAAAAAGTGTCTGTCACTTTGGGAATGCTGTTGCAATAGAAAGGAAACATTAGGGTGGGCTTACAATTATTTATTGTAACACTCCCACTAAAAGAATACTAAGAATATTATTTCTTAATGTTAGCCTTGATGTCCTCTTTGCTTTTCATGTTCAGCAAACCCTTCTGTATTTCAAGTGTCGACTTTGGAAGAGGTTTCGTCAGTAAGTCTGCTTGTTGGTCCTTAGATGAAACGTGTTCCAGAGTAAACTCCTTGTCATTAAATTTGTTTCGTATGAAATGGTAGCGTACATCAATGTGCAATGTCCCTTGATGGAATTCGGGATTTTCGATTAATTTGATTGCGCTCATATTATCGACGTTAAGAGTTGTTTTTGAATTTTTAAAAATAGCAAGATCACGAAGTAGACTCTTAACCCAGATGGTTTCCTTTACTGCTTCGCTTGCTGCAACGTATTCAGCTTCAGTAGTTGATAACGTCACAACTTTCTGCTTCGTTGATGTCCAAGCAATTGTTGAATCACCCAGTTTCAGAGCAAGACCAGTTGTTGATTTCCTAGTCTCGATATCCCCAGCATAGTCTACATCGCTGAATACATGAAGATGATCCTCCTGCTTTGCTGGAAAGTAAAGTCCGTGAGTTGTTGTTCCTTTTATGTACTTGAGAATTCTTTCGGCAGCATTCCAATGTATCTTCTTGGGGTTCTCAAGGTATTGACTGGCACTGTTTACAGAAAAGGTAATGTCTGGACGTGTAGCTATAGATAGATACATAAGGCTGCCTATGACTTGACGGTATGGTGCATTTATAGCTTCCTGGTTTCCATTCTTATGAATATCGGCTCACATTTGGTGGTGTGGATCAGCTGGAATAGCTACTGCATTAGCATCATTCATTTTAAATCGGTGCAAAATCTTTTTGGCATAGGCCTCTTGATGAACGAAAATAGAACCATCACTGAGTCTTTCGATTTGTAATCCCAAATAAGTATTTACATTGCCGGACGTGATTTCAAACTCTTTGCGTAGCTCAGCAAGAAGTGAATATGATGTTTTTGGGTTCATCGACGCAACTAATCCATCATCAATATGAATTTTTATATTAAAGGATTATCAGCATCTCCGTTGGTGAATACACATTGGTCCGCACTTGTAGGATGGAGTCCAAATTTGTTCAACGCTGCTGTAAAACGACGGTTCCAGCACCTTGAAGCCTGTTTTAACCCGTTGAGGCTTTTGTTCAACTTGCAAACACGATTTGTGCCATCCTCGTAACCCTTTGGTTGTTGCATATAGATGGTCTTGTCTATTTCGCCATATAAAAATGCCGTCTTGACATCAAACTGCTGAAGAAACATTTTTTTAGATGCAGCAATAGAAAGGGTTATGCGTATTGAATCGAATCTTGTCACTGGGCTGAATGTTTCGTGATAATCGATTCCAGCCACTTGCTTGAATCCTCTAGCAACCAATCTTGCCTTGAAACGCTGCACGTCGCCATCGTTGCTCCTCTTTATTTTGTAGGTCCAACGGTTGTCAATTATCGATTGATCTGCGGGTGGTTTCACTAACGTCCAAGTTTGGTTCCTTTTAAGAGATTCAATTTCTTCCTCCATTGCGTTCTTCCAGTTATTTGCATCGTTACTTCCGATTGCCTCATCGTTCTATGGACCCGTTCTGCTCTGGGGTAAATGGAACTGTCTTTTGATGCGTGATACCATGATGATGAGTTAGTTCTTTGACTTCCTGATTTACAAATTCAAGTCCGTTGTCCGCCCTAAAAAAGTTTACTCCTCTTTCTAGGTGCTTGTCCGATTTTCGAAAAAAATCTTCCAGACAACGAATTGTTTCAGATTTGTGTGTAATAAAATATAGTTTTCGCCAGTGACTAAAATCGACCTTCAACATCAAGAAGTAACGTGCACCTCCTAAAGAGTTCTCTTGCATCGGGCTGCACAAGTCTGCATGTATGAGCTCACCAGCTCTTTCCGATTTAGAACTGCTTTTCGAAAATGGTAATCTGTGCATCTTGCCTGTGATACAGTCTTCACAACAGATATTCTGATCCTGAAAAGAGATACGTGATTCATTTAGTCTCTTTTTTACCTGAGTAATATTTTGGTGAGCCATTCGCTTATGCCAATCAAGAAGTGATATACATGTAGTGATATTAACGTGTGGCTCGCTATGCGCTATGACCTTGAATTTCATACGGAACAATCTGTTTTCTCTTTCTCCCACTGCAACAACGCTTCCATTTTTAAACAATTTACATTCATTTTTGTCGGACTCATGTGTTATGCCTTTGTCAAGAGCTGCACCGAGAGAAAAAAGATTGTAATTTAGATCAGGAATATATATGACATCACTGATGTGTTTTGGATTCCATTTTTTTCCATCGAATGCTAGAATCCTTATTTCTCCTGTGCCAACTGCAGGGATACATTTCGCGTCTCCAATGCGTACTGATTTGGCTGTCTGAAACTGTCGGAAATTAGTGAACCAATGACGATGATTTGACATGTGATCTTTGGCACCAGAATCCATGTACCATGCATTCTTAACTGCTGGTGTGTTCCGTGCAGAAGACAATGCTTCGCCAATAAATGCGCCCCCTTTATCGGACGATTGCTTGGAACTAGCAGATTTACGCTTTCTACAGTCACGAATCCAATGGCCTGGCTTATGACAATAGTGACAAGTACCTGGTTTATCAGTCTTCTTTTCGAAACGTTTGCTGGAGTGCTTTTCGACTGCAAATGCCGCATTGTCATTATTGTTTGTATTTGACCCGATTCTTATCTCCTCCGCAGTAAGCCGTGCATTTAGGGTTCATAAGGGTTTAGGTGCAGTAAGGGTTCGTTCATCGTTGGTCGGTATGCGTAGATTCCCATGCGCTGATGAAATGTGTGTAGGACGGTGGCAGTGTCATCAGAAGTTTTGTTACCACTATCTGTTCTGGAATTTTCTCCCCTAGAGTTTGTAGACGATATGCGAGGTCCTCCAAACGTGCTACATGCGTTGATATGTCGTCGCTGGGATTTTTGACGTAGCTATACAATTGTTGCAAAAGCATGTGTATACTTGTTTCTGACTTTTGTTCATAGACTGATACCAGTCTGTTCCACAAATCTTTCGATGACTCACAATTTAGGATGTGAAGCACTGGTTTATCTTCAACAGATGTTGCTAATATACGTTGTGCGGTGTTATCACTTTTCTTCCATTGCAGGACTTTTACATCGTCGGCATGTTCGGAATTCGGAATTTTGGATGCCCCGCTTACAATATCCCATGAGCCATTTGATTTTAATGTGAGACGAACTTGGAATTTCCACGATGCCCAATTTTCAACCAATCTGAGTTTAGATAGCCGTGCTGAGGAAAAGGAAAAGAAAATAACTTCGTACAGAATTGCGGATTTGAATTAACTTAAAATAGACTGATTAACGTTCCTGGGACCATAACCTGTTAAAAGGATTAATTAAAAAACATATGAGAGGCTACAATCCGCTATGCGGATCGTTGAATACCCTCTCCCATCCCATCCTTTAAATTAATATCCTCGAAATATAGGCCTTATGGCGATGAAATACAGAAAATGACATTGTCACAATATATTGCTCAGACAGTTTCTCAAAATCTTTTGTGGTTCGACAAAAAACAACGTATTTCTATAGCTAATGCCTTGGGATGGGGACATGGGGTATACAAATGGTTTTTGTAAGAAAAGGGCCCCAAAATGTGGGCGTAGGTGAAAATGATCTATGGACAAAATGTTTATATTACCATTGCGGAAGTATTTGCATCAAAAATTTTTTCGAAAGTTTTAATACTTGGACAAAAAGCGTTTTTTTACTATAAACGCCCCCAAAAAGTGGGCGTGGCAAAAAACTTTGTATGAACGAAATATAGATATTAGGATTGTCTAAATATGCTGCTCAGACACTTTTTTGAAATTCCTTACGGTTTGGCCAAAAAATACGTTTTCCTAAAAAGGGGGCGTGGCAGTGGGCGGATTTCAAAATTTTTTTCATTATCCTAGCTCAAAATTTAAGGCCCAAAAATCGGTGACGAACAGACAGACGGACGGACGGACGGACAGACAGACATGGCTAATTCGACTCAGCTAGCGATTCTGAGTCGATCCATATACTTTGAGGTATATGTAGCAAAATTATTTCTCTATGTTACAAACTAAGTATCAAAACTAATATACCCCTATGGGATAGGGTATAAAAAATTGGATTCCTAAGCAGAATAAGAACAAGTTTAGATTTAAAACATATGAAAAGGCTACAATACGCTGTGCGGATCGTTGAATACCCTATCCCATCCTATCCATAAAACTAAAATCCCCAAAAAAGTGGGCATGGCTAAAAACACGATGTGGATAAAATAAAGAAAATGACATGGTGACAACAAATTCTTCAGACTGCTTACAAAACACTTTTACGGTTCTACAAAATACAAGGTTTTCTCCCGCATATGTTATGGGGTAGTGTATAAAAATGGTTTTTATATAAAAACGCCCCCAAAAAGTGGGCGTGGGTTAAAATGGTCTATTGACGAAATGTTCATATTTATATTACTAATGATTCTGCATCAAAAGTTTTTTAGAAAATTTTAAAATTTGACCGAAAAACGTTTTTTATTAAAAACGCCCCCAAAAAGTGGGCGTGGCAAAAAACTTTATATGAACGAAATGCAGATATTTAGATTGTATAAATATGTTGTCCAGAAAGTTTTTCAAAATTCTTTATGGTTTGGCCAAAAAATACGTTTTTCTAAAAAGGGGGCGTGTCAGTGGGTGGATTTCAAAAATGTTTACACTTGTTCTGCTGGGAGCAACATAGAGCACGTGTACCAAATTGCATCCTTCTAGCTCAAAATTTAAGGCCCAAAAACTGGTGACGTACGGACGGACGGACGGACGGACGGACGGACAGACATGGCTAAATCGACTCAGCTATCGATTCTGAGTCGATCCATATACTTTGAGGTATGTGTAGCTAAATTATTTCTCTATGTTACAAACTATGTATCAAAACTAATATACCCCTATGGGGTAGGGTATAAACATATGAGAGGCTACAATCCGCTATGCGGATCGTTGAATACCCTATCCCATCCCATCCTTTAAATTAATATCCTCAAAATATAGGCCTTATGGCGATGAAATACAGAAAATGACATTGTCACAATATATTGCTCAGACAGTTTCTCAAAATCTTTTGTGGTTCGACAAAAAATAACGTATTTCTATTGCTAATGGCTTGGGATGGGGTATACAAATGGTTTTTGTAAGAAAACGCCCCCAAAATGTGGGCGTAGGTGAAAATGATCTATGGACAAAATGTTTATATTACCATTGCGGAAGTATTTGCATCAAAATTCCCATAGGGGGGGTTTATTAGTTTTGATACTTAGTTTGTAAAATAGAGAAATAATTTAGCTACATATACCTCAAAGTATATGGATCGACTCAGAATCGCTAGCTGAGTCGAATTAGCCATGTCTGTCTGTCCGTCCGTCTGTCAGTTCGTCACCGATTTTTGGGCCTTAAATTTTGAGCTAGGATAATGAAATTTGGTATATAGGATCCTCGTCCGTGCCACCAGAACAAGTGTAAACATTTTTGAAATCCGCCCACTGCCACGCCCCCTTTTTAGGAAAACGTATTTTTTGGCCAAACCGTAAGGAATTTTAAAAAAGTGTCTGAGCAGCATATTTAGAGAATCGTAATATCGATATTTCGTCAATATAAAGTTTTTTGCCACGCCCACTTTTTGGGGGCGTTTTTTATAAAAAACCTTTTCTGGTCAAATATTAAAATTTTTTAAAAAAAATTGATGCACAATCATTGGTAGTATTAATATGAACATTACAAAAAAACATTTGTATGCCCTACCCCAAGGCATATGCAATAGAAAAACGTTGTTTTTCGTCGAACCATAAAAGAATTTGATAAACCTTCTGAACAATATGTTGTGACAACGCCATTTTCAATACTTTATGCCCATAAACACCACATTTGGGGGATATTAATTTTAAGGATGGGATGGGATCCGCACAGCGGATTGTAGCCTTCTCATATGTTTAAAGTTAAGAATAATTGTTTTCCACTATAGTTTTGAGTTTAGTTTTAGTTTAGTTTATTTATTTATTTGGCTTTATAGCCATTTCTTCATTTTTACAGTTTTATACATAGGAAATTTACATTTTTGCTATTAAATAATAATTTGTTATAAATTTACTAGTTCTAGTTAATATTAGCTTTAATAAATTCTTTAAGATATTTTTTTAATGTATTTATATTTTCTTCATTTAAACGTATTTAAGTGAACGTATAAAATTTTTAATATGTTACCGAATAATATAAAAAAACGAAACAAATCTATACTGTTTAAAAAAAACTGTCCACCTTATTTATTAAAACTAATATTTGCTAAACGAATTATGAAAAATGTAAATTTAATAATAAGTAAATAACAAATTTGTACTAAATGAAAAGTTATACAATACTATAGTCTATCCCCCTTATTCATTAGATTTCACTAAAACACATCTCAACGGTTGTATAGTTATACAGTGCACAATTTCTTATTCATAACATATTTCCCCATCCATAATAGTTATACAGGGTTTGTGTCAAATAAATTACCAAAAAGCTCGGCAGAGTTACCAAGGGATCATTTTTATGGTTGCGAAACTCATGGTGACAATTTTATTTTCTACATTTTGATAACATATTGATGCCTTATGCTGACTCAATAACATCGTTTACAATGTTGAGTCTGTAGGTAAAGAACAGTTACCATTTGAACAAATTAAACAGTGAAACACAACTGCTATAATACAAAAATACCCTAGATGATATTTTTCAACTTACAATTGAACCTTTGGTAAACCTGACGGCTGAGCGTCTGTTTATACAGAAATAAAAAAATATATATTCCCTTATACAGGCACTATTCAACCATCAGGCGGGTTTAGAATGTGCAGCCTTTATTCAACGTTGTATAAGTTTTATGAATAAGGTTTTTTCGTTTAGAGGCATTTTAAGGAGTGCATAACTTTATACACTCCTTATAATGAGTTTATGAATATGGCTGTTATAACTAATAAAGATATTAATAATTATTAGTACTCCATCGTAATAGATTTCCCTCTTTGTGGTACTTTATTTGACACAAACTCTGTATAACCATAATGCATGGGGAAATGTTTTATGAATAAGAGTATGTGGGACTCTAAATAAAGGCTGTATAAATATTTATGCTCGGCATAAAACTATACAACCGCGTTTAGATGTGTTCCAGAAGAATATGACTTTCTTTTTAACATAGCGGAAGCATCCAAATATATAAAAAAAAGCGTAAAAACATTTATTTATATTTTACATTATTTAAAATTGAAGTTTTTTAAAAACAAAACATTTTTTTTGTCATATTAATAATTCTATTTATTAAATGCATACAAAACTGCTTGGAAAAATATATTAAATTTACTCTCAAATGTAATCGAACCACTAGTGCAAAATTGACACTTCATCTCTAGTTCCGTTCCAAAACATTCCTGCCAATTTGCAGTTAATAAACACCCTTCATCGAGCATTGCTCATTTTGTTCAAAGTTACCTTTTTTCGTCATTATTTTTTAGTTGCATTAGAATAAGAATACAACTTAAATTAACAGCATCAATTTAATTGCAACGAAAATACCCTAGCGACGGCAAAAACGACAAAAACAACGCCAACGCAATCGAAATTAGCAAAGACAACCGGGCCTCTGTACGACAAAAAGTATGGCCGAAGCAGTTGTCGAAGAACGGACATCATCCCCAACCAGATTCTACTGTCATATGTGCAATCTTGAAATCAACATATTAAACAATGATTACACCTGCCCCATTTGTACCGGTGGCTTCATTGAGGAATTGCCACCACTCACTCCCGGTGACGGCGGCACCACGGCCAGTGCAAGTGGTAGCACCACCGGTGGAAACCATTCATCTAATGTTCCCAATGCATCCGATATGCCTAGCAACAGAATCAATGATTTGGTTGCAACATTGCTGATGTCACGCAGTGGTCTAGGTCCAATGTTAAATCTTACCGGACCACAGGAGCTTGAGATATCAATTGATGCGAGCGGAGGCGGTGGTAGTGGTAGTGGTGGTGCCGGCGGTGGCGAAACGAGTAATGGGAGTGCCGGTCGCAGTGGTACCAGTGGTCGGCGTAGTGCTGTCGGTGGCACTGGAGGCAGTGGTGGGGGAGGACGTCAGCGCCAAGCGAATTTTCATAGACTGGATAATGTGTTCTTGGAGTTTCTTAGTTCACTTTCAAGCGGAGAGGATGGGATGTTTGGAAATTCACAAATGTTGTTTATGGGCAATCCGGGCGACTATGCATGGGGCCGAGAAGGTATTGACACAGTAGTCACTCAGCTGCTCAATCACATGGACACATCTGGTCCGCCGCCCTTGCCCAAGGAGAAAATTGCCGAAATTCCAACTGTCAAGATCAGTGAGACAGAAGTCGAACAAAAACTCAAGTGTTCCGTGTGCTGGGAGGACTTTAAGCTGCAGGAAGCTGTGCGAAAACTACCCTGCCTACATGTGTACCATGAAAATTGTATAGTGCCCTGGCTGGATTTGCATGGAACTTGTCCAATATGCCGAAAATCCCTTCAAATTGAGCCGGGTCCCAGTTGTTCAATGCACAATGGAACCGGATCTGATGTACCCACCGCAACGGTATCGGTAACTGTTACATCCTCACAGCCGGGCACCTCTGCCACCGCTGGAAGAAGCAGCACCATCACCCATAACCAACCACAACCAATGGACACCTCAGCAGGAGCGACACCAGCATCGCAATCTGCTCAAGTCTCATCGACAGCAGGAAGGTCTAGTCAAAATCCAAATGTCTTGGCCTTTGAGGATGGCAACGTAGAGTATGACTTTGATTAAATCAACCAATCAATAATATATATCAGTACCCCTTCCCCCAATTATATATATGTATATATATATATATACATTTATATATAATATATTAACGACAAAGATTAAATTATCGCTTGATGAAGTCACTTTTTTGTTTTTTTCGTTTCCCTCTTTCAGGTTCAAATATACTACATAGATTCATTACTATACTTAACAAAAATAAAAACAAAAAATGCTTTAAAACAATAATTTAACGTAGTGTACCTTGTACCGTTAAAAACGATTTCAAACCAACTACACTCGTTTACGTACGTACTTTTCGTTTTAACCTCAAGTGTACTGAAGATATTACTAAAAAAAAAACTTAAAGTTTGTCATCAACTAGTTACAACAAAGCTAAGATTGAATCTGTTTGTTTTTTTGTTACCTAAATTGGGATAAAAATAACGTTAAGTTAAAATAAATATAAAATATTTATTATTTAATTTTAAATAACAAAAAAAAACGAAAGAGAATATTGTAACTGCTTTTTTTGTGTTTGCGTTTACTTTTAGCCAAGTTCATTGTTTTTATATCATTCCTTTCATTTTTTTTGTTTTCTTGTTTTTAGGCTATGAAAGCATTACAACCATGAATGATTGATATCTGAGATAAGGAAATAATAAGTAAAATGTTGTGACACTTATTTAAACAAGAAATGAGCGTTTTTATTCATTAGAAGGGGTACGTTATATATGAGTTTGCAGGTGCTATTACATAACTTAACAGTGGCATTACTGTAAGGCAGTGTTCAATAATCCCACGCCAGCGAAAACATTTTGAGGGTGGTCCAACTTGGTAAATTCGTTATGAGATTCTCAGCATTACATTCTGTTCGAACCTGGAAATGCTGCTTCGCCGTTTAACAGTCTGCAGAAACGGTTCTTCCATATCCTCAGCATCGACTGTGTTTCAACTACGATATTTCCATGTTCATCTCGACAGGATTCTGTTCGATCCTTGTATCCTTGGCTTTGACGTTTTACACTTTGGTAAAACTTGCGAACATCGTTCCTAGAGTGGCACCTCTCTATATCCTCGATCGCACGCTTTTCTCGCTCTTTTTTTTCTTTCTGAAAAGCCATTCTTCCCTTCTTCTCTGCCTATAGAGCTCAAGGGCAGCTTTTGTCTTCATCTGCTGCTTAGCCTTTTAGGCCTCGTTCTTGGCTGCGAGCATCTGTGTGCATTCCTTTTCAAACCACGGGTTTCTTGCTGGTGGCCGCGAAAAACCTAGCACATCAGTTGCGGCTGATCTTATAGCTTGTTGGCATTGTTGCCATTGTTCTTCGACATTTGATGCTGGCGCTATGGTGTGAATCGAGAGGGTAAGGGATACGCGTTGCACGAATGCCTTGGCGGTCTCTTGTGATTGCAGTCTTTCGGTATTAATTTTTTTTAACAGTATTTCTGGTTTGCTGGCATGGTGGATATCCGCGTTCTTACCTTAGCTGCAACAATTTAGTGGTCCGAGTCGATGTAAGCCCCTCGGAATGTTCGGACATCCAAAATACTGGATGCGTGTCTCTTGTCTATCGCAATGTGATCAATTTGGTTGACTGTTCGTTGATCTGGAGACCGCCATGTCACCTTATGGATATCGAGGTGAGGAAACCGTGTGCTGGCTATAGTGGCATTTCGTTCCGTGGCAAAATCAATTAGCCAAAGTCCGTTGCCAGACGCCAACAGCCACGCACAACCCCCAAACTGGAGGGCCAGTTCCAATTTATTAGATACCCCAAGGACACGGGGCCATCAGTACCCACTACGGGATTGACCACTGCTGTTGACCTTTCGGTTCATCCACCAACATCTCTGTTCAAGGGGCCTGACTTACCCTTGAGGTTCCTAGATAACCTGTTGTCCAAATATGTCGAAACCGCTCATCTAGATTCGCCTGGGATGGCAGTATACTTTGGCAAATCTCCATGAAAATACTTACACCAGAAAAACATTTACAAATCGTGGAAATTTGGTTCCAAAATTCGCGCTCTGTACGCCAAACTCTTTTCGATAATATTCATCCAACTTGATCACATACCGTGAGGACAGAAGAACTCATCACTGCTGTAGACGTGAGTGTGACAGAGAACCCGAATTTATCGATCTGTTCTCAGCGACTCGGGACCTTGCTTCCACTTCTAGGAAGATCCAACAGGTGCAAGAATTAAAGCCACCGGACCATAAATCTACGGCGCTGAAGAAAAATTCTTCCGAAAATCTTCGGTCCCGTTTGCGTTGACGTGCTATGGAGACCAAGATTCAACCACGAACTATACGAGCTGTACAGCGACATACCCCTAGTCAAAGAACTCCGCATTTGACGTTTAAGATGGCTAGAACATGTAGAAAGAATGGACACCAATAGTCCGGCTCGCAGTCTTCGATTCCCAACCAGACGTCGGACGCAGTAGAGGAAGACCTCGCCTTAAGCCCGCGCACAAGTAGAAACCGACCTCAACCAACTTGGAGTGCGCAACTGGAGGCAGTTAGCTAAGGACCGGGCTAATTGGAGAGGCATGTTGGTTGAGGCCCAAATAAATTGGAAGTTGAACCAGATTTTGATAATCTTCAGAGATGAGGCTCATTTTCGGCTTGGAGTGAGTACATGCGACTCTTGAGACTCCATTTCATCCCGAAAAAAATCAATTTTTGGTGCGGTTTACATACCATACGCGTCATCGGCCCATTTGTCTTAAAATCCGAAACCGGTGCCGACATTAGCGTGAATGGCGAACGCTACAGGCAAATGATTCGTAATTTTTTTATTCCTCATGTCATTGGAAATCATTTGGAGAATAAATAGTTCCAACAAGACGGCGCAACATGCCATGCAGCATGATTTTGTTGAGGCAAACGTTTGGTGACCGATCTTAAGAAATCGACGTGTGAATTGGCAACCTCGTTCGTGTGATTTGACACCTTTGGATTACTTTTTGTGGGGTCTATGCTGATAAATCAGCAACGATTGATCACTTAGAATCCAACATCCTCTTCGTTGCCTGAATGTGGGTGGGTTTCTTGATCTATCACTCTCGACATTATACCTATTCATCAGGTGCTGAAACTGCCGCTGATTACATCTACATCCTATCCATCTCTGACCATGTTTCCAATGCTATTTCGTAGTGTCATCATTCTTACTTTTGAGTTAGCAGCCTGTTGTTCGCGTCTTCTATTCCCAAAGTAAGATTTTCTTCTTTTTTCCTCATCTGGCTCGATGCTCCTAACGAGGGGCGCGTTGTAACGCCTATGTCACCTTGTCAACGCCGGTACCTTTCTCGGTGCTGGTGAATGGGTGTTAATACTGGTGAAGGGTAAGGGCACAGCGAGGGGAGTTTCTTACTCAGTTGTTCCTTGACGTCTCTTCTTCTGTACCATTAGCAGCTTCTTCTCGTTGGACAATTGAGCTTAGAATTTTTCTGCGACGAGCAACAAGTCAGAGTCGATCATTAGCCATTTTAATGTAATGTATGTACATCCAGGAGGAAACCTAGTGCAAGTAATCACTGTATTATACACTCCTGCATTTTTTTTGGTCGAAAGCCATTATCCATTGTTATATTGTGAAGGTTGTGCTTACCAACTAACCCGCACTTTTCCTTACCAATTTTTGCATTGAAATACCCTAGCATGATTGTCACAACGTCTTAGGACAGGTTCCGTTCAAGAGGTCGTTAATTCCTCCTAGTCAGTCAAATCGGTTGTGGTGTATGAAATTATAAAGGCTGATATTGCAAAATGTTGCTCTGATGTGGATCAGTCGTGCGATCACTAACCAACATTAAGTTTTTCACTCTTGCCCTGAGTCGGTTCCCTTAATAGGTTCTAAATAGCTAACTCGAACTACTGTAGATTTCCGGTATAAAACGCGGCTGAAGAAACATTGGGTAAGTGAAAATTATTGATGGTTCCTACTGCGACATAGACTTGCTGAAAAGTCTTGTAGCAAGTGGAGCAAAGAATAGTAGCAGTGATGGTTGAGGCCCAGGTTTGCTCCGGATTATTGCGCTACGTAAGCAAGATCAACTTCAAATTTAGATTCCGTTTACGGCAATATGTTGTTGAAAAATGAATATTTGACATTTACGGCTCATACTGGGCCTACCTAGCTTCTGCATTTTTTTGTGTGTGAAGTTATTATTTCTCCCACAAGAAGAGAAGACCTCTTGTTAAACGCACAATCTTCTCATGGAAGTGTTACTCTTGGATATTTTTGTCAGTCATTCGCAAGAGGTAGAGCTGGAAAATACTTATGTTCAGGCTTTGAATCAAGGACCAACGTAGTCCAACGAACTAACCTCTAGGCCATTGCACCATGTTATTGAACATTCACTAAAGTTTTGAACATTCTTGCTTACTATATTTTCTGTTTGCATCACTATCCAAAGAATGACATTTCGCATTAAGACATCTGTGGAGTCTGATACTGCAAATGTTTGCTGAATGTTTGATAAACGTTTGTTTGATTGCATTAATAATGGATTTATTTATTTGTATGATTATGTGTGCCAACAACAACAATGAAACCTGGAATAGATACCAAGGGTACAAAGCTGAAATAGTTAAATTTAAATGTGGAGAGTCATTAAGTCTCATGTCCTGAATGAAAAAAGACAGAATATAAAACATGTCTACTTTAACAATGTAAGCATGACAAAGAATGCAGAGATAGCTGAAAAATTGAATTAATATTTTGTCAGGAGTGTTTCTGAAATAAACAATTCCATACCCAATGCCCAGTTCATCCAACGAAATAATTTTACCAATGCACAGTTTAAATTCAAGCACGTAGTAATAACCGAAATAAAATGGATTTTAAAGTCCCTGAATAATAAAAGAGACTTTAATTGTTTAAATGCGAAAATGCTGATGGATGTAATTAGCACAATTGGTCCAATGTTCGTGAAAGTCATTAACCACTCAATGCTGCTGTTACTCCAAACGAAAAAAATAAAAGGAACCGACAAATGTGAGAACTTTCGACCAATCAACGCTCTTCCTGTGTATCAAAAAGTTGTTGAAGAAATAAGTTCACTCACAACTCGAAGATTACTTTGAAGTAAACAAATTATTCATTGAGAACCAATCAGGATTCCGAAAAAAACATTCCTGCGAGTCAGCGCTAAATAATGTATTAATAAGCTGGAAAGAGGAGATAGCAGAAAAAAAAGTTCGTTTTGGCTGTATTTCTAAGAGCCTTTGAGACAATCGACCGAAGAATACTTGTGAAAAAACTCCGCGGTTATGGTGTAAGAGGGAAGGAAGAAGAATGTTTTGCATCATTTCTATCGAATAGAACACAAAAAACCACAGTGAATGGCATAAAGTCCAAGATACGGAGTTCCTCAGGGATCGAAACTGGGCGCGCTGTTATTTATAATTTATAAAAATGACATTAAAGAATTTCTTAAAAATTCCCAAATTGTGCTTTTTGCCGATGATGCTTACTTACTTACATACTTAAGTGGCGCTTCAGTCCGGGATGAACCTGGGCCTCAGAGAACATGCCTCTCCAATTAGCCCTGTCCTTAGCTAACTGCCTCCAGTTGCGCACTCCAAGTTGGTTGAGGTCGGTTTCTACTTGTGCGCGCCACTTAAGGCGAGGTCTTCCTCTACTGCGTCCGACGTCTGGCTGGGAATCGAAGACTCTGCGAGCCGGAGTATTGGTGTCCATTCGTTGTACATGTCCTAGCCATCTTAAACGTCCAATGCGGAGTTTTTTGACTAGGGGTATGTCGCTGTACAGCTCGTATAGTTCGTGGTTGAATCTTCGTCTCCATAGCCTGCCAACGCAAACGGGACCGAAGATTTTCCGAAGAATTTTTCTCTCGAATCGACCAAGGAATTCTTCATCCGCTTTTGATACGGTCCATGCTTCAGCGCCGTAGAGCAGGACTGGGATGATCAGGGTCTTATATAGGATCGCCTTAGTAGTTCGAGTGAGGGCTTTACTACTAAATTGCCTTCTTAGCCCAAAGAAACAGCGATTGGCAAGAGTAATTCTTCGTTTGATTTCTGACGAGATGTTGTTGTCAGAGTTAATAGCGGAGCCGAGTAGACAAAGTCCCGTACTATCTAAAGTTATATCTGTCAATGGTGACGTTCTGTCCAATTCGTCGATGTTGTGTGTCCTTTCGTGTTGACAGCATATATTTACTGCTAAACCCATTTTCGCCGCTCCCTTCTCTACAAGCAAACGTGGCTATGACATCACGTTGAGTCCTACCAATGATGTCAATATCGTCGGCGTATGCTAGTAGTTGCACCGATTTTTGGGGAATTGTGACTCTGGTGTTGGCTTGGGAGTTTTGCACAATCCTCTCAAGAATAAAATTGAAAAATTCACATGACAGCCCATCGCCTTGCCTAAATCCTTTTTTGTATCGAATGTGTCGGTGAGGTCGTTTCCGACCCTGATGGTGCAGCGAGAATTCTCCATCGTCATCCTACACAATCGTACGAATTTGGACAGTGTACCAAAACTAGACATGGCTCTGCATAGTGTCGTATGCGGCTTTGTAACCGATAAATAGGTGGTGGCTTACCAAGTCATCTCCGCCAGCTTTATAAAGCTCAGCGGGAAGGCCGTCATTGCCGGCCGCCTTATTAAGCTTCAGTTTAGATATAGCTATCCTCACTTCACTTAGGTCGGGTGGTTGGCAGTTTTCGCTGTCGTTGTCAATATTAAATGGTTCGTTCTGCCTTACAGCGGAATGTTGTTCGTCATAGCCGTTTAACAGTCTGCAGAAGTGGTTCTTCCATATCCTCAGCATCGACTGTGTCTTAACTACGATATTTTCTTGGTCATCTCGACAGGAATCTGTTCGAGCCTTGTATCCTTGGCTTTGACGTTTTACACTTTGGTAAAACTTGCAAACATCGTTCCTGGAGTGGCACCTCTCTATATCCTCGATCGCGTGTTTTTCTTGCTCTTTTTTCTTCTTTCTGAAAAGCCGATGTTCTTCCCTTCTTCTTTGCCCTTAGAGCTCAACGGCAGCTCTCGTCTTCACCTGCAGCTTAGCCTTGTAGGCCTCGTTCTTGGCTACAAGCATCTGTCGGCATTCCTCATCAAACCAAGGGTTTCTTGCTGGTGGCCGCGAGAAACGTAGCACATCAGTTGCGGCTGATCTAATGGCTTGTTGGCATCGTTGCCATTGTTCTTCGACATTAGATGCTGGTGGTATGGTGTGAATCGAGAGAGAGATACCCGTTGCGCGAAGGTCTTGGCGGTCTCTGGCGATCGCAGTCTTTCAACATTAAATTTTTTCACAGTATTTCTGGTTTGTTGTGGTTTGGTGGATATCCGCATCCTTACCTTGGCTGCAACAAGGTAGTGGTTCGAGTCGATGTTAACCCCTCGGAATGTTCGGACATCCAAAATACTGGATGAGTGTCTCTTGTCTATCGCAATGTGATTAATTTGGTTGACTGTTCGTTGATCTGGAGACCGCCATGTCCCCTTATGGATATCGAGGTGAAACCGTGTGCTGGCTATAGTAGCATTTCGTTCCGTAGCGAAGTCAATTAGCCTAAGTCCGTTACCAGACGTGTTGTCGTGTAGGCTATATTTTCCGACAGTTCTGCTAAAGATGTCTTCTCTCTTACCTTTTCCGATGATGCAGTCATTTTTATATCTGGAAAGAACGCAGACGAATGTGTTAAATTATTACAAGAACACCTCAACAGTGTTAACGATTGGCTGAAAGCGAACAAACTAAAACTGAACGTAGCAAAATCGAACATTAAAACATAGCGTCAACCTCGACCTGGAGATCGACAACGAAAAAATGGAGCAAGTGAATGTAATTAAGTATCTAAACATAGTTGCTGACGACAAACTAAAATTTAGTATACATAATGATTATGTAGTCAAACAAATTGCAAAAAAGAATGGACAGAATAAGAAACAAGTTATCTGTAATATGTGCTTATAACGTTATGATAAAACCTCATTTCAAGTATTGTTCGTCAATTTTGTACCTTTGTTTTGATACTGTTTTGTTGAAACTGCAACGCCTACAAAATAAATCTATGCTTATTATACTTAAAAGTAATCGTCTTACACCAATAAGATCAATGCTAAATAATATGCTTCAATGGTTAAGCGTAAAGCAAAGAATTTTTGTTAATGTACTATGTTTTGTTTTCAAAATTAAGTATAATCTTCTTAAGTAAATATTTGAGATATGTGGGGGAATCCCAGCCATATAATCTAAGAAATAGAGAAGATTTTAGACTACCTAACTACATTGGAAATGATACCCAAAATAGTATTTTGTATAAAGGCTGTAGGTTATATTTAACACACTCTCGGATAGAGCAAAATATGAAACAAATTTAAAAACATTCAAAAGATATGTTTCATTTACATATCTTTTCATAAAATTTAAATATCCTCATACAAACTAGTAGAGTTATAGCAAACAAAATGTATATACTACTTTTGAGTTTAAAATTGTAAAAAACCGAATTTCAATAGCAGAGTTCTGCTGAATAAACAAATTGAATTGAATTGAAAAATTTACCGTTATATTAACAAGTTAACAAAAAGTTATTATACACCTTTAGACGGTTAAATGAAGTCTTTAAAGTATGTTACTATTTCTTCGTAGATCTGATGCTCAGTACCTGCAAAACAAACATCGTAATCCAAGTTCAATTCCATGAAGATGTGACTTCTACCGGAATTCATAGGAATCGATTTGACTCTTGGCAATATTTTGAGCGCCTTGAAGAGATCGCCAACGCGTTCCTTTTCACTTAAGTAGGTGGTATCTACTAGCATTGTCATTGCTTCGGCCTTTAAATGATCGTAAAATTTCTCAAAGAAAAAATGTCGATCGCATAGTAGTTCGCCCGGTTTATCAGTTGTCCCAGATTCGGTTAGCTCACGGTAGGTTTTCAATTTTCTATATCGATTCTCTTCGGTTTCTTCGATTTGCTTAGTAAGCGATGTCAATTGCAGGTTATTTTCCCTGTTGGAAGCCTAAGACAAGTCACACCACAAAGTTAAGACTCTTCATTCGTGACTATACGTTACGTATACTTACCGATTGGATTATTCGCAGAATTTCGATAGCTGCTTTTTGACGAGCTGCTTTCTTTGTATTCGCAACGCCATATCGTTTAATTGAAGCCAGTTGACATACTACTGTAAATTCGGGAGCTTCAGCTGGTCCAGACTGTTGGATTATATTGAATATAGGCAATGGATGATTCTGTTGTACGCAGATATCGCGTAGAGCCATCACTGCATCTGTAGTAGGTATAGCTTCGTGTGGAGCTTGTGGAATTAGACAGATATCCGGATGAGATTGACGAACGTCCCTGATTAGATTAGCAGCGGCATCATGCTTTGCCTCCTGCTTGGAACGCCCGTTTCCAAAAGATGTATGGTTTAGTGCTTCTAAAGAGCAAACAAAAGATTTGGTGCCATCACCTGCGTCCATGCACTCGTATTTGGGTATACACGCCTTCTTTTTGGCACAGTACTCTTGAAGGGCAGTAATCGGTGGTTTCCCGAACATTTTTTTCTTCTTCTGTAAAAGATACGTGTACCCAATTATTTATTCGCACGATTCGATTAACTAGTAACTTAACTACTAACTACATGTAGTGCCGCTGACGTTTTTTTTTTCATATGATATAAATATAAATAAAAATAAAGCTTAAGCTTTTGATAGGCGTTGTTCGAATTGACAACTTCTTGAACTGCTCTGAAAACCTAATAGGTGTGTTCTACTTACGTATCACTAGCGGTGTTTTGATTTTTGGTGTCGGTGTGGCAAAAAATGACAAATGAACAACTAATGTGTGCGGATTGGTGTTGCGTGTGTGGCGGAATGGATATTTTCTGTCATCACACCGGTGTGCACACCAGGACCAGTGTCATGTGTATTCACCGCTGCGAGTTTTTTTTATGAGCGGCCTCGGTTTTTTTCAATAACACTGGTTTTAGATTGGCGAGTATGAAAATGATTGTATGACAGATATAATCATGGTAACCCGGGGTTTAGATTTGCATGTATTAAATTCAACTTTCATGATATTTATATGTGTTAGTGTATCTGTACACGAGAGCTCTTCCTTGCAGGCTGATTGTTCGAAACGTTTTGCCTGTTCATGTTAAAAAAAACAACCCTTCGTCCCCCGCCAATAAATTTGCCGTCATACAAATGTCAGATTGCGTTTGTTTTACAGATGTCAGTATGTCATTTGACACTGACGTTGTCCTGAACAACTTTATTGATGGCATGAAATACCCTGTCATTAAATTTAAGGGACTCAGATGAAGCGCTGCGGATCGTGTTGAAAGGGATAACTCAATTTCGACCTTTATCGTCTTTTTTTTATTTTAAAAAGCAAAAGTGATATATATATATAGTGATTCCCAGTTGTTTCCATTTCGACTTTTAATTTTCCATTTATTTTCCCAACAACTTGCCAGTTTTTTGTTCTTTGGTAAGTTTCTTGTATATATTTTGTGGATTGTATCCACAAGCAATCCGTCACCCATACGAGCATCGTCTTCAATGAGAGAGAATCACTTTTGAGAATATAAGAAATGCAATTCGCTATACTTTTCGGAATAGCCCCCACAGACCCAACAATATTGCTTTTATATGATTGCTTACCTCTTTTTTTTAATTAAGTCCAGGAATGTGACTCGATGCAAACTCACCGTGATGAATGATTATGTAGGCAGTTTTCTTTTTTAGTTCAGAGAAGTGCTAATAGTGCTTACACACCGAATCATAAACTGAGTTTTCGCAAAAACACCTGAAACCTTCATCGAAAACCGAGTTTTCCCATACATTGTCAGTTCTCAAAACCTAGTAGGTTACGATGTAACCTTCTCATAACCACTTCGCAGACGTCATCACGTTGCAGGTTGTTGGAAAGAACACACCTTTTCATACATTCTACACGTGTTCCACACGTCCCACAAAACAGCTGATGAACTCGCTGTCAAAACAAATGTTTTTTTTTTCAGAAATTTACACACCAGATGAAATAAAAACAAAACAAGCGGAGGGCTTGAGAGTCAAAATCTTTAGATTTGTTTAATTTTGAACTTCAAATGCTAATATTAGTTTGATTACATTAGAATTCATTTATTATTCAATTACAATATTTTCACAAACAAATGTTGCAGCTAGTATCACAATTCACAGCTGATTGAAATGTCAAACAAAACAGGGTCAGAGTCTGTGTGAAAGCATCCAGTGGTTTACGTAAACTTTTTGCCAAAAACTCAGTTTATGATTCGGTGTGTAAGCACTATAAGTGTATACCAATCGAGTGTTATCTATTCAGAGTTCGCTCAGAAGCAGCTCACCCTCAGAACGCTCTGAGTATGTTTTGTTTGCCAGAATGAGTGCATTCAATTTAGAGTTTGATTGGTATTACTAGAATTGTGTGGCCATGGTCCTTTGGGGATCATTTTTAATTTTATGTGGTATAACCATTTTAACTGTAAAGCACAACGTATCCAACCAATTATTCTGCACCGAAATTATAATACAAACAGTCCTACTAACATTTGACATCTAATGTAAAGAAAGAGCTTTAATGTGACGTTTTAGTGCAGTACCAGCAAATAGCTAGTATTTTCACACTTCAATAATACAATTCACACTCACTACTTTCGTATGCAATATAGTGTAGCAAGACAAATCCGCGAATAATTTGTGCCTTAAACTAACGAGTAAGGAAAATAACATAGTCATGCTAACGCATGACGGCGCTTTTGCACATGAAACTGTTCAGTAACTTTACTGTTACTCCTAGTTTCTAAAAGCTAAATTTTTTGAAGGGTAATAGGTCGTCCTCTTGAATCGGCTCACTACTTTTGAGTCTGCGTTCGAGTGAAGCGATCTTACCCATATATGTAGTTTTCTGAAATTTGTTGCGGAATCTGAAAAAAAATATTTATTAGAAATATTTAAGGAATCCAAAAATATGTGATATCAAAAAAAAAGCAATAATTCTAGTGCAATATTTTTAGGATTAAATATTTTGGACTAAATCTATGCATATGTACCCATTTCCATATTACAGTGATTCGGGAATTAAGTGCAGAGTGTAGGCTCTTTATTAATTATAACCGAGATGTAATTGAGAACGACATTGTTAAATTTTGGTCGAATTTAAAGTGCCAAAATAAAAGCTTAGGGAGTATATGTTTACGAACTTGCCAACATAGCTATATGCTAAATTTAGCAATATTTCCGCATGTACAGCATCCGAGATGTGTTTTTCGACTGTTAACAACATAACGACTAAGGCCGTGTGTCAATTGCGTTTAAAAATTTGTTAAATATTATCTACTGGCTAATTTTTGACATTTCTGCTGTGGTAAACAAAATTTGGCTTTTTGCTGTGTCAATTGGATGAAATGGGATATTATTTAAATACTATTTTTAATAATTTCCCAAAAGAATTGGAACAAAATTCATTTCTATATATTTTCTTGTAATAAAAAATACCGAATAGAGTTTAGAGATATCATACAAAAAACCTTAATTATTTGTTATTGACATTAAAACATAATTTTTGTACAATTTGTGTCCATGATTAAAGATATCTATTTTACTTTCTTCAAGTTAAACATATTTTCGCATACAAAATATACCGAAATAAATTTAGTCATGCCATTTTATTAACCATCCATTTTCAAAAACTCAATTTTAATTTATGTTACAACTTTGTTTACATTTTCTGAAATGAAATACATATTCTTTGCCATTTTTTTAAAATCTGAATGATGTGCTATTTTGCCACACATGTGAACACTGGTGTGCTTTCCATCACTCTCACCCCTCAGTAGGTATACCAAGTGTCAAAAATTATCCACTGGCTAATATTTTAACGCAATTGGCACACGGCCTTAATTAAGAAACAATTTATATGTAAAAACAGTTAACAATAATCTGCTTTTCCCGAAAGGTTTTCTTTTGCAAAATAAAAGTACGTTTGACCCACCATCAAAATTAATATCTTTTGTCAACCAATACCGATATAGTGATCATATTCATTAACAAAAAGACACAGCTAGTTTTTTTAAAGGTGTAAAATTTATGACAAGGCCGTGTTCCAATTCCGTTAAAATTAGGGATACATATGCATGATCCACATACGGATCTCAGATTGTCATCCAATGTCTCAGCTGAGATTTGTATATCCCATAGGGATATATTACGGTGTTTTCCATTGGGAAATCTAGATTTTGATCTTAAATTTGATCTTTTTGAGTGTCAATGGAACACGATTCATATTTTTTTTTTGTCATTGCATTGGTGTAATTTCGTGTCTGTGAAGTTAGCGTCGGTGTAGCTGCCAACATTAAAACATAACAAAAATTTGAAAATACAGAAATTATCTTCATCTTTTTCCGAAGACGAATTTAATAATTCACGTATAACTTTATTTTCTGTGTCTATATCCATTAATAAATCCAAACGCAAATCACTCTTGTTTTTCACAACTAAAGTAATAAATCAAAATGAAAATCACTCTAGTCAAACTGACAGCTATCATTTGTATTGGAATTGGTAAATCTGCCGAAAATTACAGATTTGCAAAAAATTGATCTAAGATCAAAAAAAAAATCAATTTTTTTGCCCAATGGAACACAACAACTGTCAAAATCGGTCTTTTGACAGCTTCATATCAAAAAAATAAATTGATTTTTTTCCCAATGGAAAACGCCATTAGTTTTGACATTAAGTTTTTAACATAGAAAAGTAATTTCGATAGATATACCTCAAAGTATATGAACCGACTGCGAATCGCAAGCTGAGTCGATCTAGCCATGTCCGTCCGTCCGTCTGTGTGTCGCCGATTTTTGGGCCTTAGTTTTGAGCTACATTGATGAAATTTGGTATATAGACTCTCTGACTGATGAAGCAGAACAAGTGTAAACATTTTCAAAATCCGCCCACTTTTTAAATAAATGTCTTTTCTGACCAAATCATAAGAAATTAAAAAAAAATGTCTGAGAAAGATATTTAGACTATGTCATTGTCTATATTCCATTCATATGAAGTTTTTAACCACGCCCACTTTTTAAAGGCGTTTTATTAAAAAAACGATTTTCTATAAAAGTTTAGTGAAATTCGAAAAAGTGTAGATGCAAATGCATTTCTTCATTTATGATTTTGACGCCTACTTTTTGGGGGTATTTCCTACAAAAACGATTTGTATGTAGGGTTGCCAGAAATATTTTTCAACAAATCGGGAGGTTTCAGAAAAAAATATCGGGAGATTGAGAATAGAGAATAGAAACCTTATTATATCATAGTAAAAAAACAAATTTATGGATTTATTTCAGGGTTTTCTTCAAAACGACAAATTAACATTGAATTAACAAAAAATAAAGACATTTGTAATGCAATATCCAAAAAAATAACAATAATTAGCGTTATTATGTTTGTTTAGGCCCTTGGCTTTGAGAGACAATTTATAAAACCATTTCTTAACGGATCGTAGTTTTTTTTTTTAAATTAATTTGAAAATATTGAAAATTCGGGAGATTTCATAGAACTTTCTGGAGACCGGGAGATTATTAAAAAACTCGGGAGACTCCCGGAATATCGGGAAAACTGGCAAAGCTATTTGTATACTCTACCCCATAGTATATGCAATAGGATAACATTGTTTTAACAAACTATTAAATATTTTTTGTCAAAATATGTCTGAGCATAGTATTTTGTAAAATGCCACTCCCACGTTTTGGGGATGTTTAATTTAAGGATGGAATAGGATAGGATATTCAACAATTCGCACAGCGTATTGCAACCTTCTCATATGTTTTATTCAGCAAACAACCTTCTCAGCATGAACCGCAGTACATATTAGCGAAAAACGCAGTAGATTGCAATTTTAGATCTTACAATATACCAAAAACAAAAATTCAACTCATTTAAAAAACATTTTATTTACGAATAAAAACAGGATAATCTTGAAATTTAACAATTACTTCAAAAACGAACGAAAAAAAATTCTTAAACTTACTTACTTACTTAAGTGGCGCTACAGTCCGGGATGAACCTGGGCCGCAACCAACATGCCTCTCCAATTATCTCGGTTGGCACTCCAAGTTGGTTGAGGTCGGTTTCTACTTGTGCGCGCCACTTAAGGCGAGGTCTTCCTCAACTGCGTCCAACGTCTGGCTGGCTGGAATCGAAGACTCTGCGAGCCGGCGTATTGGTGTCCATTCGTTCTACATGTCCTACCCATCTTAAACGTCCAATTCGGAGTTTTTTGACTAGGGTATGCCGCTGTACAGCTCGTATAGATCGTGGTTGAATCTTCGTCTCCATAGTACCTCAACGCAAACGGGACCGAAGATTTTTCGAAGAATTTTTCTCTCGAATTGACCAAGGATTTCTTCATCCGCTTTTGATACGGTCCATGCTTCAGCCCCGTAGAGCAGGACTGGGATAGTCAGGGTCTTATATAGGATCTCCTTAGTAGTACAAGTGAGGGCTTTACTATACTAAATTGCCTTCTTAGCCCGAAGAAACAGCGATTGGCAAGAGTAATGCTTCGTTTGATATCTGACGAGATGTTGTTGTCATATAGTTATATCTGTCAATGGTGACGTTCTGTATAATTCGTCGATGTTGTGTGTCCTTTCGTGTTGACAGCATATACTTAACTTAGTCTTACCCTCATTTACTGCTAAACCAATTTTTGCCGCTTCCGCGGCAAACTAAATTAACAAAAAATTAAATTTCATTCGGAAAATTCATATATACATACAAAATAAATATTTTGGGCTTACTTTCTTTTATATTCGCCATTTATGAATTTAAATTCATCTGAGGGAGACCAACAATATTCTTTCGGGCATGTAAGCTCTTTGGCTAAAATAATATTTTAAAGGGTATTAGTGTTAATGCTGTTCCTAGTATCTGTTTTTACCAAGTAGACTAGCGACAATTTCCTTTCAGCAGCTGTGCTGCTATGGGGTAATGAGCATAACTAACCATCCCATCTATCCTCCTTTTGGGAGGGTGATACTACTTTTTGGACCAAAAAAATCAATAATCCTCCCCAAAAGGTAAAGGTCGAATTACCAAGATGGAATTAACAGTGGCATCTACGAAGTAAAAAACTTATAGGAGCAAGTAAGACATTTTTGGACAATAGGACGTACAAAAATTTTAAGGGTTAGGCACCAAAAGACCAACGGCATCGCTCAATTCCGTAGTGGATACTGATGAACCTATGTCTAGGTGTATTTAATAAATTTGAGATAGACCTACAGCTTGTGGGTTGTATTTTGTTTTACCTATTCAATCACGAAAAACACCTATTGTTACGAAGCAACCAAAAGTACTGATTACACAATGTTGAATGTAAAAAAAACAACGACGTTCGTATCTACAATTATATGCGAGAACATTAAACAGAAGGCAACTAGCAAAAGCCTTAAGCTGCTACTGAGCAGACATTACTGCCATCCAAGAAATACGATTTGGGCCATGTTATGCTAAACAGAAATAATGATGTGGATTTGTTATAGGGATAGCAAGAAGTCGTATGGCTTGAAGACATTAGCAAACGTATTGTAACAATGCGTATAAAGTCTTATTTGCGCTCACGATCCGACGAAGAAATGAGATGACATTGCTTAGGACTGTTTCTACCAGCTCCTAGACAAACTAATGAGTGACTACCGAAGTATGATTTTTAAATTGAGCTAGGAAGTACTTGTTGAAAGAGTGGAATCGCAAAAAAACGACCACACCTTTACAAACCGCGTATCCCTTAATCTTTCGATTAATAGAGTTGTTCAGGACAACGTCAGTGTCAATGAAAAACTGACAGCATCTGTAGGAAAACAAACACTTTTGACATTTGTATGATGGCAAATTCATTGGCAAGGGACAGGGGTTGTTTTTTTGAACATTTTTAAAATTGCTTGAAAATTGTGTAAAAGTGCTAAATAAGAACAGAACAATTTATAAACAAAATAAAAATATTCAGAGTTGTTGTTGTTTGTGAAAACAAGAACATAATAATTTTTACTACACGAAAACTAATCAACTTCGTTTCCACTCGGATTTATGTTCACGCTTTGCAATGGCACTGGTTATCAATTTCACTCTTTTTATTTCTATTTTATAATCATACACACTCTCTTAATATCGTTATGTATTTATAATTTGAGTTTCACTTTGAACAACTTATATTTTCATATTTCAAAGTAAATTATCCAAAAATTAGTACTCCCGCCATATAAAATATCACATTGTTTTCCTCCAAGCGATTTTGACGTTTTAAAAAAAGAGACAACGCACTTGGGAGGGAGATAATCTCATGAACAACTCTATACCATTCCACCAAAATGTCGAAGAACAATGGTCTACTAGCCAGCAGATCGGCTAAATATATTAATCGATCCTCCTTTCACCCTCCTTTAGGATAAAAAAAACATTCTTTTTGGCAAATTTGAAAAGGAATACCCTCCTTTTTGACAAAATTGAGATTGGCTGGGTAGCATAACAAAAGGATACATTTTGATAGCGCAGTAGATCTACTGCTAAAGGAGTAGGGTGGCAGGCAGAGATCAAGTGATACCTGATCTCTGGTGGCAGGACTGATTAACATCAAAGATCAGGTTAAGCGAAGAGATAGGGAACTTTCCAGGACATTACATTTTGCCTACAAGTTAATCCTGGAATTTTCCAGGATTTTGACAGATAAATTTATCACCACGGTCTAACCAGGAATAACATTCCTTGTTTCACACACACTTGTTTGCAGTCCAGCTAATTTATGTGTCAAAACGACACGTAAGAAATCGTTTGATAAAGGGGAAGACGTGTGAAAGTTCCCTATCTCTTCCTTACTTGATCTCTGATTAACATCATTAGTCAAACTCAGCGAAATGTTATAGTCGCGTTTGCTTTCTATAGACAAGAATATAGCTACAATTGAGCAATAGCTAAAAGAATCGTAAAGAAACAGTACAGCCATGTAGGCATTCTAAAACAAAAACGACTTAAAGAGAGAGCCATACATTATAGCCTCACATATATAAAGTTTATATTTTCAATATATCCTATTCACTCTATTTATAAGACAACTCATGTCAAATTCGTTTATAAAAAGTCTCAATAAAGAATCTGAATCTTCTATAGACAAGGAAACGATAACAAATAGTAAATGATGGTAAGACCAATTATATGTCAAGAAGTCAATTTAGTAATCACTCGAAATTAGATGGAAATTATATATAAGACCCTAATTATCCGAGTTGTACTGCTCTATGACACTGAAGAATGGACCATAACATAAGCAGATGTTACAATTTCTTGGCCAAAAAAGCCTTTGTTCCCATTTGAGGACATAGATTTAAAAAAGGAAGTTCAGGTGCAAAGAGCTGATTAAAGAGCTCCCAGTTTTATATAGTTACGACGTTCAGAGTGTGATTATACCAATACTACAGTTAGCAGAGTCTTCGGTTCCTAGAAAGACGTCAGATGCATTAGGGGAAGAAGAAATGAGTATAGACATTCTTACTAAATCTGAGTTTCGAAACGCGACCAATATATCTTACAACGCAATCAATAGTAGGTACTACTATTTGCCAGATAAAGTACCTACTCTTATATAAGTTTATTTAATTGAATTGTAAGAAAAAATGTTTTTATTCCCTGACTTGTGACTTTTTGGTTCATTAATGAAATATGTATTCCCCTTTAAAAAGAAAAGTAGTATCACAGCAGAAAGTCATAACATTTCCAAATTTGTTTTTACCAACATTCCACATTTGTTGGAAATGTGAGTTTTATATTTTTTAGTGAACATGTTAGCAGTGAAATACAAGACATTTTAAATGTTAAGGTCGAAAACTGTCAACAACATCAGAAATCAGCCATCTGAAAGATAAAACCAACATCGAAGGTGGGCCAAATGCTGACTACAACTTTTCCACTCTGGAACATGTCTTTTTTGATTTTTTTCGAACCGCAAGCAGACTCTCAGTTTGACGAAAATATTTTTTTTTTTAAATTATTGCAACTAGATAAACATTTGATTAACGAAAATTCCAATGAACAAAATTACAAATCGTCTATATTGTAAATATTACAGATTATTATAACTTTTTATTCTTTTGAGAGCAATCGCAAAATGATATAAATGATATATTCTCCTAAACAGCTGATTAAGATATTTCTCCTCACGGATTCGAAGGGAAATATGTTTCCCCGTTGATTCAGAATAGGCGGATTCAATTCTCGAGAAAAATAAAATCCATGAGAAAAAATACCCCCGGGAATATTCATAATTGGGCTATTAAAAATAAAAGGTAATTGATGACTTAAGGCTGGCATTTTTGTACATATTCCTTTTTTCTCTACTAGTCGCAAAAATGGCACTATTGGTATGAAAAAATTGTTACAAATTAAAATTATTTTTTTTAAATTATAATGATAATTTAATCGCTCACCATTACATACCTATATTTAGAAATGCCATCATTTATATAATTCAATTTCATTACAACTTATATATTGCCTTATAGTAAAATGCTTGGATATATGCGTTTGTATTTTCGTCTTAAACAATGTTTTCTTATGGGAATCCCGTTTAAATGGAAATTTCCCTCAATTCTCTACAGATTCTTTTTTCCACGTGTGCTTTTCAAACTTTTTCACCCGTCAATTTAATAGTGCATTCACACCGAACCGAAAACTGAGTTTTCGCAAAAACACCTGAAACCTTCATCGAAAACCGAGTTTTCCCATACATTGTCAGTTCTCAAAACCTAGTAGGTTACGACGTAACCTTCTCATAATCACTTCGCAGACGTCATCTCGTTGACGGTTGTTGGAAAGAACACACCTTTTCATACATTCCACACGTGTTCCACACGTCCCACGAAACAGCTGATGAACTCGCTGTCAAAACAAATGTTTTTTTTTAGGTCTCAGAAAAATTTTCTTCATATCCATTTAAATTTTGTAGGCTGTCGAAGAGAACGCACACGTCCCTGTAAATACTTAAAATTTTCAAAGTCAAATTATAAAATTAATAAAAATGAAAGTTGGAAAAATACTGTGCTTATAATAAAGATTAACATAGTCCCCCTAAAAATAAAAGTGCCTAACCAGTGGATGACAAACATTAATTGGGGTTTTCCACGGATTTGCATCCTCAGAAAATTGAGGTTAAGCGTGTAATAGGTATACGCAGTGCATCAATTTTAATTATCCGACACGTGCTTTCATTGTAGTGCCATTTAACAATGAGCAGCCATGAGGCATAAAGAAGAAGCCTACATGTTCAAACCTACAAATAGGATTAAAACAATCCCAATCTCAACAATTATCCAGAGGAAGTTGGCGGCGGCCAAAAATCAAGCAGCCTAACCCGCATGCTGAGTGTGCAACATTGACGAGCCCGGCGGCTGCACAGTCCTCCAACAATATGGACGAGACCCATCTCAACATTGACTCCACAGCGAACAGCTGCTGGCAGATACCAGGGAAGTAAAACACCGCCTTCCCAGACAGACGCCACCACTCGGATATGAATGTTGCACACTCATCAGACGAAAACCAGTTCGCGTTACTTCGCAACGTAAAAATCACGCCATGCAAGGCTGTACCATACAATGACCTAAATGACCTAAAAAAGATGGAGCCACCTAAGATGGATACTAATCCGAGCAACTCGCAACACACATCAGAAATGACCAACAACAAAGGAGCACCCAAAGCAGCCGTAAACGACAACTCAGCCAATAACAAAACTGAAACTCATCATATTGTAACAAGGGGTAAGTACTGTCCTCCAATTATCATGACTAATGTGAACGTACGCAAACTTATTTCGGATTTAAAAGCAAAACACGAATGAATTTTCGTATAAAATAGTGAATCATGGTAGAAAAAGTAAAATTTTCGTAGACAATCCAAGGGTACACCGCGAGCTGATGGGTCTACTGAGGGACTCTGATGAAGTCCAAGCTTACTCCTTCACGATGAAGGAGGACAAAACCGTTAACCTGGTCCTTAGGGACCTTAGGGACGAACTGAAGGAGAAAGCTCTCAAAGTCGACAAAGTTTCTAGGTTCGAAACCTTACACTCTAAGCAAGTGCAAATTAGATACAACCTCTTTTTAGTTCGGCTATTGCCGGGCTCCAGCCCTGATGAGCTCCTAAAAATTAAATATCTTTTCAACACCAGCGTCTCTTGGGAAAAACCTAGGGGAAACAACGGGGCTCTGCAATGCAAAAGATGCCAACAATTCGGCCATTAAGCCTAAAATTGCGCGAACAGGTACAAATGCGTGAAATGTACCAATAATCACGAACCAGGGAACTGTCCCGTTGTTAGAGATGAGGTTAGTTTGGCCAAATGCGTTAACTGCGATGAAAATCACTCTGCAAACTTTAGAGGCTGCAAAGCCTATAAAAAGTACGATGAAAGACGGAAAAGCATCATCAAAGTAGCAGCAAAAAAGAGAAGCAACGCAAGGGCCTTCACTTAAATCATCTCAAACGGAACAAAAGTGTCCGCAGGAGTATCTTTCGCCAGCCAGTTCAGCAACCCAGAGCCCCCTTTAAACATCTGGTCCCTCCCCAAGCACTCTAATAACAAAAAAGAGAACTCCCCTCCACCTTCCACAAGCACTAGCCCCCTGAACCAATTCTTCATGCTGTCCAAAGATCTCTTTGGGATGGACATGAACAATCTTATCAGCAAATTCGAGTCATTCATGACAAACCTCGGGAACTTTAGTTCTTTAACACAAAAGAGACTAGCTTATCTCGAGCTAGTTAATCAGCTAATACTTAATAATATATAATGTTTCTAAAATTCCTCCAGTTTAACGTTTCGTCCCTAATTCACCAAGCCCGGAGACTTGAACTGCTCAAGATTCTCCAACTTAACAACATCTCGATAGCGTTCATCCAAGAAACGCATCTGAATAGCCGTCACAAAGTTGTCCTCGCCCAGTACAACATCATCAGAAATGATGCTCTTCAGGGCGTCGCAATAGTCATCAAAAACAATATCCAATATAAAACTGTTGGGGCTACCCATTCCCCCGAATTTACTAACACTTTCATAAGCATTAAAATAAAAACACATAACATATTCAAAAAACTGCTCATTGGTTCTGTATACTTCCCCTCAAACAGTTCTGCAGCAACTCTCACAAATGAGCTAGCTCAAATTGAACTCCTCGCCAACTCCTTTGATGGAACCATTATCGGAGGAGATTTAAACGCACGTAGCCCAGGTTGGGGTGACTCCACGCTCAATAGCAACGGGAAAACATTGGAAGCCTGGGTCCAAACGTACAACCCATCCCTGTCCAACATCTGCTCCACCTCCCCTACCTTTCCCAGAAGCTCCTCTTTCCTGGACCATTTCTCGATCTCTAATTACTTATTAAACAACATCGATAAAAACGTTGAAATACAGACTCTCCCTACCTTCACTGACCACTTCCCTCTCCAACTTACCCTACGCTTTGAAGAGGCAAACATCTGCATCCAAGAACCACCAACTGGGATAGGTTCAGAGAAGACCTAGATCTCTCTCTCAGCAGACAACTGCCCCAATCCTCTTCCTGCCTCTCTAACCTGGAAATTGATGCGCATATAACTCATTTTAACGGAACTCTTTTGGGATGCCTTGAAAGGCACTCCACGAGGCGGCCTATTGTCTTTAATAAATACAGCAATGCCCAGTGACATTGAGACTCTTTTTAAAACCAAACGTCACTGGCAGAAAAAGCTGAAAAACATTTACCACAGCTCTTTTAACAGGATGAACACCCAATACAAAGAGCTTTCCACGAACATTACTCTCATTAATAAAATAATTCAGGACAAAATAATAATATGGCTGAATCATAAACTGGGCGAGAGGCTATCAAAAATAAAACCAGGCCCGGGTGCCTTCAAGGAGATTGCGCAACTGGTCGGGAAAAAGAACAAACTCTCTTGCAACAAAGTAGTCGTTGATAACGTATCTTTTACCAGCGAAGCTGGTATCATTTCAGCTTCCGAAAACCACTTCAAAAACATCTGAGAGAATCCCATCGTTCAACCCCGCAATCTCCGAAGAGGCCCTAGGCAAGGCCCGCCTTATAAGCCAGTCCAGACCGGAAAGGATCTTTAACTTCGATGACGAGAACACCACCTTAATACCTTTAGCGACACATATTTTTACTGATCCTGAAGATATCTCGTGCATCATAAACCAGCTCAGACCAAAGAAATCGGCAGGCCCTGATGGGATTACGAACTTTGCTCAAAAAAAAACTCTCCACCCTAGCCATAAACTTCATTACGATACTGTTCAACAATTGTATTAACAACGGGTATTTCCTCAATACGAGAATAATACCTATCATCAAAAGTCCTAATAACTATGATATTGGCAACTTCAGGCCAATCTCACTTCTTTCCAACATAGGCAAGATCCTGGAAAGAGTTATCTTAAATAATATATGTTCCCCAACTGAGAACCCTATTGAACTCATTCCGGACCAGCAATTTGGCTTCAGAAGAGGCCACTCTACTGTCCATGCCCTCCTAAAACTGCACAACGACGTCACCCTCAACCTGAGGAACAAACGCTGCACAGTGGCATGTTCCTTGGATGTTGAAAAAACATTTGACAGTGTATGGAGAGATGGCCTCTTAGCAAAAATAACGTCACCCAATCTTCAGCCCCATATAGTAAATATCCTGGATAGTTTCCTTAAAAACAGATCTTTCTATCTACAAATTCAAGGGTTCAAATCCAACGACTGTGCATGCGACTGTGGTGTCCCACAGGTTCACTTCTCGGTCCTCAGCTATATAACATCTTTCTTAACGACTCCCTACATACATTCACAGAAAACAACCTAACATCTAACAATCTTCTCTATGCTGACGATACCATAGCGTACTCCAGCCATGAATTCCCCCTAATAGCCCTCAGACATCTCGAAAAGCACTTAAAAATCATATGCGACTACTACAGCACTTGGGGTATCAAAATAAACCACCCTAAATCGGAATTAATCTGCTTTCGTAATGCGAGCGGCAAGGGACCAAATGGAGTCGTCAGGGAGAGTAAAAACTTGGCCATCAGAATTAATAACTCTGTTATAAGAGCAAAGAACAAGCTGAAATACCTTGGGGTAAATTTTAATAACATCTTCAAATTCAATTATCACGCTAGGAACACTCTGGGTAAAGCCCGGAAAGCTTCAAACATGTTAATGCCTTTCTTAAGGCACGGACTCCTTAATAAGAGATCTAAGCTTCTATTCTACAAAACCCTCATCAGGCCAATATTAGCTTACGCATTCCCCATATGGTTCACGATCTCCCCCACTGTTGCTCCTGAGCTAGGGAAATTTGAAAGAAAAATACTTAGATATTGCATAGGCTTAAACTACGAGTCAAGAAACAAACGCTTTTCTAACCAACACATATACAATGAAGCCAACACCATTCCGCTCATCAGATCAGATATCTTAGATATGTCTTATCCCTCATGGATAAAGCTATCCCAAAACAGTACCTACCTCTTCGTCTTATATCTTTGTAACTACTAACATCTTTATTCATGTTCATTTTATATTAATATTTAAATAACTATATCTTAATTTCTATCTACATCATATCCATTCCCAAAATAATTACCACCATAATTGCAAACTATTACCTTCAAACAATGACTTTTAAAAACATAAAAATGTATGGGGTATGATGGCAGTACTACTAACAAATCAAAACAATAACACCTCGCTCCAAAATGTGATACTAGATTTAAAAACGCATAGAGCGTATTCGCTCATTTAAATTATTTAAATGTACTCCACTTAGTATTAGTGTTTATCTATATATAACCACACTCATATATGCGTCACTGTCACGCTCATTGTAAATCGAAAACTTAAAGTGAAAAAAAAACATTCTATATACAATCACTCAAACAGCTATATATCAAAAAAAATATATATTTTAATCAAACTTAGATTTTGAAATAAAACTCGGATTCATTTATTTGTAACCGATTTCTTTAGACTTTATTTTTGTCGCGTCTCCTTACGATCAATCGAAAAACAATAATGGTGGCTTCCGCCTTCTCTAACCAGGGTGCCAACTTAACAATTTTTATATCTTATCCGAAAAAAAATGCAGATGGCGCTTGGTCAACAAGAGGGAAACATAACAAGTTGTTTCTAAAGAACTGCAAAGGGCGTATAGTTCATAAAAATAATAATATTACAATGATTACAACTCGGCCAATCTGTCACTTGATTGCCCTCGATCTAGAAATAAAATGACAAATACATACATTAGTGACTAATTGGTTTTGGGTGGCTGACAGAGGTTAGTGACCTTAACATTCTACAACTCCCTTGGCTCTACCCATTTACGTATTTTATTAGCTTCCTCAGCACCGTTATACGGAATCTGAGTCAACTGACAATTCTCCACGTCTCTTACCACATATCGATCATTAGGCAATACCTTATAAATTACATACGGACCGCGATATTTTTGTATGAACTTCTTATTTTGTCCTACAGTTGTATCGATATGTCTTATGACAACAAAGTCACCAATTGAATATGTCCTTGCCGGCCGACTATGCTTGAGAAAATATTGAGAACTGTACTTTTGGTATTTTTCTATAGCACTTAATGCCCTTGGCCTATTCTTATCCAAATCCCTTTGTTTTACATCACTAAACTTTTCATCCAAATGTTCAGTCAATTCATCAATAACAGTTCCCCTTTGGTTTATTCCAAATAATAATTGGCTAGGTGTCTCCTTCGTGGTACTATGAACAGTATTGTTCATTGCATATTCAACTTGAGTTAATTTTAGTGCCCAATCTGCATGTTGAACTGGTTCAGATAATTTGGTAAGCATTGCTATAAGAACGCGATTTACCCTTTCCACTTGGCCATTGGCCTGAGGAGAAGCTACTGCAACCTTAACGTGATCAACATTATTCGCCAGCAAGAAATTACTGAATTCGTACGAAGTAAAACAAGAACCTCGGTCGGAAATTATACGTCTAGGACGACTATAGTAACTGAAATATTTTTCTAACGAGCAACATACTTCCTTAGTACTGGTCGAATTGACTAGGTATAGACGAACAAACTTTGTAAACGCATCGATAACAACAAGCACGTGATTGCGTTTCGAAATAATCGAGTTCAGAGGCCGAAGTGGTCCAAATGAACTGTATCGAAGGGGATCGGTTTTTTTGGTATATTAAACAAATTATGTTCGTTTGAACGGACCGGCGATGAATTTAAGATACATTTAATACAATTTCGTATAAAGTAACCAATTTTATCCTTCATATTCGCAAACCAATAGTTCTTTCGTATTTGAGTCAGACATTAATCAACTCCTAAATGCCCTATTTTCTCATGCACCATACGAATTACATTATCTTCCATTTCTTTTGGTACATATAATAAGAGATCTGAATCATGTTTTTTTAAAAACCAGTCCATCATATAACTCAAAACCTTCAACAACACCAGTCTCCAACTTGCCCTGAATTTCTCTTATCTTTTCATCACGACTTTGAGTCACCTGTATATTAAAATCCAAATCATCACTATCTATAGCAGCAACAATTTGACTTTGGTTTTTATTTACATTGCCACCAAAAGCAGCTTCGCAAATGGTTTGCTTTGGATAACATCGACATGTCCCATCGACACTCCACTTCGATTTTGAATCGAATAATTGAAATTTTCTAACTCTAGGGCCCATCGGGCTATCCTCGGGTTAACTTGCTTCTTGCTCAGAGTCATTGTGAGTGAATTACAGTCTGTAATTATTTTAAATGGAATTCCTTCCAAAAACACACGAAACCGTTGAAGTGCATAAATGATAGAAAGAGTTTCTAACTCAAAACTATGATATTTCGATTCGGCCATCATCCTGTCGTTGCATCAAAGCAGCACCAAACCCGTGACTGCTGGCATCGCAATGAAGCTCTGTTTCACGTTTCGGGCAGTAGATTGCTAGAACAGGTGCACCTACCAGACGATTTCGCAATTCATCACACACAAGCTTCAGAAAAATTAACAGATGATTCCTTACGTAGCAAATCCAGCAATGGTCTGGCAATTTTTGAAAAGGATGGAACAAACTTTCTAAAATATGAAAATAAACCTATGCAAGTATGGAGCTCTTTTTGATTTGTTGGAATCGGATATTTTTTTATGTCTTTAATATGCCCATCACTTGGTCGAATGCCTGACCTATTCACCAAATAACCTAAGTATTCAATTTGATCATAACAAAATTTACACTTACTTAATTTTACTTCAAGACCCCTCTCAGATATTCTTTGCAAGACCTCTTCAATTATCTGCATATGTGATTCCAAATCGACGGACGCAATCAAAATGTCATCAATGTAAATAATAATCTTACCTACATCAATCAAATCACGAAAAATGTTATAAACGAATCACTGAAAGTTTGAAGGTGCATTTTTTAGCCCAAATGGCATCTTTAAATATTCGAATTGGCCATGAGGTGTGACAAAAGAAGTTAATGGAATAGAATCCTTATGCATCGCACACTGATTAAATCCATCTTTTAAATCTAGTAAAGTAAACCAACGTTTACCAGACATATATTCAATACAATCCTCGATTAATGGCAGCGGGAAATTATCACGGATTGTTTTTTTATTTAATTCTCGATAATCAACACACATATGTGTTGTGCCATTTTTCTTTTTAACCAAGACTATAGCTGACGCATAAGGCGATTGACTTGGTTGGATAATTTTTCTAGCTAACAAGTCATCAGTTATCATCCGAACCTCGGATCTATCATGAAATGATAGGCGACGTGGATTGCAGTGAAATGGAGTGTCATCATTTAATCTAATCCTCATTTCATAACTATATGGCTTCTGAATAATGTTTTCGGACGTAAATAAGAATCTATAATGATTTTATTAAATGCGTTGAAACTACATTTATTAAATCTTGGGCAAATATCAACATCCATCTGTTCCTTGTCTATATCAATAGCACACAACTTCTCAACAAAGCCTTCAACAGAATCAGCCGGCAAGGCACATGTAATAGCGTTTTCGATTGGGATTTTTAGATTTACTCCCAGATTTCAGATTTTACCCGTCCCAATCGAACATTAAAGAGGTTACTCTGGTTTTGTATGTGTGGAAGTGTGCCATTTGACAGCTTATTGTTTATCTTTAGGCCGCAATTATAGCTATTAGCTATCAATGAACCATCATATGAAATTTTCTTTTACTCATTGCGGCTTTTTTATAAATTCAACCATTGGCGAGATGGTGTCAAAACAAAGCTTATGAATTTTAGAACATGATTTTCCAAAAATATTTTAATTTCTAATTATAGTTTTCGCAGAAATAACAAAAAACACAAATCAAACTGCGAAATGCAAACTTCAAACTGACATAAGTCAGATGTTAAATGTTTTTGTGTTGGTGCATGTTTGTGTAAATCTGACTTGGAATCCAGATTCTTCAAAAGTACTCTAGAGTAAAAAAAGAGTGCTTTTTGTATCCCAATCGAAAACGAAAAAAGAGATCTAGAGTAAAAAAAGTCCTCAAGAGTATAAAAAGAGTGCTTTTTGTATCCCAATCGAAAACGCTATAAGTGTAGGTATAGAGGAAACCGTCTTTCCGTCAATTGAGTCAACTTCACATAATTTTACTGTGGTGGGTAATGGGCACACTCGTTTGTTAAAGTCACTTACCTCTTTTCCTAACTAAATATTAATAAACTCAGATGCATGAGGACATATATGTCTTTTAGATTTATTTCTATCATGTTTGTAAGACAATACAGATTTAGTAATAATTTGAGTTAAATGGATATTAAACTTTTGCATGAAGTCGCGTCCCAAAATTATTGGCATTGTCATCGTATCATTAGGTGTAACTACAAAAGGAATTATTTTAGATTCATTACGAAAATTTACTTAACATGATATCGTACCGTAAGTATATATCTTGTGTTTCCCAAGGCCGAGGTATTTAGTAGGTAATAACACATCTGACAGTCGGACGGACGCTGGAACACTTGAATGCTTAATGAGACTAATCGGACTACCAGAGTCAATAAGAGAAAAGAAATATATGAACTCAGTGCATCTATTTTGATAATCAATAAATGCCACCCTTACCATTTGCATTGTTCGAACAGCAACCCATGGCAGCAACTGTCTGGTTACGTCTCAATTTTGGGCAATCTTTATGTTGATGACCCATCTGATGGCATGTGAAGCAAGAACCAAGAGGTCTCAGTGGTTTCGGGCAGACACTTTGGTAGTGCCCAAACTGAGAACAATTAAAACACCTGATTCCTTCTTTTCCAATAGCATCAGTGACGGCGGTGGTCTTCGTTTTAGAATTAGACGCATTAATATTAGCATATGACTTGCTAACATAATTTGCTCTTCGTTGTTCGTATCGGTCCATAAGGTGGACTCAGTCATCTTTTGAATTAGCTCCATACAAAAAGGTGAAGCTGTTAGTATTGTCGGGTATCCCATCGATGATTAAATCGACTAACTCCTGTTCGTCTATGTCGGCTTTTGCAGCTATGGCTTGCATTGCTACAACATAGCTCAAACAGGACTCCGACTGCTTCAGTGTACGTGCCTTCAATTGCCGATAGATTTCCTGACGTGTTACATTACGCTTAAACATTTTCAATAAACTAGCTTTCGAATACCCAAACACAATTCTCTTTTATTATAATCGCATGCGGAGGCATAATCCTCGAACTGAGCGAACCACTTGGTTATGTCATGGTGGTCGTCTCCAGAAAACTTCGGAACTGCGGCATCTAATTCGTCAAAGTGCACGCGCTGTACAGAAGACACTTGACAAATATTTCCTTCCATTCGTTGAATTTGTTGTTGTAGCTCAAGCATTTCACGACGCATTCGCAATACATTCAGCTGTTCCTCTAGTTGGCGAACAGCGGGTATGGCAGCGGAAGCAGAAAGTGCGGCAGCAGGTATAGCAGCGGGTACAACGTCAGGAACGACAGCGGGTACAGCGGCGGGTATATCAGCGGGTACAACGGCAGGTACTTCTTTATAAACGACTTCAACATCGGGCGGAGCTGCAATGTGCTCAGCATCAACGTGTGTTCCAACAACAGCAGCCATATTTTCTTCATTATCGTCGGAATATTCGCTATGATCATCATCAATAGCCATCAACTCATTATGCAGTCGTCTTAACTGCATTAATGGTGCATTCTGTGGAAATTCTATTTTCGCTGTTGACAGGGCATCGATGATGCTTTGTCGGGTTGTTCTTCGTTGCATCGCGATATAAATTGCGAGTTAAATTTTTCCCGTCACAAATATTTTTAATTAAGTTTTTATTTTTTATTTTTGGTGGTATTACCCCACACCTGAATTTTAATCAAACTTAGATTTTGAAATAAAACTCGAATTCATTTATTTGTAACCGATTTCTTTAGACTTTATTTTTGTCGCGTCTCCTTATGATCAATCGAAAAACAATAATGGTGGCTTCCGCCTTCTCTAACCAGGGTGCCAACTTAACAATTTTTATATCTTATCCGAAAAAAAAAATGCAGAGGGCGCTAGGTCAACAAGAGGGAAACATAACAAGTTGTTTCTTAGGAACTGCAGAGGGCGTATAGTTCATAAAAATAATAATATTACAATGATTACAATATATAGCGCACTCCTGTGCACTCGTTCCTTAGAAGTAGATACACGTCTCGTATACTACATATATGTTCGTCTCTCTTCTTACCCTAGTTTTTAGGTTAGTTTAATAGTGCATTCACACCGAACCGAAAACTGAGTTTTCGCAAAAACACCTGAAACCTTCATCGAAAACCGAGTTTTCCCATACATTGTCAGTTCTCAAAACCTAGTAGGTTACGACGTAACCTTCTCACAACCACTTCGCAGACGTCGTTTTCCACGCGTCCCACAAAACAGCTGATTAACTCGCTGTTAAAACAAATGTTTTTTTTTTTAGAAATTTACACACCAGATGAAATAAAAACAAAACAAGCGGCGGGCTTGAGAGTCTAAAACTGTTGTCAAAATCTTTAGATTTGTTTCATTTTGAACTTCAAATGCTAATATTAGTTTGATTATATTAGAATTCATTTTATTATTCAATTACAATATTTTCACACACAAATGTTGCAGGTAGTATCGCAATTCACAGCTGATTGAAATGTCAAACGAAACCTGGTCAGAGTTCGGTGTGAAAGCATCCAGTGGTTTACGTAAACTTTTTGCCAAAAACTCAGTTTATGATTCGGTATGTAAGCACTATAATGGCTAAAACACAATCACGCTTAGGTGCTTCGCTTTACCAACGTTACGCCCAACTGCTTTGCAATCGCTTTGACATATTTATTTTCTCAGCAGTTTCAACTTCCGCTACAAAAATGGGGGAAACGATTAAAATCTTTGCTAAAAATATCGTACTCAACAACCTTCTCAGAAAATAATCCAGAAAACAACAACAAATATCTTGACAATTCACACTTTTTCCAACCTTTGCTTTGCCCATGGCGCTTTACAGCAACGTTACGTTAAGATTTTACGTTTTTCATTTTGAGGTGGAAACTCAACGCCAGGGATTTCATATGGTTTAACTAGGTGCGTCAGCCAAAGCAACGCACCAAAGCGTGATTGTGTTTCAGCCATAACGCTTTAATGTGCTTCAAACATAAAACATAGCCCTATTCACAACCTGCCACTTGAATCTACTCCGAACTGTCACATAACAAACATGACTAGTTCACATGACAGCTAATAGCAGCCCATGCAAATGCTCACTAAACCATTTCTAGTTTTTTGTTGTTTTTGCCAACATTTGAGTGTTGCCTCAGCCACACGAAATGGTACTCAACTCGTCGCCGTCGTCGGTCCAAAGCAAGGCGTATAGGTTTTTCTATTTCAGAAGTTATTCGGAAAGAGCGTGTGGTTGTGGTGATTCGCGAGCGTTTTCGTCGTCAACGTCGCCGTATACAATCGTCGTCGGATGAATCTTTTACTTAAAAGATTTTGTTTATTGTTATGCACTTTGATTTCGGTGGACAATTGGTCAGCTACAAAAATATCCGCCCTACAGTGAAGTAAAAAAGAAGCAAACAAAAATCTATTTCTATTTTGCTAGCACACCGTGCGAATTATTTCAGGAAAATACTACAACAACAACAAACAAATTCAATTGGAAGGCAAAGAAAAGTGTGTTGGAGAAATTTTCATTGGAAAACGGGATTTCGTAGCTTTTTCTTTCGTTTTAATATTAATCCACGACATAAATTGTTTGTCCTTAGAATATTGAAAATTTTGAGCCAATTTACTGTGTTTTAACGTGTGTGTGCGTGTTTCTTTTCTTTTATTTTTATAACAATTCTAAACGAAGGAAAATCCATTTGCTTTTCCTCGATGTAATTCGTATTTTTTTTCTTGTGGTTGTTTTTCCTTTTTGATCAACTGTATGTGGTTGGTGTGTGTTGTGTGTCGCCACCAAAGAGTTCAATTCCTCAGTTCAATACACGACAAATTCATTTGCTTTCATCATCATCCATTGACTAAACAACGGCAACAACAGTAGCAGCAGCATTGCACAGTGCAACACGGTAGAGCTGAACCAGAGACAGCGCCTGAGCCAGAAGCAACAGCCAGTACCAGTCGCATTTGAAATACATTTGTGGTGCGTTTTCTTCTCTAGTTTTTCATTACGGAATAAGGTGAGTTTCCTTTTATGTGTGAATTTTCCCAGTTTTTGCTTTTTACCATAGGCATAGCGCATACCTTGTTATTACGTCTATTAAACTGTTCACAGGAAAGCGCAATGCAATGTCTATCCAACAATTATCATTGTGAAAATGGCGTAGTAACTATCGTTTAGTATATGGATACCGAGAGTGGGATAGGAAAGGTATAGGAAAAGACAAAACAAACAGGAAGTATTACGAGAGCGCATAACCTGGTCATTATGTGGATAAAATTAATTTTATACCAAATGGGGGAAATAGACCGCGCACCACACACCCAATCATAAAGTGGACTTTTCAAAAGAAAAAAAAAAGTGTTGTGGAAGTCCAAAACGCAGGCCACTAAACTAAATCACCGTCTACAATGGCTTACTCTATGGATAAGCAAAAATGTTTACCATGCCATATGGTATTTTGGAGTTCTTTCTGGCCAAAGCAAAACAAGAGAGCAAAAATCTCTGAACTCTAGCTTGATCTGCGTGTGCCGCACGGTAAATGCCATTTGTGGATTGTGGCTGAGAGCCTGTCAGTAAGACAAGACACAAAGTTGCACATCAAAAACGGCATTATGTGGCTGTAGTCGTAGTCACAGTGATATAGGTATAAAGTGAGCATTTTTATAACCGCTAATAGATAGTGCAATCTGTATGTTATAGGGGTATATTAGTTTTGACACATAGTTTGTAACATAGAGAACTAATTGAGTAGACATATCGTAAAATCTTTGGATCGAATCAGAATCGAAAGCCATGTCTGACTGTCCGTCATCGATTCGCCCTTACCCTTAAAATTTGAGTTGGGATAATTAAATTTGTTATAGGTATAGGCTCGTTGTTCATGTCTCCAATTCTTGTGAAGGACTTTTATGGCCTTTTCCATTGGAAAAAAAAATCAATCTTTTTTATCTGGATCTGTCAAAAGATTTGCCAGTTGTTGTGTTCCATTGGGAAAAAAATTGGGCATAAATTCACTTTAGCACAAACTCACTTTTTTCACTTTTTTTTAGTTCAAACGATTCGTCTTTACGTGCTGATCATTTATCTGTTTTTAAAAATCGTCGCTCACATTTAGTTTAAAAGTTATGCTTATTATAAAATTTCACTTTTTTCCATACAAATTGTTTGTTACTTGACATTTCTGTTTTTTTTTTTACTTCAGTGGTTAAAGCGGCATTGCCATATTAAAAAAAAAAAAACATAAAATAAAAATATTATAACTTAAAAAACTTTTTAAAGATTTTTATTTTTTTTAATTCATTATTTTTTCTTTTATCCGGGGTACTATTAACGCAGACAACTGTTGACTAAGGCGCCTGCCTGACGACTTTACATACCCTGAGTGGAGCAACGAAGTTGCGTGAGCGTGGACTGTCCCCAGAAAGAGAGTTGAAACCCTTTGCTCCCGCGAAGCGGGCCACCCAGGGTACTGTTAACGCAAACAACTGTTGACTAAGGCGCCTGCCTGACGACTTTACATACCCTGAGTGGAGCAACGAAGTTGCGTGAGCGTGGACTGTCCCCAGAAAGAGAGTTGAAACCTTTGCTCACGCGAAGCGGGCCACCCAGGGTACTGTTAACGCAAACAACTGTTGACTAAGGCGCCTGCCTGACGACTTTACATACCCTGAGTGGAGCAACGAAGTTGCGTGAGCGTGGACTGTCCCCAGAAAGAGAGTTGAAACCCTTTGCTCCCGCGAAGCGGGCCACCCAGGGTACTGTTAACGCAAACAACTGTTGACTAAGGCGCCTGCCTGACGACTTTACATACCCTGAGTGGAGCAACGAAGTTGCGTGAGCGTGGACTGTCCCCAGAAAGAGAGTTGAAACCCTTTGCTCCCGCGAAGCGGGCCACCCAGGGTACTGTTAACGCAAACAACTGTTGACTAAGGCGCCTGCCTGACGACTTTACATACCCTGAGTGGAGCAACGAAGTTGCGTGAGCGTGGACTGTCCCCAGAAAGAGAGTTGAAACCTTTGCTCCCGCGAAGCGGGCCACCCAGGGTACTGTTAACGCAAACAACTGTTGACTAAGGCGCCTGCCTGACGACTTTACATACCCTGAGTGGAGCAACGAAGTTGCGTGAGCGTGGACTGTCCCCAGAAAGAGAGTTGAAACCCTTTGCTCCCGCGAAGCGGGCCACCCAGGGTACTGTTAACGCAAACAACTGTTGACTAAGGCGCCTGCCTGACGACTTTACATACCCTGAGTGGAGCAACGAAGTTGCGTGAGCGTGGACTGTCCCCAGAAAGAGAGTTGAAACCTTTGCTCCCGCGAAGCGGGCCACCCAGGGTACTGTTAACGCAAACAACTGTTGACTAAGGCGCCTGCCTGACGACTTTACATACCCTGAGTGGAGCAACGAAGTTGCGTGAGCGTGGACTGTCCCCAGAAAGAGAGTTGAAACCCTTTGCTCCCGCGAAGCGGGCCACCCAGGGTACTGTTAACGCAAACAACTGTTGACTAAGGCGCCTGCCTGACGACTTTACATACTCATATATTTATTTTTACATTTTTTTCTATTTTGGGAATTTTTATTTATAATTTTAATTTTTTTTATCTGGCAATGCTGCACTGGAATGTTATTCTTCGTATTTATCATTCAGCTACGTGTGAAATGTCAAAAAGTGGTTGATTTGTATAGGGATTTTTGCAATTTTCAATGTTGAATAACTTTTAAACTAATTGAGAGCGACGATTTTAAAAAATTGCTAAATTATCAGCATAAAATAGTGAGTGGAGTAAAAAAAAAAAAAGTGAAAAAAAGGCATTTTTGCTAAAGTAAATTTGTTCCAAAAATTGTTTTTTTTTATCTCAGATCAATTTTGCAAATATGGCAGATAGCTGTCAGTTTGACTAATGTGATTTTCGTTTTGGTTTATAATTATTTCGGTTGTGGAAAACTATAATTAATTATTAAAACTGTAGCAGTTCACTGTGAATTGTAAATTAAATAAAAAACATTCGGCATACATTTACTTTAACAAAAACTCACTTTTTTAAATTTTTTTGATTTAACCGATTCGTCTTTACGTGCTCACATTTAGTTTAAAAGTTATGCTTATGACAAAATTTCACTTTTTGGGTTATATTTCCATACAAATTGTTGTTGTTTGACATTTCTGTTTTTTTTTACTTCAGTGATTAATGCTGCATTGCCATGTTCAAAAAAAAACATATAAAATAAAAATATTATAACTTAAGAACTGTTGACTAAGGCGCCTGCCTGACGACTTTACATACCCTGAGCGGAGCAACGAAGTTGCGTGAGCGTGGACTGTCCCCAGAAAGAGAGTTGACATTTTTTTTCCCGCGAAGCGGGCCACCCAGGGTACTGTCAACGAAAATAATTTTTGGGAATTTTTATTTATAATTTCAATTTTTTTTATCTGGCAATGCTGCACTGGAATATTCTTCTTCGTATTTATCATTCACTTACGTGTGAAATATCAAAAAATGGTTGATTTCTATGGGGATTTTTCGAATTTTGATTGTTGAATAACTTTTAAACCAATTGAGAGCGACGATTTTAAAAAATTGCTTAATTATCAGCATAAAATAGTGAGTGGAATAAAAAACGAGTGGTGGGTGCACGACTGGGTCGTACGCAACTTTCTCTTTCACAGCGAGTTGGGTGTTAGATCAAATAGTAAGCATGCATTTTGATTATTGATGCTAAAAATGATATAAAAAATGTCGAAATGTGATTATACGAACGTTTACTCCGAAATTTGAAGTTATCGGTGTCTATGTGAATAATAATGATTTTCCGTCATTGGCCAAAACTTCAAATTCCGTTTAGTGATAGTTGGGCTAAAACTAATTATGTGGAATTGTTTCAAACTATAATAGTAGTATATATATAAAATTTCATTCAATTCGGTATAGCAGTTTGCGAGAAATTAACAATTTTCTTTATATGGCCTAAATGACAAAATCCGTTATATGGATTTTCTCGCAAAAACTGGGTATGCAGTTTTGTTGGAACTAATATGCTTATAGTATATATAAAGTTTAATCAAAATCGTTAGAGCCGTTTTCGAGAAAATTGAGGTTATGTGTAATTTTTATATGGCAGGTACCGTTATTAACATGGCTAAAAGCAAACAAAAAAAATGGCCTAGAATTATGACCAAAACAAACTTGGATACGAAGTTTGAAGAAGATCGGTCAAGCCATTTAGGCTGGGGAGACCATTACGGACAGACGGACCGACGGACCGACGGACGGAATTCCAAAAACCACTTTTTTAGGCTCCGCTATCATCGTAATGTTAGAATCAATCAAAATCTCGAGGTCGAAAATTTTCACGAAAACAATATCTTTCTCTTTGTAAGAGAAAGTTAAAAAGTGAAAAAAGGCATTTTTGCTAAACTAAATTTGTTCCAAACATTCAACTTGTGTGATTTTAAACTTGACATCTGAAAGAAATTTCAACAAAACAGAGACAACAAAAAAATCAATCTGAAATCGTTTTCAATTGTCACCAAAAAAAGATCAAATCATAGATCAAAATCTAGATTTACGAATTGAAAACATCATTAAAATCCGCTCACTGACACGCCGACTTTAAAAAAGTGGTTATTTTCGGTTAAACCGTAAGGAATTCTAAATAAAAAATAAATTTTCTATATAATACATAAACCCCCTTATTAATAAACTCTCATTAGCCAAACAGTGACTAACATTTGTTTATTAATACGACAGAGAATGTTTAAAGCCACGTCTACTTTTTGTAGTCGTTTTCTTAAAAAAAATGTGTTATTAGTTATTGTTTAAAGTTGTTCGAAAAATTTCAAACTAAGGCCCATATTGCGATCGGCGATCTATTATTATCGGCTCGCTATCTGTCGATCGTGTCGATTGATTCAAGTTTTGATATTGTGTAACACAAGCGACAGATATCTTGTTTATTGTCAAAAAAATAATTATAGTTAATGCAAACACCTTTTACAGCATAAATATGTATTTGGTCCAAGTAGATTGTTGCATTTGCTTTTAACGATATCTGTATTTTCTTACAAATAACTTTTTTGTTTCATTGTAACTTTGATCTATATCAATATTTTAATGAATAACGTGCATATTAATGTATCATTAAATAAAAAAAAATTATCCAAAGATATATTGACATTACCTAAACAACGGATAAGTGAAAACTTCTCGATTTAATGTCTCCTGTGAGCGCGTGTTTTCCATCCCAGTCGAAATTTCAAGAGAATTATATACAACTCCTCCTGAATGTGTGGATCTAACCCTCACAATTTCATTTAGAGAAATCCGTGACGAGGTACAACCTTAATTTAGTGGATGTGCTAAAAATTTGGTTTTACCGGGTAATTTTTTGAGAACCTACGCTCTAGCGATAAAATCTTCAAAAAGCTACATCACATGACGAACCAAGGCAATCTGCTTTGTTTTGAACGGCAGCATTTCCATGAGACGATCGCTTTCAAGAATTTGAAAACTTTTCATAAATTCTTCATACGAAGGTTGATTCCGCGATCAACTTGTTTTGTTACTGTCAACTTCCTATATAGCTGCCAACGTTTAACCGCATATTCCGACAACGGGGCGTCCTGTAAACTAAAGCAGCAAATTATTTTAAATGCATTCTAAGACTTGCACTGGTCGTATAATTCAGGGTACGACATACCTTGACTGCCGCAGAACATGAAGGAATTTTCGTATGTGTCGAAGTGTCAGAGCATGTTTTTCCTCCCCTCCCATTCAAGGAACAGGAGGGAGAAAGAAAGAATTTCTCATCCTGAGAGAAGTTAAAGAACTGCCTAGCAGAAGGTTTTCGCTGGCCCTCCTCTCGTGATGATCTGATAAATCATCCGTGTAGTATCAACTTTCAAGAAAAGCTTATCTCAACTTATCCATTCAGAGTAGGCATAAAGCAAGAGGTCACGCCACAGTGAAAGAAATTCAAACGCTCACGTGAGTGGTAATGAGAATGCTTGGTACTAACGTCCCTGTTGCGCCAAAAATTTGTATTTGGAAGATCTTGGCCCAATAAAATTTATTCTACTGCCAGAAGATCATAGAATGATTCTGCTGCTTAAAGTAGATCTTCATCCACCAGATTGATTTTTTTGAAAGATATTATCTCGAAACATTTGAAAGCTGCATCCGACTGGTAACCTATGATTGTTGGTGCTACCAAATACTTCAATGAAACTTTAAAATTGTTGTTTGCACTTGACTGTTAATTTTCTTCTAAGAAATCCCTATTCCACCAATATTCAAAACCTTCTTTCGCCTATTTAGATGCAGAAATTTACCGAAGCTATTGTGAATAGATAAAGTTCACCTAAGAACCCGAAGTGAAAGCCACCATTTGAATCATTGACCAATACCAACGATGTAGCTAAGGTGACTTGAGCACCGTGCCTTTATTTTCTTTTCAAAGTGCCGTATGAAGAACTGCCGATGTTGTTGGTTCCTCTCGATGATTTGATAAATTTTCTTGTTCTTAGTTTATGAAACAGACTATGTTGCGCTTGTTATAAGTCTTGCACCTGCACGTTGAATGGCACTTAGCGAAGTTATGTCATATAACCAAATAGTTGATGCATAGTTCCAGACGCTTTATGCTAGAAATCATATCAATGACTGACAACTTTGTAAAATTTCGACAATTCGTAATTGTATGGGAAGCATCATTGCAAAAGCAGCTTGACTTTTGAGTTACGTGGGAGCTAAGATTTCCGGCTTCGGGACACTGACAGCGTCTACTTAAGACCGCTGCACATTCTGACCAACTAGGAAGTATGTTATGATCTAGATGTTCATATTACTTTGATTGCGTTTCAAAATCGACCTTAGTCATAGCAATATAAATTATAACTGCTTTTCTTCCATAAGACAAAGGCAAGTTAAAGAGTTCTGAGATGATGTTTACCAGATGCAAGTTGGGCCTGAACACTTTGGCACTTTCGATAAGTCGAACAAATCTGAAATATATTATTTTCTAAAATTATTAGACAATTGTTATATTTCCTTTGGCCTTTGCTGTTATAATTCCTCGATGGATTGTTGTATTTTTACTTCGTCACGCATGGTGACTTATTATTAGCAACAAAAAAGGAGAAGATCTAAATTGAAAATCAATAAAACCACCAATAGAACTGTGACCTAAATATACACAGAAAATGTTCACGGAACAATGTTAAAAACAGCAGCGACCCAACAACAGACTGGGTAACATTAAAAAATGTTCTGCATAAAATATATCTAGTTGACTAGAAAAGATCAACAATAGCGAAGATTGTGAAATCGATAGTTATCTACCAAAGCTTCATACTCCGTTCAAACTTCACAATCGACAATCGACAAATGTCGATTCTCTATCGCTAATCGACATACGCAATATGGGTTTAAATACTTTGGCAATATTGTTATTTAAATTTCGTCCGTAGACGATTCAAAACCACAACCACCATTTCACAGATGTTAACTTTAAAGATGGGACAAGATAGGATTTTAAACTATTTGCACATCGGACTGCCGCCTTCATGTGGGCTTATTTGTTTTACTCTAGATAATACTTAGTTTGTATGGGGATCTGAAATATACTTCTATAAAATTATATAATCGCATTTGATTTTTACCTATTCTAGAAGTGTTTGCAAAATAATATTACTTATTTATTTAATAAGATAAAAGCCGGTTACAATCATTCTTACAAGTTGGAATTATACAAGAATTCGTTAAAAAAAAAACCGTTGAAGTTATTGCGAACATATTCTGACGTTTTTGTTAAAAGCTAATTTCAAGTGTGTTTTTTTTTTTGTATATATAGATAGATAGACAGATTTATTTTATTGACATAACAATATTAAAAATATTTATAATATGAAACAATAAAATCGATAGGCTTGGCGTTGCCGTCTGCCTGTAATTTCAAGTGTGTCTTACATTCCGAAATTCCAAGTTGTCAAGTTGTTACTTCGACAAGAAAGCCAATTCAAACTTTTAAAGTAGATAGGTACAATAAATCCCTCACTTTGAAACCGAGCATAAGACTTTTAATACTAAAGAAAATAGGTAAAGTTAACGGTTTAGACGACTCTCCCACTAAGGCAACAAGCAACTGGCAATATAGAAAACATCCGATATTATCGTTAACAATTTTTTTACATTGAATCAAATCTCAGGTCTCACATTAAATCAACTCAATAGGTCTGTTCCTGGTTTTTTGCATCAAAAATTAGTAAATTCTCAAATTTCTTGAAGTGGGGGAAATTCTCTCAGAGAGAGAGACAAACTTACGAAAAACTACGGGAACGCGCTTGAGTAAAAATAAGTAAAGTTGCCTTTGCTATGCACCCAAATAAACGTCAGACAGAAGTCAAACTGTGAGTTTCAAAAGTCAAATCTGTATATGAACCTTCTGGCTGACAAAAGGTTTCCGGCCTACAAATGTATTGCGATATTCTTATGGTTCGCTGGACATGAAGCTTGTAGTGATAGGGACTTAGCATATCGTTTCGGCCTAGCTATCTTCAGTATGTCGAATAATGGAAAAAGCTATTATGTTCATTAGCAGTCTAGATACAAATCAATTAATCAAAGCATATGACACTAAAGTTGATTAGTCAGTTGTCACTTGTCAAATCTCAACTGACAGTTTACTGATTCTTTTAATTTGGGAAATATGTCGGACGATCCAGTTTACAATACAAAGTTTGTAGAAATAATGGAAAAATATCCCTGTATTTACGATTTCACTCGATTTAAAAGAGTTTCAAAAGTTTCGAGGCTCATGCTATAACAATTTTGAAATTGAATTGATTTTCGCTTGAATGAATGAATTTCGCTGTGACAGAAGTTAAGCAAACACTTAAGTCATCAAAATCTAACTTCGCACACACAAATGAATGGAGAAGCTGGATTTGTGGCTTTGCATGGGCCGTTAATATTTTAGATTTCATGATCCTACAACACTAGATATAATTTGACTTTATGTCAGCGCTTTAAAGGTCCCTTGGCTATCCACGAGAAGATGAAGATATCCTCTTAAGATATGTCTAGTTTCTAAGCCCATTCGACAGATTCGAGTATCGTTCTCTTCATGAAATACACTACTACACGCGATTTCTAATTATTACTTTGAGGCTATGTCGATCTTTTCAGATTGGTTCATTGTAATCTACCGGGGTCTACGGTAGATTGCAACCGATTCTCTAAATCAGAACACACATCATAAAGACAAATCCATTGAAACGGCCTTCTCGTAGTTATTCAACAAATAGCAAAAAAAAACATTGCTTGGTGGCGGCATTGATGGAGATTCCTACAATGTAGAAACCCTTGCGATTATAAAGATTCTAAGAGAGTTGTGTATCATCTAACTAATATGCTACCTTATACTAGCCACATTCTGAGCATCAAAGTTATCACCGCCAGTTTCAGCAAAAGCTCAGCTAGAAGGAAGCCACATAGCGTCACACCATTAGGTTAAATTAGAGTGGCTGCCAGCGAGTTCGCCAGCAGGTTAGGTGAGGTAAGGTTATCTATATGTCAGGTGTACACCAACGGAAACTATCGAAAATTACATAAAACAGACAAATGTCTGTGACATGAGTGTGAACTCAGCCAAAACAGAACTGGTCCTATTCCCCAAAATAAGTACACAATTCCAAACATCGCCCGCCCTGAGCTCAAAGGCTTTTTACTAAAGTCTTCAAAGAAAATATGGACTAGTCCTAGACCAGGTGGAATAGCCTGCACACATGCAGGGAAGCTGTGGGTCTACCTGAATAGTCAAGCTTGAGAAAATTTAACAAGTTGTAGCGTTTGCATACACTGCCCCGATAATCGTTTTAAATGGCTGCGCACCAAACCATACTGCACTCTACCGTTTGCGTCTACCGTCTAAGTAAATGATCAGTAATGATCGTTTTTAGTCAAACGTATTTTTGTTTCATCACTCCACAGAAAATTACGGCATTTTTTTTACTCATTCAGATCCATTCCATCTTTTGTGACTCTTTCTGCAAGATTCAACTTTTGAAACCTTCTGCGGATTGTGCGTGCACTGACTTCTTTACCAATTTCTGCTCATATGGTCCTTGGAGATGAGGCGAAAGGAGGACGCGGCGGTTAGTGGTATCTTATTTTGACTTTATTGTCCAATTGTTTAGGACATAAGTAGCTCTGAGCGCAAGAAACACATTCCTCAAAGAAAGCTGATATATTTGTAATACCGCTGATATTTCAAAAAAAACAACCAATTTTTTTATCAGAATACATTTTGCAACACATTTTCATTTCATGTTGACATTTTAATTGTATCGTTTCCCAATCAATCGATTGGTTTTCATCGAAAATCCGATCTAAATTTCTATCTAATCCTAATCGCAAGATACTCCATTATCTACTAATAAACAACTTAATGCACATACGTAAGTGCTTTTTAATAAACAAGCAATGTAAACTTTTATACTTTTTATGACATTTCAAGGATTGATTTGGAATTCTTTGTGACCAAAATATAACTTTACCACATGCAGATAAATGGAGAAGCTATGTTTGAGGCCCTGTATAGCCTGTATAGGGCGTTAATACAAGTTTTTTTTAATTACCAATTATTTTTAAATAGTGCAACTGTTTTCTAAAAAAACCATACATACTTACTTACTTACGTTAGTAGCGCTTCAGTCCGGAATAAACCTGGGCATCACCCAGCTAACCGCCTCCAGCTGCGCATTTCAAGTTGGTTGAGGTCGGTGCACGCCACTCAAGGCGAGGTCTTCCTCTACTACGTCCGACGTCTGGCTGGGAATTGAAGACTCTGCCAGCTGGAGTATTGGTGCCCATTCTTTCTACATGTCCTAACCATCTTAAACGTTTAATGCGTCCAATTCTAACTAGGGTATGTCGTGTACAGCTCGTATAGTTCGTGGTTGAATTATCGTCTGCATAGCCCATCAACGCAAACGGGACCGAAGATTTTTCGCTTGAAACGACCAGGGAATTTGTCATCCGCTTTTGATACAGTCCATGCATCAGCGCCGTAGAGCAGGACTGCGATGATCAGGTCTTGTATAGTAGCTCGGGTAAGGACTTGAATGCTGAATTGCTTTCTTAGCCCGAAGAAACAGCGGTTGACAAGAGTAATTCTTCGATTCATTTCTGACGAGGTGTTGTCAGAGTTAATAGCGAAACCAAGGAAGACAAAGTCCCGTACTACCTCAAAGTTACATCTGTCAATGGTGACGTTCTGTCGAAATCAATTAGTCTAGGTCCGAGTTATTTTATGGCTCTGAATGTATACCCGTAACTGCAGTGAACCTCAGCGTAATCTTTCTCTTAGTATTCGATGTGATATCTACAAATAAAACAATAAACATTTTGAAACTACAAAGTAGCAAACAAAATCGATTCTAGTAATTTCAAGGTAGCGCTTATAGTAAAAATAAATTCAATTTTTTCCAACAGATATGGATTTAGTTATCTTATCTCGCGTTGTTTACGTCCTACCGCCCCAAATGTCGTTCGTTACAAAGATGAGATTTCTCTTCTGACAGTTGTATGATTGGTTGTCTCAGCTATGTTTGACCGTACATCAAAGATGATCACCAGCAAATTGAAAATACGCCATATTTTAAAGTTTTTCTTTAATTTAGTTTTTGGTGATGATTCTGTAACAGTCAATTTCACGAAGTTTTTTTTCCTTCGATTTAGTTTCGGTATCCGTTCCGATATCAAAGATGCACCACGCCCTGGAAGGCTAATTGTGGAAATGTCGATAAAAGCAGCTAAGCATTGCCCAAAAAACCGTTTTAAAACCATTTGAATGAGGGACACGAGTTAAAACCAACGGACGAATCTTCGAATCGCAATAAAATCGAGCCATTTCTAAAGCAAATGTTGATTAGTGATGAAAAGTGGATCAACGAGCGACAACGGTCTTGGTCAAATCACGGTGATCTGGGCAAGGGTAACCACGCTAGAATTGATGGTCAGGAAGGTTTTGCTGAGTGTTTGGTATGATTTGAAGAAAATCACTACGGCAAAACTCTTAATTAGGATCTGTACTATACAAAAATGGACCGTCAGAAGGAAATAATCCCCCAGACGAGCCTAGATTTTGTCAATAGGCCACATACAACGATAGTGACTCGAAAGAAGCTCAGGAGCTTCGTTTGGGAGATTCTTATCCATCCACTTTTTCCTTTCCATGACTATTTCTCACCTCAAGAGAGGATTTTGAAAAGCGAAACGAGGGCTCCTATGAGAGATGTATAATGGAATTACATTTAAAAGGATGAATGATGAAATAGGCTAGTAATAACGTATTATCAAGGTACCTAATTGAAAATCACCACTTATCATTGCAAAGTCAGATTTTGTCTTTAGATTTTGCCCTTGAAATTGTTATGAACATATTCTTAAACAGCAATTGGATTAAAGATGAAACAACTACAAATGCCACACACAAAATTCCAATCAAATATAACAACACACAAGTTTTTATGACATTTGACATATGAAATTTGACATTGATTGAGCTGCTTTACTTCTTTTTGTTTTTTTTTGTCGAAACCATGTTTATAAAATAAAATCAATCAGCCTCGCTAAAAGTGGGTGCTGTCAAGATGATTGCAAACTAAGTGGATTATTAATAAATTTGGATGCAGTTTCATTCAATTGATATCAACATTTTTGTAAATTAGATTTTTTTTTGAAAACTAATTTACAAAATTGTATTCGTGTGAATACATAAACATAACCAGTTGTAAAAAGCAACATTAGGATTTATATTATTTGTTGATATTTTGAAATGCTAGAAAATATATGCTGGAATTTTTTTTTACATATGGACCGGCTTTTTGACTTTTGCTGAAATTATAGTATAAAGATACTGACTTACTTGAGTCAGAAATTGCTTTCTACAATCGAATATTCGGCAGATAATGCAAACCTAACCCCACAATAAGATAAATTTAAAAACTCAACATGAGCAGATTGTAAAAAAATATACAGGAAACGGGGTTAACTCTGATCACATATCTCACTTACCATGACTTGGATTAGACATTCTCCTGCTCCCTTTCGAGTAGAGACTCTAACAAGAAATCGATTTCATACACAAATGAATAAAAGATGGACTGTGCAACCGGTGGTGATACTCTCTGTGAAATTGGTAACTCACAGTACGATCAGGCTATTACAGCAAGGTGGAGACGATCGCGAAGCGGCCTCGATGATGTCCACGATGACTTTATTGAACAGTGTTTATACCACATTTATTGGCTGTCATAAGTGGTCATAGAATCAGTAGCAGCTACTGAAATAAAATTTCCGAAAATGTCAAGAAGAGCTACTGAACCACAGCATATTATTATTATCTGCTATATTCTTGATCATATAGGGAAATAGCTGCCGATGAGAAATCTAATAAACAGGTAAGCAATGGAGCCGTGATACATCACGAAGATTCAGGCAAGATTATGACAAGACCCAAACTAACAAACTTCTAAGTTATATCAGAACCTTAAATGTCTAAGCTGGTAGAGGCACTTAACCTTCTCAGAATCACACAGAAAAACTAAATCTCACGGTGACTTACACGATCTAATTTTTATGTCACTTTCGGAGTCTATCACTTGGGTAACAATTCACTTGTAAGCACCTAAATGCAAGATGGCTTCAGAAGACATCAAGATGAATGGATATTGTTGAAATAGGAAGAAGAAAACGCATGGTTTACAATGGGAACACACGAAATAGAAGACACACTACTTCAGTAAACCGTAAACCTAACCTTACCCTATACTTAGTCACTTGAGTAACTTGGCTTTAATCAAAATGTCTCTGCAATTAGACTGTAAAGTTGTTACTTACCTTTACTTAACAAGCTACCTTCTCTCCTCGTCGATCCTGGGTACGTTGGAATTGCTTCCGATCTATGAGTTCTGGAATCGGTTTGGTCTTTCTTGTCGCATCAAAACTGAAGGCCAGGATTCGAAGATTCCGTTGGCTGGAGCATTATTGTTCATTCGCTCGCTATGGTCGCCCATTTTTGTACAGCACAGCACAGATTCGAAGAAATCTGCTTAGTAAACGGGCTCAATGGCGCGATGGTTAGCGCGATGAACTGCCTCACAGGAGGTCTGGGTTCGATTTCCAGCCGTAGAAAAACCTAAATGATTTTTCACTGACCCTTCTCTCGTGATGATCTGAAAAATCATCTGAGCCGTAGCAATTGTCAAGAAAAGCTTATCTCAACTGAGTCGGCAGAAAACAGGAGGTCCCACCATCGTGCAAGAAGTACACACGCACACATGAATGGTTGTGAGAAAGCTCGGCCTTGGGTACTAACGAACCTGTTGCGCCAAAAATTTGTATTTTGTTAACGAAGATCTACCAGAGATTATACAATGGGGAAAGGAAAACCAAGTTCAATTCAACTCAAAGCAAACCCATTAAACAACATTTACAAGAAATACGGTTCCACCAATCGAAATGGAGAATACAGACCTCAAATCAGAAGAATCCATGCATCTGCTAGGGATCACAATTGGGCCAGATGTGATGGCAACAACATGTAACCTCTATTGTAAAAACAGGAGCGTCCAAACTATGTTACATTTTCAGAGGTAAGAGATATTTTGCACCACTTTTCTATAAACCCCAAGCACGACCAAGTCTTGAAAACTGTTCTCATATTTGGAGCTCGGTCCCGAAACAAACACTGAGTGAATGGACTATAACCAATGATGTGCCATTTGCCTTATTGATGATTCTTCCCTAACTTCAAAGCTGCAACCTTTGGCACAGTGAAGACTTGTATGGAATTCTGTTTCTTTATTAAAGATATTATAACGGAAGATGTTTGGATGAGCTCAGAGAATTCATACGTAGACTCGTTGCATTTCAACGACAACGCAATTCCAAAATTATTTTTGTTACAGAACAAGCAAATAATGGAACGAACAATCTGAAGACGTATTTTCACCTATATACAATCTACACAAGTTCAAGAACAGAGTCAGTCATTATCTCAGTGCGCTCCTGCCTCACCTGAGAAAAGTTTATAAAAAAAGTATCTTCTCCTCCATTCGCCGTCCTCGCATACAGAAACGAAAATTCGACTTGTTTGCTTATCCTTCAGGATTCGGCGAAATAAAATACGACTGGTAGGAATAGAGCCATGTAAAGCAAACATTTGAACTTTTCGGTTAAGAGTTTTGATTCCATTTGTTTAGATAAACCGAAATAGCATCGGTTTCCTGTGGACAGTCTTTGTCGTATCTTCACTAAGGTGCCATTCGTGGGATTGATGTTGATTCCGAGGTAGATGAACTCTTTAACTACCTAAAAGTTGTTCAATGGTGACATTGTGTCCAAGGTCATGCGTTGACAATTCATTCGTCGTTCCAAACGCGAAGTGGCGTATCTGTAAAAATTGGCATTTTGAGATTTTTGGAGTATCATCACACGAAATGGGGTTTTATTAATACTTCCATTTTTGACGTAAATGTTTTTTTCTTATATTTAACGCACAATACGAACATACGTATTTAAACATACGCCAGTTAAGATTTTTCACATACGCTACTGAACGACGCGACGCTTTGTTTGTTGATGGCGACTAATAATGCCGATACGGTATGAGTACTCCATTACCTGGATGGATTTGTTGAAGATAGTGCCTTACAGTGCCTTTCGTATTAAGACCTGCCCTACGAATGAGTTTGAAGAAGCGCGTCTTCTTTTTGGAATCCGGTACGAGTTTGGAAAAGTTCAGATGAGCTGTTTTCAAACATAATGTGACACAGCGGTATCAGTTTTGATGGTATCCCGAACTCTGAATGCTTTCATACGTGGCCTTAAAGTTGGTGAAAAGTTGATGTTTCTTAACATCGAATTTGTTGGTGTTTTTCAGGTTTTGTTATAGTTTGAACATTTTGTCTATAGTCGATCTAGCGGTTCGGAAGACACACTGGTGCGTGCCGATAAGTGGGATAGAAAGGCTTAAGACATTCACACAGCACGCTGGATAGGATCTTATATGCGATATTTGCCATTAAGCTTTTCATGCCTTAGCCATCTAAAACGCCCAATGCGCACAACTTTTTGACCATATCTTTGTAGCCGTTACGCTTTGGTTATATAGTGGGTTCGCTGAAGGTTTGGGTTCGATTCTCAATTGTGGAATCACCAACATGATATTTACTGGCACGCAAATGGTTATGAGATAAATCTAGGCCCTGATGGGTTTTCATGATCTTGTAATTGTTCGTTGCTGTCCGTGATTTAATTTTCATTGGCATTGTCCGTAAACGTAAACGAAGGAGCATTTATGCTTGCCTTATATTAGTACAACATACATCACAACATTTGAAAAGCCGCATTTCCCAAAACTCCGACAAATCGCATTTAATATAAAAATACATCTGTGACTACACAAGTTATCATAATATCGGCGCCTACAGGAAATCAAATTTTATGATCAGACACATCTTACAAATTTTAAAATGTGTAGATCTTTCAATATCTAAATGCAGCGAGCTATTCTCAAGGCAGATTTACAAATTTCCCACCCATTTACGACATGTGAATTGTGTCTTCGACTTCGCCACAAAACCTACACACTTTGTAAATATATAGGTATGTATGCAGAGGAAATCACTACACAACGCCATGAGTGAACTAGAAATTCACACCTTCATGATCACTTAGAAGATACTTAAATATTTATTTTGATTTATAGCTTCCCTATATGTTTTTGTGTGAGTGCGCTTTTCTGCGTTAGGCATAAATATCTCACTCATTTTTCCCATTTTGAATATAGCGGCGCAGAATGTTTTCGATGTTTTTTTTTTGTTGTGTACGTTCGTTTGTTTGTCGATTATTCTTCTTTTCCATTTTCGTTTGCGTCTGTGTCTCAAATTGATTTTATTTTCTTATTTTTGGTTTGTTCATAAAAAAAAACAACAACGTCGACTGCAAAGATAAAAGAGAAATGCTCGTTGCACAGTTTTAGCACACGAATAGCTCTTGTACAACTCTAGGGAATGGGGTTTTTCTAATTGAAGGAGGTCTCTGTGGGCGGGAGGGCTAATGGAGAAGAATAATAACAATAAATATGCATGATAAATTATAGCACATAGTGATCATAAACGAAGGGAGTATTGACTAACAAGGAGTTTTCCTGAATGATTGCAATACTAAAAATGTTGCAAAGGTGTGTTGTAAAATTGGAAAAGTCACTAAAAAAATGTATATGTATCATTTGTTTTCGTTTTATGTTATTGGCCAAAATTAAAAATTCCCTTAAGGAATAATCGGCCCAAAACTGATAATGTGGAATTGTTGCAAACGGTAATATGAAACGGTTTTTTTTTTAGAGGTATAGAACTTTAAGTTGGCAACACTATTTTGACTGGCGGCCATTTTGTCAGCTGTCAAGTCATTTTCAACATGAATACACTTACGTCTGAACAACGCTTCCAAATTGTGCAAATTTATTTTGAAAATCATGGTTCTGTTCGAAATACGTATCGCTCACTACGACCATTTTACGGCCAACATAATCGTCCATCAGAGCAATTAATTCGATTAAGTATGAAACGTTTTCGCACCACGTTTACTCTAAATGATAATAGGCATCCACAGAGACGTCGTACATGCGTAGCGTAGAGGAAGACCGGAATCTGTCTATCCGCCATCGTGCTCAGGAATTGGATATGTGTCCATCCACTTTATGGAAGTTTTTTCAGAAAGATCTTGGCTTGAGTGCTTTCAAAATCCAACTCGTTCAAGAATTGAAGCTACATTATCACCTAGCAAGGCGTAGATTCGGTGAATGGGCCCAAGATCGCCGTTGATCCCAATTTTTATAAGCAAATTTTGTTTAGCGATTCAACTTTTGGTTGAATGAATATCTACGACAATAAACAAAACTGCCGTCTTTGGAGTGATGATAATCCTAAAGTGTATGTTGAGACACCGTTACTTCCACAAAAACTGACTGTTTGATGTGCTTTATGGGTTGGGGGAATAATTGGTCCGTACAGCTTTAAAAAACGATGCTGGCCAGAAAGTTACATTCAATGGTGACCGCTATAGAACCATTACTGACTTTTTCGTTCATCAATTGAACAACCTTGATGTGCAGGAGCTGTGCGGTTTCAACAAGACGGCGCAACATGTCACACAGCTCGTGCCACAATTGATTTGTTGAAGGAAACGTTCGGTGAGCGCATTATTTCGCGTTTTGATCATGTGAATTGGCCTCCAAGATCGTGCGATTTAATGCCGCTTGACTATTTTCTGTGGGGATATGTGAAGTCGGTAGTCTACGCCGATAAGCCGGACTTATTCCGCACTGTATCGCGACTTTCGGAATCTCAGCAAAACTGATTCAGCTGTCTCGCGACGCTGGACAACAGGGTTCAAAACTCCGATGGACGCTTTATGGTGCCGAGTGCTGGACTATAAGCAAGAAGGGATAGTTGATACTGGGCTCCTTCGTAAGAAAAATACTTCGGCGAATTTTTGGTCCTGTGCACGAGGAGGGCGAATGGAGGAGAAGATACAACCGCGAACTTTATGAGCTGTACCAAGATGTGATTGTAGTCCAAAAAGCCAAAACACGTCTACTACATTGGCTCAGCCACATCGAGCGAATGGACAATAATGCTCCAGCTAAGAGGATCTTCGAATCCCAGCCCCAAGGTTCGAGAAGGCAAGGAAGACCGAACCACCGTTTCAAAGAACAAGCCATCACGGATGCCAGAGCGCTTGGTCTAGACAACTGGAAGCAGCGAGCCAGGGATCATAGAGGATGGAAGGCTGCAGTGTCTCAGGCAGAGACTCTTCACGAGTCGGGAGCCTGATAAGTAAGTAAGTAAGTAGCGCCACTTAAGTAAGTAAGTAATTAGGGATGTCGTTCAAGTGGCTGCCTCGGCTGGCTTAGCTGTAGCACAATCTGTCACTTCAATTTTCTAAGACCTTGTCGATGGTTTTGGAAATTTGGTGCGCAAAAAATCGATTGGTGAGTGCTTCATATCGGCCAAAACTTATTTTCAAATAATGCACTATTTTGGGTACACAACACTCACTTTTCAAATAAGTTTTCAATATTTCACAACGTTTTCAAAGTGTTTTATGATACTGACTTTCTGTCAATATTTCGAGCTAGAAACAGGTGTAAGTGTCAAAATAACCTATGATTTAAAAACAAACCACTATAATATAGCCCACCCTGTACACATTGAGTTTAATCAAAATCGTTAAAGCCGTTTTAGAGAAAATGTGCGTTAAGTGTAATTTGCATATGGGAGTTACTGTTAATAAAATGGCTAAAAGTAAAAAAATAGCCTATAATTGTGACCAAAAAACCTGCGAATACGAAGTTTGAAACAAATCCATATCTACAAATTGAATTCTCATTCTTAAGTGTCGCTTCAGTTCAGTGTGATTCTGGGCTTGGGAGACGTGGACGTGGGAGATATGCCAATCAGTAGCCTAGTTCTAGTGAATTCAGTCACTATGAAGCTTTTCTCCAGCGCTGGGTTAACTTGTAGTTAACTTTGGATAAAAATTTACTGAAAAATTACTTTCTCGAGCTAACTCGAGGATGATCTCGCACTGAAAAACCGTGCCTAAATGTACATGAATCATCATTCCATCTTATTCAGCATAAAAATCTAAAGTCGCATCCCTATAAAATACAATTGGTGCAAGAATTAAAGGCCCAGGATGGATGTCGCTCAGAGTCCTGACCTAAACCAGGCAATTTAGCTCTTCTCAACGTTGACAAATACAAATTTTTGGCGAAACAGGCTCGTTAGTATCCAGGCCCTAGCTTTCTCACAACCATTCCCATGTGCGTATGTACTTTTTGCACGATATAGCGGGAACTCCAGTTCAGTTGAGATAAGCTTTTCTTGACAATTATAACTATACTATTCTGATTTGTCAGATCATCACAAGAGGAGGGCCAGTGAAAAATCATTAAGGTTGCTACGGCTGGGAATCGAACCCAGACCTTCTGCGCGGCAGTTCATCGCACCTACCATCACTTCACTGAGTCCGAAACGCAAGTAGATTCGTTTGCCTAAAGTGACAGTATGGTGGATTGGTGGCCGCCAGAAATTATTGGCCCTTACTTTTTTGAAGATGGAAGGGGACGCTCAGTTACAGTGAATTCAGAGCGTTATGTGGATATGTTAAAAGAATGCTTGTTGCCTTAATTGCAAAACTTACCTACTTATAACCCAAGAACATGCTTCCAGCAGGACGGAGTAACTTTAAAGACGGAAGAGGTTACATAAATTGGCTGTTACGCAGTCCTGATTTAACCCATTTTGACTTTTCCTTTTCCTATGTGTGGGGTTATCTCTAATACGCAAGTGGAACGGTGATTCACACCTCATAACCCATGGTATCTTCAATGAGACTTCAATTTGTTGGGATTATCTCTTCACCCTTTCTCAGTTTGGCTTCCAGCGTTCAGCTGGTTATTTTGAATGTTTCATTTTGTTTACCATAAATCATGAGTGAATGACAATTGTAAGAGTTCAAACTTATAATGGTTCAGACGACCAGGAGCATTTTGTCCTTGAGATTCAATTCAATGGATTCAGGTGATGTTTTGTGAAATTTAAAATCATTTGAATTATATTCCTTATTTTAAACTTTGTAACACATTTTAAAATTAACTGGTAAAAGGTCTCAAATGCTACAAATATTCATTAGTAAAAGGCTACACCTTGATGAAACTGTGCAAAAACAAAAGATAATCTCTGCAAAAAAGGATCTCGAAGAAAAATCTGCAAAACTGAATTCTCTCATATGAAGTTAAAGTCATCCGACATCTTTTTTGACAGCTAAAGTAAAAACTATAGACAGAAAATTTCAAAGTTTTAAATCTATAAAATGTAGAAATATAAATAATTATATCCACCCTCTCTGATGTGAAACGCGCACTTTTTAGCTGCAATACCAACAAAAAGTGTGAAACCAAAAAAATAAATAAATACATATAAATAAAAACACATCAATAAAACAAATGCAAACAAAATGAAAACAGCGCTATCTTGTTCTTGATTGTGGGGGAGCGACACACGTATCTAAATCTGAATCATCCGTATTGGTCATTCCCCAAAATAATTCAACCGAAATCTTTTTCTGTCGGCTGTGATTCTTTACTAAAAAAAAGTGAAGGACGGTCGATTATAAGCGCATCATCAAACCAGTGATGCCACCTACACTAAAAATATACGTATGAAGCCAAAACTGATACATTCTGATGTGTCATGCTACGTATTTTACATTGTCTTGTCTTCATATTCGTAAAAAAGTGACAAAATGTGCAATTGGAAAAAGGATACCTTTATGGCCGAAACACATGTGCAGTGGTGCTGCACACGAGTGGAAACGTCGTATTCCAATGATGCCAAATGTCTTAGAATCGATTTTTTATCTTTTGTGTTGTGCTGGCCTTGACTTTTGCAGTGGATCTAGAAATAGAGACAACTTGCAGAACTGCAACACTTGCATATTTTACGTGTGCTCATTCCTATTGAAAACTATGTGTTTTATTTTCTGCACGGAAAATTCTACAGTGTGTTTCAGGCTGAAATGAGTCGAGAAATGGTCTACCTCTCAAAATAATCGTTAATCCTTTTTCATTAGTATCTCTTATACATCTTTTCGATAATCAACTATAATCTCAAAGCAGTTTCTTCTTGTATCGTGTCATGTCAAAATAAATTTCAATTCCATTGTTTTGTATTACAAGGATTCATTTCAGTAATTGCTATAATTAGGGCCTACCAGGCCATAGAAACTATACATGCATACAAATATATATACATGCTTCATTTTTGACACATACTTCTCATGCAAATGGTATAGTCCACCTATACATGTTACGCCTGTCAAAATATTTTCATTATAATGGAATAATAAGGTTTTTTCTTATTTCAATGAGAGCACGCACGCATAACTCAGCACTAATTGAATGAGTGCCCCGCTCAGAGTTACAGATTAAGTTTGGTCATTCGACTTTTGGAAAGAATTAAGGTAACCACTAAACCAAATCGATTGCCAGGGAGCAAAAATAATTATAATAATATTATTAAATGATTCCTTAAAAACCGTTTTTGACATTATCAAAATAATTACTTTTCTGCTAGGAAAAAAAAAACACGCGAAAGATATTATATGAGTATCTATGAGCTCGCGTGTTTTTTTTTTACAATTTTATCAAAACCCTATGACCACGAACACTTCGCAATTATTGACTTAAAAACGCTGATATTTATCGTCATCTATCATTATCTAAAACTTAACATACAGGGTGGCGCACCAATTGTGCTACAATAAGAAATTCAAATAACTTTTTTTTTAATCGATGTATTTCATTTATTTTTTTTATTGGTTAGAAAATTAAATTTTATTTTAAATAGTTAGTTGTTTTTAAAGATTATAGATCGCAAATGACCTCCACGCTCTCCCACGCATATGCGGCACCTGATCAAAAAATTATTCATTGCGGCCTGAAGAGTTGAAGTTGGGATCGCCTCAATTATTGTCGTTATGGACTGCTTTAATTCAGTTAAATTCCTGGGCTTCGTTTTATACACCTCTTGCTTGACATAACCCCATAAAAAGAAGTCTGGTGCAGTCAGGTCAGGTGACCTTGGGGGCCAGCGAAGAGTGGAGTTCCTAGAAATTAATTTGTTTGCGAATTTTTTGTTTAGCTCCGCCATAACTGGTCTGGCTATATGTGCAGTTGCAGTTGGTTTGAATTGAAATTTGGAGGCAACGTACTAAGGATTAGAAGCAGAACGTTTAGGGCTCCGAGGTCAATCGTTCATAGTGTCTAGTGTTGATCAGAATTGAAAAATGTCACCAGAATTGTAACGACAGACCAGATGTTTTATTAGAAGTTGAAGGCATTGGTATGGTCTGTCGATGGCCTACAGCAGCTTTATCGCTGCGTGTCTTTTGCAATAACCACATAATTTCTGCTTTATCAACCCTCAATTGGCACCATCTGTGTCCATCAACAGCAAGTCGGGACTGGGCTTATAGAAGGATTTTTTTTTTAAACTCTGGTGTATGACCAATATGCGCAACAGAGTAACTATTGATCAAATACAGAAAATCGTAACCTCCTTTTCTGCAGTTTTTGTCAAAATTTTGTGCTTTTGAGAATCAATATACCAATTTGAAGATGTGAGGTACCGCGCGCCGCTTGAATGATTTTGGCAAAATATGATTTCTTGCTTTTAGTCTTTTAGGATTCACATCTACACGGATGGGTCTAAAACAAAATCTGGAGTGGAGGTGTTTTCTCCGAGATGCTATACATAAGAATATCCTTTTGCCTTCCTGACTATTGTAGCGTTTTCCATGCGGAAATCATGGCAATCAAAGAAGTCTTGTCCTGGCTGAAAAAGAATGTAATATCCACGAAGCATATTAGCATCTTCAGCGACAGCCAAGTGGCAATAAAATCCCTGGAAGCAATCTTGTTCAATTCGAAATCAGCCCACGAATGCCGACTGTCTCTTATAACGAGATGGCGGGTCATTTTACCATTCACCTCTTTTGGGTGCCGGGCCAAAGAGAAATACCAGGGAATTGGAAGGTAGATGAGCTTGCTAGACAGGGCGCAACCCTTGATATTCTACCGCCAGTAGATATGATAGGTATGCCCATCGCTACATGTAAATTACAGATCAAACTGGATGCGATCAACAGATGGATAAACGGCACAACGTGTCAAATATCCAGACAACTCTGGTCTAACTTTAACCAGAAGTGCTCCATCTGCTTGACAATGTTGAACAGATCAAACATCACCACCATAATCGGTGTCCTTACAGGCCTACACGCAAAAAGACTAGGCCTCTTCAGCAATGACTTCTGAAAAAGCTGTTTAGATGAAGAAGAGGAGGAAAGTATTACTCACCTTCTATGCTCTTGTCCAGCTCTCTCAGTAAAAAGGAAGCTTCATCTGGTGGTGAACTTCTTCGATAAGCTAGTTGAGCTGGCTAATATTAATGTCAGAAACCTCCTGCCCTACATAGTAAGCTCTGAATAATTCAATTAGGCGAACGAATATAGGAATGTCGACAGATCCACGTGGTACCACAACGGACCTTTATGGTGCAGCGTGCAGCCACTAAGTCTTTTAGGCAATTTTAAAGCTATTTATTTATTAATTTTATTAATTTGATAAAATATAAACAAAAACAAATTTCACCAATGTTGAAATTCGGCTGTTGACATCTATAGAAATATTAATTATTAATAATTTTTTTAATTAATTATTTCGGACGACTACCCATGGAGCAAGTTTCCACTGCAAACAACAACATTCCTATCACTATCTTTTTGCCTCTTCTTTACAACTCAACACTGAGCGTTAAAACCCTACAAAAGTTTTAAACACTTTAAAAGTTCCTGGGTACATATTCATATTCATTTGAACGTCGCGTCTCGTCGTCTCCAACAAGACAGGTAGGTTTTATGTGATAAAAAAAAGAAGCAACCGGGAATAGATTACTTTGGGAAACCATCTCCCTCACAAATTCGTTGTCACTTCCCTACGATATGTAAGTAAACAATAGGTCTGTTCCCGTACAAAATAATATTTACTGATTCTTACTGATTTATACCGATTTTCCCGTAAGTAAAAGAGACAGCTCACGAGAGAGAGAAAAACTACCCCTCCATAAAAATCTGTAAAAAAAAATTACTGCAGAAATTTCTGTTGGTAAAATCAGTAAACTGTCTGTGGTATCTAAAAGTGACAACTCGCTTGTTTTGACAGGTGATTTATGTCATTTGTTCTTTTAAAGGCATACAAAATATATAATATTACTGTTTTTTACTTAAACGCGTTCCCGTACTTTTTGGTAATTTTGTCTCTTTCTGAGATAATTTACCCCCACTCCAAGAAATTTGAGAATTTACTAATTTTTACTGAAAAAGTACCGGGAAAAGACCTAATGAGACATTTTATACGGCAGGATTTTTTGGAAATTGTTTTCATACAAATGTCAGTTTTTATTTGACACTGACGTTGTCCTTAAATAAAATATATTCTGTCGACGATTCTGTTCCCGTTGCAAATGTAATAGATTTTTTTTCTGTTTTTTTGTCACTATCAGCGTTCTAATGACTTAAACTACGTTTCTGTACATTTATAATTGACGAAAGGATTTAAAAAAAATTACACTTCAAATAGCAATGAATTTGCATAACGCCAGACGTATTTTAAAAAAATAATGTCATTGAGCTGACGGTCAAAGCTCTTGTCAATGAATTTCCATTCCATGTAAAAAAAAATAGCTGCATTGACAAACAAAACATCATTCCATCTTTAACTCACACTAAATATTTATTGGCATTGTTTGCATTTTTGAAATTCAGAGGAAGGTTAAGAACACAGACATTTTCATTTAGTAAAAAAAAAAAAAAATAAAAATAAATCAAATGAAAGTAGTGACAGAGCCGTAGGAACGCGTGAACCCGTGATGATGTACTTTTCTTTTCAATAACTATGCATTTGATAATGGCCAACATATTTTGTTTTAACAATAGGCTGTGAATTTCTAAAAAAAAAATATATGAGAAGGCTAAAATCCACTGTGCGGATCGTTTATCCCATCCTTAAAATTAATATCCCCAAAATGTGTTATTTATATTCATAAAGTATTGAAAATGACGTTGTCACAACATATTGTTCAGATGGTTTTTCAAAATCTTTTATGGTTCGATAAAAAACAACGTTTTTCTATTGCATATGCCTTGGAGTAGGGCATACAAATGGTTTTTGTTATAAAAACATTTGTAATTAAGCTTGTAGGTCCCAGATGGTTATTCACATACGTACAGGTCAAAAACTAAAACAAATTCAGGCTGCGCAGAGAAAATTATTCGTCAACTGAAAGCAAAATTGGAAAAAAGTTATTTTTGAACTGTAGAGGGCTATTGTCAACATCTTTTACCAATAAAGTGGAAATAAACTGGCAATAGTATCCCTTATGGATACACACAAGAAATGTCGAACTTTGTCAATTCAAAAACATGTGGAGACTCAGCTTTACAATGGTGGGACTACGCTATCAATCGTTTTGTGATTGACCTTTAAAGTTAAATAAAAGTTAAATAAATCATTAAAAATCCTTGTATTTTTACATATACATACATAATTCATGAAATGATAAAATTGGAGTCGAAGAAGCGAAGCGAAGAGTAAATGAAAGGCACTACACGAGTTTCAGAGTTAAGAGAACTTGTTGTAACAACAGCGTTTTAACAGAATCTGAGGTGAGCTTTGATGATGAATTTTTAACTGCTATTACAAGAGGTTTAAAATCCTCAGGGTCTGGCCAGAATCAAGGAGGCCATGATTATATCGTCAATTTTTAAACCAGCCTTTCTCACCTTGATGGATGTCTTGAACATTTTATTCACATAGTCATCCATACTGTCGCATTCGGACAATTTTAACTGTACTAGTTGCTTTAATAGATCAACTTTCCGACACATATTAGTGTCTTCGAAGGCACTAGTCAAGTTATCCCAAGCACTTTTAGCAGTTGTTGCGTCAGCGATGTAGGAGTCATTTTGGGTTTCCAGGAGTAGAATCAATTCAGATTTCGCTTTCAGATCATTTTCTCGTTTTGCATCAGCAGCAACACCAGTATGTATCAGGTTCCATCTCCTCTCCATACAGCTGCACAATTATTTAATTACAAGGAACAACTTCGCAGCTATTTTCCATAAGTCGTAATTTTCTCTTCCCTTCAATTTTTCAGCCATTATTGATGTCGCCATTGTGATTGGGTGACTGGGCTCATAACCTGATGAAATGGTAAAATGGTACACGCGTTTCGTATATGTGTGTCCATGCTACGTGTTTCACAATTATAGAATGGAACAAATAAACCAATAGGAATTAATTCATACATAAGTTCAGTTTAATATGTATTTTATTTCAACAATAATTCTTTGAAAACTTAATATATAATACCAAATAATTCATTTGCTGTTTATTCTATTGGCAACACTGGCGCAGGCACTGAAATAGACAAAAACTCAGGAGAGTGAGAGTTTGTTTTCGACGCCCTCGCTATTCGAGACCAGAAATACCATCTTTGTTTTGTGGTTTTCGATTTTGTTGGTTTGATTTTTCGTTTTCATGTTTTTTTTTTTTGATTTTTGACATAAAGCTATTTAAACATGTGACGCATGAGTCATCACCAAGTAATCGTTTTTTTGTTTGTTTAATTTAATAGATGTGAATGCATTCGGTGTAAGTTGTCATTTGTGAAGGTCGTTCGGGGATTTTGGTGGGTCGTTAGGGGGATTCACTTTTGTTTTTTTTTTGTAGTGGGCGGTACCGCACAGACATTAGCAAATAATTTAATTATAGTTAGCTAGGTAAACATCACATTTAGTCCTGTCAGTAAGACCGTAAGGAAATAGACCATGACATCACCAATAAGAAATACAAAATAAGTTTATCATCTTCTAATGTTTTATTTATTTGAAATACATGAATGACAATATAGATATGTTGTCTAATATTTATAAACGGTGTCCCATAATTCCCGCAAAATGTAAATGACTCATGCTTACTTACTTAAGTGGCGCTGCAGCCCCGGATGAACCTGGGCCTCAACCAACATGCCTATCCAATTAGCCCGGTCCATAGCTAACTGCCTCCAGCTGCGCACTCCAAGTTGGTTGAGATCGGTTTCTTCGTGTGCGCGCTACTTTAGGCGAGGTCTTCCTCTACTGCGTCTGACGTCTGGCTGGGAATCAAAGACTGCGAGCCGGAGTATTGTTTTTTTTTTTTGGTTTTACATGTCCTAGCCATCTTAAACGTCCAATGCGGGGGGTATGTCGCTGTACAGCTCGTATAGTTCCTGCTTGAATCTTCGTCTCCATAGCCCGTCACCACAAACGGGACCGAAGATTTTTCGAAGAATTTTTCTCTCGAATCGACCAAGGATTTCTTCATTCGCTTTTGAATCGGTCCATGCTTCAGCGCCTTAGAGCTTATCTTATATAGGATCTCCTTAGTAGTTCGAGTGAAGGCTTTACTACTAAATTGCCTACTTAGCCCGAAGAAACAAACTTTGTTCATCACTGCATGCAGAGTTGAAGTATAGGAATCGATTCAAACACTTGATCGAAAGATTGTTTTAAATAAAGGGTGGTTCAATTTTATGTTCCCATATTGATTTTGAATAAAACACAAATTATTTAGGAAATTACTGTCATTTCTTTTTATTATGATAATGTTGGTATGGTTCAATTATGTATGGAACAAAATATCGGCCAAATAGCCGCCGCGACCTCGCCGTATTATTTATACGTATACAGCGGCACACCTCCATCCGATGGTCCAAATTTTCGATGACGCTGAGGCGTAATTGAGGTTCTATGCCGTTAATGTGCCGAATCATCTCATCCTTTACCTCTTGAATTCTTGCTGGCTTATCGACGTACGCCTCTTCTTTTAAATAACCCCAAAGAAAGAAGTCCAACGGTGTCAAATCACATGATCTTGGCGTCCAATTGACATCGCCACCACGTGAGATAACACGGTCATTGAATTTGTCGAGCAAAAGTGCCATTGTTTCGTTAGCTGTGTGGCAAGAGGCACCGTTCTGTTGAAACCACATATCGTCCACATCCATATCTTCCAATTCGGACCATAAAAAGTTCATTATCATCTCACGATAGCGAACACCATTCACAGTAACTGCCTGGCCGGACTCATTTTGGAAAAAAATAAGGCCCGATGATGCCGCCAGCCCATAAACCGCACCAAGCAGTCACTCCTTGTGGGTTCATTGGTTTTTGACAATCACTCTTGGATTATCATTCGCCCAAATGCGGCAATTCTGCTTATTGACGAATCCACTGAGGTGAAAATGTGCCTCATCACTGAAGATGATTTTTTTCGAAAATTGATCATCCACTGTTGCCATTTCTTGCCACCATTCTGACCATTGACGACGCTTGAAGGTCAAGAGGCTTTAGTTCTTGAGTCAATTGCACCTTTAAAGCGTGTAAATGCAAGTCTTTATGCATAATGGTCATCAACGACGAGCGTGAGAGGTGCAATTGTTGGACGGCTCTTCAGCCACACTATCGCGAACAGCAGCAATATTTTCTGCAGTACGAGCTGTACGAGCATGCACTGGTGTTTTCTCCTACAGACCCGGTTTGCTCAAATTTGTTCACGATTTATCCGATTGTACGCACATTTGGACGATTAAATTGACCAAAAAAATCACGAAGTGCACGATATGCATTTTGATTTTAACGCCCATTTTCATAATAAGCCTGAATAACTTTAACGCGTTGCTCGATTGTGTATCTTTCCATGGTTCAAATTGAAATAGTCTGAAATTAAGAAATGTCAAATGAAATGCAGAAAAAAACTTGACGTGTAGGTGTGGTTCACATTCAAAATCGGCCATTAAAATTTAACCACCCGGTATTTCAAATGTGAAGGTTTCGTTTTTAAATAACCCCACAAAAAATCAGGTCCACTCAGTTTCTTGAGATAATTGTTCAGTGAAATCCTCACTGCAACTATTTCATAACAGGTGTGATTATGAGTGAACTTACTCAATCTTGTTAAAACCACAGAGAGTTGAAGGGAACACTCTTTTGGCGTAGCCCCTTTGGATTTTATTTCCCTTTCGAAATGAAAATAAGTTCCGTAGCTGTAAATGAGTTTTGCTTATGGGGCTTACTTCCTTTTTATAAATCCAAACTCGCACGCCCCACTACTGTTCTAACTTTGCATACACCCAAACTTAAATAGAATGCCAATTTTAAAAGGCAAGAACCCCGACAATGCTTTATTGTGGGGGCTATTGCACTGCACCGAAACCACACTATGACTCAAGCTAGGTGCAATTCCTACTGCATATTCGACAAATTTGGTTAATTAAACTGCCGTTTATGTCAAAATGTGCTTCGTATGACATCAAAATGGAGATGAGTAAGGTTTTGTAATAGTCGAAGTATCATCTGCAAAATTTTGAAAACAAATTTAAAACTCTGCGCAGAATTGTCTGCAGGAATATCGGCTGATGCCCATTTTATGAGATAAAAGTAAGTAAGTATCGTAGATGGCCCTTCAGCAGCAATTGTTTCTTGGGTCCGAATAATTTAAATTAAAAACAGTTTACAACTGAAACTCCCGACATTGATTACCATTATACAAGTGATCTTGTAGTTTAACTCAGATACGATATATCGTATCCAAATGAACTAGTGGCGCAAAGATCGCGTCCGATAATCGAGTTCACCAACATATTCTAGCAGCGCAACTTCGATCACATTAGGAGTACGATTCTGTTCAGAAACTCATTCTTTAACGCTTCTTGCGATACCAGATCATTATTATTACTACCCTTATAATCCAAATAATCGCTTACACCTGCTCCGTATGATTCAAGATAGCGTCGTCCTGTGTGGAAAACAGCCTTTTGAGAGACGGGTTTCCGATCTTGTCTAGGATTGTACCGAATGCAGGGGCCAAGTACATAAAATACTATCGCAACATTTATGTCCCTAAATGAATAGAATTCAAAATGTATCCTTATTAATTTGAATCGAAGGCAAGGGCGATATAACGGGTGGGCTAAATAAAAGTTTTTTTTTTTTTTTTAAATGCAATAAAATGAATACAATTAAATTCTTTCAATTTATTATGCCTTTATTATAGTAAGAGCAAACATTCCCATTAATTATGGAAGACAACGTCGTTCGAGTGGCTGGCTTCGCAGTAGCGCATTCTGTCACTTCAATTTTCAAAGACTTTGTTGATGGTTTCGGGCTGTAGCTTCAATTTTCAAAGACCTTGTTGATGGTTTCGGGCTGTAGCTCACGGATTGCTTGGAAGATATTGGCCTTAAGTGATTGAATCGTTTCCGGATTGTTGTTATAATATCGGTCATTCACGGTTCCCCACAAAACAAAATCCAAAGGGATCAAATCGCAGCCAAATGACATCGCCAAGACGGCTGATAACATGATTTGGGAATTTGGTGCACAAAAGATCGATTGTGGCATGGCGCGCCATCCAGCGGTTGTCAAAATTCATGTCTTCAATTACAGTAAAAAAAAATCGGTTAACATGGCTCTGTAACGCCCAACGTTCACCGAAACGTTGTTCCCAACCTCATTTTTGAAGAAAAATGGTCCAATGATACCACCAATCCACAATCCGCACCAAACTGTCACTCTCTTTGGATGCGTCGGCTACTCGGCAATAACGTGCGGGTTTTTCGAGCCCCAGGCGTCGAGATCCTCGTCAAAAAGACGGTTTTTCGCCCAAAATCGTTTTCAAATTTAAGCTGCTCTATGGCCCAAACTGCGTAGCGATAACGAAGCGGATGGTCTTGGTTTTCAATATTTCCCAAAGTTTCCCAAGCGTAAAGTGATACATTTTACTCCACGGAGCTATTATACTGACTTTCTGTCAAGATTTCGAGCTGTCAGTGGCAAAATAACCTATGATTTAAAAATAAAACACTAGATGACCCATCCTGTACATAGAGAGGACTTTTTTCAGGCTTTATTCCACCAGAAGCTGTCGTTTATATCGACTTTCAGGGTTGGTTCATAAGAGGAACTGTATCCAGGTTGATCCGCGACGTGTACCTCGACAATGACCTCGACTTCCTCTGCTTTGGCACGGAAGTATCAAATCACGATTATACTGATGGTGAAAAGCGGGATACCGAATTTTGGTGGCTGATGATTGACAGATGGGAATGTTTTTTTCTGCATTCCCTCAGGACTTGTAGTACACTGATTAGTTTTTATCACATTCATTTAGAAGGTCTGGGGGAAGGTGCAAACTGGGAGTGTTTCATGAAGGCTTTCCGGGCAAACACAAGGGCATATGACAATTAGTGCTTGCCACCCACTTTTGTTTTAAGAGTGAATAAAGATGAGTTTAAATTAAAACTTTTATTTCAAATTCCACTAACATTCGACTAAAGGACCGCTCGGGTCCTACATTTCATCAATCATCACCCAAAGGAATAGATTTCGTGTGTCATTTAGAGATTCGACTTACAATCAATTTCACTACAAAGTGCGGCCGATCCTCAAGGGTAGATGAATTCACTTTTCCCTCTTTATGTATATTCCAAAGGGGAAGGATTTAAACAACACACTCCGATTGATGTAGTCAAAAAAAACCGTAGCAATTAAGCCATCAAATGCAGAGCGGAAGAGATCAAAGACGTTGCTTATAAAAACATCCAAAAATGATGCTTATGAATGCAATCATTTTATATTGGAACCAATATCAATCTGTTAGCCTAAAAAAGTTGATGATTAGAACATATCTCACTGAAATGTCTTGAGTTCTCTGTTGACGTAAACACTGCGCAGAGACACTGAATACTTTCAACTAGCGTCACCGAATCTAAAGAATTCCGATTCTATAGATGATCGCATAAATTTTATATAAATAAAATAAACGCCTAGAAGCCAAGAGCCCTCTCTCCAAAGACTAACAACAACGACAAAAAAAAATAGAACTTCTCCCCGAAAAAGTCGGAAAATTCCGACTGCAGTCGAGAGCTACATGTGTGTGGCTGTTGAAAATGTCATAGGTGTCTATTTTTGTTGGAAAGATACTTTTAATGTTTCCTGCGCTATAAATCAAAAGACGTGAAGTTATTCCATTTTGTTTCTTTAATATTCCTTTTCACATTATAATCTTTTTTTTTTTCGAATAGAGAAGCTATTTAAACGTTTCTCATTTTTGTGTGTTCCCAGAGAGTACCTAGTATTCATTTTTTTTTGTATTCTGGTGCTGCAAATTCTCCACCAATTTAGCATGTTTAATGAGCTAAAAATATACGCATTAGTCTTTTCTACGATGTGGCTAGAAGAATCCATTTAATCTCAAACATTACTGCACATAACACGGACCGGTCGGTGTGTACATGTTGGATACACGTATCTTTGTGTACCTAGTAGGTTTTTGTGTCATCATATTTTGTTTTGTTTGGGCTTTTCTTTTGGCCAATTATTTAATTTGGAGAGAGAAGAGACTACTGCGTTTTAGATGGTGTTAGTGTGTATCTACGTATGATCTCTGTGTCTCGTTTGCCGAATTGAAATTGGAAAGTTTTGTAATTGTTTTTCAGTTTTCGGTTGAATGTGGATTTTTGTTGCTGCTTCGTCTTGTGATGGATCGCATGACATGCGAATTACTTTTGGAAAAAAAACGAACACTGAAATAGACTAATGGATTTAGACTGTCAGCAATGTCATTGACAGTTCTAGTTTAACCATTAGGTGGAGTAGAGCTCGTTGAATAATGGACAGGGAATAGCTGAAAAGTCTAACATGTGTGTGTTACGTATTTTAGAGGTTTGTCGCGAAGGGAGAGTCAGGTTTCTAGAGCTGCAGAGCTTAAATTTATAAATCTTATACCTACATAGCATAAACAAATTACTGCTAGCGTTATACTACTGGACGGATTTTTATGAAAATTTTCATAGTGATGCCTACCAACTCAGAATCTCAGCCTTCAGGTGGCGACACCTGTGTGCCTAAAACCTTGACCGCAGATATGGTTTGAGTCCCCTGTGTAAGGGGTCGTGGCAATCAGATAAGTGCTAGGGAAGACGTGTCCTTAGACTAAGGCATATATTCCTTTTCCAAGACGTCAGAGGAAGAATTCCTAAGATGGAGTCAATGGAGGCGTCTATGGTCTCAGTTAGAATGGACAAAGTGAAAAACCTAGATGAGGTTCTACAAAATATTCAGGGATCAGGCTATTTAGGAATCTCAAGAGTCAGGCTCCTTGAAGAGAGATGGCGTTGGATGAGCCGAAAGGCCAACGGCATCGATTAGTCTCGTTGAGAATGCTGATGACCCCTTTTCCTACGGGTAAATCGGAACTGGCCCTTCAGGTTGGGGGTTGTGCCGTTAGAATAACTTCCTTATCAAGTAATAAGTAGCCGGTTATAAGAGAGACATCATAGAAAGACTTACTAGTATCCACCAGGAACTTACACTCGGCTGCTTCTCAAAAGCATGAATCTGTTTTCGTGTGTTATAGGGCAGACATAACAAAAAACATGTGAAATTTATTACAGCCAAAGACTGGACATTCTATGATGCGGTTTCGTTTTTGGGAGCCGACTTAGGTCAATCGGCTGGCTGCGACCCGCATCAGAAAAACGTTTTAGAACATCAGCCTTATGTGTGCACAGACCCATGTCGATTAGGTTGAAGACCCTGCCCTCAAGGAGGAATTCTACCACATCCAAGACGCCTACAAGGAACAGCTCTTGTGAGAGACTCCGCGCTGTCCCCTTATTCTCCACGAATATTAACACCCAGTAATATCATCAAAGAAGCTAGTGCAGCAGCCATCAACAGCCATCGACCACAGACGAAACTTTAACACTAAGACAAATTTGTGACCCACGAATTTCAAGCCGATATATAGAGTGATGCCGGAATTCGGGATACCGTCAAAACTGACACAGGTGTATCTGGAGAACACGTAATGCAACGTTAATTTTGGAATCAGCATCTGAAATTTTCCAAAAGTGTGCTTGATTCCGACAAGGAGACGCGCAATCATGCAATATATTCAACCTCGTGCTAGATATTGCGTAGGGCAGGTGAAGATATGGAAGGCACTTCAACAAATACATCCAGCTATTGGGATACGCAGATAATCAGCCCTATTGAGGTATCAGTCTAATTTTGTACGATTCGGAGGATTTTCGCTTCGAGGTATTCTTCCGAAATGCTTTTCGGAATATTTCTCCGACATTTTGTAACGCATCCCGTCGAATTGCGTTGAAGTGCGTTCAGGTGCATTTTTCGTGCAATTTTAGACAGCTAAGTGCCATTCTTTTTCCGATTTCCTCCGACACACATTCATCGCCACAGTCAGTAACCCTCACCATATTCGTCTGGCAGACGCCAATATCATCAGTTTTCTCGAATAATACCTGGGTGAATCAGGATTCTCGAGTTTTTGACAAGTCGACGTTAGGGCCAGGACCATAGGACCGTTAAGACTAGTGAAGAGTATAAATATTTCAAAGGGCAACAAGGCCGACTCGGATTAGCGAAATTAGTACAATTTTGTCAACTCGGCCTTATTTCTCATTTTGAAATTTTGCCTTACTTCAGTCGCTGTTATTTCACCGTAAATTCCCGAGTGTTTGACCAGTTGGCGTCGTCGGGCCAGGGCCGTTAAGAAGTCACGACCATTCCATGAATCGTATATATGATGTATACAGATGCAGAATCTTTTAAATTCACATATGTCGAAGTAAAACAAACAGTTGCCGCAATTTGCAAAATTATCTCGAATGATTTCAGCACTTTCTGGTAGATCACTAATGAATAAGAGATATAGTACTGGACCTAGGACGCTACCTTGAGGTACAAAAGACTTAACTTAGATTAATATTGAGTACGCTGTTCCTTGTTAAATTCTGAAAAATCGCTGTAGAATTTAAGACGGCCCTCCCACTGAGGCAACAAGTAACTGGCAATAGGAAACATGTGATATTATCGCTAACAATTATTTAACATTGAACCAAATAAGATGTCTCACTTCAAAGCAACTATTAGTTGCGTAAGAGCAAATATTTCCACCATAATTAATTAATTTATTTAATGCAGGGTGCACCCAATATTTCCTTTTATTTTGTCTTAAATTCTTTGTCATTCTTAAGTTCCACCACATAAACAAAATTGTATTATCGCAGTCACAGGGTGACATGACATGACAGCTATTGCTAGTTGCTTGTTGCCTCAGGGGGAGATCCGCTTCGGCAGTTGCTTTTGTAACTTATGGATCAATACTTTGTACCACACTTTATCGAATGCTTGTGATATCTCAAGAAATACAGTAGAGCAAACATTTTCCTCTTCAAAACGTTTTTTAATTTTATTAGTGATTCTATGCACTTGATCAATTGTAGAGTGTTTATTCCTGAACCCAAATTGATGGTTCGGGACTAGCGATTTTTCATCAATTATAATATTTTGCAGGCGTTCCTCCAAAATCTTTTCGAATAATTACGTCAATGTATAACTATATCCTGTCAAAAAACAAAAAAATAATAAACAATAGTTTTTAATCAAGGGGTCCAGAGAATCCCCTCTTTTTATACACCACATCGCCCAATTACTCCGACGTCACTCTTCTCGAAGTACTATGTCGAACCATATCCATTTCACACTTCCATAAAACCCCATTGACACTTTGTATTGATTGGGTAATTGTGTAATAAGGGTATAATATGAAACAGGCCTTTTATCACTGTTTTACAACCATTCCCGATATCATTAATACCCTCTAATAGAGGCTATTCGACGAATTTTCTTCTTCGGCTTTAAGAAATGTTCATCCCTTATCCTACCTAAAAATATTTCGAAATTTATGAAGACAAACTACTTAAATAATCTCTTTTACCCTATTTAATAGATAAATCCTCTTAACACAAAAGATTTGTCTTTAATGTTTCATAAATCTATACTTTTGTTTCTCGTCACTTAAAATTGAATGCACTTTCCCACATAAACACCAGATGCGAAATTTTCCTTTGATCTTAAAAAAAAAAAGGAGAAAACATTCCCACACCCTTTGCGCCGACATTAGTGCTCTTTCCTGATGATTCCTACAGCTACCTAACACGTATTTTTATTTTTTATTTTTATACATCAGCAGGTTGTTATTCTAGTTATCTCTGCAGCACTTTGTGCTGTTTACCTGTTCATGACCTTTGTCGGTGCTATTCAGTTCAACAGACCACCCGTGGGCTTTAATTTTTATTGCACATGCAGCTATATGTACACCATTCACAAAAAGGTGTCGTTTCTGTTCTTGTAAACCAAAATGGCATTCAATGACCTCTAGTAAGATTCTTTTCATACAGCAACAAGTTTGGTATTCGCTGAAATTGTGTTTTGGGAAGCGTAGTTTTAGTAACTGTGAATACGTGACTTTAACACGCTTTTATTCATTACATTATAATATGACATTACATTAGTTACCTTAACATTAAATAGTGTGTAAGAATATTGTTGCTTCATTGTTTGGGAACAAATGTTGGCCGTGAAAATGCAGTGTTTTTTTAAAGTAACCTTAAGATATACCTTGATAGATATTATTACAAAATGTGTTTACTGAATAACCCCCGAGGCGTTGGGTCCCTTTGCTTAAGATTATAAGGCCTTCCATTCATTTCTATTCTTGACACGATGGTTTCAGTCATTCTGTCTAAGCACCCTAGCATCCACGATCGCTTGGTCCTTGAAACGGAGGTTCGATACTTCTTGTCGTCTTAAACCTGAAAGTATAGGTTTCGAAAATTCTCTTGACTTACGCTTTAATGTACATTCATTCCATTTGGCCGGGCCAATGGAGTGTACATGTTTTTACCATTTCTCTACTCATACACTTCTTGAGTCTTTATACAGCTTATATCAATAGCTTCTCATTCATTCTTCTTCCTCGTTGAGTATGTACATGATTTTTGCCTGTTCCTCAATTGTCATAAACTTCTTTACAACGACTTGTTGGGAGCGATCAATGATGTCGTTATAGTCGGAGAATCTCGGTATAGCTGGGTATAATTATATTGACAAAAGTTATGACTAACATATATCACTTCGATCTCGATTCCAAAACATCAGATGCTATTATCATACCTAAAGGGTGTTTTTTTTTTTTTAGAGGTATAGAACTTTAAGCTGGCAACACTATTTTAACTGGCGGCCATTTTGTCAGCTGTCAAGTGATTTATCTTTAGTTTGGTTTGGTATTTCAACATGAATAGACTGACGTCAGAACAACGCTTCCAAATTGTGCAAATTTATTTTGAAAATCATGGTTCTGTTCGAAATAAGTATCGCGCACTACGCCCATTTTACGGTCAACATAATCGTCCATCAGAGCAATTAATTCGATTAAGTATGAAACGTTTTCGCACCAGTTTACTCTAAATGGTAATACGCACGCACAGAGACGTCGTACAGTGCGTAAAGAAGAAGTTATTGCTACTGTAGAGCATAGCGTACAGCAAGACCCGAATCGTACATAGAACGTGACAGTCAATGGTGACCGCTATAGAGCCATGATTACTGACTTTTTCGTTCATTAATTGAACAACCATGTTGTGCAGGATCTGCGGTTTCAACAAGACGACGCAACATGTCATATAGCTCGTGTCACAATTGATTTGTTGAAGGAAACGTTTGTCGTTTTGGTCCTGTGAATTGGCCTCTAAGATCGTGCGTTTTAATGCTGCTTGACTATTTTCTGTGGGGATATGTGCAGTCGGTAGTCTACGCCGATAAGCCCGAAATGATTGACCACTTGGAGGACAACATTCCCCGCATTATTGCCGATATAGCGCCACAAAAAAATGTGGGACCTCCAGATACGTCCGAGTCAGCCGTGGCGGTCCTATGCCAGAAATCATATATAAATTATAATGCCAAAAGATTATCTTTCAAATAAAGTAAATTTCATGTCAATTTAAAAAAAATCATCTTTATTTTATTCCATTTCAAAGTTCTATACCTCTATAAAAAACCTTTATATTATGACCTATACCTCCGAGGACTATTGCCCAAATAATTTCAATTTCAATACCGGAAATCGATTTGGAGACATGCGTACTTCACAACAAATTCATCGAAATGTGGAAGGGCAGCCGCTGTACATTAAGCTCCAAGTGGATACTCTGGTTTTCCTTACTCAAACTCAGCGAGTTACTCCAGCAATACACCGAAGAAATCTCATTTTGAACACCCGCGATCTTTCGCCCAAACAAAAAAAAAAACACAAAAAACATCAAGCTAAAGACAAATAAGTTCTAAAGACAAATAAGTTCTATTTCATTAGCGACTTGAAAACTTCAAACTTTCCAGTGTGAATGCAAACTTAAACCGATTACCGGACTGTCGATGTCAAAGTCAACATTTTTATCATGACGAAGGAACAACGTTTACAAATAATTAAAATTTACTACAGATATTCCGATTCGGTGGTCGCAACTTAAAGAGCTTAACCGCCAATTTTCGGCCGTCATTCTCGTACCAGTAGACAAGCAATTCATAGTCTATAGTGAAAAAAATGAGTCATAATATTACTGCCTTAGAGGCGTCCGTCTGAAACGAGCCAAATCAGTCAATTTCACGGCGTTTCCAAGAATTAGGCCTCTTCCAGATCACATTATGGCGAATTTTGTGTAAGGATCATGGCCTACACCCTTACAAAATTAAGCTGACTCATGATCTTGGCCTACAACCTTACAAGATCAAGCTGACTCATGAGACATGTGGGAACGTTTCATTGAGCTATTCCATGAATTGGACATCAGTGAAATGTGGTTCCAACAAGAAGGTACCACAAGCCACACAGCGGGTGCAAAATCTCGTGTTATCTCGAGAAACGGACACCATTGACCGCCGTGGTATGTGATTTAACACTTTTTTATGGCTCTATATCAAATCATTGGTCTATGCCAACAAGCCGTCGACGTTAGAGGAGCTCAGAGAAAATATTGATCGAGAAATAGGTTCCCTATATTTTCGAAATATGCGGCCGAGTCATCGAAAATTGGGTTCAATGTATCGGCCGCTGCATACATTCCCGTGGTGGACCTATGAACGAAGTCGAATTCCGTTGATAAATGATTTGATAGTAATTCAAGCCAATACATTTTTTTGTGAAATATCTCAAGTAGATTGCATTTTATTTAAAAAAGAAGTTGTCTAGTCCTTAATGAAAGACCCTTTAGGTCGATCAAGGTGTCAATATCATCTTTATACTGAAGAGTATTATTATTATGGAATCACTCAGCATTACTCCTTCACTACTTATGAATATGATCCCTAGATACTTTTCTCCATTCATTTTTCCATCTGCTTCAACGGACGCTAAGTGCATGGATCAGTATTTCTGCAAACTACCTCCGTTTTCTGTTTGTTGACATTTACCTTTATTTCTGCTTGAAAACTCTTCAAGGACGCACTGAAGTTTCGTTTGGTTAAAACTAGCAATCACCAAATCTACATCTAGGTGCAGATTCGAAGTATTCCCCACATCTGCGTATATATCTTGTCCATATACATAGCGAAAAGGAACGGAGACCAATCTCTACCACTGTAACGGATGTTGTTTTCACTCCATTCACCCGACTACAGGCTTTACAGTTTAGGTTTAAAAGATTGAATGGCGTTTTGTAAAAACAAATAACATATACCTGTAGAGTTTATCTTGAAGGATTAAATCGTATGCAAAAATCCACAAAAGAACTGTAGCAATTGTGCATGGACTGCTCATACCCGGAACCTCGATTCTACTATTTACATATCTTCTACGCGCTTACCAGCACCTTAGCAAAGATTGTTTCGGAATGACTTAAAGAGATAAACTCCTAAATTTTGAGCAATCTGTTTTGTTTCCCTTTTTAAATGGAACATATAATTGGCCTTGACCTGGGCGAGGCCCTCTATTTTGTTCCGAAAGTAATTTCTTTTCGTTTCGTTTTTGAAACGACGCTCTGTAATGCTTTGGAAACGTAAACAACTATTGCTAGGTGAGGTTTTGCCAGGCAACCCAATTTCGTTTTCGGGTTTTCATATTCGAAAACAGTGAATTTTATTCGTGTCCTTTCGAGACGAAATACAGAGTACCCTGGTGTGGTCCCAAACCAATTTTAACAGCTTTTTTCCCTATACTACCAAACGCGGTACTGACATCTCATGAGTCCAATTCAACGATATGTCAATATCGTTGATATTTGATTAAGTGGCGTTAAAGTCTGCTATGAACCTAGGCCGCAACCAAAATGCCTCTAAACCGGTCCCTAGCTAAATCCCTCCAGTAGCGAATTTTAAGGTGGTTGAGATGGCTTTCTGATTGTGCGTGCAGCTTAATGCGAGATCTTTCTTTACTAAGTCCGACTGACTGGGAATCGACGACTCTGCAAACTGGAGTATTGCTTTAGTTGGTGTTCAAGGTATCTTTTACGGAACAACATGAATGAAGCTTATGAATCCTGCCACAATTCTTTGTAGGACAACTTCGGTAGAAATTCAACGCGTAGCTGTCAAATCATGTTCGATACATTTTTTTTGGAAGATTTGAGCGAATCGCTAATCGGAACGGAAACCTCGGTAGAGATTTCTTCGATTTTGAACAAATCGGACAAAAGTTTCTTCCGAAAGTATACCTCGGGCTGCGGATCACCTTATTTGTTCGAGTGATGGCTTTGTAACTAAAGAGCGGTTGGCAAAGTAATTTTTCAAAAACTATATTGTATTTGGTCCTAAAATCGATAAATAGGTGATGGGCATCGATTTGGAATTCAGGGGCTTTTGTGAATATTTGACCAGCTATGGACTTTCGTTGTCTAAAAAAAAGACTGGCTAGATTGTTGGTGAACAGTTTCTATTGTTTGAATATTACGGTTACGGCAGGCAGAACCTTGTTAGCATGATATGTACTGTAATACCAATCTAAAACCAAAAAGGGAACTGAGTTTTAATTAAAACACCCAAAACCTTTACCGAAAACTGACATTTCCTCATAGATTGGATTTCTGAAAACTTATAGGTTACGACGTACCGATTTGAAACAGCTTCACAGACGTATTTTTTTTTTGAGCAAAAACACTATTTGATACAATCCACACGTTCCACAGAGCATATGACGTACATACAAGCTATAAAAACAAATGTTTTTTTTGTCGAGAACATTTCGGTGTTATCTTTATTTTTTTTGGTTTAAATGTCATTTGAAAATTAACTGGGTGCATTTTATAAACATGTGCCGTCTTTTTTTTTTTTTAAGTCAACGCGGTCTATGTTTGGTTTGAAGACGTGAAGTGAAGTAGTTTTCGTTTTGTTGGAGGTTTTTGACGCGAAAACACCTTACATTCCACGGGTACCACGTAACAACTAGCAAATTAGCTATAAACACAAATTAATTCACTTCTCGGAAACATTTCGGTTTCTGTTTTTTGTTTATATTTGCACGAAATTAATTAGAAAATATGTTTTTAGTGACCTTAATGTTTTCAACATGCAATTCGTAATTGTGCTCTTATTATGGTTTACAAATGAAATAGGTGCATAAATCTTGATGAACTTTACAATTTTCTGACAATATTTTTCAAATTTTGATCAACATTTTCAAGTTTTTTTTTCGAAATTTTTGACAACTCCGGGGCCGCGATACTTTTCAACTTTGAATGATTTTATTTTTTCATATTTTTTTGATTATTTTTGAAAATTTTAAAGTTTTTGAAACTTTCGCGACCACGACCCCATAGCCACGATGACATTTAATTTCGGATCAAAATTTTCAAGTTTTTCGAAATTTTTGAAGTGACCCCGAGTTACAATAATATTCAAATCCATTTTTTTTAAAACGTCAAACGAAACGTGACGGTGTTAAGTGTAAATGCATTGAGTAATTTTTTAAATCTTTATCATAAGATCAGATTCTCCGTCTTGCTATAAAGCCTAGTTATTTAAGTTTACGCTTCATAGGCAAAACTTTTTATTAAAATAAATAAAATACTAAATTGCTTATGTTGTATTTTTATTATTTATTTTTATTGCAGGTAAATACACACTACTCGTTGGTTTTGAGGAACTCTTGGGTTCACTGCAATGTAACTGGTGAGTCAGGAGTAAAATATCGTATTAAATTGTTTGCTAAATTAAAATACGTATGTTTTATGAGTGATAATATCACACTGTGTGCATTAATAAATTTATATATATATATAATAATAGTATGAGTTAGGTTTATAAACGCTATGTTTGGATAACGCTCAAAAATTAGTTGACGTTCCCTTCTACACTTCTGTGGGACAATCAATGCCAGCTATTCTCTAACTCGTGTATCTGGCTATACAAATATGAAAATTCTTTAAACAAGGGCATACAACATTTTTACTACATTCTCACTATAAGTAATAAAAGCTGAGTTTCAGTGTTTCTTGTTTAGCTCAGACACTTCAGAGCTTGTAGTCCATACAGAGCGCTAAAAAAGAATTGACCAGGGAAAAAAACGCGACACTTGCTTCATGTTTTTTAAACACTATCGGATCTTTAATATATTTAACGCAGATTGTAGGAACCTCCCCGGGTAAAAAAACCAATAGCACTTGAAAAATCATGAGCGTCAATTTGTCCTGATAATACTTGGTGTAAAAAAACCATGTCATTGTTAAGTCTACGTTGAGAAAAAGGCAACAGTTGCAGCAGCTTCATTCGACACCTATACGGAGGCAAATTTTGTAAATCAACCCATGGAAGTCCTCTCAAAGCAAATCTTATGAACTTACGTTGGACTGATTCAATCCTATTTGAATAAACTACGTACAAAGGTGTCCAAACTAGTGAGGGATACTCCAGTGAGGGCGAACTACACAATTATAGAGCGAAAGAGCGACATATGGGTTTTGATTGACTAGGTCGATGTCGCTAAACAACTCGTATAGTCTGTCGTTTAACACATTTCTCCAAAGCTTATCAACACAAGCGCGGGCCGATTATTTTTCGACTGTTAGTGTGTGTTCACAGTTCTTTGATGGTGAAGAATCTAAACCATTTTTTTACCCGCCTTAGAATTAAAAAACTCGTTCGATAAAATGGTGTCATTTTGGATGACAAAACGTCAAAACAATGTGAATGGTGAATGTACCATTATGGTCGTGATACAAAGTCACGACATGACTTTATTTTTTATTGTTTAGCGCGTATGAAAACTATTCACGATTCTGGATTCGTCTGCGTGGGTAAATAAAAACTAATTGCATACTCGATTATTTGAAAACGTTTAAATTTGTGGAATTTGTTGATGCAGCCAGGGCTTGATTAAAGGGCAATCAAATACTGAGTAGAGGATGAAAATTAATAAAACGATGACATTTAAATAATAGCCTTGTGGGTATTGGGTTTATGGTTGACTACTGCTTTCTACTGTTCAAAAAATGAGATAACCGCTTTGTTCACTTATTAACTCAAGTGGCACTAGAAATTACGATCAACCTCGGCCTTAACCAACATGCCTCTCCAATTAGCCGGTCTTCAGCTTAACTGCCTGAAGTTGCGCACTCCAAGTTGGTTGTGGTTGGTTTCTATATATGCGCGCCACTTAAGACGAGGCCTTCTTCTACTGCGTCCGACGTCTGGCTGGGAATCGAAGACTCAATGAGCCGGAGTATTGGTGTCCATTCGTTCTACATGTCCTGGCCATCTTAAACGTCCAATGCGGGGTCTCCATAGCTCGTCAACACAAACGGGACCGAAGATTTTTCAAAGAATTTTTTCTCAAAGCTACCAAGGATTTCTTCATCTACTTTAGATACAATCCATGTTTCAGCGCCGTAGAGCAGGACTGGGAGCATCAGGGTTTTGTATAGGATCTCCTTAGTAATTCGAGTAAGGGGTTTTCTACTGAATTGCTTCTTAGCACGAAGAAATAGCGGTTGGCAAGTGTAATTCTTTATTTAATTTCTGACGAGATGTAGTTGTCAGAGTTAATAGCTGCTCCGAGGTAGACAAAGTCTTGTACTATTAAAGTTATATCTATCAATGGTGACTTTCTGTCCAATTCGTTGATGTTGTATGTCCTTTCGTGTTGATAGCTTTTACTAAACTTACCCTCATTTACTGCCAAACCCGTTTTTTGCCGCTTCCTACTACTTCCACTAGCAAAAGTGGCTATGACATCACATTGAGTCCGACCAATGATGTCGATATCGTCGGCGTGTACTAGTAGTTGCACCGATTGGGCCTCTTTTGTTGACTTGGGAGGTTTGCACAATCCTCTCAAGAATGAGATTAAAGAATTCTCATGACATTGCATCGCCTTGCCTAAATCCTTTTTTGGTATCAAATGTGTCGGTGAGGTAGTTTCCGACCTTGATGGAGCAGCGAGAATTATCCATCATCATCCTGTATGCGGTATACCAAAACTAGACATGGCTGTCGTATGCGTCTAGGAAATCGATGAATAGGTGGTGGGTATCGATTTGGACTTCTTGGGTTTTTTCTTTGTGGATTATCCTGGCATAAAACCACACTGATAAGGGCCGATTTGGACTTCTTGGGTTTTTTCCAGGATCTGCCAAAGTGTGAAAATTTGATCGCTTGTGGCCTAAAACCACACTGATAAAGGCCGATCAGGTTGTTGGTAAACGGTTTCAGGCGTTCACATATTACGGCAGATAGGATCTTGTAGGCGATGTTGAGCAGACTTATGCTTAGAGGGTCTCCTCTTTTGTGGATCGGGCAAACGATGCTGAGGTTCCATTCTTCAGGCATGCTTTTATCCGACCAGATTTGGCTTATGAGTTGGTGGATGTTTCTTACCAAGTCATCCCCGCCAGCTTTATAAAGCTCAGCGGGAAGACAGTCATTTCCGGCGGCCTTATTAAGCTTGAGTTTAGATATTGCTATCCTCACTTCACTTAGGTCGGGTGGTTGGCAGTCGTTGCTGTCGTTGCCAATATTAAATGGTTCGTTCTGTCTGACAGCGGGATGTTGTTGGTCACCGCCGTTTAACAGTCTGCAGAAGTGGTTCTTCCATATCCTAATCATCGACTGTGTCTCAACTACGATATTTCCTTCTTCATCTCGACAGGATTCTGTTCGAGGTGTTCTTGCTCTCTTTTCTTCTTTCTAAAAAGCCGGTGTCCCTTCCTCCTTTTTTGCCTATAGAGCTCAATGGCAGCTCTCGTCTTCACCTTTAAGGAAAAAAATATTGACGATATTTTCGCTGCGTCATAACCTTTGATCGTTGACAAGAATAGAAAGAATCAGTAATTTAACCGCGTTGTTGTGTACCTACTCCAACAACTCTATTAAATTAAAATACAAAAGTTAATTGTGTTTAACATTGGTTGGTCTTATTTGGCCCACCCTGTATATAAAACTCAAACTTCACTTTTTCTTTATTTGGCATCATTTTGTCTTGCTGATGCTGGTGTTATATTTATATTTTTTGCGTCACTAAATGAGTAATTTCCTTCTTTTTAACTGCCCTGTTTTTAATATCCAACATATCATAAAACAAAAAGATAATCTCAAGGTAGTAAGTCCGGTTAAAAGTGTACCATTAATATAGTTAAATGACAGGTCTTGTAAAAGGTTGTACGATCAATTCGTTTAAGTTGCTTACAATTTAAACCGTATACGCTATCTGTTTGTCAACCTATAATTACTCATTAAACAACAAAACTAATCATTTGACATTTTCTGCAACGACACACGTCATAACGCTGTGCCATTTTTTGCACATTGTTGACATTTCGCGCAAGTCAACCAAGTAACACAAATGCATAGTCCGACATCAATATCCTAATCAAAATCCATTACAAACTAGTTGTTGCTTAGTCGATATATCTTTGCGTGATTTGTGTGTTTTTTTGCAATACGATTAAGAACGCCCAAAGTCTAAGTTATACCAGTTTGCTAAATTACCATAAATTCTTCACATAAATTAATTTCTCGAGTAACCTTGACGCGATTATGTGTGTTAAAGAGAATAAATAAAAATAAAATTGAAAACGAAAGCTTGTTTGTTTAAATTGTTTTCATTTTATTTCAGTACTAAATGACCATGATACTCACATCAATTGAAAGGTAAACTTTAAATAAACATTAATAAGGCGCAACAATTCGAATTTAATGAAAAATTCCAAATTTTATTATCGTCTGCGGAGATTTGCACTGCCAATTGCATCGATGACCTCAAAAAATGTTTGTGCGAAAAATTAAGTTCAATATTAAAAAGTCAGATAAAAATAAATATTGAGACTAAAGGCTGTTTTTTGAAAAATCTTCTTTACCGGCAAGTTTAATATCTTTAGGGATCATTATTATCCTATTTTACTCTGAACCTAATGGCCTGATTTTTTGACCCAAAAAAAATGCCTCCCAAATTTGGATAACAACGCCATTGAGGTTAATCAAATTTTTTTGTTATCCTGGGATTTTAGGGATCTCTCTTTTTCTTGATTGTTTTTGCCTTTTGAAGTAGTTCGAAAAAACTGGGTATACAGTTTTGTTGGAACTAATATGCTTATAGTATATATAAAGTTTAATCAAAATCGTTAGAGCCGTTTTCTAGAAAATTGTGTAATTTTTATATGGCAGGTACCGTTATTAGCATGGCTAAAAGCAAACAAAAAAAAAATGGCCTAGAATTATGACCAAAACAAACATGGATACGAAGTTTGAAGAAAATCGGTCAAGCCGTTTAGGCTGGGGAGACCATTACGGACAGACGGACCGACGGACGGAATTCCAAAAACCACTTTTTTAGGCTCCGCTATCATCGTAATGTTAGAATCAATCAAAATCTCGAGGTCGAAAATTTTCACGAAAACAATATCTTTCTCTTTGTAAGAGAAAGTTAAAAATATCGACCTCATTTATAATGAGTTGACATTCCAGCTGTCACCCAGTTGCACGCTATCAAATTGTGCCCAGTCGTCCCTGGTACTACTGTTGCAAGAGTGTTATTCGATCTTTAAATTTACTATTCTGAAGAGGTTTTCTTCTATGCTGTGAAACCCTTTGAGGAAGTTTTTCTATCTGTCCCACTCATCAGGTGTCAGTCTTAGAAAATGGAAAACTATTCGGACCGGTAAAAAAAAAGACGAAGGAGTTACCGACCAATTGTACTTACGTCCCTTCATGGTAATGGACACGCTGATAAATTGCCAGCCTATAAAAAAATCATTCTGCAGAGGACCGGAAAATAATTTTTGGTGCGACAGGTCCACGGGTGATTTGATGACCTATCTCACTGAAAAGTAGTACCAATCACTCCACCACTATGAAGAAAACAAAATTATTGCACTTTATATTTTAAAAGTAAGCGAATTTGGAATCGATGAAAAACTCTTTCCATGGCTTAGAAATTAATCTTGAAAGGAGCACTATAAATAAAATAAATGCTGGTGTTCTCCAAATCTCCAATACTCTGTTTTGTCTCCGTCTCATTCTTATAAATTTTTATAAATAATCTTTTGTCTGCAACATCCTTCGTTCGCTGATGACATTACTCTTAGATTCTCATATTTATTCTCTATAGACAAAACATGCTTAGCTCATTCCATTCCGACATTGACGTTAATGCCGTCAAAAAAAGTAAATCGGACAAAGTGGAATTCAGTGCTTCCAAAAACGCGATGCTGTCTTCCGTTATCCATTAATGGCCCCGGAAAGTTTTTCCAAAATGTCTAGGTTTCCTGAATCGATTTATTAAATATTTCACACCTTCTGATCTTAAATCTTCGAACTCATCTAGTGGAGTGCACCAACAGAATCCAAAAGCGCGCGAAAAATATTATAGGAGACATAAACATTGCGAACTCCTTAGTTTGGCTTGAACATTGTGGATGGTATGTGTTTTAAAATTGCAGTGTTTCTATAGGACGGCGATGATCAAGATCGACTTGTCGGTGAAGAAATTAATAGTAAAGTCGAGGTAGATAATCTACCGGATAATCCGGAATGAACCTGGGCCTCAACCAACATGCCTCTCTAATTATCGAAATGCCTCCAGTTGCGCACTCCAAGTTGGTTGAGGTCGGTTTCTACTTGTGTGCGCCACTCAAAGCGAGGTCTTTTCTACTGCGTCGGACGTTTGGCTGGGAATCGAAGACTCTGCGATCCGGAGTATTGATGTCCATTCGTTCTACAGGAGCAAGTCGCTGTACAGCTCGTATAGTTCTTGCTTCGTCTTCATAGCTAGTCAACCCAAACGAGACCGAAGATTTTTCGAAGAATTTTCCTCTCAAACCGTTGCACCGATTTTTTTGAAAACTGTGCCTCTGGTGTAGGCTCGGGAGTTTTGCACAATCCTCTCAATAATCAAATTAAAGAAGTTACATGACAGTGCATTGTCTTGCCTAAATTGTTTTTTGGTATCGAATGTGTCGGTGAGGTAGTTTCCAAACTTGATAGAGCAGCTAGAATTATCATTCCTGTATGCGGTATACCAACACATGGCTATAAATGCTTTGATCTGTTGTGGACTTTCCTGGCCTAAAACCACACTGTTTGTTGGTAAACGGTTTCAGGCGTTCACATGTTACGGCAGATAGGATCTTGTAGGCGATGTTGAGGAGACTTATGCCTTTGTAGTTGGCGCAGTTCAGAGGTTCTCCTTTTTTTTGTGGATCGGGTAAACGATATCCGCCAGCTTTATAAAGCTCAGCGGGCCTTGAGATATTGCTATCCTCACATCACTTAGGTCGGGTGGTTGGCAGTTTTCGCTGTCGTTGCCAATATTGAATGGTTCGTTCTGCCTGACAGCGGAATGCTGTTCGTCATCGCCGTTTAGCAGTCTGCAGAAGTGGTTCTTTCATATCCTCTGCAACGACTGTGTCTCCACTACGATATTATCTTGTTAATCTCGTTTTACACTTTGATAAAACTTCCAAACATCGTTCCTGGAATGGCACCTCTCTATATCCTCGATCGCGCGCTTTTCTTCTTCTTTTTTGGTGGTCTTTCCTTCTTCTCTGGTATTTCTGGTTTGTTGTGGCGAAATGGATTGCATTCTTAACTTGGCTGCAACAAGGTAGTGGTCCGAGTCGATGTCAGCCCCCTTCGGAATGTTAGGTCATCCAAAATACTGAATGTGTACCTCTTGTCTATCGCAATGTGATCAATTTGCTTGACCATTCGTTAGTCTGGAGACCGCCATGTCCCCTTATGGATATCGAGGTGAGGAAACCGTGTGCTGGCTATAGGGGCATTTCGTTCCGTAGCGAAGTCAATTAGCCTAAGTCCGTTGCCAGACGTCTTGTCGTGTAGGCTGTGTTTTCCGACTATCCTGCGAAAGATGTCTTCTCTTCCTACCTATGCGTTAAAATCTCCCAGCACGATTTGAACATCGTCTTTCGGTAGTCGCTCATAGGTTTTGTCAAGGAGCTCGTAGAAGCAATCTTTAGCTATATCATCTTTTCCCTCCGTCGGGGCGTGAGCGCATATAAGGCTTATGTTGGCGAATTTGGTCTGGATGCGAAAATGCGAAAATGCGACTTCTTGTCTAAGTCTGGCACTTATAACAAATCCGCATCCGAATAGTAGCTGTTTATAGTGAGCAGAAACACGGTTCGTAGTAATTGTCACAGTTTTTCATCCTCTTTATGCCCGGTCCATCCCATCCCATGGTATTTCCTGGATGGCAGTAATGTATGCTTTGTAGCAGCTTAGGACTTCCGCTAGTTGTTCGCCTGCAGATACGAACGTCGTTTTCCTTTTTTTTCGTTTAGCAGGATCATCAACAATAAGATCAGTCCTTTCCGAGGCTATTGGTTGCTTCTTAAAGTTTTTTTTTCATTTGTTGGTAGTTAACCCAAAACGCAACCCCCACCTAAAGGGCCAGTTCCAATTTATTAGGCCATCAGTATCCACTACATGATTGAGTGCTGCCGTTGGCCTTTCGGTTCAGATAGTGGCATCTCTGTTCAAGGGGCCTGACTTACCCTTAAGATTCCTAAATAACTTGTTGTCCGAATAGGTCGAAGCAGCTCATCTAGGTTCGCATAGGGATAGCAGTCCGGGTATTCCGTGCCATTCTGATCGTGCTAATTAAAATGTTGCTGTTTTGCGTCTTGTTATCAACACTTGCACTTATTGTTTAGCAAGTCAAGTCCGGTTGAATGAGACCAGTACACGATGGTTACCACTTGAAGTTACAACCACTGGGCTTTGCTAAGTTAAAGCCAATCAGAGTCTACCCTCGTTCTACAACATCCAACCATAATATAGAGCCACTGCAACTTTATCCTTTTCGGATTGGATAGAAGGGTGTCAGTAACCCCTTTCCAACATGTCCTCTCTAAACTGACTAAAAGCATTTTGGGAACTCGATTTCAAAGCAGAATTCCCATTTACCACACCTGTAGGCCCATTTTCAGAGCATGATCATTTTAAGACAGCGTATTTCAACATTTCCGGTATAGAATTTCTACGATACTTCACCGATACAGCATTCATAGCAACAATTTCACAAGTTGTTTCAAAGCCACGCCAGCGGTTATACCTGTGCTATGCTGTTAGGAAAGGCTCCTTCTACATTAAGCACGTTAAAAAGAATAAAGGCATAAGGACGCATCCCTGTCACCATAAATAATAAAGAAATAGGAAACCTTTCCTGCGATATGTACACTGACTTGGATTAGAAACTGCTCCCTCATTCATGTTCATGATCATCTGAACATATGTTTCTGGAACTCTGAATCAAAGTAAAATAATCAGATCTACGAAATAGGTTCGTCTTATAAAAAGTATTCACATTTCCAATGCGACAATAGCTGAAAACACGAAAACAAATACCAAACGTAATTATGCAGTGAAGAGCAGCATAACCGCACCGAACCATCCCATCACATCAGTCAGCCCACCTCCCCCCTATAGAATTACCGCATTTTTGTACGCGACCATGTATGTACCGGGAGCCGTATATCGCACGCCTCTTTGGTCACATACCTAAGAGCATTCACTGAACTGTGTTATTCTCGGTTGTATCTGTATGTATATTCTCTGTTTTGTTCTGTACGCTGGTAACCATAGTACAGACAATCCACCGCCAACAACGTCGACGGAGGTAATAATTAACCGGAAGTACGATAATATTTGAAGCATATCGATTAGCGTGGCTTCACATGTACGCGTCATGGCAGGCAGAGGTGAATTTTCAGAGTTTTTTTCTCTCTCTCATATAATGGTGTATCTTTGTATCTTTACGGGGAAGGAAACCGCAGATTGTTTTTTTCACATTTTTCAATTGACTAACATCGAAGAAACAGAATCTCTTTCGAGATGCCAACTGACGGGAGTGGTATAGAGATTGCCATGGTGCAGTGTATCATCAACCCTGTCATCATCGTCGTTGTCGTCGTCGTCGTCATCATCATTATCCGCACATACGAGTATTCTAGGTCTATAAGCTTCAAACTTTCAAAGGATCCATCCGGCAAGAGTTACATGCGCGCAAATCTAGTCACTCGTTAAGAAATTGATATTAAATTTCAATCGACAAACATCGAGAGCAGCGTACATATCGCCAGCTTTCTTCATTACCATTACCATCACCACCAGCGGTACCTTCTTCCGTCATCATTAGCAGCAGGAGCATCGTCGTCACCAATACCACCAACACCACCACGGTTGTGTGTCTCTTGTAACGCGTATCCTCATGCCTTCTTCCTCTTCTTAGGATTGATTGATGGATTTTCTCGCCCGGGTAGTGTTACCATTGCATATCGAATGATAGGTTAACCATTTCGCTGATATTCAAAAAAAAAAAAGGGAATTCCTCCCCCCATCCCCCAAAGAAAGCAAAAGAAACCCAAGAAAACTCGACACCCGTCGAGGTATAAGACAGAAATGCACGCGAAAAGGCACGCCACCGGGTGCTGTGTTTATACAATCGAAACGACAAGCGAATATGCGAAAATCTAACGGTGTACCTACAGCGAATAGTTTGCACTTGGGCGATTTTAAGTTCAACTTATGGTTTCAACAGATACACCGTGTGTGTTAATTGAGACGACTGCCTGATTTGTGCTAAGTGAGATGTGAGAAATCGTATTGAATAGCTGTCAATTGCAGATGCATATGCAAAGATACGAGGCCTGCATTAGAAATTCCGTTTCCGGTCAATGGTTATGGATGTAGATCAAGAGTATGCTGGCAGCTAGAAATGAGAAAACAGTCGCCGCAATTGACTATAGAGTGAGCATTAAACAAGCTAACAAAGAGCAAACGCTTTTGTATTTCGAATGTTGGGGATACAACTTTGATTCAACTAAGGATCCGTTGGTTAAGTTGAGATCCCCCCGTAAAGCCTTGCTAAATTTCACATTTCGCCAAAAAAAAGTTATCAATGAGCCTAAATATATTACAACCGATTGGGTGGTTCTCAAGAACGTAAATATAGTTCCATTGCAGATATTTTAAGCTTGAACCGGACGTTCGGTCCTCCAGTGTTTCCGGTGTTTGGTTATTACGATTCAATGGAGCATTGAAATGATTGAGCATTTCTACCCTCCTGCACTACATCCACATCTTGTTACAGCGGTTGTATTTGCTGGCCTGATATTTGCCTCACTTTCTTGCGGGATAAAGTAGGACTGGTGATATTAGGGTCAGTGGCTACGTTTACACCGTGGACTATATTTGGGCTTGCACTTAATATTTTAGTCTCTGAAATTTTCTGTTTACACCGTACATGACTTAATGCATAACTTACGACATCTATACTTCATTAGAAATCTTATGCATTAACGTGAATGGTTTTTACCCAAGATCAGCCCCAATGGCTACGTTTTCTTACTTACTTACTTAAGTGGCGCTTTAGTCAGGGATGAACCTGGGCCTCAACCAACATGCCTCTCCAATTAGCCCTGTCCTTAGCTAACTGCCTCCACTTGCGCACTCCAAGTTGGTTAAGGTCGGTTTCTACTTATGAGCGCCAATTAAGGCGAGGTCTTCTACTGCGTCCGACTTCTGGTTGGGAATGGAAAACTCTGCGAGCGGAGTATCGGTGTCCATTCGTTCTACATGTCCTAGCCATCTTAAACGTCCAATGCGGAGTTTTTTGGCCAGGGGTAATGCGCTGTATAGTTCGTGGTTGAGTCTTCGTCTCCATAGACCGTCAACGCAAACGGGACCGAAGATTTTTCGAAGAATTTTCTTCTCAAACCGACCAAGAATTTCTTCATCCGCTTTTGATACGGTCAATGCTTCAGTCAGGACTGGGATAATCAGGGTCTTATATAGGATCTCCTTATTAGTTCGAGTGATGACTTAACTACTAAATTGCCTTCTTACCCTTCTTCCCAGCGGTTGGCAGGAGTAATTCTTCGTTTGATTTCTGACGAGATGTTGTTGTCAGTACTACCTCAAAGTTATAAATGTCAATGTCCACTTCGTTGATGTTGTGTGTCCTTTCGTATTGACAGCATATACTCTTACACACTCATTTACTGCTCAACTCATTTTTGCCGCTTCCTGCTATATACTAGCAAATGTGGCTAGGACATCACGTTGAGTCCTACCAAATATGTCACTATCGTCGGCGTATGCTAGTAGTTGCACCGATTTTTGGAAAATTTTGCCTCTGATGTTGGCTCGAGAGTTTTGCACAATCCTTAAGAATCAAATTGAAAAAGTCACATGACAGCGCATCGCCTTGCCTTAATCCTTTTTATCGTATCGTATCCGACCCTGATGGAGCAGCGAGAATTCTTCATCGCCATCCTACACCAACCGACGAATTTGGGCGGTATACCAAAACTAGACATGGCTCTGTATAGTTCGTCTCTATAAATGGTGTCGTCTGCGGCTTTGAAATCTATAAATAGGTAGTGGGTATCGGTTTGGACTTCTTGGGTTTTTTTTCCAGGATCTGCCGAAGTGTAAGGCGTTCACATATTACGGCAGATGGGTTCTTGTAGGCGATGTTGATAAGATTCATGCCTCTGTAGTTGGCGCAGTTCAGAGGGTCTCCTTTTTTGTGGATCGGGCAAACGATGCTGAGGTTCCATTCTTCAGGCATACATTTATACAACCAGATTCGGCTTATAACGGGTGATTTTTTAAGAGGTTTAGAACTTTTTTTAAAAAAAAAAACACAAAAAATTTGAAAAATTAATGAAATATTTATTTGAATCGATAGTTTGAACCTTGTAATTTAATGTTTAAAGATAATTTCATGCAAATGTTGACCGCGGCTGCGTCTCAGGTAGCCCATCCGCTGAGTCCAATTTTGGCATACTCTTTCACACATATCGGCCGGTATCTCACGAATGAATGCATGGATGTTGGCTTCCAGTGCGTCAATCGAAGCGGGCTTGTCCCTATAGACATTAGCCTTGACATACCCCCACAAAAAATAATCTAATGGTGTCAAATCGCACGATCTAGGCGGCCAATTGACCGGCCCGAAAAGTGAAATTAACTGTTCACCAAACTCGCCTCGCAATTGCGCCATTGTTTCGCGTGCTGTGTGGCATGTGGCACCGTCTTGTTGAAACCACATATCATGCAAGTCAAGAACTTCCATTTCGGGCAAAAAAAAGTTTGTTATCATCGCTCGGTAGCGTTCACCATTGACAGTAACGCTGCGATTCGCATCATCTTTGAAGAAATATGGCCCAATAATGCCGCCGGCCCATAAACCGCACCAAACAGTGGCTTTTTCGGGATGCATTGGTAGCTGTTGCAATGTTTCTGGCTGATCTTCACTCCAAATGCGGCAATTTTGCTTATTTACGTACCCATTCAACCAAAAATGAGCCTCATCGCTGAACACAATTTTTCGATAAAAAAGCGGATCCTCGGCCAGCTTTCCAAGAGCCCATTCACCAAAAATTCGGCGTTGTGGTAGGTCGGCTGGCTTTAGTTCTTGCACCAGCTGTATCTTAAAAGGCTTTACGCCCAAATCCTTCCGCAAAATTTTCCACGTAGTGCTGTAACAAAGGCCTAACTGCTGGGAACGGCGCCGAATCGACATTTCGCGGTCTTCTGTCACACTAGCTGATACGGCCGCAATATTTTCTTCACTACGCACAGTACGTAAACGTGTTGGTGGTTTAATGTCCAACAAAGTAAATTTGGTGCGAAATTTGGTCACAATCTTCCGAATAGACTGCTCAGAAGGTCGAGAATGCCGATCATAAAATGGAAGCAGCGCGCGATGAACATTTCGAACCGAGCACGAATTTTGATAGTAAAATTCAATAATTTGCAAGCGTTGTTCATTTGTAAGACGATCCATGGTTAAATTGCAAACCAAACTGAAGCTGTTTGACAGTGACACAAGGTACTAAACACACGTTAGCTATCAAAACCAGTGTTGCCAAAACCAAACCAGCTAAAAAATCACCCGTTAAATTGGTGGATGTTACTTACCAAGTCATCTCTGCCGGCTTTATAAAGCTCGGCGGGAAGGCCTTCAGTCGGCAGTCCTGTTAAGCCTGGTTTGTTCTGCCTGACAGCGGAATTTTGTTCGCCATCGACGTTTAACAGTCTGCAGAAGAGGTTCTGCCATATCGTAAGCATCGACTGTGTCTCAACTACGATATTTCCTTGTTCATCTTAACAGGATTCTGTTCGAGCCTCGTATCCGTTGAATTTGACGTTTTAAACTTTGGTAGAACTTGCGAACATCGTTCCTGGAGTGGCACCTCTCTATATCCTCGATCGCGCTATTTTCTTGTTCTATTTTCTTCTTTCTGAAAAGCCGATGTTTCTCCCTTCTTCTTTGCCTATAGAGCTCAATGCCAGCTTTCGTCTTCACCTGCGGCTTAACCTTGTAGGTCTCGTTCTTGGCTGCTAGCATCTGTCGGCATTCCTCATCAAACCAAGGGTTTCTTGCTGGTGGTCGCGAGAAATCTGGCACATCACCTGCGGCTTATCTAATAGCTTGTGGACATCGTTGCTGTTGTTCTTCGACATTCGATGCTGGTAGAATGGTGTTAATCGAGAGGTTAAGGAATACGCGTTGCGCGAAGGCCTTGGCGGTCTCTTGCGATTGCAGTCTTTCGACATTAAATCCCATTACATATCGCAAACAAGTTCAAATGTAATATACCGGGTAAAATAATTCCAATCAAAATTAACGATACATATACGATGCTTTAATGCAATAGAGAAACCAACAAATGTCAAATTACTTGCAAACAATTTGTCGCCCAACTCGCAAATTACAAATTTTTGCCACTTGGTCTGCCAGTTGGTAAACTTGCGTAAAAATATATTTATACATATAAATGCTAGTGCTACGCCCCTGTGTAAAGGCATTCCATCACCAAGAAATTGTTTTCATTGTTCTTCTCCGTATAAAGTCATATTTTCATGTCTGATTTTAATGTCACGCTGGTACTTTCTGTTCAAAATAAATGAAAATCCACTCTAAATTGCTACAAAGTCGCTTTGCTAAATTGAAATACAAATCCCCTTTGATGTAGTGGCGCCGCAATGCCCCCGACAATGTTTTCTATTAAAACCATTCAGCTTCGTATTTTGCCGTTCCTTATCAAGGTCAAGACACCGTTTTATTCTTTTATTTCCATTTCATCGTTTGCTCTCCAAATACAATATAATAATTTATTTGAAAGCCGAAAAGCAAATAATAATTAAACTTTACATAACAATAAACTTCAACTGCGATTAGCTGTACAAAAACCACATGTGATGCGCGCTGATATACACCGCAAAACAGAAAAATTGACGTTTATTGCTTTTTGAGTAGTTTTGTGCTTATCTGAAGCCTCAAGGGTCACAGGTTCAAATGTTTATGTTTTTTTTTTTGGTTTATTGGTCGAAGATATATGCAACGTGAAAATTAAATTGAAAGTTCAACAATATTTATTTACTTCTAAACAAATATCTACTAACGGTTTAACTGCATAAAAGTGCGATAAAATTTTATGAGTAACTACGTAAAAAAAAATCGATAAGTTTGGGATAATAAAGTTCGGAATTTCAACCAAGTGACGGTCTGATTTTTTTTCGCACGGAAGTGCGACGTTTTTTCCGATTTTATATTTTTATTAGCCTTGATGTCGTTGAGTAATAAGGGTGCAGTCGAAAAGATTATCATTTCCTAATTGAGGGCTGTGTCAATGGGTTCGTGGATTTTTTTTTTGGTTTGGGATGTTAATTTAATTTAATCAAGAGATACATTTCTGAACTTTTAGGAATATTTTTTTTTTTTTTTTCAAAGTGATAAAGTTTAGGGGGGAATTGAAAGGAAATGCTAATTTATTTCAGAATTTTTTGACTGTGTGCTCATGTAGATCTGTTGACCATATGTCCAATGCTTACGTGATTAGTGTATATTTTTGTTACTTTGAATACAAACAAAGGATATTGCTATCTAATATGTTATTGATTTTTACGCTTCCGTTGTGTTTATATATTTTATTTATTTTTGTTGTATCTGTTTTGGTGCCACAGTTGTATATATATATATACCCTATCTTATAGGGGTATATTCGTTTTGACACATATGTTGTAACATAAAGATAACTGATAGCAATGTCTGTCTGTCCGTCCGTCAGTATGTCAACTATTTTTGGGCCTTAAATATTCGAATAACAACATTTGGTATATATGTTTTATGTCCATACCTCCAATAAAGTGTAAACATTTTCAAAAATTAGACTACTGCCACTCCCACCTTTGAGAAAAAACATTGTTTTTGGTCAAACAGTAGACGTATATTAGGTTAGTTATTGTGGCTGCGCGAGCACACATTGACCAGAAAAAGGTCCGTTGTGTTACTACGTGGGTTTGTCGACTTCTCCTAATATTCGCTGCCTAATTGAACCATTCCGAGCTTAGGATAAATCGAAAAATCGAAGGAGGTTTCTGACATTAATTTTAGCCAGCTCAACTAGATTGTCAATGAAGTAGTCCTCCTCCTCGTCCAGCTTCTGCAGATGTTATTGCTAAAAAGGCCTAGTCTTTTTGTAAGCCTAGAGGGCAGTGTCCTATAAGCACACCGATGATGATACTGATGTTTGATCTGTTCAGCACTATCAAGCGGAGAGCCCACTATGGTAGCCTTATTTAGGTTTAGTTTCAATTGGGGCTACATACCACAAACCTGGAGGGAGGTAAACGTGGTATTTCTCCCCAAACCAGGCAAACCAATAGAACCACCTAAATCATACCGTCCAATAAGCTTAACATCGTTTTTCCTGAAAACAATGGAAAGAATACTTGACGTACACATTAGAGAGTGCTTAAATGAAAGCACTCCTCTGCACCCATGTCAATTCGCCTACCAAAAAGGTAAATCCACGGAAGGAGCACTTCTAAGTTTAACATCACAAATAAAAAGTGCATACGAAAACAAAGAAGTAGCTTTATGTGCCTTCCTAGACATAGAGGGCGCTTTTGACAACACTGGATATGACTCCATATCAAATGCTCTGACTCATAGAAGAATAGATCATCCCACCATCAAATGGATCAAAGCGATGCTTGAAAGTCGGAGAATAACTGCTTCATCAGCACAGGCCTCAGTATCAGTAACAGCCGTTAAAGGCTGCCCTCAGGGAGGAGTACTCTCACCCCTACTATAGTCTCTGGTTATCGATAACCTACTTCAAGACCTAAGTAATGCAGGTTTCAATATAATTGGATACGCCGATGACCTAGTCATCATAATAAAGGGCAAAGAACCAAACGAAGTTACAACACGTTTGCAAAACGCCCTTAAGATAGTCATAGACTGGTGTAATAAAGAAAGTCTCTCTATAAACCCCAGCAAGGCTATCATCGTCCCTTTTACAAAAAGGAGGAAATTAAATCTTACCCAAATTTCAATTAATGGTACATACATTGAGTATTCCAACGAAGTAAAATATCTTGGAGTGATCCTCGATAAAACACTAAGCTGGAACTCCCACATCAACAACAAAATTCAAAAAGCAACCAATGCTTTCTGGGCTTGCCGAAGCATGTATGGCAAAACCTGGGGAATCTCTCCAAAGACCACACACTGGATCTACACGATCATGGTCAGGCCCAGGCGGCTATGGAAGCCTTAATAGGACTAACACCTCTCCACATTTATATAAAAAAAGTGGCAATTCGCAGCTCAGCAAGTTTGACACAAGCGGAAGAATTAAACATTAGTGAACATCTAAAACTAATTGAACTTCTTTCCGAACTTCCAGAACTTGACATGATCTGTGCGGTTACAGACCGCTTACCAAAGACACTATGCTTCGACAAAAGATTCTCAACGGAGATCACAACCAGAGAAGCATGGTGTAGCAACAACCCTCCAAACTGCCTAAACGGCCTAAAGTGGTATACGGATGGTTCTAAAATGGACTCAGGGGTAGGAGCTGGCATACATGGACCAAATAAAAACATCTCAATACCTATGGGAAAAAACCCTAGTGTATTCCAAGCTGAGCTCCATGCCATAAAAGAATGCGCAAACCTAATACACAACTCAGGTATTAAAGGCGCAAACATCCATATATTCACGGACAGTCAAGCAGCTATAAAAGCCCTTAGCTCACACATCATTGACTCCAAATCAGTACTACACTGCTTCAACTCCCTCCAAACACTCAGTTCCAGGAACAAAACCAAACTATGGTGGGTCCCCGGACATAAGGGAGTTGAAGGTAACGAAAAAGCTGATGAACTAGCCAGAAAAGGTTCCGAAACCCCCTTCATTGGACCTGAACCCTTCTGTGCAATCCCCAAATCAGCCATAAATCTAGTCATAAAAAACTGGGAACAAAACAGATGTGTTTCATACTGGGGAAACATCCCAGGCCTAAGACAGGCCAAAAGAGCTATTCAGCCCTTCAAATCAGATGCCGACAAGATACTAAATCTTCGCAGGCACGATATCAAAAACTTAGTAGGCTACCTAACGGTCATCACGGTCTGCGATATCACCTAAACAAAATGCGTCTAGTCGACTCACCGGAGTGCAGACTATGTCTAGAAGAAGACGAAACAGCCGAGCATATCATATGTGAATGCCCGGCCCTCTACGGTATGAGAAGAGAATCTTTCTTCAGGGAATTCTTAAGTCCCGAAGAATTGAGGAAATCTTCGGCTGAAAGTATTATCAGCTACATTAGGAAAGTAGAAGCGCTACTACCTAAAAAGCATCTGACGGCAAGCACAATAGATCTTTTAGGTCGATGTGTATATTACTGCTTAGGCAGGTCAGAATTTAAAAAAAAAAAAAAAAAAAAATCAAGCGGAGAGAGCGTTTTTGATTATAATTTTGGCAGAGTTGCCTGGATATGAGACATGTTGTGCATGCAGTTTGCTTTTTTGATCACATTGATTAGAGATTTACATGTAGCGAGGGGCATACCTAGCGTTTATAAAGGCGGTATAATATCAACAGTAGTGCCCTGTCTGGCAACCTCATTCGTACAATGCCCTGCTATATCTGTGTGTCCCGGTACCCATAAGAGGTTAATGGTAAAGTACTCTGCCATCTCATTAAGAGATAGTCGGCATTCGTGGGCTGATTTCCGCTTGGTTTTCACTGAAGATGCTAACAATCTTTGTGGATATTACATTACACCTCAGCCACGACAAAGCTTCTTTAATTGCCATGATTTGCGGTTGGATAACCCTACAATGGTCGGCAAGTCGAAAGATAATGCTTAAGAAAGTCGGAGAAAACACCATCCGTGTAGATGTAAATCGAGTTATTATCTCAAAAAAAAAATAAGAAGGCTACATCACATCCATCAAATGAATGCATCCAAAAAGTAGGCAGGGCTAAAAACTGAATGTGGATGAAATATAGCAAAATGACATTGTCACCACATCTTGTTCAGACAGTTTTTCTAAAACGTTGTGGCTCGACAAAATAACAACGTTTTTCTAATGCATAAGCTATGGGGTAGGTTTTTTTTTGTAGGAAAACGCCCCCAAAAAGTAGGCGTGGGTGAAAATAATCTATGTATAAAATGGTTACATTACCATTACGAAAGTATTTGCATCAACATTTTTTTCGAACTTTTAAAAATTTGGACAAAAACCGTTTTTTTAATAAAAATGCCCCAAACAGTGTGGCGTGGCAAAAAACATTATATGAATGAAATATTGAGATTGTCTAAATATGCTGTTCAGACACTTTCAAAATTCTTAACCGTTTGACCAAAAATAAGGTTTATCTTAAAAGTGGGCGTGACAGTGGGCGGATTTTGAAAATTTGTACACTTGTTTGGACAGCACGTACAAGGCTCACATATACCAAATATCATTATCTTAGCTCAAAATTTAAGGCCAAAAAACCGGCGACCTACAGACAGACGGACGGACGGACAGACAGACATGGTTTTATCGACTCAGCTAGCGATTCTGAGTCGATCCATATACTTTCAGGTACATCTCGATAAATTAGTTCTCTATGTTACAAACTATGTATCAAAACTAATTTACCCTTATAAGATAGGGTATAATAATAATCGAGACATTATTCAAATCTAACGATACGATGAAGGAGAAGTCCCAAATGTTGGTTTACCAATTACCCATCTGTCGGTTTTTTGCACGCAGCTAGGGGATAAAGGGCTGGTGGATTTACTTCAAACTAATATAGCACGTTATTGGTTTAATTCCCAGAAGGTTTATTGTAATTGCAATTATAGGTTCAGAACTAACAGTTTTAGTAAAATCGAAATTTTTCAAAAGGGCTCTAGAAAATTTGATTAAACTCAACTTGAAAACTTATATTAATGTTTGCAACAAAATTCCATACTCATTTTTTCTGAAAAAAAAAAAAAAATAGAATAACAAACTCCTTTACTGAATTCCTTGAAGATTAGTGTTAAAATAGTTCTTATAATCAAAATTTAGCTGTTTTGATGCCTCCCATATAACGAATATTTAACATCGAAACCGAAGACATTCCTATCGATTCAATTTGTACCAATTTTTTTTGGCATAGCCGGCCTTATTTTGAAATAACCCGCCAAATGTTTGCGTGTAGGTCGTCAATCGTATCTGGTTTCGCAGCATATACGAGTAACTTGACATACACCGGAGAAAGTACTCCAAAGAAGTCAAATCACTTAATGTAGGCGCTAGGCGGCCACCTAATAGGTGCATTTCTTGCAGTGATTCGGTCACGAAAGATTTGCCTCAATAAAGTGATGGTTCAGCTAGCTCAAAGGTATGTTTCGCCTTCATATTAAAACCATTATTGTCTCTTTGACGAATTTGTTTAACACATAGAATCAAAAAATCGCGAATCTTTTGCGTGTACGCCATTGATATATGTTGACTCCAGCTTCAGACTTGAAAAAAGACACAATTATCCATGCAAACTGCACCAAACAGTGGATTCATGGTCTCTCTATATCGGATTTTTTGCATATATGACATACCCTTAGTGGGAAACAAATAAACCTCATCACTGAAGATTATTTCACGGTAAATCTGATCTTAAATTTCTAAAATTTCTAGATGTTGCTCAGGTTCAAGTCTTTGAATGACATTTGCCAAAGTATACTGAACTTAAATGTCAGGGACAGATGCCCAGTCTGACAGCTGGATTGACAGGTTATTCTACAGGAAGTTTTATACCTCTAAATGCATACTCACTACTGGTAGTCTCTCTATCTTTTATTAAAATAATTAAAAAACAACAAATTTGCTTATATTAAAGCCTAACAATATATTCTTCTCTTTTTTTTGCAGGTAAATACACATTACTCATTGATTTCAAAGAATTATATGGTAACTTGACAAAACAAATAAATTTAATATTAACTGCAACAACGTGACATGTGTTGGTTCCATTAACGCTACAAGTATTATTACCAGAAATATTAATATTATGTTTTTTTTTTAATTTATATCTATATATGGATAGACTTTTCTTATTTGAAATAATTTATTAAATTATTTATTGGCTTAATGAAAAATTATCATTTCAAGGTTGAAAATATGAGGCCTATTTATTTTTATTATTTTTATTTTTTTTAAATTATCATTTTGTTTATAAATTTATATATATACAGGGTGCATGACGAATCGTACTATATTAAGAAATTCAAATAACTTTTATTTTATTGTATAGAAAATAAAATGAAATTTAAATTAAAAATTGCTGCTTGAAGGGTTGACGTCGAGATCACCTCTATTATTGTTTTAATCGACTTTCAATTCAGCCAAATTCCTTGGTTTAGTTATGTACTGATATATATATGTTTTGCTTGATATAACCCCATAAAAAAAATCTGGTGCATTGAGGCCAGGTGACCTTGGAGATCAGCGGAAAGTGGAGTTTTTGGATAAAATGTTTGGTCTCAGAATTTTCGTTGCAGACCCGCTATAACCGGTCGAGCTATTTGTGCGGTTGCTCCATTTTGCTGGAACCAAATCCTGCTTAAAGGGATACGTCTTCGAAGCAGTCCTGGCTAAAAAAAAACTCCTTCAACAACTTTATAACAGTCCCCTGAGACGGTTGGTGTTGTACAGATTTTTTCAAAGAAATATGGCCTGATAATTAATAAAACTGCACAACACTCAGTGAATCGCTCTGGCTGTAGTTCCGTCTCATGGAGCATTACTGGATTAAAGTCACTCCGTATACCGTAATTTTGCTTGTTTACATTTCATCGACATACAAATTACAACTTTTTGTGGCAACAGGCTCGTTACTACCAAGGGCCTAGCTTTTTCTCACAACCATTCATGCGTACTTCTTGGACGATGGCGGGACCTCCTGTTTTATGCCGACTTCGAACGGCTAAGTTGAGATAAGCATTTCTTGACAATTGATATTACTCGAATGATTTGTCAGATCATCACAAGAGGAGGACCAGTGTAAAATAATTAAGGTGTTGTTACGGCTGGGACTCTAAACCAGACCTTCTGCGAGGCGGTTCATCTCACTAATAATCGCTCCAGTGAGCCCGTCTTCAGACATAAACAAGCAATTTATCAAGTTGTTGTCTCTTTCGGATATACCAATATATTTTTGGTGAAATTCCATGCGAATAGGCAAATCCAGAGGATTTAACTTTCTGGTCTGATCATGAATGACCGTCTGCTAACTCTCATTTGGACGAATAAGTTTTGAATAGAATGCAACTGCATGCAAGCTACAGATATATGCATTCTGAGCAGGCCTTTAGTCTGAGACACTAATATCTCGCCGAATATTCTATATATCCTACCCATTTTTACTGCCCAATGCTATGTTTTGCGACCAGGTCACCGTAAGGCGAAGGTAGACGAAGATTCATGTCTTCATAGTCAAAAAACGCAAAAGAATTTTCGAAGAATTTTTTACACGAAACGACCAAATATATCTTCATCCGCTTTTGATACACTCCATAATTTTGTGCCTTAAAGTAGGACTAGTACGATCATCATCGTGCTCCTAAGTATTCCAAGTGAGGGCTTTATTACTTAAATAGCTATATGCTTGAAGTAAATGCGGTTGGCTAGACTAATTTTTGACGATTTAATAGCGGAACTGAGGCATCAAAAAGTTTACTTAAAAGTAATTAATGTCGATTGTTAATTTCGTTAAGCAACCAATGATGTCAATATCGTCGGTGTATGCTAGTAGTTTTTTTTTCTTGCATCTAAATAGAGCAAGTATTTGTTTTGTGAAAAAAATCGAACTCGAGATAACTCGGTGGTTACTGCGCTGGACTACTAAGGCCCGGATTTTCAGTGCAGTACTAACCCAGGAATAAATTTAATCTAGAGTTAGCTCATGAAGCGGTTTTTCAGTGCACGATTAAATGTGACTCCGTGTTTGGTGATTTTATTTGGTAGCACTAATGATTTGTCGATTTTGCTTTCAACTGGACAGTTAACTCTGGATTTAAATTGACTGAAAAAGTACTTTCTCGGGTTAACTCGAGGTTAATCCCGAAACTAGGATGATCTCGCACTAAAAACCTAAGCCTTAGCGCTTCAAATCAACAACTATGTATTCTTTTTCACTGCCCCACCTCTTACGAAAGTTTGAAAAACATCCAAGAGCATCCAAGGTTATGAAACCTGCACTAGAAGCTTTTCTCATTTGCCGTTCGGAATCAGCGTTAAACATAGGTTCCATTCTTTGTGGCAAAAAATAATTCTTCCCACACACATCAATGGAGAAGCTATAGGTTTGAGGTCCTGTATGGGCTGTTAATTCCATTTTTTCATGGTAGTAGTAAGATTTATGAATGATTTTGAGTATGGTTGTGCCTCCAGAGTTTTGCAGCCATATTTTCACCTTTTTTAAGCTCAATTTTAAATATTTAATTCTCGTCCTATTTTGGTCGAATGGATGATCGTTTTTGCTGTCGTCACCAATATTAAATGGTTTAACCAGGCAGACATCAGGAGATTTCTTGCTATCGCCGATCAATAGTCCACTGAAGTAGTTGTTTATATTATTCAGCATCGACTATGACTCAACTTCGATTTTTTATATTCATCTCCACAAGATCCCCTTCGGATTTGGCATATTGATAAAACATTGAAACAGTAATCCTGGAGTGGCCAATATTATCCCTCGCGCGGTTCACTTGTTTATTTTCTTCCTTTTAAAAACTCGGTAATCTTTCCATTTGAACTTTACCTCACCTTTCATTGAAAGAGAAAGTTACGCTCAATCCAGTCGTGCACTTTTTTGTTTTGAAAGTCTCAGTCTGGCTTTATCCTTTCTAGTTAATACTTCAACAATAGTTGCTCAAATAAAATGACCAATAGCACTTTGCCGCTTCAAGAATTCAGAAGCAATGATCTTCATGCCATGAATGCTTATCAGTAAGCCCTCAATCATTTCTCATCGGACGTACTATGAAATAAAAAGGATTTATTCCTCTACCACACACCACGAATTTGCAGATATTTTAAAACCAACGCGCATCCGTGTATCTTCTATTAAATTTAAAACCCGCAATTTGCATTGGGCCTGCAATATTCCTAAGAAATTCTTTTTAGACGCCGCTTCACTACAGGGTCCGTTTGGGGCCAAGCAAGATGCCGCTAAGGTTAACTTGCTCCATGGGTTACTGTCTGCAGTCTATTTCTACTACTACGCGTTATTTAAACGAGGTCATCCATTACGCCGCAGACCATTTGTGAGTAAATCGAAAACTGTGGGACGGAAATTTGATGTCCATTTTCTGTATACAGATATCCTAGCCATCATGCATGCCACGGCTGACACTCCACTTTTATTCCCTTTTGGACCTAGACTGTAAGATTAGAAATGCTAGGTTAATAATACAAGTACTAGGTTTCTTTCTTCATAAAATTGGTCACAAACTCAGCTTATACTTACAATCCCAGTTCCCAAAAATCACAAATCTTTGAATACCATCACCGAACTAGGCATTTGATATTTGCATACATAATTTCCTACCTTTTTTCACATGCAAAATAACTTCCATTCCAGTTCCACATATTCCCAATGCCAATAAAGAATTTCGACCTTTAGCAAACATGCTGCTAACTCAGTTATGACTCAGATCCGGTCTTAACATACTAAGCTGTTCATTAATAAAGCAGCAACTTGTTAAACGGCGATACCCAACTTAACATCCTCATTTGCAGAGATGAATAAGATAATGATCATCACATCAGCGCCATCAACTTACTTATTTTGATAAAAAAAACGTTCTTCGGAATTCTGCGCCGGTTTTCTATAGGCGCTCAATTGTTCTTGACAGAATCCTGACTTAGTCATCGTTTGGTTAGCAGAAAAAAAAAATGTTTTTCAGAATTAAGAAGGTATACACGTACCTGTTGGAGAGCCTTCGAGGTGCCGCTATGCATAATCATTGACATACTCTTGTGAAAGGAACTTAGGTACACATAATGAACAGAGGCTTCCCTTTTGCGAAGCATCTGGTTTCGAGTGGGAGTAGACGCTATACACATGTTAAGTAGATTACGCATACATTGGGATAAACTTATCGCACAAACGTGTATCCATACTTTTAATTCAGGACTAGAACAAAGCAGGGATATATCGAAACGTGCTGAATAGTTTCATTGTTTGGATGTCGGAAGTTTGGTTTGTTTTACAAATCGTCTTACACGTCAGGGGAGGTAGAAATACGTCGCATGGCAGCAAGTGCAAAATAGATTGGTCAAATGTGAGTTCCGAAAAAGCCTTAGCGCCAATATGCCTGTATTTATTAAAAAAAATGCATTACAACCGGATCAGTTGGCATGTCTAATAACGTCCAAACTGCGAGCCACAAAGAGATTATAGAAGAAACAATAAATTGGGGTAAAAAAGAAAACAGGTGAACCCATGCCATATCTTACTATACTTATCATATTTTTTTTATTTCGAGCATATGTATGACCACGACGGGAGCACTTTTGGAACTAAACACGTTTTTTAGCATTTAAGGCTCGTACTGCTGGGATCCCCACATGTTAACAACTTAAAATGTTTTTTCAGACTGTACTCTACCTTCGCAGTTGGAGGCCAGGCCATTGATCCATTTCTGAGAATAATTTTTCAATAACCCGATTATTTTGGCTGCAGTACATTAGGTCACGTGAAAAGGCCAATCCTCCATTATGGAACTCCAACCTCTGATTTCTTAGAAAAAATTGAGGGCAACTTTTTAACAAAGCCAAATGCTCCAAAGATACACTAGATTGGGACCAATACAAGTCGTCTCCCAAAACATACAAAAGCGTGTGAGGAAGGATAGAAAAGAACCCTGGCCTACATTCTGTTGTAACATAGAAGAAACCTCAGAGGCCTCTAGACTCCGTCAAAATCTCTTCACCTATATCTAGCTACCTGTTTAAACCAGATGGTCAATGGACATTTGGACAACCTCCAGCATGGAAACCAGTGACTTACTTCTGGATACCCACTTTAATGGCAGCTGCTCTAACCCCGTGGGTACTAAACCAGAGTGGATCCGTACACCCATTCCACTTACCAATATGTATTATCATCACCAAAGTAAAACTTCTGTGGGCTTTCAATAGCTTCAAACCATTTAAATCCCCAGATCGTATCATACCTGCGGAACTCCAATACAACCTTGATATTCTACTACCTTGGCTACTAACCATCACGGCCGGTTGTCTACGGTTAGTATACACATTACCAAGAATACAACTTCTACTTCCGTCCATAGTTGTATTCATCCCCAACGCAGGAAAGAGCTCTATGTAGGATCAACGTACAATCAGTCTTCCTTCTTTTCTTCTTAAAACCTTGGAAAGATTAATTGATCAACACCTCCGTACTATAGTATAGAACCTACTGTACTCTCTAATAAATCAGCTACCCACGGGCTGAATTATTAACACAAATCTTGGCGTCATATCCGCACGTAGATCTGTCAGCTGTCGCAACCCACATGGTTAATCTCTGGAATCTAGTGGTCAACGAGCTACTAGTAAATCTAGAGAGAGAAGGATACAAACTGATTGCCTACGCGGATGACGTGGCAATAGCTGTATCAGGGAAATACCTTAATACCCTTTAAGAGCTATTACTATATGGGCTCTCTGTACTCTCTAAATGGTTTCTGCGCGAACCCTCAAAAAACCAAATTGGTCCTTATGAGCAGGAAATACAAAGTCCCGCACTTGACCCTCCCAAACTTTATGGCGTCAGTCTCGAGTTCGCAAAATCAGAATACCTGAGTCTGGTTTCGGATAAAAAACTGAACTGAAAAGCCAACATCCAAGAACACGTAGCCTTATACACTTGTAAATAGGCAATCGGAAAGAAATGGGGTATGCAACCACATAAACGGGTCTGTCATTAGACCCATACTCATTTAGAAACAGCCTCCAACCGCAACCTACTAGGTAAGATACATGATCAGATTGCTTATGTATTAGCGGAGCACTAAGAAAAACCCCGTCCGCAACCCTAAATGCTATCCTACATCAAGTGCTCCTAGATATTTAGGCAAACAGACCACAGCTTGTGCAACTGTGAGACTGAAATAATCGTCGCAATGGAAACACACAAACATTCTCAATCACATTACCATCACAGAAAACACCAACCACACCACTACCCAACTCAGTTTTAACACAACTTCAGGACAACCATTGCCAGTCGCCTTGAATGAGAGTCGGATACGATCGGTAACAATAACTCGTTTCACATCTATACGGATTGGTCTAAAACAGAATCTGGAGGGATATCCGAGATATCCTAACCTAAGCATATCCTTTCGCTTTCCCGATCGTTTTCAAGGCGAAAATCATGGCAATTAAAAAAGTCTTGTCCTGGATAAAAAGGAATGCAATATCTACGAATCAAATCCCTGGGATCCATCTTGTTCAAATCGAAAGCATTCGGCATTCTCCTAATGAGATGGCAGCGTATTTCACCATTCACCTCTTCTGGGTGCCTGGCCACTGAGACATTCCAGGGAACCACCCTTGATATTCTACTGCTAGTAGATATGTTAGGTATGCCCATAGCTACATGTAAATTGCAAATCAAATTGAATGCGATCAAGAAAGCAAACCGCAGATGGATAAACGACACAAGGTGTCAAATATCCAGGCAACTCTGGCCAAACTATAATCAGAGGCGCTCCATCTGCTTGACAATGCTGAACAGATCAAACATCAGCACCATAATTGGTGTCCTTACAGGACACTGTCCTAAAAATAATCCTCACCTTCTCTGCTCTTGTCCAGCTCTCTCCAACAAAAGAAAACTTCATCTTGAAACTTCTTCTTTGATAATCTAAGTGAGTGGATACTATCAATGTCAGAAACCCCCTACGCTATAAAGTCAGCTCTGAATGGGTCAATTAGGCGAACTAATATAGGGAAAGTCGACAGATCCATGTGATACCTCAACACCTATGGTCACGTTCAGTCACTACAACCTAAATTTTGTGGTTTTTTGACGCTTGTTTGAGACGAAAAATTCACATAGCCCTGTTTGGATTAATACCGCTACTTTTTGGAGTAAATTCGTGTTCATTAAATATAGGCTTTGCATTTAAGCAAGGTAGCGATGTTTATGCGGTCATGATTTGAATTGTTCCACATCGAAGAAAGTTGTTGCTCTATCTCAAATCGTTGAAAATTAGGACGATCTGGTAAGATTCTACAGGTCATCTTAGTAGAACCTGTTGAGCAGTTTCCTTCGAATGCTACTCATCGTGGCACAGTAAGTGTGGAGATGTCCTTCTCGACGTCTGGATTGCTGCATTTACGTACATGATGTGTTCCAGTTGTTATAATAGGTCTGTTCCGTACTTTTTCAGTTAAAATAAGTAAATTCTCAAATTTCTTGGAGTGGGGGTAAATTATCTCAGAAAGAGACAAAATTACCAAAAAGTACGGGAACGCGTTTGAGTAAAAAACAGTAAAATTTTATATTTTGTATGCCTTTTAAGGAACAAATGACATAAATCACCTTTCAAAACAAGTGAGTTGTCACTTTTAGATACCAACTGTCAGTTTACTGATTTTTACCAACAGAAATTTCTGCAGTAAATTTTTTTTACATATTTTTATGGTGGGGTAGTTTTTTCTCTCTCGTGAGCTGTCTCTTTTACTTATTTTTGCATACGGGAACGGCAATAAGTAAAAATCAGTAAGAATCAGTAAATATTATTTTGTACGGGAACAGACCTAATTTGTCCAGAGTACCGACCCAACAAGTTCAGAACTCTCACCAACTTTGTTAGTTTAGGTTTGTCTTCTGGAAGATCGTTCCATTGTTTGCTTGTTCTGTAACAAAAAGAGCTACAGTACTGCCTTGTTCGTTTCATTGATAGATGGATTGCTTGGCTATGAGATGCAACTTCGTTGTCGTCGTTGTACTGCAACAAGTCTAGGGATGATTTCTCTAAGCTCATCCAAAAATCTGCCGTTATAGTAACTGGTGTAAATAGGCAGTCTTTGCTGAGCCAAAAGTTGCAGATTTCAAGTAAGGGAAGAATTGTTTATTTGGCGGATTGCTAGTCCATGAAGAGAATATTGTCGAACAATTCAATTTGGCTCTTTGAGATTATCCAATTCGTAAACTTCACCTTCATTATCATCTCTAGTGTTCGGCTGTTGCTTATAAGTACCCATCGACACATTTCTGGTCAAAACTCGATTATCAAGTCGGTATCGCTTCTCATCTCATCTTTTTTTTTTTTTTTAAAAAAGTTCCGAATATGCCACTGGCCCATAATCCACAGCAAATGAAAAGTTCTTCGGTGTGCAAAAGTGTTGGCGTTATCATTGCTTCAAAATCGATAAATCAGACAGAAAGTCGGCTAGTCACTGAAGATTGATTTTTGGCCAACTTAGGTCTCGGTGGCGTATGCGGTGTGCACTTAGGACAGTTGTCACATGGTAAAACCCCTGTTTAGGGATGGAGTAGAGTTTTGTAAGTTCTGTAAGTACAATTTCATGTTTAATGACGCCAAGTATCGACTTTTTGGCTCTCACATACACTCTGTTGCACCGCAGATATATTTTCGTTCGACCGCGTGCAGATATACAAGATAAATATATTGACGTACTGGGACTGATAGTCATCCACTGAACCATTTACCCCGATTTCTTTCAAATGTAGTCTAATGGCTCAAAAGGACACTTATTATGACAGTAAACGCAATCAGATGTTGATGTGTTGTTGCATTGTGTACCGCTCCATTATAAAATTATAACTTTGACAGAACATTAGAATGTTAGCGAAGTACTTTCAAATATGGCCATTCTCAGCTGTCAAAGCTACTGAATGACTATTAACTCTAATAGCAGTTTCACTCAGTCCACTTCCTACTCGCCTAACTCTTCGAAAAACTGCTTCAAGAACTATACAGTTCAGCTCATTGACCGTCTTGGGAACAAAACAGAAATTATGCAACATTATTCAAAGCTTCCAATTTGTTGTTTTGACAGTAAATCCCAAACAGACGGCGGATGCCTCCTCCTCACCCTTCTTTCGACCCTCAAATGCTCAAATGTATTTTCGTTCGCATTCGAGATACAAAATTAAGTTGCGCGAGCGTTCATTCTGTCTTCTCTGTATTTATCAATCAAGCCGCACACTCCGTTAACTACGAAATACATAATTAATTATGTTAATCAAAATGAATCACACACTCACAAAAGCGATCTTACCACCAAGCATAGACCACCACCATCCATCCACATCGTAATCGATTGAATTGAATTAAATTTCTTTGAATATTAATAGAACAGAATTTTCTTGTTTATCACAAACGCTACTGCCTCGTCTCATTTAGCTTCTGGTCGCTCTTCCGACAGCGTCTTCGTTTTCTTCATTTTCGACATGACACAATAATTAAGTATATCAATGTTGAAGATGATGCCTTTGAAGGGAATTAGTCCAATTTACGGTCAATTGATACGTTCAGATATCACAAACAGAATGAAGAGAAATTGAAAATATTTATTCTCGTATATCTTTTGTTGGGCAGAGAAGTATCTCCATCGCATCGCCATTATGAGATATGAAATGATTAACTGGATAAAGTGTTGTCGAGTGAAAAATTGACGAAAGACGCATCTAATTGGTCATAGACACACTTAGATGTCTATTGCTGATTTTGAATCCATTTGGCACAGTAGTGTCGGACACAATTGCCACAAGACACTTGGAGTACAATTAGAATCAGAACATTAAAGCGAGAGTGGCGCGAATGCACCATTCCAAATGGTTGATATTTTGCACTCAACTCCACTTGCGGTATGTGTCTTTGATGCATGCCGATACGGGAAGAGAAGTTGGTGCCGTTCAACTTATCCAGTACACAATCAGATAAGATGTTGAAGAAGCGTCTTATCTGGGAGCATTTATGATCTTTATACTTGGTTTCTTGACCCTCCCCTATTAAGACAGTTAGTCAGTGATTTGAACTTGTATGATAATTTATTTAGTTAGCTGGGAATATTTATCCCATCAGCCTGAGTAAAGATTAACCTGTGAGTTGTTGTAATCAACTTCTATTTTAATGTTCTATATGCTCAGTGGCGCGATGGTTAGTGCGATGAATTGCCGCGCAGAAGGTCTGGGTTCGATTCCCAGCCGTAGCAACACCTGAATGATTTTTCACTGGGCCTCCTCTCGTGATGAACTGACAAATCATCCGAGTAGTATCAACTGTCAAGAATAGCTTATCTCAACTTAGCCGTTCGGAGTCGGCATAAAACAGGAGGTCCCGCCATCGTGCAAGAAGTACACACGCACACATGAATGGTTGTGAGAAAGCTAGGCCCTGGGTACTAACGAGCCTGTTGCGCCAAAAATTTGTATTTTTTTTTATTGAAGTAGATTTTGAATATATCTATAAACTTAAATGTCCCATACAAATATACAAACTTGCCACTATAAAATTCTAAACGAAAATACAAATATTCCTGAAAACACCGATCACATCCTTCCCTTTGAAAAGAGTTTCCAGGTCACAATCCTAGACAGATCGTCATGGTAGAGTAACGAACCTGTGCAAAGCGACTCGATCCATTTTTATACCGATGGCTCCAAAACAAATGACGGAGTTGGTGCCGGTGTCTTCTCCAAAGGCTAAATCTCAGCGTATCTTTCAGTCTTCCTGATCATTGTATCGTGTTCCAGGCGGAACTCATGGCGATCACAGAAGCTAATCGGCTAATCGGCCATCAAATCCCTAGAATCAGTCTCAACAAATTCAAAGACAACCCCAGATTGCCGCTCATCTCTGCAAGAGATGTCGAAGCAGTATAACATTCACCTATGCTGGTTGTCTGAGCATTCCAGGGAACTGTAAGGCTGATAAACTCGCCAGACATGGGACTAAATTACAAGTTGTACCCGACATGGCTGCGCACTAGGTATTTCTATCGCTACATGCAAAAGCTTACTAGCGCAACATGCTAACAGCAAATCAAATCTCAGATGGAGTCGTGGAACGACGTTTCGAATCACCAAACAAATTTGGCCAAAGCTAGATTTAAGAAGATCTTGATAGAGCATACATTAGCGCCACCATAGGTATCATCACTGGAGACTATTTAATGGGCAGACACGCAGAAAGGGTAGGCCTACACTAAAACGGCTTCTGTGGACGAAAACGAAGAAGAGAAGAAACAAAACTTCATCTCCTTTGTAACTGCCCTGCCCCTTTAAAACAAAAGGAAGCTCAATTTTAGAACTTTCTTTACTTTCAAAATCTTAGCGATTTGGCAAAAACGAAATTAAAGTCTCCTCCGTTTTATTAACAGGTCAGAATGGTTTCCTCACAGGTAGCAAGCAGAATGGACAATATCCACGTGGTATCACAATGGACCAAAATGGTCTTAGTGTGCTGGCGAACTTGCTGGCAGCCTCTCTAATCTAACCTAGCGCTATATAGTTTCCTTGAGAGATGAGTGACAGTCTAGACATACTTTTGAAACATCAAAGGCTTTGATTTTGACTAAAGTCGGATTCAGTGGCGCGATGGTTAGTACAATGAACTGCAGAAAAAGTTTATCTTAGCATAGCTGTTCGGAGTCGGTACAAAAATGGACGTCCTGCCATCGCGATCGTACAAGAAGTACATATGCACACATTATTGGCTGTGAGAAAGCTCGGCCCTGGGTACTAAAGAGCATGTTGCGCCATAAATTTGTATTTATACCCTATCCCATAGGGGTGTATTAGTTTTGACATTAAGTTTGTAACATAGAGAAATAATTTCGACAGATATACCTTAAAGTATTTATATGTATCGACTCAGAATCACAAGCTGAGTCGATCTAACCATGTCTGTCTTTCCGTCCGTCCGTCTGTATGTCAGCGATTTTTAATAGATTCGAAAAATTTTTCGATTCAAAATCATTGGTTATGATAACATAAACATTTCATCTATAGATAATTTTTACTCACGCCCACATTTTGGGGCCCTTTTTCTATAAAAACCATTTGTATACCCTTCCCCATAGCATATAAAAAAACCTTGTTTTTTTTTTGTTGATCCACAAAGTTTTAGATAAACTATCTGAACAAGATGTGGTGACAACGTCATTTTCTATATTTCTGCAACATTTAGTTTTTAGCACCGTCCACTTTTAGGGTACATTCATTTGAAGGATGGGATGGGATAGGATATTCAACGATCCGCACAGCGGATTGTAGCCTCCTCATATGTTTTTTTTCCAGTAGGCACATGTCGATGTTGAACGTTTTTGGCAGCCACCTTGTTCTGGTGGCGACTGTTTTGACAGTTGTTCGTAAATCATTCACATTCACTAAAATTCATAATTAACGAAATGTGCAGACATGTGATCACGGCAGGACGGTGGTGAGGCGGACTATGTATATCGAAGCGAACCTCTGACTTCTAAAGCTACCTGGACAATCAACCATGAAAATTTGTTGGGAATTCAAATTGGTTTCAGGAGTAGCTAATGGAAAGAGACCCTGTCATCACAAGCGCCGATCAGATTGGATCTACCTATTTAATCAATGACTACTACTAAAATTTACCTGATCTAAAGAAACGCTTCTGGGTTATAGTGATGTTCTTGAGACTGTCAAATGTTGCTGGGTCCCGTGGAAAATGTGTCCGGCAGCGAAGTAGCGAGGCATCAATCAGCTGTAAATTCTACAAATCTTGACAACACTATAAAAGTCTCACCTGCTTATAATAAACATTAGATTTCCAGGTTCCAGAAGACCTTTCCGGGAAGTCTGTAAATTCAAATTTTAGCTTTATTTAAAGACCCCTAGTTATGGTATCATAACATAAATAAGGGATCACAATGGATCTTCATTGATCTAAATATAAAGTTGAACTCTCTCTTTAAATCAACTCATCAGACCTAGCTTTTCTTTTTTAGTCGGCGATATAATCCTCTCCAACTGGCCCGGTCTCTAGCTAAAACTACTTCCAGTTGCGCACACTAAAATTGGTTGAGGTCGGATTGAAGATACTTGTGCGTGGCACTTAGGTCTTCCTCTACTGCATCCGTCTTCTGGCTGGGAATCGAAGTTTTGCGAGCCGGTGTTTTTTTTGTACATTTGCTCTTGACATCTCGTTGAGTCCGACCATCGTCACAGCACAGAACGAGTTTGGGTGGTACACCAAAACTAGAGATGGCTCTATATAGTTCGTCTCCATGTGCCTGGCCACATATTCATTGGAATGAAAATAATCTCCAACGAGACAGTTAGATTTTATGTCAGCCAATTTTGCACCGACAATCCACGGAGAATCCATTTCAAACTGAATTCTCGGTGTGGGCATGAACTTTTCACTTCCAAACCATTTCGTATACTTATTTGAAATTTGCCTTTGCCGAGTGCAGACCTTAATATCAGTATCAGAGACACGAAAATATGGGGGGGTTGTTTCAGATTTCCCTGTATTCCAGGTGTAAAAGCTGACTTCATTCCAACAAGGCTTTTTGTTTGTGACCACGGCCGGCGTTCATGGGAATGAAAGTCATTGGGTGACCGTGTGGCCAGGCACTATAAAATGCAGTATGTGTCTGTGAAATCGATGAATAGGTGGCGGGTATAAATTTGGACTTCTTCGATTTTTTCCAGGATCTGCCAAAATGTGAAAATTGGATTAGTTGTGGACTTTCCTGAGCAAACCTAACACAACCTCTTATAGTTAATGGTTTTCGCATGCATTTTGTCAAGTTAATGTTGATGGAAAGGTTATTTAAAGGATGATCACAAAATGGATAATTATTTCTCCGCATGCCATTTAATCTAAAAATCAGAGCAACCTCTATTATTGAAACAATTTTCAAAAAAACTTCAACCTGACATTTTTGTTGAATACAAGTCCCAACACTATTATTAAAAATAGGTATATCACGACCACCCAACCGATTGACGTCCAAAACCACTCATTGTCCATAAACCGTTCAACTGATTGCTTACTACAGAAGTTATGACTCTTTTCAGCTGCTTCCATATACCGTTGTGCTTCATTATACGATCGTATTTCATGCCTGTCAAAATCCATCATTTAAAATTCACTCAAAAGGTATGCCCAACTGTCGATACATAAATCATTGGTTTCGATTCTTATGTAAGACGACGCATATTATGTAGGGTGTCATGACCTTTTACGCCTCACAAATCTTGTTTGATACAATGAAGCTCTTACCTGTCAGCAGAATGGATCGTCTCCGATAAAGTGCTGCCAACTTTTTCAATTCGCTTTTTCATAGTACAAATTGATAATCGTTAACCAAATTGACTAATGAATTACGCTTACAATGACGTATGTTATAAAATTTGTTTAAAACACCTTGACCATAATGTCAAGATTGTAAATTATTATTTCTTCATTCGTTGTTGTTCGATTTTCAAAACAAAAATTCCATAGATACAAAGCAAAGTCATTAATGCTTTGTATCTATTTCTGGAACCTAACGTCGTGGCTGGCTCGCAGTCTTCCATCCTCGCACTTTGCTCTGACCGTCAAAAAATGCCCCAGCACAAAAATAATAAACAAACTCAAGCCAAATGCATTTTTACATTCGCTGTACCGCCCACCATACTGTCGTAGAAAGAACATTTTTTCACGAACCATGTAAACACTTTTCGAGGAATGCCATCACGCATTCAAGGGTGGTTTTGACTTTTGTGTCATTGCGCGTTTATCTTTTGTTCGAATGGGGAATGATTTTTTTTTTATGTAAAATTCATTGTGACAGCACGCCTGTTCCGCAGGACTTAATGGAGCCTTTAATACTTCCAAATTGATTAGTTAAAAAAAATATCGTCACTCCCAATCCATTGTCTGTCGTGCATCAACGCGCGTGCGTGTTCACCTTAAAAATAATCACAATTGGGCAGGAAAAAAATGGCCAAAATGCGATATACAACAGAAAATCTGTTAAAAAAAAAGAAAAACTAAAAAAAAGCGAAAACGATTTATGTTCACAAAATTATAGCAACGCGTTCGCTCGCAAATGCACTTTCTCTAGGCTTCGTATTGTGTTGGTCTTTTGGTCTTGATGGTCTCTTCTTGTCGACTTAAGTATAGGTATATCAGTGTGCAACCTCGAAAAAGAAATTTTCGATTGTAAAATAGTTTTTCTTGTTTGTGTTGTTGTTGTTGGCGGTGGTGGCAGTGTTGGTTGTGCCGTGGTATAAACTACCAACCATGTATTTCCCATTTGCGGCGCGGTCTAAGTGTGCAACTTTGTTCATTAACAATGCCGCGTAATCAGGGTGTAACAATTACGTGTTCTGAATGGCATGGCTTACGAGTATACTCTCGTACTGGGTATGGCCATGCTCTCCGGCCAAGCTGTTGTCTGTATCTATATTCTTTTTGAATAAATTTTCCATCGCAAAACATTCTTTCGTGTTTTCATTTTGATCAAAATGAAGTTTCTAAATTAGTCATTTGACGAAGAGTGAGGCCGAATTTCGGTAGCGTGCCATATGAACACATTTATTTAATTGGGTATCGCGCGCACATTGTCACTCCTCTTTTTTATTTGTTGGATAAATGCCTATTCAGGCCTGCGTCGGAGAGCAGTTAGTTTTCAGTTGAATTGTTAATAGTGCCTATGGCCTCGTTTTTCGGTTGTTGGCTTTGAAAGCGTTGCTAAGTTTATTCATTATTTTGTATGCCATGACCATTGACTCCGGTGCGTTTGTTTTAACAGGCAGGTAGCTAACTTTAAAGTTTCTTTAGGACAAGTGTAGATGAGAGTTTGCTGCCCTGTGGCACTTTATAGAAAATCTCATATTTATGTACAACTCGGCAATTTAAATAGTTACTTTCGAAAAAAGTGTGCGGTTAAGGACAAGTGTAGGGGAGTCTGCAGCTTTCCTGTAATCCATTACCTTAACGCATGCAAGGGCATTTTTCGTAGGGGAGGTGTTCTACTTTAGTCTAGTTTTCCCACCGCAGGCCTTTAGTACGACATTCGTCTTTGTCACAAAGCTAAGCGTATCCATTTTTAAGGCATTTCTCAAAACTTTTTGCATTTTCAATTCCAGCAGCACTTATTTTGGACTTTACCATATATATGGCTACAAAAAGGGTTTTCTACAACCAAATCGAGGATTCCATAGAACCATTTTTGAGGTGTTATTGGAAAATTCCATGTCCGGTCCTCAGCTAACTACCTCCAGTTGCGCAATCCAAGTTAGTTGAGGTCGGTTTCTACTTGTGCGTCTACTGCGTCTGACGTCTGGCTGGGAATCGAATCAGTTTTATCTTTTGCCGCAACAGGCTCTTCAGGGCGCTGGAAGTAGCTTTTTTCTCCATTCATGTGTTCGTGTGTACTTCTTACACGATGATGTGGCCTACAGCTTGAGATTAGATAATCTTGATGACATCTGGGTGAACTACAATTGATTTCTCGAATCATCGCGAAAGGATGGCTAGTAAAAGATATAGTTGTAGTTAGAAAATTTCCATTATTTTTGCATGAAACTCCTTTTAAGGTCAAATATGCGCCGTTTGGTTAGACAACATGTTGTCATGTTGAAGGTAATACCATTATGTCTCTGATAAAAGCCCCGTCTCTGAGACATTCGTTTTTCACAAGTGTCTCTGAAGATACATTTTTTACCAGTAACATCGTTCGTCATGGACAGAAATCGATTGTGCCAGGCCGCACCATAAGGTGGATGAATAAAAACCTCCCAACCAACCTCCCGGGGCTTCTGACGAACCACTATCGATGTGGATCACCTTGCATTGTACTGATGGAACACAAATCCTCTCCCATTGTCCGTTTTTTTTTTTTTTTTTTTTGGCGATTTCTACCTTCAGACATTCCAATTGTTGACACTCAATCCGAATTAATAGTTTTTCCGTCTGGGAGCAGGTCAAAATAGATGATTCCTGGGAAATCCCACTAAACACCCAGAATAACCTTCCTGCACCGTTTGCGGGTCTCCGCGATTCGACCACGACCTAATTCGCTTGAGGTTGCGTATGTGATTCACTTTTCATTACCATCCACCAAACGATTTCGCTAATGGATTGAGATTCGCTGATGGATTGAGATTTTATTTGGTAACTCGTTCTTGTTAATTTGTTAACTCGTTCTTAATTTCATGGCACCCGTACATTGAGCTTCTTTTTATGTCCACCATTATTTAAATGGCTCCAAACGAGTTTTTGTGCATTGCATTGCTCCTGGGCATCACAACAATGCATGACGGTCAGAATCAATGATCCAGAGTATCGACAAAAACTGCAACTCTACAATGTCCTGTTCAAGTGTGCATTGTACTCCTGCATTTGACGTCTTACATTCGGAACATAATTTCTGATAGAGGCTTCTATCTGTATCTTCGATTAAGCTTGCTGTGTTATTATTTCTTCTTTTTGCTGTAAAACCGGTGTTCTTTCCTTCTCCTTTACCTTTATAGCTAAACAGCCTTTTTTTTATCCACCATTGAAGCCTCATGATTGGCTGCTAGCATCCATCGGGATTCTTCGTCAAACAATTAGACGGAAGAAAGCCAGCGTAATACGGACCTAGTAAATGTTACATTTTTCATCCTCCTTTTACCTGGCCCATCCCATCGTATTTCCTGGATGGCAGTAATATCTGCTTTGTGGGAGCATTCTAACATTCCAAGTTCATATAATATGAACAAACGTCGTGGTTGAATAGAAGTCAAATGTCATTCAAGAGTTAAACATTTGTAAATATTATTATTTTTTAACACCCGCTTTTGGCAACGATGTTTTTGACAGATGCATTAGAAGAAAGTTCACTTACATACGTTCTTTAGGATCTGTTACTGTTACTATAGTTCTGTTTTTGTTCCCAAATGTTATATTGTAACATTTAAAAATGTTAATGTAAAATGTTCCTTTCAACCATTTTTGTTTGTAATCTAATTACCGGAACATTGTAAAATGTTCCTTTCAACCATTATTGTTTGTAGATTTCTGACAAGATATTGGATACTAGATTTCTATAAATGAAATCTAATTACCGGTTTTGGTATGTAGTCAGTCATTGTAAAAAACACGAACCCATGTACCTACGTACATAATTGACCGAATATTTGGTAATTTTAAACATTTTGTCACGTAGTGTCTTTTCAAAAAAAAAGTAAATTTATGCACATCACTGGAGCTCAACCAACAGGTAAAACCAATTATATTTGGTAGTTATTTACCACTTGTAAGTCAGGTTGATCACCCCTCTTCAGTGTGTTGAAGAGAAAACTGTCACTCTACTCTAGCACACGCAAGTCATCATAAAACCGAAACGCATAAGCTTAAAAGATTAATCAAGTTAGATACACACAACAACACAGTGTAACAAAACATTTTTAATAATAATCTATTACAATGTTACTGTAAATTCACACTACCTAACCTACCCACCACACACCACACATAGCCACATTCAGATACAACCGCCACAGGAACAACAAACGAAACAACCGTTTATGACCTCGACAAGTTATGCATTACAGAGGAGAAGTGGGAACAAGAATGAAATGAAAAATAGTCTGCTAGCGATATATGAATATAATTACGGGCGGGCAAAGACGCAAAGGCATAGAGCGCGCAAAACCGTAACAAGTCGGCCACCGCCATATTCCAAGCACGAACCATCACACGCCCGAAGGCCATTCATAGAAATGTTTAGGTACTCTGCGGCGTTAGACCGCTTACGGCTTAATTTTTCTGCAGTCCGACAGTGTTCCACCGCTTGTCAATGTTGATCCAAAAGGTGATCTCATGAGACAAGTTGTTTGCGTGTGTTTTCTCTGCTTTTGGTCTGGTACCTCTCTAGAGATGTGTATGTTGCAACAATGCGAAACCTAAAATGCAATTTTCATTTTCCGTTGGCGGATATCAATTCGAATTTGATTGTTGTGCGCTGCAAAATTCGCGCTGGTACCATGGCGTAGTGGTGGTGGTGGTGCACCTTGTGTCTTTTGTTTAACTTGAGGTTTTCTCATGCACACGGAAGGCATTAATTAAGTAGTGGAATTCAAATAATAAATTTCAATGCGGTGCACCCGAGTATTTCACAAGACGACAACAAACGAAGAGCGCCACCGACTGTTGATTTATTGGTTTTGTGTGTTTTGCTGTGGAATAACACCTGTCAGTGCAACAAATTTTTGTGAATACGTATAGTGCAATTTATCACTAGAAATGGCCGTGGCCAAATATATACAAGAAGCGTGAAGCATGATTGCTAGAAACTACCCACGCCAATTGAAATAACAACTTAATGCTTGCTATGACAGGTTGAAACGTCAAATGTTGGGATCATGATTGAGTGTGAAGCAAATGATCAAATGACGACTAGAGATATACACACTAAAAATACGAATTCGAAGACAAGGTCTCATGCAAGCTAAATATTTGGATGTGATGTTTAAATGTCATGACTGTCATGGCGTTTTATAGAAACTGACTTCGCTTTGCATCCAAAGTTTTGTCAATTTGTACATTGATCAGTCATTCTATATTGAGAAACGTTCAAGTTTATTTAATTTTGTAATAGTTATCAAAAAACGCATACATTTTACTTGTAACTTAAGTTACATTTTTATAAGTATAGTTACATAGTTACTGGTGCTAACAGGTTTCCGACCCGTTGAGGCTATCATTCTTAAAGAAGACATCCTTCCATTCTCTTCGATCTTGGACAGGCTGATTTTTTTACACCGTTTTAGGCCTTACAATTTAAACTAGAATGATGAAATTTCGCACAGAGGCCGTGTTGCTTCCAGCAAAGCAAGTTTATCAAAATCCACCTATTGCCACTCCATTTTTCAGAAAAACTTTGTTTTTGGATAATTTTGGAAAAGTGCATAAGCAGCATATTTAGACAATCTCAACTTTTTTAAGTGCGTTTTCAGTAAAAAAAAACGTTTTTGGTCAAATATTAAAATATGCGAAAAAAAACTTTCGATCCAAAATCATTAATAATGTTAATACATATGAACATTTCGTCTATAGATCATTTCAACCTACGCCAACTTTTTGGGGACGTTTTCCTATTAAATACGAAAATAGGCCACGAGATGTGGACTTGTCGCGAACAATAAAAAAACCGAACTGGTCCTTTTGAGTAGGAAATATAAAGTCCCACACATTGACCCTCCTAAACTTAGATAATGGCGTCAGTCTCAAGTTCGCAGAATCAGCTAAGTACATGGGTCTGGTTTTGGATAAGAAACTAACCTGGAAAGGCAACATTCAAGAACGCTTTAAGAAAGCTACCGTAGCCGTATACACTTGTAAAAAGGCAATCGGAAAGAAATAGGGTATGCAATCACATATCTCTTTCTGGCTTTACGTGTCTATCATTAGACCCATACTCCTTTATGGTGTCTAAGGCTTGTGGACGGCTTTTGAAACAGCCTCCAACCGCAACCTATTAGATAAAGTTCAACGATCAACTTGCATATGGGTTAGCGGAGCTCTAAAAACAACCCCCTTCGCAGCCCTAGATTCTTTCCTACATCTAGTACCCCTACACATTTACGGTAAACAGACCGCGGCTTGTGCAGCTGTGAGACTAAGAGAGCCTCAACATAATGGACACTCATGCAGGGTGAACACACAAAGATTGTGAAAACTTCATAGAAAACACCGACCACATCACTATCCAACTCAGTTTTGAGCATAACTTCAGAACGACCATTCCCAGTCGCCTGGGATTCTAAAACAGAATCTGAAGTGGGTGGAGGTGTTTTCCCCGAGATGCTTAACCTGAGCATATCCTTTCGCCTTCCTGATCATTGTTTTCCAGGCGGAAATCATGGCAATCAAAGAAGCCTTGCCCTGGCTGAAAAGGAATGTAAAATCCACGTATATTAACATCTTCAGTGACAGCCAAGCGGCAATCAAATACCTGGAATCCATCTCGTTCAAATCAAAACCAACGAATTCCGACTATCTCTTAATGAGATGGCAGAGCACTCTACCATTCACCTCTTTTGGGTGCCGGGCGACAGATACATACAAGGGAATTGCAAGGCGGATGAGCTTGCCAGACAGGGCACTACCCTTGATATTCCATCGCCAGTAGATATGTTAATTATGCCCCTCGCTACATGTTCACAGATCAAACTGAATGCGATCAAGAAACGTCACAACGTGTCAAATATCCAGGCAACTCTTGCCAAACTTTAACCAGAGCCGCTCCACCTGTTTGACAATGCTGAACAGATCAAACATCAGCACCATAATCATTATCCTTACAGGACACTATCCTATAGGTCTACACGCAAACTCTGTAGAATTTCTGTAGAAGCTGCCTGGACGAGGAAGAGGAGGAGAGTATCGTGCATTTTCTATGCTCTTGTACAGCTCTCTCAGAAAAAAAGAAAGTTTCATCTGGGAAACTACTTTTCGATAATCTAGGCGAGCTGGCTAATATCAATGCCAGAAACCTCCTACGCTACATAGTCAGCTCTGAATGGCTTATTTAGGCGAACGAATATAGGACAAATCCACGTTGTACCACAACGGACCTTTCTGGCTTAAGTGTGCACGCGCATCTCATGCAGCCACTGTAACCTAACCTAATGGAGTAAGTCTCTCTCTCTCTTTCCCTTCTCTGAGGCTCGTACTGTGGTAAAACATTTACATGGTATTCATAACACCTTGAGTGCGCGCAAATTATAAAAAATACCCAGGCCCCGAAGATCAGGCTGTCTTTGGTGTTTTTACAGTCTCGAACCTAGTGATTGGGATTAGAACATTTTTTGGGCAAGAGCATTACTCAAAACTGTTATTATCAATCGTGAGGTTTTGTCCAAAGTTGCGGTTCAATTCTCTGACATCAGCGGATGAAACACGGATTCCACGCCAATTCTACACGTTCACAGAAATTTGGAATCTCTCAGTCCACATTGTAACGATTTTTTGCATAAATATCTTGGCCTACACCCTTAGAGATCAAATTGACTCAAGAACTAAAGCTTCTCCGATCGGCTATGCAAAAGTTTGAAGAAAGTCCTGAAATTTGATCGAAAATTCAACTTCAGTGAGGAAGCAAAATATGCGCGTTATTGGACAGATCATGTGGAGATCATTCTGGAGGTTTGATTGCCCCGGATTTCAGCCCAATTTGTTGAAGTTGTGTGTCTTTCTTACAGCATATAATTAGTTTTGTCCACGTTAAGTGCTTTCTGCTCCTAACCCGCTACTATCATCATTTCAATATCAATATCATTAGAGTGTGCTAAGAGTTTTATAGAATTATGTAATGTAATATTCTTCTTACTGTATTGACTCAGCAGTTTCACAATCCTCTCAAGAATTATGTTGAATAATCCACATAACAATGCATCACCTTGTCGAAATCCTTTTTTAGGATCGAATGATAGGAGCCGATCGGGTTGTGCCATCCAAGAATATTTTTTGCCAGATTTAGATGGACTTTACATAAGTGATCTATCATCGCTTGAAAAACAAACTGTCATATGTCAAAATTCAGACATATTGAAGTTTATTATTACTATGGATGTTTCCTTAAATCAGTTTAAGAGCTATACATATGACGGTTTGATAGAAAATTTGTATTTTTCTTGCGAATCGGTCTGTAAACTTAACTAAAAATCACCAAATTTTGACTTACGTCACTTTGCTTTTCAGGAGACGATATATATTCCTAACAAAATGGTGCTATATGTCATACAGCTGATCAATAAATGATCTAACGTATGTAATCTCGAAAAATTGTCCTGTTCAATCGCCACCTAACTTATGGGATTTAACGGCTTTAAATTTATTTTTGTTGGGTTACACTAAGTCGTAAAGCCAACAACGTTAGAATCAAAAGCGAACGCTGAATTCCCAACATGTGTGGAACAGTGGTGGAAAAATGGCTCAAAAGAATTCGTTGTGAGGATAAGGATCTCTTAATGAAAATCTTCTGCAGGAATTCAAAAGTAGAGTCAATAAACATCTGTAGGCATCCTCTCGGGGCATTCTTTCAGGTTCACCTCACCTGAGAGAAGTACACTAACAAAAATCTCACACTAGACAGAACGATAAACTGACACTATCTCATCACAATTGCAGACTTGTTTATGTTTCTTTACCAAGCATAAAATTATTTTTACTCGCTAGACTTCACCTAAGGCCTTTGCCCTCATTTTCCTCACCAACCCCCAAATCTGTAGCTGATTTACTGAAGCAAATTAAGTAGTTCCCAATGTCATTAGTATAGCCTATAGTTATCGTCTAGCTTAACTATCCTCATACCTATCAACTACCTCACCATGTAAAGCTTCATGCAACTACAAATGGCTACAGTTCTTCACCATTAGAATGGAAAAGCACATCGAATCGAACCAAACACTAATGGATTTCCAGACCGTAGCTGGTGGAAGAGAACAAATTACAAGAATTCTATGCAAAACATTAATCACCCGACAAAAGTGTGAACGAACCTTTTATTGTTTGCTTCTCTGGTTTTATGTTCCGGTGTGACACGTCATAGCTACCATACACAAGGGCGCAACACTCTTTAAGTCTCAAAAAATGTTTCTTTCTTTATTTTTATTTGCAGTGAGAAAAAAAACTAAATACCAAGAACAAAATATTTTAAAAACAATGTTCACTTAAATTGTATTTTGTTGTTTCTGTTTCCAGGTTGTTTTGAGAGATGAAAGCAAACTAACAACACGAATAACAGAAGGAAAGGCCGTGTGTAAAAGAAAGTTATGATAATCTAAATATGAGACAGAAATCTACGCAAAATGCCAAGTGAATGGGAGAATAATTCATCATCGTCATCCACAAAGGTATCATCTTCATCCACATCGTCGTTGTCGGCCTCATCGTCAACGGCAACATCACCGGAACCGAACGCAAATGGAAATAACAATAATGACTCTGCCAAAAATGGCCATGAAAAGGATTGCGCATTAAAAGCTGTAAGTATATGAGTGTGTTTAGACACGGATTAATGTACTAATTGGTCGGGTAGTTGGGTAGACCAGACCTATTTTGTAGTTCAGTTAGGCGAAATGTTTGCGGACCACTGCGAATGGATGCGTGATTTGAATAAAGTGTCTTCAGAATGACTGATAGGTTATGTTTTTTTTCCCATCCCATGAACTGTGGAGGTCCATAAAACAATGGGAATTGCGAAGTTTTAGGTAACGTTGTTGTAGCACATTCATTCCAAAAAAAAAAAACCTATTATGGGCCTTCTCATATGTTTTTTTGTGGAATATTGTGTGAATCTTAAAATTTCCAATCCCTTAATTTTTATGAACATTTCCAAATACATAAAACATTTTGTGAGTTCATTGTAGTGTCAGAACTAAAAAGGGATACGAAAGGATAAAAGCTGTGCACAAAAAGAGCTGTGGCGAGACATGTTATTATTGACCTCACTGAACGTGTCGTATGACGTATTTGGTGTTGATGCCAAGCCAATCCATTGGACGTTGAGGTGCACTCAAGTTCATGCCCACCATTCTTCGGTTCGAATAATAGATCGGATTTATTTATATTCTTGTATATTTTGTTTAGATGGATCGTATATTTATACATTACATTTCATGTCTTTGTTTTACATTAAATTCTAAAAAGTGACAAGCATTTTTGTAGGGAAGGCAAGTAAACCCGAGCAGAACGGAATTAGTGCTATTCACCACCAAACCAAAATACCCGAATTCACGTCTTAATGGCCCAACACTCGATAGTGTGAGTGTTTCCAGCGCTAGGTATTTGGATATCATGCTTGACCCAAAACTTAACTGGAAACACAGCATCGAACATAGAGTAAGGAAGGCGTGTGTTGCCTTCTATGCTTGCAGCAAAATCATTGGAAAGAAGTGGCGACTTTAACCAAAGATGACCTTGTGGATGTACACAGCAGTGGTCCAATTCTCACATACGGCTCACTTGTATGGTGGCCCGCATTGAGTAAAGGCTACAACCTCACAAAACTAAAAAGGCTTCAAAGAACAGCCAGTATAGGCAGATGCACCACGGGCGCACTGAGGTCGGCACCAAACGGATGCCCTTACTGTGCTATTGAATTTCTTGCCTCTTGACCTACACATTAAAGATACCGCTTTATGCAGCTCAGTTAGACTCAAGGAGTCAGGTTGCTGGAATGCAACGCTGTAAGGCAACAGTAATATCCTGGGCTCGTTACCAAACGACATGGTCACGTTTCCAACAAACTACATAGCACCACGTAGAATTTCCTACCAGAGCTCAGTGGAAGAGAAACGAAGTAGTTAGAGATTTCGACACGGTCGTCTACACCGACGGATCTAAGATAAACTGTGGTGTGGGCTCCGGGGCTTACTCGGAATTACTGAAAATATCAGTACATACCGCCTACCGGATTTCGCTAGCGTTTTCCAGGCGGAAATACTGGCGGAAAAGCAAAATATTGCTATTTTCATAGATAGCCATCGGCCATAAAGGGCATCAACTCGGCTATCCTCGAAACTGGTACAGGAATGCCGAAACGAACTTGTCCATCTTGGCGAACGCTTCAGGGTCACACTTCTCCGGATTCCAGGGCACAGTGACATTGAAGGAAACGAGCGTGCAGACGAGCTGGCCAGGCAAGGCTCAGCTCTTCACGGCTCACTTGCGGCAAGGGTCCGTATCCCGCTAGGTGCGGTTAAGGGACAATGACACTCATACTTCCTGAAAAATGCCGACTCCAAGTGGAGAAGGTTAACAAATTGCGTCATATCGAGGACAACATGGATATCCTACGACAAAAACAGAACAAACGATCTACTAAATAGGACCCGCCAAGATATCGTAAGAATTACGTCTATAGTCACGGGGCACTGGCCAATTGGAGACCATGCGGCCAAACTAGGGATCCCATACAACCCTCATTGCCACAGTTGCGGGAACACAAATGAGAGAGAAACCCTCTCCCATTTCATCTGCAAATGTCCGGCACTAGCAAGAGCCAGACTGCGTGCGTTAGACCAACCATTTTTCGACAACCTTAGCGACGTCTCGGGTAAAAGGATACAAGATCTTATCCGTTTTCTAAACCTCACAGGCTGGATCTAGAGACCGCCTGTACCACATCCACAACAGCAATCATAATAAAGGTCACCCGAGTCGTGGTAACAAAAAGACACGTAAGTGCTACTTGGGTTCATACCGAACCGCCACTTCTACCTACCGTAGGGAAGGCACCTTTAATTAAAATTTATATATTAACTTACTCTTCACTCTTGCTTAACTGCGACATTAAGTTGGCGTACCTTTTCCAGCGAGCTGTACATTAAACGCCTAAAAAGAGTAAAAGTAACACCATGATATTGCATTACATATCTGATATATCTATCTTTTAGTAGAAAAATAGTGGGTTAGAGAATCGATCCTTGAGGCACCCTAGCGTTTAAAAAGAATATATCTGAGGAAACGCCATGTACCACTACTTCCAAAAATCTGTTTTTAAGAAACCGCACAGTATTTGCGGAAATCCGTATACCGTCAATTTGGCTAGCAAAGCCCTGCCCCAAAGACGATCAAAAGCCTTGGATATTTTCAGGGCAACGCAGCTTCATTATTTTCCATCGCAAATGTCCATAGATGGTTAGTATAACTTGCAGTTGAGGTTGAGCATTTCTTTTGGAAGCCATATTTCCGATCGCTAATTAAACCATCACCTTCGAAAGTATTTAATAGTCCAAGCATGGATTTACTTCATTTTTGGGAATCAGCTGGATTCTAGCAATTTTCCAGCAACTTGGGAAAACTGGTGATCATATGACAGAAAATAATCTGCAAAGAACGGGTGCAAGCTCGGGTGCCCATTTTTTTAGTTCAATAGGTAGAATTACTTCTGATCCAGTGGCTTTTTCACAGTTCAAATTGTTCAAAATGCGCCTTTTTTTGTCGAGAACGAATTTTCTGAAAACATTCTAGCGAATAAATTGGCCTTTTGCTTTTGAGTTATAGCTACCAGTTCTGTTAAGGGAGCGAATAAAGAGTGGCTAGACAAATTTCTACCAATGTTTTGTGATTGATTAAAATGTCCGTGATCCTCCCGGACATGCCAAACGTCTGTTAGTTACTCTTTCGTTGTAGGGATTTTTTTTAGGCTTTTATTTTTAGGCTGACTTTATCTATAGTTAGTGGAAACTAATCGGTTCTCTTTAGATGCATCTGCGCGCCATTGTCTTAACGATTTTTTTTCTGCTACCATTTGCTCGCATTGCTTTGAACCATGGCTTGATCCTCCTTTTGTTATAGATTGAGGAACGAATAAATTCATACCCAGAAATAATTCATCTTCTTTGTAACTGCCCGGCTCTATCAAACAAAAGGAAGCTCCATCTTGAAACTTATTACATTTCAAAATCTTAGCGATTTGTCAAAAACGTGATGAAATGTTTTCTCTGTTTCATTAGCAGCTCAGGATGGTTTTCTCACAGATAACAAGAGTAATGGATAATATCCACGGGGTATTACGATGGACCAAAAATTGGTCTTAGTGGGCTAGCGAACTCGCTGGCAGCCACTCTAACCTAAGCTAACGCTATATAATTTCCTTGAGAGATGAGTGACAGTCTACCTTTGAAACATGAAAGGTTTTGATTTTGACTAAAGACGGGCTCAGTGGCGCGATGGTTAGTGCGATGAACTGCCGCGCAGAAGGTCTGGGTTCGATCCCCAGCCGCAGCATCACCTAAAATGATTTTTCACTCTCGTGATGATCTGACAAATCATCCGAGTAGTATCAATTGTCAAGAAAAAGGTTATTTCAACTTAGCCGTTCGGAGTCTGCATAAAAAAGGAGGTCTCGCCATCGTGCAGGAAGTACACACGCACTCATGATTGGTTATTAGAATGCTCGGCCCTGGGTACTAACAAGCTTGTTGCGCCAAAAAAATTGTATTTTTTTGTATAGGTTTTTCCAGTATGGACGGGTCGATGTTGACAGTCTGTGGCAGCCATCTTATTTTGTTGGCGACTGTCAGGCGACAGTTGTTTGTTAATCATTCACATTCACTAAAATTCATTCACTTAAATACTGAATTCTGGAGGCGTCATTGGTCTCAAATTGAACGATATGGACGAGGTAGACATGTGATCGCAGCAGAACGGTGGTGAGGCGGACCTATGTTGCTCAAAAGCGAACCTGAGATGAAACCTGTATATGTTTTTTTTTTTTACTCTGACTTCTAAAGCTGTCTGAACAGTCTGAAAACCATGGAGATTTGTTAGAAATTCAAATTGGTTTCAGGAGTAGTTACAAGCTACGATTAGAATGGATATATCTATGGGTTAGCAACCTATCAATGACTACTACTACCTGATCTGAAGAAATGCTTCTGGGTTATAGTGATTTGCAAAGTACTTAGTGAGACACTGTCAAATAATGTGTCCGGCAGCGAAGTAGCAAGACATCACTCAGCTGTAAACTCTTCAAATCTTGAAAACACTATAAAAGTCCTACCTGCCAATAATAAACATTGTATTTCCAGGTTCCAGAAGACCTTGCCGGGAAGTCTGTAAATTCAATTTTTAGCTTTATTCAAAGAAACAGTGTCTCAGAAAAAGTGTCTAAGGCAATGAGTATATAATAATACAAGAAATACAATTTTTTGGCTCGACATCACAAGAGTGGGGGGGTTGTGATCAGTTAGGTGTGGCTAAGACTTTAAAATTTCTTAAAACAATCAAAAATCGTGCTTTTTTTTATTACAACGTCTCTTAAAAGTGGAAATGGCCTAAAACAATATTTTTGTACGAAATGACAAGAATAACATGACATACAATAACCTTACAGTTAAATAACGTGGACACTTTCCGAATTCTTTAAACTTTTCCCAAACAAAATGTGTTTTTTTAAGGAAATGCCCTGAAAGTGGACGTGGTTCAAAACATACTAACTCAATTCCTTATTTTCTAACTCACTTATGTAAGTGGTACTATAATCCGGGTTAAACCTGGACTTGAACCTATTAGCCCTAGTATTTCTTTAACTTTTTCCAAACTTGTTGAGTCAAGTATTGCAATGGATCTTTATTATATCTAATCCTGTTTTACACCCTCTTTTTTACTTGTATGATAGTTTTATTTAAAAAAAAATAAACCTGTCCAATTATTTTAGTTGCTCTGTGCCTAAACTTGAATAGGATTGAAACAGACTGAAGTATACGTGTGAAATTATTTTAATTGCTTCACTACGGATTTTCAAAGTTATATCATGCCATTTATGTCATACTTCAGTTGTTAGGGCTTCTTTGAAATAATATGGGTTAAAAGGTTACGCTGTTATTGAGTTCACATGAAACAATCTAAAATCCCATTGAATGGTCGTTCAGTGACTGGATTTCTATATAACGGATGTACCTACTTGTGGTTGTGTAAATAAAGACGTAATTACTGTAATAAACAAAATATTCATCCTGTCAAGGGGGTTTCCAATGTGACAGAGAAACTTTGTTTGGAAATGAATGCATTTCTGGCGTTGTTTAGCACTTGTCAGAATTTGTTACACGATGACTTCCACGTCAATAGTGTATAATTGGTGTCGGAATTCATTTGTTATCATTTCCGGTTTACATTCACGGGTTATTTTGATAATTTTAAACTTTTTGAAGTATTCAGTCAACAAAGCCTTCATCGCAGAACTGTCATTAACACTTTCTGTCATTCCGGCGATATTTTGCTTATTAAAATTGACTGCTATGTAATGCGAGAATTCAGTTGGCTAAAATTTGTGTAGAATTGGGGTCCTCAAAATATGCTCCAGGCAACGTAACTTAGTAGAGATACGAAAGACTGATTATAGGACACCGTTTTCGAACTTCAGAAAACAATTTTCGTTGTAAATGAAAGAGTGAAGTAAATTAAAAATTTGCGGAGTACGCAGTACACTTGAAAATGCAAAAAAAGAACGGCAATGCACTACGTTTGTCCGAGGAAGGCGAATGGAGGAAAAGAACTTTAGTACAGGATTTGGATGTTGAACAAAAGGTTAAAAAAACGTCGATCACATTGTGCGAATGAACAGTGTTGCTTTATCCAAAAAAAAAACCTTCGAATCCAAGCCCTTTAAAATATAGCAGTATCAATATGGTCAAACAATTCAAGAAGCAATTGAACAAATGCAATATTACACAACCTTAACCCATTGGGCACACTGTTGTGAATAACAATGCTACTGACGATCTGTTTTACATTGATAACTCCACCGGGACTGCTGGATTCTAGCGTCGGATGTGCCTCGTTAACCTGGTATAGACCATGATAACTTCTTTCGTGATACAGCTATACTACCCCATAACCATTCAGTTAAGGTACATGGGATCTAAAACGTATTTTCGGCATCACAACATGACATACAACTGATTGAAAACATTGCCAAACGGTTTGATATGATTTGGCCCTCATTTCTAGTACACGTTTACGCAAGCAATAGCAATTGAAGGGTCGGCCCTTCCATCCTTTTCGATTGCAAAGTTATAGTCATCATCAGTGACGTTTCATCAGTAATCGTTTCGATCAGTTGTTCGGAACATTTCTCTGACAAAGCTTTGTCTTCGTTTTATTGCGATGGGTTGCATTTGCATCTGTTTTTGACAGCCACAATCACTCCGATGGTCTCCGACATCGGTTCGAACAAAATGTAATCAATAAAATGATTTTATTTAAGTTTGTGTTGTTTTTGGTGTTTTAAGCTAAATTCAAAGAAAAAACATATGAGATGCTACAATCCGCTATGCGGATCGTTGAATACCCTATCCCATCCCATCCTTTAAATTAATATCCTCAAAATATAGGCCTTATGGCGATGAAATACAGAAAATGACATTGTCACAATATATTGCTCAGACAGTTTCTCAAAATCTTGTGTGGTTCGACAAAAAGCAACGTATTTCTATTGCTAATGCCTTGGGATGGGGTATACAAATGGTTTTTGTAAGAAAACGCCCCCAAAATGTGGGCGTAGGTGAAAATGATCTATGGACAAAATGTTTATATTACCATTTCGGAAGTATTTGCATCAAAATTTTTTTCGAAAGTTTTAAAATTTGGACAAAAAGCGTTTTTTACTTTGTATGAACGAAATATAGATATTAGGATTGTCTAAATATGCTACTCAGACACTTTTTTCAAATTCCTTACGGTTTGGCCAAAAAATAAGTTTTCCTAAAAAGGGGGCGTGGCAGTGGGCGGATTTCAAAAATTTTTACACTTGTTCTGGTGGCACGGACGAGGATCCTATATACCAAATTTCATTATCCTAGCTCAAAATTTAAGGCCCAAAAACCGCTGACGAACAGACAGACGGACGGACGGACGGACGGACGGACGGACAGACAGACATGGCTAATTCGACTCAGCTAGCGATTCTGAGTCGATCCATATACTTTGAGGTATATGTAGCAAAATTATTTCTCTATGTTACAAACTAAGTATCAAAACTAATATACCCCCCTATGGGATAGGGTATAAACACCAACCAATATGATTGAAAATTGTACCTCTTTTAACATCTAACATCAATTTAGAAAAGTCCGGATGACCATCTTGCAAGCTAAATGAATCGCGCCTTCTCTAAAGTTAGGCGTCTCGGTTCGATAATTTTTTTTCAGGATATCCCAAATTTGGTCGCCCACATTTAAGTCACATAGCTATAGATGAAATCATCTGCATGAGAAGATGACAATTCTCGACTTGAAATTGGTAAGTTGGTAATCTGCCAGACTTTTACGCGCCGATAATATATGCGACATTAGCAGGGATGTCCTCGAAGTCGTCATAAGGATAGGGTCGGCTTTCTTGCATTTAGAGTAGTCATCGGGTATGCTTTCGTCCATCCGTCAGAATCAACGATCTTCTTGTTATTTAAGTTGAAAGTCATTAAGGGTATTCATGCAACGTCGTAATTGAACTACGTGCGATAGATTGTACCATTTGGTTAAGCCCTCAGAGCCCTTGCAAACACACACTTAATAACAGAAAGCAATAGCAATACTGGAATCACTGTTTTAAAACAATTAATCCGATTAAGTTGAAAACAAATGAAGTTATTTAAATCTATTTTAGACGATTTAAAATTAAAGGACTTTTTATTTTGTTTGTTTTCAATATAAATGTCAACTGTCACAGCAAATATAGCCAGCTGTCAAACGTAATGCGCAAATTTAATGAGAACACATTTTTGATGAATTTGAATATGAGCTCATTTTAAAATCAGTGGAACGTAGTATAAGCTTTAGTCGACTTTTCTTTTATATGAAGTAGAAAATATTTAGTAAACCATGCTTATTAATCACAATGCAGCGGTTCACTGGATAATGACAGATAATTATATGAACAACGGTCTCATAGAATTATACTGATCTCAAAGACTACAACAAATTCACTAAATGACGGATGATAGTATCAAACTGAATTACAACAGTCGCTGTTTAAACTCTAACACGTCGCCGTTACAATCTGTCCAAATAATTTCGAAACAAAGCTCTTACCTACCAAGCGGATTGTCAAACGCCCACCTTCTAGAACTCGTTTAATGGTCATTCGCACTCAGCAAATGGCAAGTGGTGGATAAAATGTCAACTCTTCAGTAACAACTTTAGGCGTTTGATAAATGTATAGGTCAACGAGTGTCTCATCATTCGCCTGACTTTTAGCAATAACCAGTTACCCAACTCGTATAGCGATGCAAATACTATTTTTTATTCACACTTTTTGAGATAAAATCTACTATGTAGTTTTATTTGACAGATAATTTCGTATAATGACAGAACTCTCTTTGGACATTTCACAATGCGAAATCAAAATAACCGTCGAAATATTAAACAACTTGTTACACAAATCAGTCATAAAGACGAAACAACGATGAATATAGTAAGCAGGGCACGCAAGCCGTGTGAAAAGTGTGCTCATCTTGTCACATTGTGCATACTTGCGAAAACGTGATCGTTGTCTGTAATGTAACTCTCAATCAGCACCCATAGGAAAATTGGGCAACCAAAGTGGAAGTCCGATGACGGGATAATGGCTGATTATGATTTTTATTTACCAGTTGAGTAAAAGTCATGCAAATAAGCCATCTAATGCGATGATGAATTATATAAACGTCACAATAATGATGTGTATGGGAAATGGCATGAAAATTGGATTACAGACAACTGTGTTTTTAATTAAGATTTTGTATGCGTGCTCTTTGAAAGTCCACGCAAATAAATCGTGGACTTCAATCGATAGGTTTTTTTTGTGTACGTTATTAATGGAAGACAATGGAATGGAACTGATCAGGCACTTATGCAATATGCACAGAGGTATTTATTTTGAATCGCCAGCGATAAGATGAGGACGTCTGGACAGCTAGAGTTGTTTTTCATTTTTGTTTTCATTTGAAAGATTGTGTATATTTAGAGTAGCAAGGAGAATGTAAACAGAGGTTGAAATGAATATCCGGATAGCATATTGAGATTGCACGTTCACATTGCTATGCCTGGACATTAATAAAGCCAGTTACTGACTACATTTTAGCACACAATTACCGCGCCTCTATTACCTAGTCAAAATAAGAAAAGTGAACAGTCTAGTATAAGACTGTCATTTATTAATTGATGACATTGATTGATACACAGACAATATAGAGACATGTAAATTGTCAATGTTTTGTGATAACTCTTGACATGGAAACTTTCATGGACTATTCAGTTTGTTTCCATATTTCCATAATAACGTGGTACAGTTATTATGGAAATTGGATTGTTTGAGCTTAATATTTAGTGTCAATAGCACATTCTTAGATTGAAAACTAATATCTATATGTTGTGTCATTTCCCCTGTCAAGTACAAAGTAATGGTGACAGCAAATGCACAAATGGCGGGCTCATTGACTCGATGGTTATTGCGATAAACTGCGGTCAGAAAGTGATTTTCAACTGGCCCTCCTCTCGGGATGATCTGACAAATCATCAGGAGTTCCCCCCATCGTGCAAGAAGTATCTGCATACACACATGGTTGTGAGAAAGCTAGGCCTTGGGTACTAACTAGCCTGTTGCTCCAAAAAATTGTATTTGTTTTTTGTAAATGCACAGGAACCCATGTGTCTTCTCTGGAGGCAATATGATAAAAAACGTCTAACGCATTCTTATGCATTCCATCTGTCACCTCCGTAGAAGAAGACATTCTGCTTGCTGGTAATTTTGCAGCTAGGTCCACTTTACCAGATTGTCCTCAATCTCCTCCTATATTTAAGATCGTAACATATTCTATGAAACAAATGTACTTTCGTACTGCCATGGTCGCAAGAGTATTATTCGTTGTTGAAACACATATCCGCATCTCCCCGATCCTTTTGAGGAAATGTTGTCAACATTGCCAAAACAATTACGTAAGCCTTTCCATTGGTTTACATCCTCAGGATTATTCTTGAGAGAACTTATGAAATATATTGTATCACGACATCATTTCAAACTGCAATTGACTCTATGACAGACCCTCCACGCCGCTTGGACTACGGTCAAATAGTCGCTCGAATGGTTGACACTGAGCTCCATAAAGAAATCTGACGACGTTAAAAACCATGAGCGTCTGGATCATTTCTCCTGTTCATTTGTCCAGATAACTGGTGTAAACTCCATCAATAACATGGCGATCATCGACGAACAAATACAGTCCAATACACCTCTGTCATCGAATCCATACTTGTCACTTTTTGTGGATGCAATGGAGTCTGTTGTCTAAAAATACATAGATATAAAGCTTCATCGCTTCATCATTTTTGATGAAATTCAGGATTTTGCAGAAACCACTGGGAGAAATTCTTTCGTAAATTTGATCTTGTAAGATTGTAAACTAAGATCTTTTCTCAAAATGCAGATGCATTTTTAAATCCCTTGAAAGTCAAGCTTAACCCATACAACATCGAGGCTTCCAGTTGGTATGCTAAGCTGGATAATATAGAATCACATAGTCGACGCTTAAAATGGAGACTTAAACGGCGCAGTGTTTGCGCAGTCGGTGGCGACGGAATTTGCAAAAATAAGAGCATCTTCCAATAGGGTGATCTCTTTTGGCCCACCTTGTACTTCGTATAGCCAGAGCAACAAAGATATATTTGATCTCTCCTTGAGTGGATTTGTGTATCAGTAAAACAGAATTTTGTGGTATTTGGAAATGCTGATTTTCGTAATTGACGTTAACGTTGTTGTTTTTCAAACCTCGAATATTGCTGAATTCAGTCAGAAGGTTGTTGTCGTTGCCTTTGTCGGTGTTAGCTAGTGTCAGTGCTAGCATTGCTTTTAATTGTCATTATATTTGCATCTTGTTAATCCTGTAAAAGCCCTCCGTTGAGCTGCGAATATGAAAGTAGAATACGCCCAGATTACCTTGAATGCTCGATCATGACTTTTGGATCCCTTCCGACACATCTGCCAAAACTCCGAAAAATTGTTTACGGAACTAATGACTTGATGTGGTGGTTTCTTACTGGGTGAGTCCTTGTTTAGTTTTTATTGAGTAAAGTAAAATTAATCGTGAAATGCCAGCACACACCCTCCTATAAATTAAGATTGAATGTCTCCTAAAGCTCTGATTAAAGGTTAAACGAATGCTACTTTTTTGATTTCCTCATTTAAAAACAATCGACTAAATGAATCACTCGTGTCTCTAGCATACCCAGATAAAATTAATTAAAAACTAATTAAAAAGTGCACTTTAGTTTAACCTCGAAAGTATTTTCCATAACCAACATTGACAGCACCACCCAAATCGCACGACTTAAAATTTGAAAAAGACAGTTCTTCGCGACATTTCCTATTAAGTTTTAAGAACTTAAACAAACAAAAGCCCACGCATATGTTTACATAAACAAATCACAATTTTAATACTCCAACTCGAACTTGAACACTTTATTAAACATAATACTCGTTTGACAGCAGCTTTAGATATAAACACCATTTAAGTGTTTGATTTTGAATTTTAATTGCTGTGTGGCGATCTCTCATACAAATGACATTTAAACGGTAAAAAAAAACTTTTTAATTTGTGTTCCTTATATGGGAACTCTCGTAGCTACCTATAAACTAATTAGTTGAATATGCGATGAGTGTTCGTTGTTGGTTGGTTATGGGGTTTATAGCTTCAAGGCGTGTTTAATAAAATACAAAAAAAAAAAAAAACTCACACACATCGCGTGATGACAAAGACATTTGTTGCACTTAATTGTGAAACCGATGAGAAAAATGTAGTTACTTAGACATAAACGTGAATATGTCTACAATAATTGCAAATAATAGATTTTAGACGTTTTCGTAGAACATGCGCATTTTTCAGACAATAGATTTGAGTCATGGATCTTTCTTTGTGTTCCCGTTGCCCACTTGAATTTGCAATTCTAATTAGTGTGCGTTTGATGGAGATTATGTCAGCAAAACTGTCAGAGGTGCTGTCACTTTATTTTTAGAACTGTCATTAAACTTGAATCTGTCTTAATTATTTATTTGGGCGTGAACGATTGGGTGGAGTTCGAAGAGATTTACGTTAAAAGTGTGTGTGTTGATTTTCGAAATAAGATTACAAAATGTTGCGCAATCAGGGAGGTTTTTATCGGGATAGGTTGACCTGTAAGGCCACGAATTAATGCAAGCACACTTATCTTATAATGTAATATGTGCATTGTGCATGCATAACGTGACCAAAAATTTTTCCCCTCAAAGCGGGACACCTGTACATTTCTTTCGGAAAAACACATCATTTTTTTATTTTTTTATTATTTTATTTATTAAAACAAATTATTCAAAATATGGGAAGTAATGTTAATGTACATAATATTTCATATGAATTAGTAAAAAAATTAATGTAGTATTTTTTTTGCGTTTAAAAGTTAAAGTATAATAATTATACAAAATATATGACATTTTTTGTTTATTGCAAGTTTGATGTTTATTTCATTAAATTAAGTAGTTAATAAATAATTTTTTTTTTAATTTTTCGCATTTAAAAAGTTAAAGTATATTTAAGAATTAAACCAAATATGAGATATTTATGTTTTATGTTTGCTCATTCAAAATTAGCTCACGAAAATAAATTTAATCTTGAGCAGTTGGGTGGGTTGCTTTTTTATACAAGGTGGCGCAAAAATAACCTTCCGATGTATTTTCTGATAGGAGGATTACTTTTGCGCCACCTTGTATTTTTCTGATGAGCAAATTTGTTTTAAAATACCAGGTTTTGTTTTCAAATATGCATGGAATTTTCCACACGATTTATTTATATTACTCTTTACTAAAAGAATGGATTATAAAGTTGAGACTCCCAACTGGTTTTTTTCACTGGTCCATATCTTATTCATATGGGAAAAAACCCTTTCAACAGGGGCCTGGTAGGCACAAAATGTACTCTATAATTGTAAAAAAAAATCGCGTGAGATATATTTTTAGCATGAAAGTGGGTAAATACTTCCACCCAACGATCTTCAGTACTTATTTTATCGATGTTCCAATCCGTCACTTTTTGAGTTGTTATGTAATTCAAAATGAGTGAAAATTCATCAAAAACTCCTGTATCTTGAGTGATGCTGAGGAAACCTTGTTTAATTAATAAATCCATCACTTTTTGAACCTCCTCCCAAGAGGGGACTTTCGTCAGATTCGCCCAATCAAAAATTTCAATTTCAGAGTTAAACTGACACCACTGCTCCAAATATTCCTTACTCGTCTTGTAAAATTCAGCTGCTGCAGTTTTTACGTTTTCCTCATCGACAGCACCAGTTTCCTGTAACTTCGCCATTATATTACGGGTGGCGTGGGGAAGGAAGCATGAATTTTGTTTTTGGCTTAAATTGTTTAATAGCTGATTTATTACATTCGCGGCCTCTGTTGCAGACACGTTCTGTCCCTCGATCTTTAACACAGCTTGATGAAAGGTAGCCGACTGAGCGTGCATAAAAAATAGCCATAATTCTGAGCAAGGATTGTTAAAAAAATCTTTTAAAATAAATGTGCACTTATCAATGCTCAGAAAATAGTTTTTTAACGGCTGAAACATTTGCAAAACTGTTTCCAGCGCCGGTATAAACGCAAGCCACCTAGTTTTGCTGTAGCCCAGATGTTTCTTATATACTGTGTCAGAGGCATGACAGAATTCTTTAAGTGCTTCAACACGAACGCTATATATGTAGAAAAATGAATAAATTTTCACAATTATGCACTCAAAATCAATAGTTAGACAATCTGCAGCAGTTTTGATTGCATTGTGGATTATGTGAGCTCCACATCCTATACCTATGAGTGTCCTTCCAAGATACGTGTTCAATTTCACGTAAACATTATTAGCTCCTTTTCTATTTTTTCCTCCAAAATTACAGTTGGTATTATCTCCACAAAATGCCACAAGTTTTGATTTGAAGCGCTTGGTGGCGCAAGTGCATAAATGCGAAGTGATAGTACCTACTATAAGAGTCTAAATACAATGCTACTAGCTACCCAGTTATGTATTTTTTTGCTTTTTTTGCAGTTTTTGTTTTTAGTTTTTCTTTTTTTGTGCTGTCTCTGGAAGTCAATTCTGTGAGCAATATCATTTTTGTTATATATATGTACATTTATTGAGAATGAGTTTAATGAACGAAACATACATCCATATGGAGTGGCCTTTTCTCAAAGCGGGACATTTTGAGTTCTTTGGGGACAGCGGGACACAAAGCTCGAAAGCGGGACTGTCCCGCCGAAAGCGGGACGTATGGTCACCTTATGCATGCATGATCACTTGATGGATGTTCAAAGTGCACATATGTGGTTTCTCCCCTTAGTGACATTTTACGACAAGTGTTATTTGACCAATGCGCTACTGTAATATGCATTGCCCGTTCCCTGAACGGCGCCACAAATAAAAGAAAATAGATACGTGATCGAAATACTTAAGCTTTCAAATATTTAACATCAACATTTCATTTACAATGTAGCTATGGGTTTCTAGAGTTCCTCTTTGCCTTGTCGATTTGATAATGAAGCAAATTTGTACGGTCGACGTAATCGTCCGTCAGAGCAAGTTATTCGAATACGAAAGATCATGGCTTAACAGCTTATAAGATCCAGCCTGATAAAAGCTGAAACCGCGTGATCATTACACTCGTCGTAGGTTCGGTGACTGGTCCGAAAATATGATTCATCTTGATCCTCATTTTTAACGCAAAATTTTGCTCTTCGATGAGGCTCATTTCTCGTTAAATGGATTTGTAAACTAGCAAATTTGGAGTGGACAAAACCCAGAAGCCTCTGTCGAGATGTCCTTTAAATATTTAAAACTCACTTTTTGGTGTGCTTAAAGTCTGGTGGAATCATCGGCCCATATGAATAAAGTGCGCTATAGAAACATGATTTTTGACTTCTTCGTTCTTCACTTGAATGATAGTGATGTGACAGAGCTTTAGTTTCAACAAGATGGCGCATAATTTCGCGTAATGGACCTACAACAATCAGGGTCTAATATTTTATCCTATACTGGATCAAGTGAGGACTCTTATTACAGATTGGCTTCTTAACCCGAAGAAACAGCGGTTGGCAACAACATTTCCTGACAAGATGACTCTGTTAGAGTTAATAGCGGAGCCCTGGTGGACTTCAGTCCAAGTTGTAACTCTATATTGTGACATTCTGTCCAATTCGTCGATGTTGTGTGTCTTATCTTGCTAACAACACATACTTAAGGCTGAACTATAATAGCCGGAAGCAATCGGAAGCTAATGTCAAAATTCTACGTTAAGTTTTCTTCAGTACTGTCAATTACTCAAGTTGCCCATATTAGACTTTTGTGAATGGAAGCGATTGCAACCAATAAAAACAAAATTTCGTTGCGTATGAACTTACAAATTTAAATGTACACAGCTGTTGAAGTGAAATGTAAAATTTGTCTATGAAAGAACAAAAGAAAGAGACAGAGCGAAGCAATTCGCTTTTTTGTAAGTGAGCAAAAGTGAACGAAAACTGAACGAATCGAAGCGAAAAGCTATTATGGTCGTACAATACAAATTGCATGTGTTCGCACAGTTACGGAAGTTGTCGTCCGCAACCAGCTTCCATTATAGTTCAGCCTTTAGTCTTTTCCTCGTTTGGTGACATCAAGTTTTGACCGACAAATGGTGTCAATATCGGGGGTTTTTCTATAAGTTGCACAGATTTATTGAAGATTGAGCCCTGAAGTTGGTTCGGTGGGTTTCATAATTTTCTTAAGCTTTCAAAGCCTGGCGTTTTTTTTTTTCAGAACCATGTGGGCACGCGTAATTTATGCGCGGTGGGGGACTTATCATTTTATTCCAGGCCATAGACTGCCGTGTTAAGCTTTTCGCGATAATTGATAGTAACGGGTGATTTTTTAAGGGTAGTTTTGTTTAAAAATCGAATAAAATACTTAAATTTGAAAATATATAAAAATTAAATATTGTAATCGATAAATAGGCCTTTGTCATTTACGTTTCAAAGACAACTTAATGTAAATGTTGCCCGCTGCTCCGTTTCAAATGGTCCATTCGGAAGGTCCAACTTCGCGTCACTTTTTCGAGCATTTCGGCCTTTATTCCACGAATTACGCGTGTTATGTTATCCAGTAAAAATCGTGTTCGGCTTGTCCTCATAGATTAACGACTTTACATAACCCCACAAGAAAAAATCAAGAGGCGTAAAATCGCATGATATTGGTGGCCAACTCACAGGGCCATTTCGAGAGATAAGCTGCTCACCAAATTCATCCTGCAACATTTTCATTATTTCACGAGCTGTGTGGCATGTGGCACCGTCTTGATGAAACCACATGTCAACTAAGTTCAACTCAGCCAACTGGGGCAAAAAAATTATGACGATTATGACGACCATAATATGGTCGTAACAAACGGTGTACATTTTTCAAAGAGCCCGAATTTCAATAATTTGCAATCGTTGCTCCTTCAAATGTCTTTCCATCATTAAATGGCAGAGTATACTGAAAACTTTTCACTTTGACAGATGATGTTTGGACGCCATTACTAACCAGTGCTGTCAACATGAAAAACTTAACTCTTAAAAAATCACCCGTTATTAGAATGATTTGTCAGATCATTTAAACCAGGCAGTTTCGATTTTGCCTGAAACCCAGACTTTTGTTGAAATAGTTCACCGCACCAATCACTGCATTTCATTGACTCGATGGATGGGCACTTCCTGCACGTTCCACGTTCGGGATACGTTACTTCTGAGAGTAAGAATAGTTCAATTAATTTAAATTGGTCCGCTCATTTTTCAAAATGGCTTAAAATAGAGGTGGTGTTGGTCACATGGACGAAGTTGTATTTCTTGCATGATTGCCATAGACCGAACTTTAATATTCAGTCCTTTAGAATTTTAGTCTTTTTCTTTTCTCCTTATCGACATTACTATCATAACCCTCTTATTATGCTGAAATCTCTCTGGTCTAGAGTTTATTTTTAATATCAATTATGATAGGCTAGGTTTTAGGTGCGATGTCATCACACGAGTAACGAGTTTTGCGAGGCATCTATTCCATCCCAAACTCCAGCAGAAGCGGACTCTTTGCTTTTGATTTTATCACAAAGTTCACATGGTTGCTAATAGTAGGACTCATGACATTTTCTGTGACTTTTGTTGATCATCGTTGATCGACGTTAGTGCTTTGGACTTCTAAAAATTGAGGTTGGAGGTTCAAATTCTAAACTTACTGTTAAACCACATGTGAAAGTTGAACGAACATCCAAGAATATTGTCACAAAAAGCTTTTCTTTGGGGTTCGAAATTGGTGTTGACCTGTATGTCCCATTCTTTGTGACACACAGAATGTTTAATTTATACCATTTGATTTCCTCTTTGCTAGAGTACGTACCCAACAGTCTATGAATCATTATTACTTCCAGCGCTATTAAGGTGCCTTGATTGATTTACTGCGCTAATTTCTGGCCAAGTAGCTTTTGTATATCTGCTAGTAATTGGGTCATGCCTTTTGGTTTATAAACATAGAGCTAAGGAGTTCGATCGATCTGGATAGTTCTTTAACTTCATCTTTTCCGCTCTATCATTATGTCGTGATACCCAATAAAATGTCCTTAGTTAATGGCTTAAAAGACTGGCTATTATACTAAGGCTGTACCTT